>CM022780.1:12363021-12963021 GCA_012411365.1 Ameiurus melas | reverse complement strand
AAAAAAACGGAAACCGAAGCGAATCGGGTTTCAGAACCTCGCGGATCTGGGCCGGCCACTGCTGAGGCAGCTAACAGTCTCAAGTTCGGGGGATCTCTTAGATCCGGAAGAGGAGCCGGAGACGAGCACTGCGCTATCTCTTGCTCTGTCTTCTGGGTTCGGCTCTCCGCTGGATTTTCGAGTTCGCGTCACGACTCCTCCTCCCGCTATGGAAAGCCAAAAGGGCAATGATTCCTCTCTGACTCCGAGGAGTTAGAAGGATGTGTTAAAAACTGAGAGCAGCATATAAAGAGCTCCTTGAAGTGATTACCCATTGAATGTTAGTCCCTCACACTTTAGAAACTCCCCTGTCTTCCAGAAGTTATGACAAAATCTAAGGCTTCTGGGGGAAAACCACGCATAAGCCATATTCAGAACCCCACAATGTTGGATTATTCGGCCATTGTGGGAATGAACGGCATGACTATTTAGCTATGCCCAAGGTGGAGGAGACGCTTGCTAACTACTTCTCTCCACCGATGGCAGGTAATTACGGCTTCCAGCTTGCATCCGAGGTATTGGTGGGCAAGCCTATGCAGTAGTAGTCTTGCTTGTGGGTCACTCCAGACTATTACAGGGTTGCAGGCCTACCAAGCAGACCTGCTGAGTGAGCTCGACATATCAAGCTCACCTGGGCATCCACGAGTGGAGCCTGGGCCAGCACAAGTGTGAGGGAGACCCAGAAGGTGAGTATGGCAGCCCGCCAACCCCGGCATCAGCCAGGGGAACCGGGTGGCCACAGTCGCGGTCTGCTGTTAGGCCTGATCTGAGAATGGTCATAAAGGCCAAGCAGGCAAAGAAAAGCGGTTCTGAGGGGCTGTGGAGGGATTTATATGGGGACATGAGGTTGTTAGGTCAGGTAGCCTCCAGTGCTACTGTAGGGCCTCCCCTAGCCAAGGCGGTCCCCAAGTTTTTGTGTTCCCTGGTCAGCGAGCTGTCATACAGCAACAAAAATCTGATGCTTCCCTCCAATAGAATGTGGAATAGCTAACGTCACTAAAAGACCATCCGGCAACGTGCAAGCTGCTACCAAATGTGTCTCCATGGGTTCTGTCTACCATAGAAAGGCTTACCAGGTCAAGTTATAGCTCAGTCTGCACAGACCAGAGCCCGATGTTAGCGCAGGAAGTAAGCTCCCTTTTGGACAATGGGATCTTAGAACATGTACCCCATTCCCTCAGGGAGGGAGGTTTACAGCCTTTATTTCCTTTTCCGTGAAAAAGTGGGAGTATGCGACCAATTTTAGATCTGCATCATCTGAATGGTACTCTTCAGACATACAGGTTCAGAGGCTGATGCTCAAACTTATCGTGCCACAGATCCAGCTTGAGATCTGGTTTGTGGCGATGGATCTAAAAGTTGCTTGTTTCCACATAGGAATATCGCTAGCTTTATCCCCTCGCAACTTCACAAATTGCATGGATGTCACTCTGGTTCCATAAACTGAGGCTGGTGGCGTGGTTCACAGGTGCCATATATATATCATGCGACGTGCTTAATTGCCACGTCACCTGATCATGGCAGGCCTATAAGTAGAGGCATGATTTTACACAAGCTTCAGATACCACTCACACGCACAAGGCGTTCCCATACTGTTATGCTAAATGCAACGTCTCATTCCCTTCTCAGGAAACAGGGTTACATGCGTAACACAGACGTTTTCTTTATTAGAGACTATGTTTTTGTTTTGCTTCTTAGTGGGGAACATTATAATATCTGACTGAATCAGTATAAGTCCTAAGTGATAGGATAAGCAGAAATATCTTCTGTAATGGAATCCTAATTTAAGTCTCTCTGGAGAAGAAGATTAAATAAAAACATTCATTTTGGATAAATTTTGGTGTCAAGCTTGTTATCTTTGTGAAATAAGTATAATGTTCTAACAGAAAATTAGAAACATAAAACAAATAATATTCTATAGTTTCCTTTTGGGGTAACAATGAAGAGGGTGAGGTTTTTGGTACACTTGAAGTAATTTTGTCACAAATAATTAAATGTGTGCACTATCTTTGGAGTTGATTTAATCTACTCTGAGTCTGCCATTATTCATGATATTAACGTACTAGAAATAATAATATTAAGCTAAAATAAACATATGTTGCTATAACTGAACTGTCAAAGGAAAAGTAGTATGAAGTAAATGCAGAATTGAACTAATACACTCTATCTGTTTACCCCAATATTATTTATCAGTAAAATTATAAGAGGGGGAAGGCTAAAATAAACAATATGTGATTCTTTTGAAGGAATTTTTTAAGCAATCCGCTAATACTGGCTACAGCTTACCTTATATCCAGTAGCTCAAAATACAAATGTAAGGGAATTGTAGAGGAGGCAGATGTAAGTGCACATTTTTATTAAGTAAAGTTCAGACAGATAATCAAAAACAGTGAAAACAAGAATAGAAACATGAACAGGGTATACGAAGCAAAAACCTACAGAATATAAGTGGAACAATGGCACATATGATGGCATACAAACAACAGTGAAAGCTTGACAGTGAGGTGCTGCAAAACTAGAACGTACATAGTGGCTCTAATCAGGGTGAAACGAGGCACAGTTGAGGGTGATTCCGACATGTGACCTGCTGGGGTTGACAGGATGTGTGGTTCAGCACACTTTTGGTGTTACCATTAAGAACAAGACTTCACTTAACCACTATTAAACAATAAATTACCACTAACACAAAATAAACAACTACTACAAACCACCAAATTTTTGATGGAAAGCAAATGATTATGTTTTTGGCTCCTGCAGTATGGACATTTATTTATGGGTGACAACACCCACAACAGTTGCTCTTTTTGAAAAACAGCGTGCTGAAGAATGGCTTCACTGCTTTGTTTTTCAAATCACCCAACCATATGGGGTATTCAGAGCCAGCACTATTTACATGACCATGTTTGCAGGCACCATTGGTAAAGGTTATGTAAGCTAATGCCTTAACATGACAAAAACCCAATAGAACGTGTGGGTGGAATACACACTAATACACAAACAAATCAACTTTCATTTCAAGCAATATCATTAATCCTTACTACTTTTGAAAATTCTCTTTTTTTATATTCACATAATAAAAGCTATATCATATAATGCTGAAGCATAATAATAATGTTTCATTGTGCAGTTTTGTGGGAGATTGTTTTTTATATATGAAATGAAGAGCCTCTTTTATTAAAACACAGTCTGATAATTATCTCATGTTATATGTATAGAAAACGTCGGGGTTACGCATGTAACCCTGTTCCCTGAGAAGGGAACGAGACGTTGCATTTAGCAGTATGGGAACGCCTTGCGCGTGACCGGTATCTGAAGCTTGTGTAAAATCATGCCTCTACTTATAGGCCTGCCTATAATGATCAGGTGACGTGGCAATTAAGCGCGTCACATGATATATATATGGCACCTGTGAACCACGCCGCCAGCCTCTATTATCTGAAGCGAAGACGCAATTCACAGGCCAGCCCCAGTATGACAGCGCTATGCATGTTTCAAAGGGAACTTCGACGTTGCATTTAGCAGTATGGGAACGGGAATACCCACTCCGTCATACCAAGGGTACGGCCTGTTCAAAAATGCCCAACCCCGAGGGTCAGTGCAGGACTCTCGAACCTGGGGAGGGATGAATATCCAGGCTGTCATAACAAAATGACCGTTTGAGGCATAGACCACCCTGCAGCCGCACACACATCCTGCAAGGAAACCGCTTTGGACAAAGCCTACAACAATCCCAGTAGAGATGCACTGCTTTGACACAGCATCACTTTTCCTGTCGCTGCCAAAGCAGACTAGTAGCTGCTCTGACTTACGCCAGTGGCCGGAGTGATGGACGTATGTACAGAGAGCGCTTACTGGACACAGCGGGTGCATCCTCTCTTGTTCTGGTCAGAGGACAGAGGAGGGGAGAAGCCTGCAACACCACAGGGTGGGCAGCCAATGTAGGCACTTTAGGAATATAATCCGGCCTAGGATACAGGAAGGACTTGGCTTATCTAGGGGTAAAGTCAAGGCAGGAGGGGCAACAGGGAGAGCTTGTAGACCTCCCACTCGCTTGAGAGATGTCAGGGCCTGTAAAAGAGCTACCTTTAGAGTCAGAAGCTTCTCAGAGGCTGACTCTAAGGGCTCAAATGGGGTCCCTGACAGACCTTCCAAGACCACAGCAAGGTCCCAGGAAGGTATCCATGGCCTGCAGATGGGCCTCAGCCATCTGACACCACACATGAACCTCGAAGTTAGAGGATGTTTCCCCACAGAGGCTCCATCGACAGGAGCAGGGCTGGCCGAAACGGCGGCCACGTAACCCCAATAGTAGAAGGAGCCAACCTGCTGAGAAACGTTCTTGTGAGAACTCCAGGACTGTAGCGATTGCGCAGTTCACTGGGTGTAGCTGACGTTCCTCACACCACCAGACATAAAGGTGCCACTTGAGCGCATACAATCTCCTTGTAGATGGTGCTCTAGCGTCTAACATGGTCTCTACCACCTCAGTCGTGTGACCAGAATCTATGAGCTGGTGCCCCTCGGGGGCCAGACCCACAGCTTCCTTAGTTCTTGCCAAGGATGATAAATCAACCCTGCGGCTTTTGAGATGGTAGGTCCCTAAGGGCTCAAATGGGGCACCTGACAGACTTTCCAGGACCACAGGAGGTCCCAGGAAGGTATGCGTGGCCTGCAGATGGGCCGCAGCCGTCTGACACTACGCACGAACCTTATGTTAGAAGATGTTGCCCCACGGAGGCTCCATCAACAGGGGCATAGCTGGTCGAGAAACGTTCTGTAAGAACTCCAGGACTGTAGCAATTGCGCAGTTCTCTGGGTCTAGGGTTCCTCATGCCACAAGACAAAAGCTGACACCTGAGTGCATTTGATTTCCTTGTGGATGGTGCTCTAGCTTTTAACATGGTTTCAACAACCTCAGTTGTGAGACACGAATCTATGAGCTGGTGCCCCTCAGGGGCCGGACCCACAGTTGCCGAGTTCAGGCTGAGCGTGATAGATCAGCCCTCCGGCTTGAGACAGTAGATCCGCTCTAGGGGCTTGAATGGGGCAGCCGACAGACCTTCCAGGGCCATAGAAGGTCCCAGGAAGGTATGCGTGGCCTGCAGATGGGCCTCAGCCATCTGAGACCACGCATGAACCTCGAAGTTAGAGGATGTTGCCCCACAGAGGCTCCCTCAACAGGGCGTGGATGGCCGAAATGGCGGCCACATAAACCTGATTGTAGAAGGAGCTCACAGCGCTGAGAAATTTTATTGTAGGAGCTCCAGGACTGTAGCTATTGCGCAGTTACTGGGTCCACAGTGAATCCCTGCGGACGGGAATCTCCCAAGGAGTGCCATCCCGCAGAGATACTATCTCTCAGAACCATGTTCGAGCTGCCAAAAAGGTGCTATTAGCGGGCTATCTTGGCGAACTCTCGCTAGAGCTAGTGGGAGCAGCGATGGGGGGGGCAGCATACAGATGTGACCTCAGCCACATGTGTGGTTTCCACCCTAGGCTCCCAAGATACAGCTTTATCTAGCTCAGTGTTGATAGGATTGACACTACGCCTGTTGGGGATAGCAACGCCTCATCGTAGTAGAATCCTATGACCCCTAGAAAAGTTGTCCACTGCACCGGGAAAGCCAACTTTTTCTGAGATTCAACCTGAGCCCCCAGTTCTTCACGCGGGCGAACAACATCTCAATATCGAACCGCCAGCTCCCGGGATCGTGCTAGAATTAACCAGTCGTCCAGGTAGCTTGGTACACAGATGCCCTGGAGTCCCAATGGAGCCAGAGTGACATCCATGCACTTTGTGAAGGTGCGAGGGGATAAAGCTAGCAATACTCCTATGCGGAAACATGCACCTTTTAGTCCTATCGCCACAAACCAGTTCTCAAACTGGATCTGTGGCGCGATAAGTTTGAACATCAGCCTCTGAACCTGTATGTCCGAAGAGTACGGCTCAGATGATGCAGATCTAAAACTGGCTGCATATTCCCACTTTTTTGCGGAACAGGAATAAAGGCTGTAAACCTCCCCCCTCCCTGAGGGAACGGGGTACATGTTTCAGGACCCCTTGTCCAAAAGGGGCTTGCTTCCTGCGCTAACGTCGGGCTCTGGTCTGTGCTGACTACTGTGGTGAGCACACCTGTGAACGGGGGTCGAGCTATAACTGGACCCGGTAACCCTTTCTATGGTAGACAGAACCCATGGAGACACATTTGGCCGTAGCTTGCACGCTGCCCGATGGTCTCCTAGTGATGTTAGCTATTCCACATTCTATTGAGAGAAGCATCAGATTCGCTGTTGCCCTGTGACAGCTTGCTGACCAGGGAACACGCAAAACTTGGGGGACCACCTTGGCTAGGGGAGGCCCTACAGTAGCACTGGGGGCTACCTGCCCTAACAACCTCATGTCCCCGGATACATCCCTCCACAGCCCCTCAGGGCCGCTCATCTTTGCCTGCTTGGCCTTTATGACCATTCTCAGATCAGGCCTAACAGCAGACCGCGACTGTGGCCGCCCGGTTCCCCTGGCTGTCTGCGGGGGTTGGCGGGCTGCCATACTCGCCTTCTGGGTTTCCCCCATACTAGTGCTGGCCCAGGCTGCAGTCGTGGACACCCGGATGAGCTTGAGACAACTTTTTCTTTGCCATAAGTCGAGCTCACTCAGCAGGTCTGCTTGGTAGGCCTGCAACCCTGTCACTGTCTGCAGTGACCCACAAGCAAGACTACTACTGCATAGGCTTGCCCACCAATGCCACCTTGGATGCAAAGCCGGCCCCTGTAATTACCTGCCGTCTGCGGAGAGAGGTAGCTAGCAAGCGCCTCTTCCACCTCAGGCATAGCTAAATAGCCATGCCATTCATTCCCACAATGGCCAAATAACCCAACATCGTGGAGTTATGACTATGGCTTAAGCATGGTTTTCAGAAGTGAGATTTTGTCATAACTTCTGGAAGACAGGGGAGTTTCTGCAGTGTGAAGTATTTACTTTCACTGGGTAATCACTTCAAGCAGCTCTTTATACGCTGCTTCCAGTTTTTAACACATCCTTCTAACTCTTCGGAGTCAGAGAGGGATTATTACCCCTTTGGCTTTCCATAGCGGGAGGAGGAGTCGCGACGCAAACTCCAAAATCCAGCGGAGAGCTGAACCCGGAAGACAGAGAGAGAGAGAGAGCAGCGCTCGTCTCCGGCTCCTCTTCCGGATTTAAGAGATCCCCTGAACCTGAGACGGTTGGCTGCCTCGGCAGCGGCCGGCCCAGATCCGCGAGGGTCTGAAACCCAACTCGCTCGGCTTCCGTTTTTCTTTCTTTTTTTTCAAGAAGAGCGCGAGTTGAGCCGCTTAATGTAGCGTTACCATGCGCAGCCTCTCGAGGTTGCCATCGCATACTACACCACTAACACTTCACCCAGAAAGTGTGCACTTTTCCCCCCGTGATGAAACGGGAGTACGTTACACACATCTTTAACTCTTTCTCGCTCATTACTTGCCTCTCCTTTTCTTTACAAAGGGATAGAAAAGTTAAGAGATTCTGAGAAAATATCGAGTAGAAATGAAGCGTTTTTGTCACACAAACAACAGACATGCAGTCTCGCTGAAGATAATAAGGCTGGCGGCGTGGTTCACAGGTGCCATATATATATCATGCGACGCGCTTAATTGCCACGTCACCTGATCATGGCAGGCCTATAAGTAGAGGCATGATTTTCAAAAGCTTCAGATACCGGTCACACGCAAGGCATTCCCATACTGCTAAATGCAACGTCGAAGTTCCCTTTGAAAGGGAACACATGTCAAAATGTGCCATTGGGAGGCAAATGTTGCATTTTATAAAAAATATTTTTAAATGCAGAGAATAAGAGATTAATGCTTTTGGGAAGTCATTTTCCTCTTTTCACTCACTTTCTACCTTTCTTTCTCTGAAAAGCCAAGTCTGCATACCATTCATTGGGCATTTCTTATTTTCCTTTTTCCTGAAACTCTGGGGACACCAGGGCAGATAGCACCATGCAAAAAAAATAAAAATGTTTTATTGGACTCCCACTGACAAATAAATCAAAATATGTATTGTGGTCATATTTGTGTGCAGGTTGTGTCGTTGTGGATGGAAGGAGCATATTATCAGACATAAGGTCATGAACAAATTCAGTCTTTAAAAAATAAAAAAAAAATAGGTCCCATTTTATAGTTTATAGTTTATTTTACAGTATTTATACTAGTTCCTTTGCATATTATCTACATAATTAAATATATGGTATATATTGCATTATGGTAAACCCATACTGAGCCTTAGTTAATATAACTTTTAAGAATATATACATCTAGGCAACAAAGTGACAGTATACACTGAAGTCATTGATATTCTGGTATTCTCAATGAAATAAGTAATCAGTTCTACAGAAAGCGTTTATGAGTTTTGACAACCTCTTGTCTGAAACACAATAGGTCATGGACAACTGTAACGAAACTTTAGGAATAGTTGCTATGATAAATCACTATAGAGATATACTCAGCAAAAAAACAAACGTCTTCTCACATTCAACTGCTTTTATTTCCAGCAAATTTCTTACCATGTGTAAATATTTGCATTGACATAAAAAGATTCAACAACTGAGACATAAGGTGAGTGAGTTTCACAGACGTATGATTAACAAAAATCCCTGAGTCCCTGAGCAAAGGGAGAATCAATATCAAAAGTAAGTCAGAATCTGGTATGGACTCCAGCTACTTTAAGTACTACAGTGCATCTCATCCTCATGGACTGCACCAGATTTGTCAGTTCTTGCTGTGAGATGTTACCCCACATTTCCACCAAGGCATTTGAAAGTTCTCGATCACGTCTGGGGGACATATGATTACATGGTTTTCTACTGCAAGGATGATCAGTTATCCTTCCTGTCTCCCTTTAGCACTGTCTTGGGGGTCTTACATTATGGACATTGCAATTTATTGCTGTGGCCACATTTGCAGTCATCATGCCTCCCTGCAGCAGGCCTATGACATGTTCACACAGGTGAGAAGGCACCCTAGGCATCTTTCTTCCAGTGTCTTTCAGAGTCAGGAGAAAGGTCTCTTTATTGTCCTAATGGTTTTCCTGGGGGAAAACCATGCATAAGCCATATTCATAACCCCACGAGGTTTGATTATTCAGCCATTGTGAGAATGAACGGCATGGCTATTTAGCTATGCTGAAGGTGGAGGAGGCGCTGGTGAGCTAACTCACTCCATCGATGGCAGGTAATTATGGGGGCCGGCTTTGCATCCAAACCACTGTATAAGGCCACCGTGGCATTGGTGGGCAAGCACATGCAGTAGTAGTCTTGCTTGTGGGTCACTGCAGACAATGACAGTGTTGCAGGCCTACCGAACAGTCCGGCTGAGTGAGCTCTACATATGGCAGCATTCAAAAAATGCTCCACGAGTGGAGCCTGGACCAGCACTAGTGTGAGGGAGACCCAGAAGGCGAGTATGGCAGCCCGGTTTCAGTGTTCTCTGGTCAGCGAGCTGTCACAGGGCAACAAAAATCTGATGCTTTCCCTCCAATAGAATGTGGAATAGTAAACATCACTAAAAGACCATTGTGCAAACTACTGCCAAAGGTCCAGTTTATTTTTGAAAAAAAAATTTGTTTCATTTTTATTGAACACTTCTGCTGCACGTTTCTACTGAACATTTCTACATTTCTACTGAACATTTCTGATAAAATTTTTGCTGAACATTTCTAATGAATATGTCTACTGACCATTTCTGCTGAAGCTTTCTACTGAACATTTCTGCTAAACATTTCTATATCGCCCAACAGCAGTCAACATTCACAGGTTTTTTTTCTTTTTATACAAAGGAAAACAAACTTAAAAATATCGAAAACCCACATCAGCCCCAGAACCAAACCCCCCCCACCACACCCCACCAGCTCATCATGGCTACCCAATAACTGTCGCTGGTTATAAAGATATTGTAAAATCCAACAACAGGCACAAAAATTGTCTGTAACTCCATAAAGTATACAATAAAGGGATGCCATTAATGAAAAAACGTGTCCAGACAACCATTCATCGTATATCTTTTTTTCTCGAGTTTCTGAAAAAACATCACGTCCTTTATCCACTGGGAGATAGATGGGTATTTAGCAGACTTCCAATACAACAGTAGGGAACGTCTTTCTATAAGGGATGTGAAAGCAATAACATCCTTTTGTATCAAGCTCAAAGGAACTGAGGCTTCAAGAATCCCAAATACAGCAATCAATGGAAAAGTCTTTAAATGTACCCTGAGAATAGTGGACATGATGGTAAAAAAAAACCAGACCAAAAACCATGGAGATCAGGACAGAAAAAAAAAACATGGTCCTCAACTACATTACATCCCGAATCATGACATAATGAAGTAGAATGATAATGAGGTTGCAACATACTGTAGCATTTTTATTTACTAGTTGGCTAAAGAAGTATACATGTATTAAAACATTTCACAACATATCAGTTCAGAACAGACTAGCTGTGTCTAAATCAAGCAGAAGTTATGTTTGAATGACCTCTGCTGTTTAGACTACCTAACATTAAATCCACTGTAAAATTAATCAATATTAAAAGACTGTAAAATGATTGGAATTGATGGGTACTAGTACTCTTAAATTGCACCAGTTCCACACACACACACACACACACACACACACACACACACACACAAAAACACCTAGGCTCCAATATACTATATCCAATATTATTAATATTATTAAAGGAAATGTAACACATATTAAACCACCTTTAAAGTTTTATTTGTTTTATATATAAACTGTGCAGTTGGGTAACACACACACACACACACACACACACACACACATGCCACAAAATAGGTAGTGTGCAGGCATGACAGACACAAATACATAGCTGAGTAGATAAAAGACAGCAGTGTATTGAGACCTGCCAGCCCTACACAAATCAAGCTGTCCATTACATGAGGTGCTTGTGGGTCAGACTCTTAATGAAATGGTTGAGGCGTGTTGGTGGAGCTGAAGGAAAGTCAATGGGATGCTCTGGTTAGTGTTGATCATGTCTTGACCCACACTGATCTGTCCTGAGTGTCTCAGAGATATAAAGGCAGTGGTATAGAGGCAGACTTGTGGATATTTGATTGTTTTCTGCCTTAGAGTATTTTTCATTTGCTTACAGACAATGGCTGTTAGAATTTCAACATCTGCAGTTTTCTATATCTGCATTCCTAATCTGTTAATGGATATTATCATATTAACCACAATCATTGCACATAACCCAACCTCCAACCATATATTATTCAGGGGAAAATATGTTGCAATCCATGATGGACTGCTTTGATGGTAGACAAAACTGCAGGAATAAAGCTGAGGCCTTTGGCAAGCAGCACTTCTGAAGCCCCACCTGCCTCTCCAGCTGTCTTCCACAATAGTGGTGAATTATATGTGTCTAATTATGTAATCTCATAAGGGCTCACAGTGTACCTTCCACTTGCAAGTAGTTGGACAGCAGGTGTAAGTACCCACCAAAAAGAACAGCTTTGTGTGTGGCTGACAGAGATACCTGTCTGTTTGTCAACATGGCACATTCCATTATGTCTCCAGAAACCTAATGAAAGAGATCTGTGCAAGAACTATGAGATACAGCATTTCTGGTCTTTCTTACTAGTCTGTGAAATTATTACTATTTTAATCTTTTTATTTATTTATTTATTTATTTACTTATTTATTTATTTATTATCTCATTGGCTTTGGTTGAATTATATTACATGTATAAAATTATAAAGATCATAAATTCTTCTAGAAAACATGCATGAGTGTATTTAATGGATTTCTATAGCTGCATGGTCAGACAATCTATAGTAAATGACACTCAAACTAGCACACAAATTTGCTCAATATGCCCAAGCATTTTCTTTTTATTCATCTTCTCTAATTGCTAATATCTCTTTATTCCATTCTATCCTCTTTTGAGCCATTCTGATTTTAGATTGGTCACAAGGGGGTAGCATTGACACAGCTAAAAGGCATACAATAGGACACAGTGATGTACTTGAGTTCTCAAACATTATACATATATCAGTTTGTATGGGGAAATGTTTAAGGAACATTGGGTTTCCCAAAGCGAATCACACTGTTGCATACTGACCACACGTACTCAACAACAACAAAAAGGCTGCAGGCAGTGACATGGCTTTTAATTTCTGTCCATACTGGGAAGATAATAGAAAATTAGAAATAAAATGTACTGTGCCGTCCACTGACATTGGCACCCTTGGTAAATATTAGCAAAGAAGACTGTGAAAAATTGCTTAACCTTTTGATCTTTTGTAAAAAATTCACATACTCAAATCTCATGGATATCAAACAATTGCCAACGTAACACAGGTTTATATATTAAAAAAAAGGTAATATAGTGTTTATTGTATATAGGAGTATAAAATGTGTGCAACAATTATTGGTACCCCTATGAATTCATATGAGAAAATTATATTTGAAGTATATTCCCATTGATATTTTATATTTTTGTAGTACAGCTGGTTGACTAGGAACAGAAAATTGTTCAACCATGACTTTTTGTTTCACATGGGTATAAATATGAGGTAACACATAGGCGAAATTCCCTTAGTCATTCATAACAATGGGTAAGACCAAAGAATATAGTTGTGATGTGCGGCAAAAGGATGTTGAGCTTCACAAACTGGGGAGTGTCTATGAGAATATAGCAAAAGCATAGAAATGCCCATTTCCACCACCAGGGCAATAAGTACGAAGTTCCAGTCAACTGGGAATGTTATGAATCAAACTGGAATTGGATCTGTGTCTGTATTGTCTCAATGCATTGTGGAGAGGATGGTTAGAATGGCCAAAAAATCTCCAAGGAGATGCATCTTGGGGTCAGAATGATTCCAGAACTACAATCCAAAGTCACCTACATCACCAAAGGTTGTTTGGAAGGGTATCAAGAAAAAAGCCTCTACTCTCATCCAAAAACAAACTCACATTTTCAGTTTGCCAGACACTACTGGCACTACAAATGGGATTGGGTTCTATGGTCAGATGAAACCAAAATAGAGCTTTTTGGCAATAAACACCAGAGGTGGTTTGGTGCATACAGTGTATGTTGTATGTATGGTGTATGTTGTTTTTCTGCCAGAGGACCTGAACATTTTGTTAGGATGCATGGCATTATGGACTCTATCAAATATCAACAGATACTAAATGAAAATCTGACTTCCTCTGCAAGAAAGCTTAAAATGGGCCACGGTTGGATCTTCCAGATGGACAATGACCCAAAATATACATCAAAATCAACTCAATAATGCTTTACTGACCACAAAATCAGAGCTGTTATCTTGGTAAAGGCAGGTAGCACAAAGTATTGACTAAAAGGGTGCCAATAATTTTTTTTTTGTGTGTGCTTACTGTGTTTTGTTTACAATTGCTTGATATCCATGAGAGCAGAGTATTTTTGTGAGGTTTTTTTTTTTTAAACAAAAGATCAAAAGCTTAAAAAATGAAGAGAATTTCCACAGCCTTCTTGCTCATATTTAACAAGGGTGCCAATATTAATGGAGGGCACTATAGAGGTGGCTAAAATAATCAGACGCAAATTTTTATGAAAAGTTTAGTACGAAACCTAAATTTAGGTGAAAATTATGCTTTGAGAGAACTATTTTAATGGAAGAAATTCCTTCCTTGAAAAAAAGGGAAATTTTTGATATAAGCAAATTTAATCCATGCCAAAAAGTAAATAAATGAATTATATTTTCAAAAGACATCACTGTCTCTACAGGTCCACCAAGAAGCCAAATAAAGTTTCAAAATTAAATGTATAATTACTACTGTGTTAATGCACAAATTATACTTCATTTATCATCAGTCATGTCAGGAGGATAGTAAAATAGCCAACTAATAAGCTTTAGAGTTAATGTATCTTTCCAGCCAATGCAATACTAAAAACCACACTGCACACAGGATCATAAGTAAAGGTTACACATTTACATAGTTAATATGGCACATACATAGTGAATATGACAAACTCTGCACATAAAAATTCAAGTACACTGTTTATGAAATATGATAATGTAGCCAGCAGAAAATTATACATACTGTATAATCAGAGATCCTCATTAACACACATTTTTCCATATAAATAAAAAAAAAGATAAAGAAATAAAAATGTTAGGTTTAATTTTATGATGCAGCTTTATGAAGCCACTGATTCACAGCTGTAGACAGGGTTTGGTTATATGTGACTGCATTATAAAAATAACAGCAGAGTAGAAGGTGGGCTGTTAGAAAAAGTGGCAGAATACGTACTCAGATCTGAATACTCAATGGAATGTTAGACAACTCTGATTGAAGCCTTTGCCATCTGATGTTTAATTATGCTCCCTCTATGATAATTAACCATATCAATTATTAACAAGAGGAATAAATATAGCTGTGATTGAGAGAGTGAGAGATTGAGAAGGAAAATGTCATGGGTTATGTTTTTCCCTAGAGGTAACCCGACTGACACTACACAAAGTGGGACATGAACAAATATATTACAACATGTAAAACAGATACAACATCTTGGCACATTTGTATTGTCATTTTCAGTATGGAATATATAAAACTTTAAAAGCTTTCAAGATCTGTATATAGCACACTGCAAAAATCTATATATATAATCTTTCAAATACATCCTTTTTGTTTTAATCTTTAATGTTACAATATTTTTTCAATACTCTATTCCCCTGCAGAACAACATAAAAATGTTTAGTTAATTTCTCCCAGCTGTAATATTTAATCAGGGGGACAGTGTGTGTGTGTGTGTGTGTGTGTGTGTGTGTGTGTGTGTGTGTGTGTGTGTGTGTGTGTGTGTGAGAGAGAGAGAGAGAGAGAGGGATGGAGAGAGAGAGAGAGACAGAGAGAGAAAGCGCTCCAAATGTATTCAGTGAGGAGCGAGAAAATGACCTGGGTTTGCTGGAGAGGAATTAATCTGTGCAGGCCTGACATGGGACAGGAGAGGCCTCTTACTGTTATTATGAAGTGTCACGTCGATTTACAGGATACCATGACTTGATGGCCAGAGAGGAAGAAGTGAATCAGGAGAGTTTTAAGATCAATTTCAGAGATGGAGGAATGTTGCTACAGATTCTCTGAGTGCTTCTACCTATAGAGAAAACCACAGGGGCTTAAGGGAAATTAAAAGAATATTATTATTATTATTATTATTATTATTATTATTATTATTATTATTATTATTATTATTATTATTATTATTATTAACATATCAGATTATACTATAATCTGTTTGCAGTGCTGGCATTTAAATCAGGGTTAGTGTAGAATTTGAGTTTAGCATTATTAAAATGTTTCTATACATTTGTATGGCTATTTCTGTGGTTGTATTTCACTGATTCTAAATTACAACAATGACATACCGTAAGCAAATGGACATTGAAATACTATTCATCACTCACAGCAAAAGTGTATTGTGTATTGTGTATTGCTTATTGTAATAAGAATAACAATTGCAAAACACATTAATCCGTAAACAACAACAACAACAACAACAGTAATAATAATAATAATAATAATAATAATAATAATAATAATAATAATAAGTATGAATAAGTAGCATTTTAAATATAATTATAATAACTGATATCAATAATAACTACATCAATTATAACTACATCATTCATCTTTATGCTTACATTTCAACACACAGTGTGATCACTTAAAATGTTTATTCCATTCAATCCATACTTGAGACACTTATTTGCAGATCAACAGAAAAAACACCACTGTATTTTGTTCTGTAGATCTGTTTTTCCTTATGTTCACCATTTTCTTGTTTTTCTACCACCTGAGCACACCATGCCCTGCTATACACACACAACCAAAATACCACGCTTTGATAGAAACATGGACAGACACAATACACCACAATCACAGTTAATGCCATGTGCAGTGTAGTGGGTTTTTTTAGAGCTTTTAAGTCTATCCAGAAGTAGAGTAGATGGTAGATAGGGAAAGAGAGAGCGAGAAAAAAGAGCAGAGGGAAGGACTGAATGGACTATGTTTTGTCATGAGGCATTTGCCAGGCTCTGGATTTAGCTAGGGCTTTCTTAAGAATAAGTATTCTCAGCACAAAAACCCATCAAGATTACTTCTTCACTACTTCTTCCCCTCACTTCTGAGAGTCCAAGGTGTTATTGTGTGCTTTATGGTATTTCTTGTTCTAGCATGATGGTGTAAGTATTTACCAAGTGATGTTTGGGACAGTACGATCTGCTGCCACAAAAGGCAGAGGACACTCCTACACATTCCTATAAAATGATGATTGATGACCCCATTATGGCGTCTTCATAGCAGTACTCCTAAATGCTCACTGTTTTTCTCTCTCTGTATCTCTGCCTCATACTTGAACTATCGCGTGTGTCTGCATTGTTTATAGTTCACCAACAGGGTGCTCAGAGTGGAAGATTGTTTGAGGAAGCATCTTTTACGTTGATGGTGTTTAAATAAATTAATATTCTGAAACCTTTCATTCATTTATTTGTTGTTCATGATTATTTTAAAAGAAATAATTTTAGATTTTCACACTGGAGTGCCTAAGTGCACTGTTATGTATCAGGAAAAAAAAATACTGCACATAATATTTTAGAGTAAATCTTGATGTCTTTGTCTATTTTTACATTTCATCACACAGTGATGTGTGACAGTTATCCCATAGCTGTATTAATAATCACACCATTTTGCACAATAGTCAGCCATACACAGCAAAGCAAATTACCTTGCAGCTAATTACCTGTCTGCTTTATGCAAGAATAGTTGTCTCTAATCCCACTATTCCCATTTTGAATAGTCACAATAATATAATATTTACTTATATAAGATTCTTACTTGCAGATGTATTGTTTCTGCTTGGCCTGGAAAATATGTGACCTCTACCACTTATATATAAGTAATGTGCTATACACAGGGAAGAACAGTTATCTCCCAAAAAATTTACATATATCCTACTCTGTAAGCCAAACAGATATCTTACTCTGTATGCCAGACAGATAAATTGGAAAAGCTCAAATGCAAAGCAATGTAAATGCTAAAATGCAAAATAAAATTAAATGTAAAATAAAATTACACTTTACTTAAGACAAGTCAAAGTAGTTGGACAATCTCAGCCAAATCTAAAGATCAAAATGGTTATAAAACACGTGCAATGTTTTTAAGATCTTTCCATGCCTTTTGTTTATGCTATACACTAAAGCCAGTTTAGTGATTTTTATTGTGACAAAATTGTATGATCTTTGGCTCAACCTTTGTCTTGGAGCAAAAAAAAAAAAGAAAAAGATTTCTCATTTGCATTAGCACATCTAAATGTCAAGTGTGGATATTTTGTTAGACATTAGTGGCGGTGGCAGCTATGGGCTCCGAATAATTGCACTCAGCCTTGTGCTGGGATTTACATAATTTCAGACAGCAATTATAGAATCCTTGGGAATTTTATTCCTGGTTTGCCTTTCTTTTTTTCCCCAACTGCTCTTCTCGCTGTCTCCTTCTTTCTCCACCCCTACACAAGTACAAAAGAAGGATTCGTTTACATTACATTCCATGGTTCATGCTGTTCATTTGCATGAAATTAAAGGTTTTCGTGATCTTGAACAGTAGGGTAACATTTATAATGCTGTTTTAAACCTCTCACTTTGGAATAATAAAATACCCCCCTCTCCTATGCTTTCTTCCTGTGGCTGAAGCTTTTTTTTCTTTCTTTCACCATTCTCTAAATATCCTGTCACTATCTAACCATTTGCAACATTGCATTTTTAATTACGTCAGATGGGAAGAAATAATTACACAGTACTGTCATTATATTGCATTTTCTTTTATTTAACTATTTATCAATTTTTATGCATGCCATGTTTGTCATTCATAATATGCAATATGGTGGTTCATGTACATATAATTTATTAAATGTGGTTTGAAAATAAAATGGTCAACTCCAACTAATATTTCAGAGAATTTGAATTCATGATTTACAAGCGAGAACTTAATGCAGATTAGACAATAAATACATTTGGCCAGAATTTTTAATATAATAAAATAAAAATGCACATACAGAAGCTATAAAAGCCCGAATCGTGACAGGTGTGAAGATAGTGTCTGCTTAACTAATGTGGTTCTATCCATAACTGTATTTTAATTAAGTCCCTAAAGATTCCTGGCTAGCAGATTAAAATAAGCAAACTTTTGAAGGCTTTCCTCACACAATGTTATTTTATTCTGCTCAAAAGTTATTCTGAGCACACATACACACATACATACATACACACACACACACACACACACACAGACACACAGACACAGCAATAATGACATGTAAAGATGCTTGGGAGACATTATTTTATATAGAAAATATGAAATCACATAGACAATGGCAGAGTCTTTAAGTTACAATACTGACTAATTAAAATGTTGTTATTATTATTATTATTATTATTATTATTATTATTATTATTATTACTTAAGGAATAATAATATAAAACATATGAATATGTTCCATTCTAACTATGCTCTGCATAAACCATTCTAACTATGCTCTGCATAAGCTTATGCTTCATACCACAGGTAAAATGTAAAGTTTGTGGATTTCCTTTGCAATTATAATGTATTCTTTGTTAGAGTTTAGTTTAGGATTACAGGGAAATAAAAGAACAGAAGGGTCTTAAATTTTCGGAATTATGACTTTAATTTGACTATCCTGAATTATAACATAAATGTGATGATTATTCAATATGAACTCAATATGAACTTAAATAGCCTAGAAGCTTCAGTTTCACTTGTGCTGGCAGCGCTGTTTAATTTCATCATGTGCCAAGCCTGACATTTCTGCTGCCACTAAATTTTAAACATGTAAACCCCATTCAATTTCATGGCATGTTGAGCAAGGAGACAGCACCCAACTGGTCAAGCTTAAGCTAGCACACAGGATCCTTTAAAGTAAGCTGTCTGAGACAAATATTCCTGTTTTAAACATGAGAATGCATGTTGTCT
Organism: Ameiurus melas; assembly: GCA_012411365.1. Classification (NCBI taxonomy): domain Eukaryota; kingdom Metazoa; phylum Chordata; class Actinopteri; order Siluriformes; family Ictaluridae; genus Ameiurus; species Ameiurus melas. The sequence goes on along the minus strand of CM022780.1, from coordinate 12,943,949 downwards.
TGTGTCCAAAGTATCTTATGATTAGGGACAGCAATATGCCAAGTTAAATGTGTTTGCTCAAAATGCCACCATATCCTGATAATACAATATATATTCATGATCTGGCAGGAAGAGCAGAATCCAAAATACGCTTAGTAATTCCTGTCAGTCAGCTCAAATATGCTGCAATCAATCTACAGATTTGTATCCATTACCTTAAACACGCAGGAATATGCATAGCTCAAACTGAAACAGTGACATTGTCATTTGTTAAAATGAAAATGATAAACATAAAAGATATGTTCACACAGTGTGGAACATATTTTAATCATTATTCACACATTATCAAACATTATCCATGCACGTGTGTGTGTGTGTGTGTGTGTGTGTGTGTGTGTACAGAACAAAACATATCTACAATGAAATACAGAAAACTCCCAAAAAAACCCCACATTTTTAACATTTGATGTTAGAACTGTGATGTTAACTGTTCCAAATTATAGTGTACACTATATGTAACCTATTGCTATAAATACTTCCATGAGGCAACAGAGAATTAAGGGAGATGATACCATTAAATATTTATATTAATAATTGTATGTAAAATGTACATTATATTTAAAGTATTCATAATATATTTAAAGTATTCATAGTTTTCACAATTTGAATGATCCCACAATCTTAATGATACAAATGATAATTATTTGTATAACGCTGCAAGCAGGCTTTATTGTGCTCCTTACCAGTTCTTCTGATCTTCTAATATACTGGTACATTTCAGAAATATCTTTGAAATAATCTTCTGCTGCATTTTCTGCAATCAACTTGCTATAATTCTACAAATATCTTTGACAGAACATCTTAAAACAATATTAACACTAAAATAACTACAATGATGTTCATGTATTTTGTCTGTTAATATGTTAGCCATCTTCAAACTAGTCCTGGCACCCATGAAATAGCTAAATTCCACAATTTGGAATTTAGTGGAATATAGCAAATAGATATACCGTAAGTGCAAGGGTTTTGAAACTCCACCAGTGTTGTTTCTTTAGCCATCGACAAAAGTATTAATATGTTACATTATACAGTTGTACTCGTTTAAATTCACCATGCATACACACACACACACACACACACACACACACACACACACACACACACACACACACACACACACACACACACACAGAGAGAGCAATATTGTTTTCCTTGACAATATACTTGGATAACAAAGGAATTTACATTTACATTTACATACATGTTGTCTTTAAAAAGGGATCATAAAAATAAAAAACGTGAATATTTACTGCTGTGTGTTGCTCAATTAGTTTTTTTCTTCTCAAAGAAATATTTGGGCAAGGGAAGGGAGGAGAGAAGAGAAAATGTAATGTTCAGCAGACATGTTTAGTAGACGTTTTCAGCAAAAATGTTCAGCTGAAATTTTGAGCATAAGAATCACTCCGGTTGGCGATTTGGAGTCGCGGTCAAGGCGCAATAACGTTAGGATAGTAGGAGTTCCAGATGCCCTTACACCTGTACAACTGCTGCTGTAGCGGCCTTGCTAAAGGAGACATTTGGTATGGAGAAGGAGCTGGTTTTGGACCGGTCCCACCGGACCCTTCAGCCAAAGCCCAAGTCTAGTGAAAGCTATTCTTTGCTATTATGTGCTATTGTGTGCAGATTCCACCATCATAATGACTTTGTTGACATTTTACGCCATGTGAGAGAGCTCCAGCTGATTAAAGCATGGGATTTGACCATCTCCATTTTCCCTACCTACACAGCCAAGATCGCCAGGGCCCAGCCAAATTTAACAAGGTTAAGCATCAACTTCGTGGTATTGAGGGCACTCGCTATGGAATACTTCACCCAGCTTGGCTTCGCATTGCATATAACGGTGTCCAGAAGGAATTTGTTTCAGGAGAGGAAGCAGGAGACTATGTTAAACTCTTGATATCGGGATGAACTGCATCACCTACACAGCGGCCTATTTTTTGCTCTTCTTTTATTTACATTTTTTTGCACTTGGCCTTCCAGCTCTACAGTATTCAGATTTTTATTGAAGATATTGTCGTTGCATTACTTTGCCTAGATTATGTGAACTCACTCCTCTTAAATCTACTTCGGTATTATTCTCTGTTTTAAGAGTTGATCTCTGTTTTAAGAGTTGATCTCTGTTTTAAGATATGATCTCTGTTTTAAGAGTTTCTATTTATTTAATTTCATTAGTTTTATTTCCTTGGCTTTATGTGCTACACTGTTATATTATCTGTTACAAGTCTTTAAAAGTTAAGCACATTATATTTGTTATTGTGCAAAGACTGTTTATCAGACTTGAAGTCAGTAGGGTCTTTTCTCTTGCTGGATTTTTTTGTCATATTAATTTTGTTGGTTAGTTCAGCTTACTCTCCGAGTTGTTTACACATTGTGGAAATCTTTTGGTTATTGTAGGATACACTGCTGTCTCATTTGTTTATGGAGACTTTGGGTGTGGGTGCTTGGGGGATTGTGAAAGTAAACAAAACATGCCAATGCTTTGAAGGATGTGAATTGGAACAGAGTAATGTTATTTAATTGCGAATCTGTTTTTAAAGGATTTAAACCTAACATGGTGAACATATTATATTATAGAATTCAGGCAATTTTACTGGGGTTATCTTATACAGTGTGGCAAGTAATAATATGGAAAGACCTTTGTAATATCATAGTCTAAAACTGAATTTAAAGAGAAGCAAATCAGTAAATGAATCACATGAAAATGAATCACATGTAAATTAATCATATGAAAATGAATAAATAAATTAAAAGAACGTGACTGGTGCCAACAACTCTGGGGCGGACGGACAAACCCACCATTAGTAAACACTAGCGGCCTTTGTCAGAGTGGCCACCTGGCTAAATGTTGTATTAAAACCATAAATCAACCCACCAGAATGCCACAAGTGGGTTGAGAAACAAGCCCTTCTCTTGGATCCCCCCTTCCTTCCCTTTCCACAATCAAGGCACTCCCAAGAAACAATGTCTCAGAATTTATACATTTATGCACACCTTGGGACCAATACTCTCGCTGTAAATAATTAAGTAGTTAAAACTTAAAACTTTGATTTGCTAATCCTTTAAACTTGAAGTCAAAATATGCTAACATTCTAGAATAAAATTTGTAAAAATTATTCGGCACATAGAGTACTTTACTATGAATTCAAATCAGTGGGTTTGATTGTCGATCAGGGATTTGAAATGTCAAGTTTATAACAGATTAAAAAGTGCCTCCTGCATCAATTATATTGACAGATCCAGTGATTTTGAAGAACAATTGCTTTAATATTCTACAGTATAATTAATTCATATTTATTGTGGGCATAGACTGGATGAACTGATTTGAATGGGTTTGATCATCTACCAATGTTAAATATTCATTTTATAATGAATCAAAATAAGTCATGGCACAATTATATTGACAGATCATTTGACTTGGAACGATGTCAAAGCTTTTGCCACAGTAAGCCACAGTAAGGGCAAAACATTTCAATTTCTGAAACAGAAGAAAATAACTAAAATCATTCAACCATTTTCAATAGGCTAAAGTAATAGTTGACTGAAAAAGCATAATTCCTTTCACTGTGATAGTCATACCCGATGTCCAATCAGAAATGTGCATGTGATATTCAGTAAGGATCTACCTTTACCCTTTCTTGTTACTGTGTTTTTGGTTTTGCTATTGTGTTTTTGATTTTACTGTTGTGTTCTGCATTTTAGGGGCACTGTATTATGGGCTATAAAGCGAGTATAGCTTGTTTGGGACCTATTTCCAGTAGTGGAGCAAAAAAAAAAAAAAAAACTACTGTCATCTCCACTGTTTTGAGTGTGTTAAGTGTATTGGGGTGTGTGGTGATTAAAACGTCACCTTTATTTACTATTAATTAGCCAATCTTCCTACCACACTATGAAAACCCACCCCTTCTTTTCATTGGATTACTTCTTATGGATTACAAAGTGTGACGTTGAACTACCGATTCTGTGTGCATGGGTGGTGTGTTGCTCATTCTCAGTGCGGTGTTCCGTCAAGGCTCCCATCTGTGTAGCATGGTAGTTTAACATAGCCCTGGTCGGCATGCCAGCTGTTGCCGTCACAACTATAAAAGAAGCTATCATGATTTTCGTATGTGCAATCATGAGTACTATGTCATCGGATCACAGGTCCTCGATTTTGCATGTGTTATGGTGGGCTGACTGAGATGTGGTCATTTAGGTATAGCTCCTCCCCCTCTCTCATGGAGCCACATTGCTGCTTCCGTTTGCTTTGCTTTTACTTTGTGTTTATTTGGTTTTGGACTGCTTTACTTGCTGTGGGCTGCCTTGGGCTGTTTGATTTTTGGTATATTTTGCTTTGCTTTCTTCTGCTTTGTTTCATTAATTTGCTTTGTGTTGGTTACTGTCACTGAGATCAGTTTTCTCTGTGCTTTAACAGTCTTTATCAATTATGCTGATACTGCTAAGTGGAAGTTTTGGTTTTGGTCAGCTTTGGTAAACTTGCTACCTGTAATCAGTTCTAGTTTGGGGTTATCTGTGGTTTTGTGACAGTAAGTTTGTCATTATCTTCCTTTGTCTATATATATATATATATATATATATATATATATATATATATATATATATATATATATATGTGCAGTGAATTTTGTGGGTATGATTCTGATTTGTGGGATTCTTCTCCCTTTTGTTAGCTGGTACTGTTGTATTAGCCTGCCCTTCATACAGAAAGCCTCAGTCCTCCAATGATTGATAATTTTTTCTTGTGACTTTTTTTTTTTTCTTTTTTTCTTTTTTTTTATCAATGCCTGACTGTGTGGGTTGCTGTTTTTTTTTTTTTTTTTTTTATTAATAATATTCTATCATTCTTGGACAGGCTTTTTAACTTCAAAATATAATTTATTTTTGTATGGACACCCATGCCTCTTGCCTGTTCTAAGTGGAACATATTTGTGTGTCTTTATTTGGGTTATTTTCCCCATTTTCTCAGGGTGACATAGTTGCTATGAAACGAGCCACATTGCTACTTAAGCTTAAGGTTAAGGCAGCTAGCCATTCAACCAGGCAGCCAGCCATTCAACATCCCAACTGTATGCAGACTCATCACCATCGTGGATCAGGCCAATGACTGTGAAGTCATCTGCAAACTTCAGGAGTTTAAAAGAGGAGTCTTTAGCATTGCAGTCATTTGTATCGAGGAAGACGAGCAGAGGAGACAGAAAGCATCCCTGAGGAGCACCAGTGCAGACAGTGAGGGTCCCAGACGTAAGCTTCACCAGTCTCACTTGCTATATGTAAGGAAACTGGTGATCCATTGACAGAGAGGGGTGGGCACAGACAGCTGGGTCAGTTTGTTTGAGAGCAGTTCAGGCATGATGGTGTTAATAGCCCAACTGTAGTCCAGTAATAGCATCCTTGCATATGACCCTGGTCTGTCAAGATGTTGCAGGCTATAATGTTGATTGCTTCATCCACAGACTAGTTTGATCTGTAAACAAACTTAAGGAGGTCCAGCAGGGGTCCAGTGATGTCTTTCAAGTGGGCCCATAACAGTCTCCCAAATGACTTCATATCTCAAATTCTCAGAGCACTTAGGCATCGCCGTGTGACATTGATTATTCTCAGAGGTTTCTTCCTTAGATGAAACTCCCAACTTCTCTGCCACAAGTGAATGGTCTCCAGTGCAAAAGGCCCATATGCGTCAATATTATCCCAAGATCCAGCTTTATCTTGCTCAGTATTGATAGGATTGACCCTATGCATATTGGGGATAGAAACACCCACATCATAGTCAAATTGTAATAACTCCTAGAAAAGTTGTCCATTGCACTGGGGAAAGCATACTTTTCTGAGGTTCACTCAGAACCCCAAGCTCTTCATGTGGGCGAGAACAACATATCAATGTTGATCCGCCAGTTCCATGGATCATGCTAGAACTAACCAGTCATCCAGGTAGTTTAGTACATGGATGCCCTGGAGTAACAACGGAGCTAGAGTGACATACATGCACTTTGTGAAGGTGCAAGGGGATAAAGCTAGTGATATTTCAATGTGGAAAATATGCACCTTTTAGATCTATCGTCACAAACCATTCCGCAAACTGAATCTGTGGAACAATATGTTTGGGCATAAGCAGCTTGAACCTTAATGTCCGAATAGTGCAGTTCAGATGATACATATCTAAAATTGCCACCTGCTCCAATTTTTTGAGGACCTGTAAAAACCTCTCTAACTCAAGGAATGGGGTACATGTTCTATGTTCTATTCTGTGCTTTTGGGCTCTAGTTTGTGCTGACTACTGTGGTGAGCACACCTCTGAAGCGGGGGGTCAACATGTATACTGGACCCGGTAACCCTTTTCTACGGTAGACAGAACTCTTGGAGACACATTTGGCTGTAGTTTCCACACTGCCAGATGGTCTTTTAGTGATGTTAACTATTCCACATTCTATTGGAGGGAAAACTCGCTGTGACAACTCGCTGACCAGAGAACACCGAAAACTTGAGACAGCCTTGGCTAGGGTAGGCCTTAAAATAGCAATGGGGACTAACTGCCCTAAAAATCTCATGTCCACTGATACGTCCCTCCATGTCCCCTCAGAACTGCTCTTCTTTACCTGCTAAGCCTTTATGAGCATTCTCAGATCAGGCCTAGTAGCAGGCCACAACTGTGGCTGCCCGGTTCCCCTGACTGTCTGCGGGAGCTGGCGGGCTGCCATACTCATACTTCTGGGTCTCCCTCGCACTAGTGCTAGCCCTGCTCCAATCATGGATTCCCGGGCGAGCTCGAGACAACAGGGAAGGAACTGGCAAGTCGTAACACACTTCCTGAATTCTCTCACTCATATTTTTCTTTCTCGCTCATTACTTTTTTTTCTCTTTTTTTAAAGGGATAGAAAAGTTCTGAGATTTTGGGAAAAGATAGCAAGGAAATGAAATGTCTTTTTGTTTCTTTACACAAACTGTCACGCAGTCTTTCACTGAGATAATAAAAATGCTGATGGACCGGTTCACAGGTGCCATAGTTATATCACGCAACGTGCATGATTGCCACGTCACCTGATCATGGCAGGCCTATAAATAGCTATTCCACAGTTTACTGGGTCTACAGTGGATTCTTTGGATGGGAAACTCCCAAAGAATGCCATCTCGCAGGGATATTATCTCTCAGAGCCATGTTCGAGTTGCCAAAAAGGTGCTTCTAGCAGACTGTCTTGGCAAACTCTCGCTAGAGCTTGTGGGAGCAGAGCGATGTGGGGAGCAGTATACAGATGTGACCTCGGCCACATGTGTGGACTCCACCCCAAGAGTCTTCCAAGATACAGCTTTATCTTGCTCATTGTTGATAGGATTGACACTACGCCTGTTGGGGATTGAAACGCCCTCGTCATAGTTGAATCCTATAACCCCTAGGAAAGTTGTCCACTGCACCGGCAAAAGCATACTTTTCTGAGATTTATCCTAGCTGTTCATGTGGGCGAGACCAACATTTCGATGTTGAACCGCCAGCTCCCTGGATCATGCTAGAATAAACCAGTCATCCAGGTAGTTTGGTACACATATGCCCTGGAGTCCCAATGAAGCCAGAGTGACATCCATGCACTTTGTGAAGGTGCGAGGGGATACTGCTAGTGACATTCTATTGCCACAAACCTGTTCTCGAACTGAATCTGTGGCACAATAAGTTTGAGCGTCAGCCTCTGAACCTGTATATCCAAAGAGTATGGTTCAGATGACGCAGATCTAAAATTGACCGCATACTCCCCTCATACACAGGAAATAAAGGCTGTAAACCTACCTTCCTGGGGGAACGGGGTACATGTTATATTGCCCCATTGTCCAAAAAATAGCTTACTTCCTGCGCTAACGTCGGGCTCTGGTCTGCTGTGGTGAGCACACCTGTCGAGCTATAACTGGACTCGGTAACCCTTTCAATGGTAGACAGAACCCATGGAGACATATCTGGAAGTAGCTTGCATGCTGCCCGATGTTCTGTTAGTGACGTTATCTATTCCACATTCTATTGGAGGGAAGCATCAGATTTTCGTTGCCCTGTGACAGCTTGCTGACCAGAGAACACCAAAAACTTGGGGACTGCCTTGGCTACGGGAACCCCTACAGAAGCACTGGGGGCTATCTGCCCTAATAACCTCATGACCCGTTACACACTTCTTGAACTCTTTCTCGCTCATTACTTACCTCTGTTTTTCTTTAAAAAAAGGATTAGAAAAGTTCAGAGATTTTGAGAAAATATTGAGTAGAAATGAAGCATTTTTGTCACACAAACAAAAGTCTCGCTGAAGATATAATATCTAAACCAATGGCAACAAAAGTGAGTACCAGTACAAGTGAGTAACCTAAGCTTAGTCTCCACAAAATTGTGATCATGGAATATATGTGGGTTTTCCCATGATGAGAATAAAATTATCAGAAGCCTAATCCTCAGTTCTATCTCTCTGGCCATATTATATATGGTTCTTTCTTGTTGTGATCTGAATTTGAAAATTATTTTTATTCAATCCTGTACATAGTCTAATTTATAACACTTTTGTTCTACTCATATTGCAATTATATAATATGAAAATGCTACACTTGTAGAATTACTTCTTTCACACATAATTTTTCATGCACATATAAATATAATTCATACATATTACAGACTGAAATGTTGTTATTCATTTCTGCAGACAACTTGCAGTGAAAAGTGATACCAAACAGCCCAATAAATTTTCCACATCCATATAATTTACTGTCATTTTAACTAAATGTATTTCTTTGTCTGTCTCATTAAATTTAATCAAACACAAAAAGACTTTTAGAAAGCATTTGCCTGGCTCACCAAATTGCATTGCTTTAAAAGCCCCTATGTCGTTTTGATAAACCTCATTTTGCTTTAATGGTTTTTCCTGTTACTTAAACCAGTGATAATGAAAACCAACTGAGCCAAAAGTTGAGCAAAAAGAGATATGATTAACGAACCTTATTAAAAGCAAGCTTGTACAATGGGGGTGAAAGGGATGGAAGTAGGGGAGAGTGTATGGGGGTCTACATGATAGAGAACACATTATGGGGACCAGATTCTTCTCAAAACCTCTCTGGTCTTTTTGCGAACATGGGAGGCAAGAGGAAATAATAAAAAAAAAAAACTGATTAGGCTGACAAGCACTGACTGATACTGCAAACCTGTTAATAACATGAAAATTAGAAGGGGCTCATGCAAAGAAAAGAGATTAATTTAGCTGGAGTCCATCTTCGCAGCAAATTGCGAAGTTGTGAATATGTTCGCAGATAATGAGCCTTCCTACTTGTCAGCTCACTTGTCATTTTTTGTAATTAATGTTAAGGAAGACTCCTTCCTGATGGTTAGTATTACTCATGTACCAGAGAAAATTTCTTCTGAGAAATAATTTACATTTATTATCATCAGTCTGTTTGTGTGGTTTATTTCACAGTGAAGTAATTTATTGCAGCACCATTTCAAGCTCCTTGATTAGTCACTCGTCAGAGTGAGATGTAATTTTTTTCCCCTTTCAGATGGCCTGGATGGGGAAAATTGAAAGTGTGCTGCTATTACATGGACTCCTGGTTGGCAGTGGCATTTTTTTTCTACCCAGTGTGTCTCTCCTATAAATATATATAAAATGTAATATAAAATATACACTCACTACATTATATATACACACATACACAAACACAAACACACACACACACACACACACTACATATATATTTTTTTTTTTCTAAAAGGGAAATGCTGCAATATGCCTGTGTTTTTACACAGACACAGAAAAATCTAAGACATATATTCAAATCAGCCTCAGAGTTGGCTCACTGATTTGCTTTTTCTTTGTGTTTTGAAATTCATAAGCCAACTTCTTAAATGTATTATTCATCAGCATGTGTAAATAATGCATGCTTTCTTCCATATTAAATTAACCCCTTACCTTACCAGGACTACTGGAGTTGTGTAGTTGTTTTGAAAGGCAGTTATATCATCTAAGTAATGCTGTAATTAATATCTTAATTAGTTTTATTACTTGGCAACCCCATGCATCGGATTAGCTGTCTTATTTAACCAGATTGAAGGGTGTCTTCATTTTTGCACAGAAGTGTGTGGAGCTAAAACACTGTATAGGTTCAAAATTCAGATATTGGAAGGGAAAAACGGATTCTGCAACACCTACAAGATATACAATTGTTTTATTCCCTCTGTCTGAATCAGACCGAATATTGAATTTTGAAATTAATCATATTAAATTGGAAGGAAATTTCAGTATTATAAGTACTGATCACACTGATTCATCAAAATTAGTCTCATTAAAACTATGCTGTAATTGTCTCACTACATTGCAGAAAATAAGATTTGCTTGAATTAATAGTTGTGTCCCAAATGATGCACTGTGCACTTATACACTATGTACTTAACCATGTAGTGTATGAATTTTACAAGGTTATTTTTACGTTCAACATCAGAGTCTAATAGCCCTTCTCCCTCTGACATGTAGTGCATGAAGTGTTCAACATTCCACACTTCGTTTTTTGGTTTATTATGTGCATAATCTGGGTATTTAAAGTGAAATTTTTCTATTTGGAATTTTCAGTGTGAACACACAACTTGCATACTTGCCCACTATTTATACTACAAAATGTCATAAAATAGGACATAAGTATGCAAATTTGGATGCACCTAATAAAACTAGAATAGCATACCCATGACAAAAAATCTTTTGCTAAATTTTATAGATAGGATCTAAGCTGGTGTGTTTTATTGCTCATGGAATGCTGGGACAAGTGCACAGCTTTGCCAGGAACAAGTAGTTTTCAACCATGCTCTAACTGACAGTGATATAAAGTGTTTTCTACAAACTAGAAAAATAGTAGGGAGTTGATGAAACCGCAGTGTGGTCAGTGAATACATATGGGGTACTCAAGATTGCTATCGAAGTAACTAGATATTTAATTTCAATTCAGAACACAAAATTAATTTTGTCAGACTCTGGTATCTTGTAAAGAATAAATTAAATAATTATTGGTCATATTTTTTAAACATTATTTTTAGTATGTGTCTGCTTAAAGAAAACTGGTGCATCTATTCTATTGGTCTAAGCAGTCTATTTTCCGTTTATCCAGTGTTGACCAACTCACAGCCCTCCATGAGTGGGTTAACAGTATTTGGTTTACAATGATTTTATCAATGTCATTAGAACATTGTGAGAACTAAGTGAGAAATCCATCAACTTGTGACAGCAACCGCTAGACTAATGGCTGTTAGGCGATAATAATTTTTAATAGGATTTTTATTCCACTTAATTTCATCTCCTCTTAACAGTGGTCCCATGTCAGAGAGAGAGAGAGAGAGAGAGAGAGAGAGAGAGGGGCGGGGGGTTTCAAGTGAATCTAGGAGAGATATTTATGTTGATGTTGATATTTATGATGGCCCCAGACCTTGTTTTATACATGATCTCAGCTGCAGATGAACATGACAGTGTAAGAAATTCTTATATGTATCCAATTAAAAACATACACTGCATGCAGCTATTGTCATTTACAAATAATTACAATTTTTGATTGATTTATATAAGTACAGTTGCATATTCAATATGCATATTCAGTATATGCATATTACATCTTGTCATTGGTCTCTCCAGTAGATTTTAGACATAAAGGTTTTGTTGCACTATTATAGTAAGCTATTTTAATATGGATGTTAGGATGTGCATGTGTAACAGACAAACAGACAGACAGACATATAGATAGATAGATAGATAGATAGATAGATAGATAGATAGATAGATAGATAGATAGATAGATAGATAGATAGATAGATAGAAAATCATTTCAATAATTTCATTGTGCTTAAATGTGTAAAGAAAAACATATATTTAGCAAAAAAGAAATGTCCTCTCGCATTCAACTGCTTTTATTTCCAGCAAATTTCATAAAAAGTGTAAATATTTGTATTAACATAAAAATATTCATGGTGTGGCCAGCGGCTGCTTTAAGTACTACAGTGCATCTGATCCTCATGGACTTGACCAGATTCAACAATTCTTGTTGTGAAATGTTACCCCACTCTTCCACCCGGGGGCTGGAAGCGGGGGGATCTGGTTGTCGGTATGGGACACAAGTGATCAGGCACCCTAGGCATCTTTCTTCTGGTGTTTATCAGAGTCAGTAGAAAGGTCTCTTTAGTGTGCTAAGTTATTGTAACTGTGACCTTAACTGTAAACTGTTAGTGTCTTAAGGAGTGCATGTGCAATAATTGCTTATGGTTCATTTAACAAGCATGAAAATTATTGTTTAAACCATTCCCAATAAAGATCTTCAAAGCTTATTTGGATTTTACAAAATAAACGTCTCCTGAAACAGGAACGTTTCTTTTTTTTTGCTGAGTATATATTGGTATGGTTTGGCGTGGGGTGTTGGGGGTATAAATAAATAAAAAATCTTTAGTGGCCATGCCAGGTTTTCTTACTATATTGTTATTCAGCTTTTATATATGGTATTTCAGAATGCTGAATATTACATGCAGGGCACATTTCTATTTTACAAGTGAAACAATAGTATCCCTCTATAACTATTTCACATTTTATGCTTTCCTGGTCACAAACCAATTTTACACCTGAAAAAAAACAAAAAAAACTTTCTTTACACCACACACATTCTAAAACAATTTATTACCTACAAGAAAATGCCCCCAAAATAACTAATCAAATCGAATGGAAATTCATTTTGAACAAAAGAATTGTCATCCCTTTTGCCATATCTTCTCTTGCCTGTTTATATGATGAAAAAGAGGAAAGAATTATAATTTCACAATTAATGGTAAAAAGATCCTGGACTTTAACTCCAGTCATTAAATGAAATGTCTGAGAGAAATATGCCTCTATATTTCTTAACCTCAGCTTTCAATTGTCTTGACCCCAGATGTATTAATATAAGAGCTAATAGCCAGCAAGAATCATTTAATTTATGCCAGGGTGAATTAAGAAAAGGTAATGGATTTTGCCTCTCAAAAAGGCCAAGCCCAAGCTTTTTACATGATTTTTATCGTGGAAATCTAATTATCATATTATGTCTGTAAGTGGCTCCTTTGAAGCCATTTTTCACATTATTTTAAAAGAATACTTTTGACATTTCTAACATGAGGCTGGATTTATTATGACTAGAACATTCAGTAACAAAGAAGGATAATGATTTAAAAACTTTAAATGAAGGGTCTGGTATTTCTTATTTCTGAGAGTTGTGAAAGCAAATAAACTAAATGGATATTTTGATTTCTGATGTGGTCACTTTGCAAAAAAAAATTAAATAAATAAATAAATAATAATAATAATAATAATAATACATTTTATTTATAATGCATTTTTCTTATACCCAAAGTGCTACAAAACAGGAAATAGAAATAAAATACAAAAATACAGACACAAAATAAGGCTATAACAACATTTTCTTAAAACTGCTTAGTGTGGGAGCATTTCTGACTGTAAAAGGACGTGCATTCCATAGCTTATGGGCTGCAAAGGAAAATTCTCTATAACCCATAGATTTTAGCATGCAAAGAGACTGCTGAAGAATTAGAGAATCCGCAGAATAGAGAGAATGAGAAGGTGTGTATGGGGTAACTAAGTCACAAGTGTAAGAAGGGGCCATCCCATGTACAGCTTTATATGTTAAATTGAAAGTTTTCAAATCAATATGTAATTGACACAGAAATGCAAATTACAAATCATGCCAGTAATGCTGACGTGAAGGAGTATAGGTAACAATATGTTGTTGCTGAATTCTCGATGTACTGTAGCCGTTTAATATATTTTGCAGGTAGGTCAATAAAAAGCGCATTACAATATTAAATCCTTGAAGTAATAAATATCTGAATAAGCTTTTCAGCAACATTTAATGAGAGGAAAGGCCTAATCCAGGCAATATTTCTGAGGTGATAGAATTGAACAAAGCTTGAATAAAGTATATAATGTTGCCTGGCACACACACACACACACACATTCTCAAATTGCAAACTTACTTTATTATTACACAAATGTTCCAAAAAACAGATGATGATAGCCAAAGACAGCAGTTATTGCAAGATGAGTGAAGAGGGCATGACAATAATATACAATAATGCTTTGCAATTTAACAGCTTCTTTCCTCTTCTCCCCTTTTCCTAGTGCAGGTAGCTGCACAAGCACGACGGGTGACATTGTAATGAGAAATATGATAATTCTGAAGCGCATTAATTTCATGTCCTGTGGGTTTTGCAAGATCACTTATTATTCTGAACAAATTAAATCACTGCTTTTACCTATCATCATCCTGCATTCTAAATGATTCTCTTGTACTCTGGCTTTGAATTAACCCTGTATGTACCCCCAGTCCATAAATATATATATATATATAATTTATGAGTTCAGCAAAGGATATTAACACAGTGGGAAAATGAAGAATCCACTGCACATCCAAACATGTACATAATCATCTGTAATTATGGTATACTGGTATGGTATGGTATACTTTCTGTCTGACTATTTGAAGGTATGCTTTAGTACACATAGGAATTTTAAGCTCTCACATTACCCCTTTTGCCTTTCTGTCTTCATGACAACAACATTTCCTGCATTTCCTTGGGGGAAATGACATTTGCCTACAAGTTGGGAAAATACATGTTACCCACTTTGGCTACATACCCATGTTGATGTGAGAATTGAACTTCAGAACCCTCTTGGTCAAGCTGTAGTGCAACGATGATAGTTATTTAGGCTTTTGTTTGAAATATTTTTGGGTGCTTTGTTCGAAGCAGGGCATGGGGCTAAGACTGATTTTAGTGTGAGTGCACGTAAGCCCCTCGAGTGGTGTCATGCACAATTAATGTCCCTAGGTAGCAACTCCATTAGCTGTATGAACTCCGGCTATGGCAGAGAATACTAATGGTCGAGGTTCTGGGCATTAAAAGAGAGAGTGACTTCTACCAGCACCACACACTGACACACATGTGCATGCGCATCCCCCCCCCTCCCACACACACACACACACACACACATATACCCCACTTAATTCACTTCACCTTTCAACCTGACTAACTCTTGAAACACAATCTCACTTAGGAGAGCTGAGTGGAGCACATCCACCCTTCAGGCTACGCATTCACTTCCCTTTCACTCAAAGGAGCTACTGTGCTTCGCCATTGTGGAGGGTGTATTAATGGTTCAGTCTAAGTAAAAAATGAGTAGAGACAGACACATACATCAACATGCGTGCAGCTACAGAATTGCAAACATACACTTATCTTATGTGTTTTGGTTTTATAATTTTATGAATTGCATCTTGATACATAAGTTTCCAAATATCCAGACTAAACAAACTGCTTGCATTTAATTTATTACCATGTCTCAGAGAGGCAAGTGGGTAACAATCAGTGTAATATGATGAATCGGAATCTTTTCTCTTTTTGTGTTACCTTTTTAAAATCTCGCTTGTTCACAAACACTGCACCGACCTTGCCTCAACTTCCCTGTCCATCAGGTTATGATGGACTTATACACAGAACCTCACAATCTACTCTCCAATCTGCTGAATGTAGGAAGCCATTGTTCTTTAGACCAGCGATAAATAAAAGTAGGCCAACTAAATGTCAAATTTCCTGTAATACAGTCCAAATAACTGAAGAAAAAGAAGAAAGTGGTGGAAAAAAACTGCCCTCTACATTGAATGAAGGAAAAATACATCAATAAGCCATAAAACAACTGAGAGTTGAAGTGAATAATTAGAATCAGTAACATTGATTAACTTACAATGGCATCTGTCAAGAGGTGTGATATATTAGGCAGTGAACGGCTCTCAAAGTTGATGTGTTGGAAGCAGGGAAAATAGGCAAACATAAGGATCTGTGTGACTTTGACAAAAGCCAAATTATGATGACTAGAACACTACATGGTTCAGAGCCTCTCCAAAATAACAGGTCTTGTGGGGTGTTCCTGGTATGCAGTGGTTCGGACTACTGATGAACTGGCAACAGGGTTATGGGTGCCAACGGCTCACTGATGCACATGGGGCAAAGAGAAGGCTGAGGTTGAGACTTATTTATGTGATAAGGATACACAGGACAGTACGGTGTCACTAGATAGTGTTGATCTGTCCCTAGTTGATGAAGTTGGGGATGACAGCTCTCATATGGATGAGGTAAGACTAAACATGCTAGGAATTTGAGAAGGGAATGAGACATTGCATTTAGCATAACAGTATGGGAATGCCTTGTGCGCGTGACTGGTATCTGAAGCTTGTGTAAAATCATGCCTCTATTTACTGTATAGGCCTGCCATGATCAGGCAACATAGCAATTAAGTGCATCGCATGATATATATATATATATATATATATATATATATATATATATATATATATATATATATATATATATATATATGTATATATATATATATATATATATATATATATATATATATATATATATATATATATATATATATATATATATATATATATATATATATATATATGGCACCTGTGAACCACGCCGCCAGTCTCTATTATCTGAAGCGAAGACGCAATTCACAGGCCTGCCCCGGTATGACAGTGCTATGCAAAGTCTCATTCCCTTCTCAGGGAACAGGGTTAAATGCATAACCCCGACGTTCCCTTCCAAAGGAAACTTCGACGTTGCATTTAGCATAAAAGTATGGGAAAGGGAATACACACTCCGTCATAACGAGGGTACGGCCTGTTCAAAAATACCCAAGTCCGAGGGTCACTGCAAGACACTCGAGCCCGTGGTGGAATGAATATCCAGGCTGTAATAACGAATGACTGTGTGAGGCATACACCACACTGCAGCCACACACACATCCTGCAAGGATACCCCTTTGGACAAAACCTTTGAGGAGGCGACCGCCCAAGTGGAATGAGCTCTTATGCCCAGAGGCGTGGCGAGACCTTGTGTCGTAAGCCCTAGAGATTGCTTCCACTATCTAAGTAGAGATGCGCTGCTTTGACACAGCATCGCTTTTCCTGTCGCTGCCAAAGCAGACTAGTAGCTGCTCCGACTTACGCCACTTGGCCGGAGCGGTGGACGTAAGTACAGAGAGCCCTTACTTGACACAGCAGGTGCATCCTCTCTTGTTCAAGTGTGAGGAACAGAGTGGGCAGCTGATGTAGGAACTTTAGGAATATAATCCGGCCTAGGATACAGGAAGGACTTTGCTTATCCAGGGGTAAAGTCAAGGCAGGGAGGGGCAACAGAGAGAGCTTGTAGACCTCCCACTCGCTTGAGAGATGTCAGGGCCAGTAAAAGAGTTAACTTTACAGACAGAATCTTCTCATAGGCTGACTCTAAGGGCTCAAATGGGGCCACTGACAGGCCTTCCAAGCCCACAGCAAGGTCCCAGGAAGGTATGCATGACCTACAGATGGCCTCAGCCATCTGACACAACGCATGAACCTCATAGTTAGAGGCTGTTGCTCCACACAGGCTCCGTCAACAGGGGCATGGCTGGCCGAAACGGCGGCCACGTAACCCCAATTGTAGAAGGAGCCAACCTGCTGAGAAATGTTATTGTAAGAACTCCAGGACTGTAGCTATTGTGCAGTTCAATTTACTGGATCTACATGGATCCCTGCGGACGGGAATCTCACAAGGAGTGGCATCTTGCAGGGATATTATCTCTCAGAGCCATGTTCAAGCTGCCAAAAGAGTGCTACTAGCAGACTGTCTTGGCGAACTCTCGCTAGAGCTTGTGGGAGCAGAGCGATGGGGGGGAGCAGCATACAGATGTGCCCTCGGCCACATGTGTGGACTTCACCCCAAGAGTCTGCCAAGATCCAGCTTTATCTTGCTCAGTGTTGATAGGATTGACACTACTCCTGTTGGGGATAGAAACACCCTCGTTGTAGAAGAAGTCCATTGTCCACTGTACCAGGGAAAACCAAAAGCTTTTGAACCGCCAGCTCCCTGGATCGTGCTAGAATTAACCAGTCGTCCAGGTATCTTGGTACACAGATGCCCTGGAGTCCCAATGGAGCCAGAGTGACATCCATGCACTTTCTGAAGGTGCGAGGGGATAAGCTAGCGATATTCCTATGTGGAAATATGCACCTTTTAGATCTATCGCCACAAACCAGTTCTCGAACTGGATCTGTGGCACGATAAGTTTGAGTAACCTGTTTGTCCGAAGAGTACAGTTCAGATGACGCAGATCTAAAATTGGCCGCATACTCCCACTTTTTTGCGGAACAGGAAATAAAGGCTGTAAACCTCCCTCCCTGAGGGAACAGAGTACATGTTCTACTGCCCCATTGCCCTAAAGGGAGCTTAATTCCTTTGGTCTGTGCAGACTGCTGTGGTGAGCACACATGTGAACTGGGGGGTCGAGCTATAACTGGACACGGTAACCCTTTCTGTGGTAAACAGAACCCATGGAGACACATTTGGCAGTAACTTGCACACTGCCCGATGCCCAATGATTTTTGTTGCTCTGTGACAGCTCGCTGACCAGAGAACACAGAAAACTTGGGGATTGCCTTGGCTAGGGCTACCTGCTCTAACAACCTCATGTCCCCAGATACATCCCTCCACGGCCCCTTAGGACCGCTCTTCTTTGCCTGCTTGACCTTTATGAACATTCTCAGATCAGGCCTAACAGCAGACTGTGACTGCGACCGCTGTCTGCAGGGGTTGGCGGGCTGCCATACTCACCTTCTGGGTCTCCCTCACACTAGTGCTGGCCCCGGCTCCACTCGTGGATGCCCGGGTGAGCTCGAGCCAACACACCATATGTCGAGCTCACTCAGTAGGTCTGCTTGGTAGGCCTGCAACCCTGTCATTGTCTGCAGTGACCCACAAGCAAGTCTACTACTTCATAGGCTTGCCCACCAATGCCACCTTGGATGCAAGTTGGCCCTCGTAATTACCCGCCATCGGTGGAGAGAGGTAGCTAGCAAGTGCCTCCTCCACCTTGGGCTTAGCTATATAGCCATGCCATTCATTCCCACAATGGCCGAATAATCCAACACTATGAGGTTATGAATATGGCTTATGCATGATTTTCCCCCAGAACCTGAGATTTTGTCATAAATTCTGGAAGACAGGGGAATTTCTGCAGTGTGAGGGATTTACTTTCACTGAGTAATAACTTCAAGCAGCTCTTTATATGATGCTCTCAGTTTTTAACACATCCTTCTAACTCCTCGGAGTCAGAGAGGAGTTATTACCCCTTTAGCTTTCCATAGCGGGAGGAGGAGTCGCGATGCGAACTCCAAAATCCAGCAGAGAGCCGAATCCAGAAGACGGACAGAGAGATAGAACATCCAGACCAGACCTACTATGTGCCGGGTTGATTTATTCACAAACATTTCATTCATTAGGGATGTCGTAGAAGTCGGAAAGATTTTTAATTTGGAATGTGGTTTAGTTTTAATTGACCAGGAAAAGGCTTTCGACAGGGTTGAGCATACCTACCTATGGAACATTTTCACAGTGTAACATTGCGTAGACGGAGACAAACGCAGGCAGACAGAGAGAGGATGGCTGTAAGAATCTCGTAAAAGCAGGCAGCTAGCAAGCTAACAAACTGAAGCACAGGCACAAGCGTAAACAGTGTTAACCGAGATATCTAGTCTTAGGAAAACACTATCAGTAATGGAGCTTAGTTACTAACAGAGCCAATGCTACTGAACGTATACTTCATGTCGTCTGAAGCTTGGGAGGTCCTTAAATAACCTAAGGTGATTCAGGTGTTCATAATCAGAACTCCCGCGAACTCGATTGCGGGCGAGACTGGGAAGTGTAGTCCCTGGGCGGGACTACACGTATTGCGTTGCCACGCAGAACTCGCCTTGTTGTAACAGAGCTCCCCCCCCCCAAAGGGCTCACTCCAGGAGCCGAAGTCCTCCGAGGCCTATCCCTCCCCCGGGGGGCTGGTTTGCATGGAAGTCTCTACACAGACCTGCGTCCAAAATGTTTTTGTCCAACATTGTTCCTCTGGTCCGTATCCCTCCCAATCCACCAGATATTGGAGTCCTCCCCTCCTATGTCTGGAGTCAAGGATCTCACGAACGCGATAAGTTGGACTGCCCTCAATCTCCAATGGTCCTGGTGGAGTACCCTCTGGCACAGCTGTGGCCAGGGGCCTGGGATCACCGGTTTGAGCAGGGAGATATGGAAGGATGGGGAGATACGACTGTGCCTTGGAAGGTCCAGACGATCCATCACTTCGTTTATCTGCCTCGGATCGCGGAATGGCCCGATATATTTTGGCTGCAGCTTCGTGCCCCTGGGGGTTCTCAAGTCTCTTGTGGAGAGCCACACCCTGTCCCCTGGTCGATACTCAGGGTGAGCCCTCCGGCACTGATCGGCTTTTCTTTTGGCCACCTGAGCCGCTTGACTAGTTGTTGATGGGCACGTTCCCAGACCTGCTCACTTCTGCGGAACCATTCATCCACTGCAGGGGAGTCCATGGGGGTAGCGTTCCAGGCAAACAACGGAGGCTGATAACCCAACACAAATGGGGTGAGCTGGGTAGCGGAATGCCGTAGTGATTTTTGGCATATTCCGCCCATGGCAAATGCTGACTCCAATCTCCTGGGTTATCTGTGCAGAAGGTCCACATAAATCATATCACCTCCTGGTTAGCTCGTTCCGCCTGTCCATTAGCTTGGGGATGATAGCCGGAAGTGAGATTGATTTTGATCCCCATCTTCTTCATAAAGCTTGTCCATTCCCTTGAGGTGAATTGTGGACCCCGATCTGACACTATCTCTTCAGGGATGCTGAAGTAACGGAAAACATGTTGGAACAGGAACTCCGCCGTGATGAAGGTGGATAGGATGGCCTGTAGTGGAATTGAGCATAGTGACTTAGAAAATCGATCCACGATCAATAAAATTACGGAATTCCCCTGAGACTTCGACAAATCCGTGATGAAGTCGAGGGCTAGTGGGACCACGGATACTCCGGTACGGGTAGGGGTAGCAACTTACCAACCGGGAGAGCACGGGAACCCTTGGACTGAGCGCAGGAGGAACACAAGGACACAATGCACTGAATCTCCCTGGACATGTTGGGCCACCAGTACCTTTCGGCCAGTAATTGGAAAGTGCGATGGGCTCCTGGGTGGCCCATGGCCGGAGTTGTGTGGGCCCAGGTAATAAGGTCAACTCTGTACTGTTTGGGCACATACTGTTTTCCAGGCTGACAAGTGGCTGGGATTCTGGCACTGGGGATACGGGCTAAGCGTTGTTCTAGGGGCCACTCCATGGAACCCACTATACTGGATGGTGGCAGAACATAACTTACCAGCTCTGACCACAGTTCAGGGGCATGCATGCGAGAGAGAGAGCATCTGCCTTAGTATTCTTAGAACCTGGGCGGTATGACAGGGTGAAATCAAACTGTGAAAAGGACAGGGACCAGTGTGTGTGATGAGGAGTGAGACGCTTGGCAGTTCTCAGGCACTCCAGGTTTTTATGGTCTATGAAGATGATGAAGGGGTGTAAAGCCCCATCCAACCAGTGTCTCCACTCCTCCAGGGCCAGCTTAATGGCCAGCAGTTCACGGTTGCCCACATCATAGTTTCGTTCTGCTAGTGATAGTTTGCAAGAGAAATAGGCCACGGGGTGTAATTTGAGACTCTCACCAAACCTCTGAGACAAAATGTCTCCCACTCCGACCTCTGACGCATCAACGTCGATGACGAATGGCTTAGAGGGGTCCAGGTGTCGGAGGATGGGAGCTGTGGTAAAAGCCCGCTTAAGTTTCTCCAGGGACTCCTGGGCGATGGGAGTCCACTGAAGTCGCCTGGGTTTCCCCTTCAGGAGCGAGGTCAGGGGTTGTGCTACCATACTAAAATCACGGATGAACCTTCGATAAAAGTTTGCACAACCAAGGAACCTCTGTAACTCCCTGATGGTTTGTGGAGTGGGCCATTCCACTACTGCCTGGATCGTACGTTGGTCCATGGCGACTCCCCATGGGCTAATGATATATCCCAGGAATGAGATGGTGTGCTGGTGGAATTCGCATTTCTCGGCCTTGACGAATAGGTGGTACTGCAGGAGGCATTACAGCATGCTCCGGACATGTTGGACATGTTTCTCTAGGGAGGTCGAATAAATCTAAATATCATCAATTATTGCTATCACGTACCTTCCCAGCATGTCTCTTAGAGCGTCATTAATGAGATTTTGGAACACAGATGGGGTGTTGGCAAACCCATATGGCATGACCAGGTACTCATAATGTCCGGAGGTGGTGCTGAAGGCTGTCTTCCACTCATCTCCTTCTCTGATGCGAATAAGGTTGTATGCACTGCGAAGGTCCAGCTTGGTGAATATAGTGGCAGAACGCTGAACTTGCTGCGTCGTAAAAGACAGCTTTTGGTTTTACTTCGGATTTTATCAGTAAAATAAGAGTTCTGTACTATGACACTGAAAGCATACTGAAGATTAATGGTGCTCCTTTTAAAGTTCATAGGGGAATATGACAAGGATGCCCGCTATCAGGCATGTTTTAGCAAAACTGAGAACAGAACTGCAAGATATAACAATTCCAAAGTGTGAGGGTGTTTTTAAACTATCAGTATATGCTGATGATGTGTCGATACTTGTTGGCAGCCAAAGGGGTGTTGATACGATGTTGAAGATCACTGACGATTTTAGAATTGTTTCTTCCGCCAAAAAAATAAACTAGGAGAAAAGTGTGGCATTTTTAATCAGGAGATGGTGAAACAAAAGGAAAAGGCAACAGGATGTTGGGAGGGAGGGAGTGGTGTGAGGGGGGGGGGGGGGTTTGAGGGGGGAGGGGTGAGGGGGAAAATGAAAAAAAGTAGAAAAGGTAAAGGGGTGTAGGGAAAAGTAAATTTTTATTAAATTGTGTCCTTTAGGGGGCATGTGCTTATAATAAAGAACCTGGTAGCATCATCCCTCTGGCATTGGCTGGCGTGCATTGATCCCCCAAAACATGTTTTATCTAAAATCCAGACAATTTTGGTATTTTTTGGGGGGGCAATCTACAGTGGGTTCCACGGAGTGTTCTGTTTCTCCCTAAAGATGAAGGGGGACGTGGACTGGTACACCTGCAGAGCAGGACTGCAGCCTTTTGGTTACAGTTTGTGCAAAGGCTGCTACACTGACCTGTAAATACAAACTGGAAGGCTGTAGCATGTGCCATTGTACGGACACTTGAAGGGCTGGATTTACATAAACCTCTTTTCTGGATGGACCCAAAAAAGATGGACATCAGGAAACTTCCTGTTCCCTGAAGCTTGTGTAAAATCAGCCTCTACTTGTAGGCCTGCCATGGTCAGGTGACGTGGCAATTAAGTGCGTCAAGTGAGATGTATATATATATATATATATATATATACATATATATATATGGCACCTGTGAACCACGCCGCCAGCCTTATTATCTTTAGCGAGATTGCATGTCTGTTGTTTGTGTGATGAAGAAATTTCTACTCTGTATTTCTCAATATCTCTCAACTTTTCTATCCCTTTTTTAAGAAAAGAAAAGAAAGGAGAGTGAAAGAATGAGCGAGGGAGAATTCAGAAAGTATGTTACGCCTTGCTCCCATTTCATCACGGGAGGAGACGGACAAGCTTTCTGTATGGATTTGGAAGAGGAGCCAGAGATGAACACGGCTCTATCTCTTGCTCTGTCTTACGGGTCTGGCTCTCTGCCTGACTTTAGAGCTCGCGTTGCGACTCCTCCTTCCCCTATGCAAAGCCAAAACACCCTCGCTGACTCTGAGGAGTCGGTAGAGGGTGCCATTGCACCAAAAACTGACAGCAGCTCTCAGGCATATAAAGAGCTGCTTGAGGTGATCACTAGGGCGGGTCAGAAGTTGAATCTAGACTGGACCGGGGAAGAGGAGGTGGCTCGTAGCAGGCTGAATGAGTGCTTCCTCTCCAGTGAAAATAAACACAAAGCTCCCTCACACTGCAGAAAACTCCCCTTTTTTCCAGAAGTGCATGATAAGATATCACAGTTCTGGAGAAAACCAGACACTAGCCGTTTATAACCCCGCAAACTCTGATTACTCAGCCATCATAGAGAGTGAGCAGCACGGCTATGTCAGTGAGCAGCACTGCGCCGCACCACAGATTTATCTCTTCAGACAACCAAACAAACGGCCGTCATATCGGCCGTTCAATGGGTAGCCTGGTTATGGCAGAGAGGCATCTATGGCTCAACCTGTCAGGGATGGGGGACAAAGATAAGGTCTCCTTGCTGAACGCCTCTGTTAAACCTTCCGGCCTGTTTGGCAGTGCAGTCAATGCCATCGCCGACAGGTTTTGCGACACAAAACAGCGGCGTTCAGCCGGATCCTTCCTCGTCGCGTCGAATTCGCACGGGCCAGTGCTGGTGCAAGGGAGATGCAGCAGACGAGTGTGGCGGCCCGCCTCCCCCCACAGAAAGCCAGGGCGACCGGTCGGCCGCAGCCACAGCCTGCTAAGAGGCCAGATCTAAGAATGATCATAAAAGCAAAGCAGGTAAGGAAGGAACGGTCCTGATGGGTCACAAAGGAACATATCAGGGGACATGAGACTGCTAGGGCAACGAGCCCCCAGTGCTACTGTAGGGCCTGCCCTGGCCAAGGCCATCCCACGTTTTCAGTCTTCTCTGGTCAGCAAGCTGTCACAGGGCGATGCAAATCTGATGCTTTCCCTCCAGTGAAATGTGGAAAAGCTAACATCACTGAAAGACCATTTGGCAACTACTGCCAAATGTGTCCCCAGTGGTTCTGTCAACCATAGAAAAGGGTTACCGGGTCCAGTTCAGAGCAAGACCCCCCTGGTTCAGAGGTGTGCTCACCACAGCTGTCAGCACAGAGCAAAGCCCAATGTTAGCGCAGGAAATAAGTTCCATTTTGGATAAAGCGGCCATAGAACATGTACCCCGTTCCCTAAGGGAGGGAGGTTTTCACAGCGATTATTTCCTGGTCTGCAAAAAAGATGGGAGTATGCGGCCAATTTTGGATCTGTGTCATCTGAACCGTAGTCTTCAGACATAGAGGTTCAAGATGTTGATGCTCAAACTTATCGAGCTACAGATTCAGTCCGAGGACTGGTTTTCTATGATATATCTGAAAGACGCATATTTCCACATAGGAATATCGCCCAGTCACAGGAAGTTCCTGAGGTTTGCATTTGAAGAAAACACATACCAATTCCGGGTTCTTCCCTTTGGACTAGCTTTATCCCCTCACACCTTCACAAAGTGCATGGATGCTGCTCTGGCTCCCTTGCGACTCCCGGGCATCTGTGTACTAAACTATATGGATGACTGGTTAATTCTAGCACGATCCATGGAACTGGCGGTTCAACATCAATATGTTGTTCTCGCCCACATGAGGAGCTTGGGGCTCAGGTTGAACCTCAAGAAAAGTATGCTTTCTCCAGTGCAAAGGACAAATTTTCTAGGGGTTATATGGGATTCTACTATGATGAGAGCATTTATATCCCCAACACGTGTACAATCGATCATAATACAATTATGCACATAAAATTGCACATAAGACCATTTCAGTGGTGGCTGAAATGTCAGGGGTTTCATCGGGGGTTTCATCCGAGGATGAAACCTCTGAGAGTAATCAGAGTCATGCGGCGATGCCTACGTGCTCTGAGTATTTGGAGGTGCCCGCAGTTCCTGGCATTGGTCACAATCTAGGGGCGTCCCCTTACCGCAAGACGATAATGACAGACGCTTCCCTCATGGACTGGGGCTTGAATGGCTGTCCAGCTCATGGTCTTTAAAGCGGGCCTCATCTGAAGTGGAAATATACACAGAGCTCCCTCACACTGCAGAAAACTCCCCTTTTTTACAGAAGTGCATGATAAGATATAAGAGAGGGTTACGTTCACGCCCCCTGTTCAGGCAGGCACAAATAATCCTTCTCTGGGCAGAGGGAAAGTTCTTGTCAGTGAGTGCAATGTACATTCAGTCGGAATGTAGGGGCAGACATTCTGTCGAGGCAGGGGGTGGAGGCTCCATCCACAATTGGTGGAGTCTATATGGCGAAGGTTTGGACAAGTGAAAGTGGATGTGTTCGCCTCAGAGGTGACAACACACTGCCCCTCTGGTTCGCCCTCACTCCTCCTGCACCACTGGGGCTGGACTCCATGGTGCACACGTGGCCAAGGTCACATCTATATGCTTTCCCCCCGATCGCTCTGCTCCCTCAAATTCTAGCAAGAGTTCGCCAAAACCGTCTATGTCTGCTGCTAGTAGCACCTTATTGCCAGCTCAGAAATGGTTCTCGGAGATCTACAAGCTCTCTCTGTTGCCACTTCTTGCCTTGACTTTGAGTGCCTACATCAGCTGCTCACGCTGTGGTGTTGAAGGCTTTATGCCCTCCTCTGTTCCTCACACCAGAACAAGAGAGAATGCACCTGCTGTGTCCAGTAAGGGCTTTCTGTACTTACATCCACCACTCCGACAAGTGACGTAAGTCGGAGCAGCTGCTGGTCTGCTTTGGCAGCGACAGTATAGGTGATGCTGTGTCAAAGCAACGCATCTCGAATTGGATAATGGAAGCAATCTTTATGGCTTTCGAGGTGTGCAGTCTCGCCACGTCTCTGGGCATAAGAGCCCATTCCACTAGGGCGGTTGCCTCCTCGAAGGCTTTGTCCAAAGAGGTATCCTTGCAGGATGTGTGTGCGGCTGCAGGGAGGTCTGCGCCACACAAATTCACTCGTTATTACAACCTGGATATTCATTCCACCACGGGCTCGAGTGTCTTGCAGTGACCCTGGGGTTTGTGTATTTTTGAACAGGCCGTACCCTCGGTATGACGGAGTGGGTATTCCCTTTCCCATACTCTAATGCTAAGTGCAACATCGAAGATCCCTTTTAAAATGAACGTCGGGGTTATGTACGTAACCCTGTTCCCAGAGAAGGGAACGAGACGTTGCATAGCATTGTCATACCAGAGCAGGCCTGTGAATTGCATCTTTGCTTCAGATAATAGAGGATGGCGGTGTGGTTCACAGGTGCCATATATATATCATGCAACGTGCTTAATTGCCATGTCACCTGTATATGGCAGGCCTATAAGTAGAGGTATGATTTTACACAAGCTTCAGATACCGGTCACGCACACAAGGCGCTCCCATACTGTTATGCTAAATGCATTGTCTCGTTCCCTTCTCAGGGAACAGGGTTATATGTGTAACCCCGACGTTTTGTATGATTATCAGAAATAGTTTAAGCTAAAGTTATAGTATGTTAGTATTGTGGTTAAAAATATACATAGAACAAACACGAGCAAGACCTAGTATGAGTAGTATGAGTAATAGGTAATTTTATTTAAAATCAGCAGTGAGATGCACGATTTGTTGGCGGGTGCTCGAGTCCAGATCCAGCCTTTCCAATAAATAGGCACCTAGACACAAAGAGGAGGTATTAGGTGGATATTGATGAACAGGATTAACATTTTGGGATTGACACACTGTGTTTTAATAGTCACAGAGAAGGAGAGTTAGGGAGGCGCACACACATAGATAACACACACACACATACACTCTTGCACATTCAGGGACAGGCGGGCAGACATAGCACACACACACACTCTCTCTGTCTCTCCCTCTCTCTCTAACACCCCCTCCCGAAGGCCCGAAAGCACACACACACAACATTAGAACTTTACAAGAATAAATAGTATTAAGATATTATAAGGATAATTTAATAATATTATGAAGTAGGGTGTACAGTAAACCATGTGCAAGTAGTATAACCATATATAAAATAGAAATATAAAACAGATATGAAAGTAAATTATAAACCAGAAAAATAGGAAAAAAGGGGAATCTTACTCATAATGCAGAGGATAAAGATTCTTGTCTCGCGGGGATGGGCCGGGCATGCTGTAGACATGGGCCATGAATGTTTGAGAGAGAACCGTGAGGAGCTATTTTTATGAATAGCTGCGTCACACTGCACCTGTGAGACCAAGGTCGTTGCTCCAAATTGTTTTCTTTTCTCTCTCTCTTATTTTCAATCCTAATGGTAAATTTTTGAGAAGGTTTTTTTTTTCCTCATGGTAATCTTGATAAGCCTTTTTTGTAACCTCATGGTTATCGTGAGAGGTTTGGTTTTTTTCCTAATGGTAACTGTTTGAGCAACTATTTTTAGCCTACTTTTAACTGTGTGAGAGGCCTTCTGAAATATATTGGTTATTTTCTCTGTACATAAGCTATAAATACTGGAGCTTAAGCTCCAGTTATCAGATCACTTCTGGGAATTCTCATTGGTGTGGATCTCATGTGGTGGACCGAAATAAAAACTTTGTTTTTCTTTACTCACGGCTGGTCGTCTTTTTTCTACCTCCAACTGGATTTACGGATGTGAGTATTTGCTTCTACTTTTAATTGTCTTTGGGTAATATGCAAAAAATCGGCCCTTCATTAGACACAATTGAAATTGACCTCTGACAAGCTAAAGGAAAAGGCTAATACTTATAAGTTTAAACAGAACCACAGACAATAAATATAGGAAAGGCCTGGGCTTAAATGTTGATAGAAACCTCTGCGCTAACAACATAATGGTTTGGCGTTGAAAATAATTTTAATGAAAGCTTTGCTTAAAGCACCTTTAGAGTAAATACTATTAGAACATTGAGATTTTACACTTCTAGCAGTAACTAGAACATTATTCTATTGGGTCAGATGAATAAGTTAACAGTTATTATTAATTGGAATCAGATAATTAATTAAATGACAAAATGTTCATTAAAAGTCAGATATTTAAATCATGAACTAAAACATGCATTTAACCTTTGGCTGCACCAATTTCCATCTTTGGTTATAGGAGAGCAGTGGGTTAAGTAATGAATCCTATATATTTTAGGCCTCCAGTTAAAATGGCAATGACAGTGGCTTTCACAATTATGCACTTTTATGTCTAAGGACAGTGGTGTTTTAGCATTTAAAATTCTATTATATTTTTTTAATAACATAATCAAGACATGAGTGCTTGTTAATAGGGATTTACTGTTTGTACTCTAGAATATGTGGAGATTTTACCTCTCATGCTCAAGAAAGTACATGGATTTACATGTAAGTGAGCACACATGTCCTTGTGTCAAGTGATTTATTGCAGTGGTGAACAGACTGAACCACTTCACACAGATTGGTTCATTTCTGTCTGTGAAAGCAGACATGCCAGGGTACATATCCGAAAATGCCCAGAATCACTCCATTTATGTAATTGTGTGTGCTGACGTGCGCCATCTAGAAACTTTTCGTACAGTGATTCTAATTGCTGATCTGATGTGGTTATATTTTCATCTTCTTGGCCAGTTATTGATTTGTCTGGCTTTAAATTAATAGTCAGAATTTTTTGCCTAAAATTTATACAAAAATACACACTGATAGTATGTATGCTTTGTGGTCTACTTCCTAGATAAATTTGCTACATTATTATAGCATGTAGCACATTCGCCTCACACCTCCAGTGTCAGGGGTTCGATTCCCACCATGGCCCTGTGTGTGCAGAGTTTGCACGTTCTCTCCGTGCTGCGGGGGTTTTCTTTGAGTACTCCGGTTTCCTCCCCCAGTCCAAAGACATGCATAGTAGGCTGATTGCCATGTCCAAAGTGTCCATAGTGTATGAATGTCTGTGTGAATGTGTATGTGATGGTACCCTGCGATGGATTGGCACCCTGTCCAGGATGTACCCCGCCTTGTGCCCGATGCTTCCTGGGATAGGCTCCAGGTTTCCCCGTGAATCTGAAGAAAAAGGATAAGTGGTATAGGTGATGGATGGATGGATGGATTATAGCATGTTTCTCTACAGAAACAACCAGGTTTAATATATAATCTGCAAATTCATGAAGAAATTCAGAATAGATCCCTGGGGTTCTGTGACTAATTTTTAGTGGAAACAACTTGGTAGACTTATTTTTTTTGTGGATATGTACGATATGTTCATATAAAGAACTTCAAATACATTGAATTCATCTCAAGGTTTTTGTGTGATGCCTAGAATATCATCATAAATAACAATAATGCCTCCTTCTCTTCTAGTTGGATGAAACTGTCAAGTTGTAAGAAATGATGTATAGAATGTAGAGAAATGGTGTATATCATTAGCTCCTATGTGAGTAACTATCTTTGAAAACCTATGCTTATCTA
This sequence comes from Ameiurus melas, assembly GCA_012411365.1. Lineage (NCBI taxonomy): Eukaryota > Metazoa > Chordata > Actinopteri > Siluriformes > Ictaluridae > Ameiurus > Ameiurus melas. The sequence goes on along the minus strand of CM022780.1, from coordinate 12,913,796 downwards.
AGACCCTAAAATTCCTTGCGTAGACAAATAACTAATGCTACCTATCTAATATCATGTACCATAAAATAGAGACTTATATTACAAGATCCCCTTCAACAGGCTTCTCAGTGGGTGCTTCACTGAGAGAAAGCCTGTTTAACCCTTAAATGCATAAATATTTCGCCAATCGTTATTACATATTCGGGTCATTAGAGACCTGGATTATATATCTAATGTGCATGAATCTCTAAACTGCCCCAATAGTATAAAAGAGTCCTAATAAAAATATACTGTATATTTATATACACCATTAAAATAACACACCAAAAAACACACAGGGTAAAATAGTGAAAGAATTGTAGCATTTTTATTCAGTTGTTTCAGTCACCATAACAAAATTAAAATCATTACAATATTTAATATTTTCACATGTTTTGTAATGTTTCTTGCATGTCTGAGGTAATTATGATGGACACATTACATCATCATTGTTTACCAAACATTCCAATCTTGAGGAATACAAGTGAATTGCACCTACTGAGCCATGAGAGATTCAATATTGTTGTGCAGAAGCGACCCTGTACACTTGTTACAATAAATAATAATAGATAATAAAATAATAACATATAATAATAAAATAAATAATAATAATAAATAATAATAAAAATGTCTGGGTTACATTTGTAACCCTGCTCACAGAGAGGGGAACGAGACATTGTGTGAGCTTCACACTGTGAGAAGCGCCATTGCGCGTGACCGGTATCTGAAGCTTGTGTAACATCATAGCTATTTATACACCTGCTGTGTTCAGGTGATATAAAAGATATTATCTGAAGTCTCTATTATCTGAAGCTCAGACGCAATTCACCGGAATGCCCCAGTATGACAAAGCAATGCAATGTCTCAAACCCAGATGTTCCCTTTCAAATGGAACTCAACGTTGCATGAGCTTCATGCAGTGGGAACAAGAAAACTCACTCCATCATACTGAGGGCATGGGCTGTTCAAAACATCTAAGCCTGAGGGTCACTGCAAGACACTTGAGCCCCAGATGGAATGTATATCCAGGCTGTAATATCAAATGAATGTGCGTGGTATAGACCAGTCTTCCGCAGCACACATATCCTGTAAGAGTACCCCTTTGGACAAAGCCATTGAGGAGGCAACCCCCATAGTGGAATGAGCCCTTATGAACAGAGGCATAGCAAGAGCACACACAAGTGATAAAGATTGCTTCTACTATCCAACTAGAGATGCGCTGCTTTGACACAGCATCATCTCGACTGTTTCCGCCAAAGCAGACCAGCAGCTGCTCTGACTTACGCCTCTGGCCAGAGCGGTCAACATAACTACAGAGAGTCATGACTCGACACAGTAGGTGCAATTTCTCTTGTTCTGGTGTGAGGAAAGGAGGAGGTCGGAAAGACTGCAACTCTACCGGCTGGGCAGGAGATGTAGGCACTTTAGCAGGCCTGGGCATCTTATGGCCCGTGGGCCACATCTGGCCCTTTGGGCATCACTGTCCGGCCCGTGTGAATGTGAGGTCAATCAGAACATTATTGAAAAAATTCGTTCATGCTATACAATTGTGTTGTTTTTATTTTGAAAACTGTGTCTTTTTTTTATTTATTTATGTGACACACGTGCATATTATACATCCATGACATGCATGCATGACACAAGTGATGAAGGCCAGCTAGCCCTCAGAATGTCAGCTCACACCAAAAAAGAAAAGTTGATTCCAAATGACATGGACTGCTAAATATTTATAAATATTTAAGTCAAAGGTAAAGCGGTGTGCTTAGTTTGTGGTACAGAGGTCGCTGTGTTCAAGGATTACAATTTGAATCACCACAACGTGACCAAACATGAGGAGAAATACAAGAACTTGTCTGATGAAGAGTGCACAAGGGAGTCGAATGCATTGCTAGCTAAACTGCAAAACCAACAAGGATTTTTTACAAAACTTTGCACACCCAAAGATGCGGCTGTCAAGACAAGTTATGTCATATCCCACAAAATGTAAGCCCTTTTCTAACAGTTTTTCAATGAGTGCATTTGAAAAAAAAGCAGCTAATCAAAATATATAATTTACTCTGTTTTACAATGGGAGAAAATTAATATTGAGCAGAATTAAGTTCAAGTTATCGTCGGTTCGGGCATCCAACACAGTTCAGGTTTCTCATGTGGCCCCTTGTAAAAATGTATTGGCCACCCCTGCCCTTTATAAATATAATCCAGACTCAGACATAGGAGGGCCTGGGCTAATCCACGGGCAATGTAAAGGCAGGAAGGGGCTACAGAGAGAGTTTGTAGATCTCCTACTCACTTGAGAGCTGTCAGGGCCAGCAGAAGAGCTACCTTTAGAGGCATAAGCTTCTCTAAGGGCTAAAATGGGGCACCTGTCAGACCTTCTAGGTCCACAGAGATGTCCTCAGAAGATATGAGTGGTCTGCAGAAGGGCCTCAACCACTTGACACCGTGCTTAAACCTTGAAGTGGATTTTGCCCCACAGAGGCTCCATTAATAGGGCCATGGTTGGCCGATATGGTAGCCATGTAGACTCTAATGGTAGAAGGAGCCAACGGTGCTGAGAAATGTCCTTGTATGAATTCCATGACTGCAGCTATAGTGTAGTTTACTTGGTCTAGCTGACGTTTCTCACATCACAAGACAAAAAGTTGCCAATTGAGCACATACAATTTCCTCATGGATGCTGCTCTAGCATTCAACGTGGTTTCTACGATGTCAGTTGCAAGCCCAGAATCTATGAGCTGGTGCCCTTTAGGGGCCAGACCCACAGTTCCCATAGTTCCAGCCAAGGGTGATACATCAGCCTGCTGGCTTAAGACAGTAGATCCTTGCAGATGGGAATCTCTCAATCAGTGCTGTCGAGCATGGATACTATCTCTGAGAACCATATTCGAACTGGCCAATAAGGTGCTACTACACAGCAGATCTAGAGGAACTTGGCAAACTCTCACTAGAACTTTTGGGAGCAGAGCGATTGGGGGAAAACCATACAGATTTAACCTCAGCCACATGTGCACCAAGGCATCCAGCCCCAATGATGTGGGAGCAGTGAGAGCAAACCATAGCGGGCAGTGTGTTTGCTCAATTGTAGCAAACACATCCACATTTGCTTGGATCTACCTACATATGGACTCCAGTACTTGTGGATGGAGCTTCTAATCCCCTGGCCTCAGCCCTTGCCTTGACAGGATGCTTGCCCCCACATTCCGGTTGCCTGGAAAGTACATTGAACTCACTGAAAAAAATGTTCCCTCCACACAGAGAAGAATTAGTTGGACCTGACTGAACAGGGGGAGTGAACCTAATCCTCGCTGGTGGCTGATATATGAGGCCACCGCTGTGTTATCTGTCACAACGAACACATGGTGACCTCTCATTTGAGGAAGAAAGAATTTCAGTGCTAGATACATGGCCCGCATTTCTAGACGATTTATATGCCACTCCAAATGAGGGCCACTCCAGAGACAGTGAGCTGGACAGCCGTTTTAGACCGCATGCCAGCCCATGGGGGGGGTGTCTGTCATTATCGTCATGCGATAAGGAGACCCCCCTAAACTGTGACACAATTTGGAATCCTCCAAATTCTCAGAGGATTACACTCAGAAGTTTAATCATTGGACGAAACCCCTGACTTTTCAGCCACCACTGAAACGGTCTCCTGTACAATAGTCCCGACAGTAGGACATTGGCTCCTTCTTCCATAAGCACCAACAGTCTCTCATAGAGACTGGAGGGGATACCCATATCCAGATTTAACTTACTTAATGTTGATAGTATTGACTCTACACATATTAGGGATAGAAATGTCGTTATAGTAGTAGAATCATATATAACCCCTAGAAACAATGTCCTCTGCACTGGAGAAAGCATACTTTTCTTGAGGTTCAACCTGACCCCACGCTCTTCATGTGGGCAAGATCAACATTTCAATGTTGAATGACCGGTTCCCTGGATCGTGCTAAAATTAGCCAGTCGTTCAGGTAGTTTAGTACATGGATGCACTGAAGTCATAAGGGAGCCATTCATTTTGTGAAGGTTTGTGAAGGGAGCCATGCACTTTGTGCCCAATGGGAAGAACCTTATATTTGTTGCCTCCAAATACGAACCCCAGGAACTTCCTGTCATGGGGCAATATTTCTATGCGGAAATATGCACCTTTTAGATATATCATCATAAACCAGTCCTCAAACTGAATATGTGGAACAATAAGTTTGAGCATCAGCGTCTTCAACCTGTATTTCCAAAGAATACAGTTCAGAAGATGCTGATCTAAACTTAGCCGCATAATCCTCTCTTTTTTTCCGGACCAGGAAATAATGTCTGTAAAAACATCCCTCCCTCAGGGAATGGGATACACATTCTATTTCTCCTTTGTCCAAGAAGCATCTTACTTCCTGTGCTAACATCAGGCTCTGCTCTGTGCTGACTACAGTGGTTAGTACAACTCTAAACCAGGGGGGCAGAGCTCTGAACTGGACCGGGTAACCCTTTTCTACAGTAGATAGAACCCTTTGAGACACATTTGGAAGTGTTTCCATACTGCCTGATGGTCTTTTAATGATGTTAACTTTTCCACATTCTGTTAGAGGGAAAGCATCAGATTTTCATTGCCCTGTGACAGCTCACTGACCAGAGAAGACCGAAAACTTGGGACCGTCTTGGCAAGGGGAGGCCCTACAGTATTACTTAGGGATAACTGCCCTAAGAACCTCATGTCCCCTGAAACAACCCTCTGTGGCTCGTCAGGACTGCTCCTTCTTTGTCTGCTTGGCCTTTATGATCTTTCTTAGATCAGGCCTATTAGCAGGCTCCAACTGTTACACACTCCCCTTCTGTGCCTCCTTGCCTCCATGCCTCCACTAGTGCTGGCCAACTCAACACGATGGGAAAGGAACTGGCTGAACACACATGTCGAGCTCAGTCAGCAGGTCTGCTTGGTAGGCCTGCAACACTGCCATTGTATGCTGTCACCCACAATCGAGACCCACTGTCACATAGGCTTTGCCCACCAATGGCTTGGATGGCAAAACGGCCCCCCTAAATTACCTGCCACTGATGGAGAGAGGTAGCTTGCAAGCGCCTCCTCCACCTTTAGCATTGCAAAATATTCATGCTGTTTATTTCCCACCATGGCCGATAAACCATGCCACAGGGTTATAAATACAGCTAGTGTATGGTTTTCCCCAGAAGTGTGATAGTTCATCATGCACTTCTGGAAAAAGCATCCAGCCTGCTATGGGCCACTTCGTCTTCCGGGCCAGTCTAGATTATTTTTTCAACTGCTTTAGTAATCACTTCAAGCAGCTCTTTATATGCTTGAGAATTGCTCTCTATTTTTGGTAAAATGGCACCCCCATCTGGCTCCTCTGAGTCAGAGATGATATTTTATTTTTTATTTTTTGCTTTCCATTGCAGAAGGAAGATTTGAGAGTTACAAAGTCCAACGGAGAGCCGGAAGCAGAAGACATAGCAAGAGATAGAGCAGAGATGGCCCAGATCTGCAAGGCTCTGAAACTCAACTCCCTTCAGCCGAGAAGAGAGAGAGCCTAATTGGCTCTGCCTAATTGTAAGGGGTTCACAATACGCACAGTAACAGACCTCTTGTGGGCTGTTCTGGAGTGCTCCATCCATAGACACTTCACACAGAAAGTGTGTCCCTGTCCCCCCTCATGATGAAACGGGAGCAAGGCATGACACACTTCCTTAATCTCTCTCTCATACTTTTCTCTCTTTTTTCAGAAAGATAAAGAGATTTTTCTTTCTTTTTTGTTGAAAAGATAGAGAAAGAAAATTAAGAGTCTTTTTGTAAACATTACACAAATGACAGACATACCATCTCACTGAAGATAATAAGGCTGACAGCGCGGACCACAGGTGATCATGTGACATGCTTAATTGCCCCATCACCTGATCATAGCATGCCTGAAATTGGCATGATGTTACACAAGATTCGAGTCAATTCAATTCACTTTTATTTCTATAGTGCTTTTAACAATGGACATTGTCTCAAAGCAGCTTTACAGAAATATATAAACACAGGATACAGATTTTAAGTGTATCCATTGTAAGCTTCGGATACCGGTCATGTGTAAGGGTGTTTCCCACAGCTTGAAGCTCACACATTGAGTTCCCTTTGAAAGGGAACTGATATTATTTGACAATTTTGTATTTCTTTCTTGTTACATTGTTAATAAATAGATTGAGGAACACTAAGAAGTTGGAGGTCTAATGTAAAAAAAAGATTAATGGGGGGGTATAGTGGATGATGTCCCAGGTCACTAACGACACGAGTAATGTGTTTAAGGGTTAACACCTTAAGCAGAAAGGAGTGGTGATCCTGTGGGTGAGCCTCAGCATTAGCTCTGGCTTTGCGATTATGCAGCTGAGTCATCACACATTTGGCTACAGGTAAGGGATCTAATACTAAAGTTGAGGGTTCATTACCTCCCCCATACCACCCAGACTTTCCTCTACCATAACTGTGCTGCTCTTACTTTCAAAACTCCTCTCTAGCATCTTGATGTGCACCTATATTGCTGTTATCTTCTCCAAGAGAGCTACCTAATACACTTATCACAAATAAAGCTATTACGAATGATGATGTGAGACTGACTATATATCCTGCACTCAACACACTGAATAGACTGAATCATTGCAGTGTTGAATGTTTTTCCCTAGTCAAATCTTTGTGTATATGTGGATTTTAGGCAGATTTTGGGCAGATCCAAAATGGATTGAATCTACTTGTTGTCTTTAGATTCTTCCAAAAAAAGAAAATGCATCAGAAAGGGTGTTGGAGAATTTTCCTTGTTTCCCATATAACATTCAGCTTATTCAATCTTATAGATCAAATAGAGAGATTTCATTCTTCCCCTGCAGGAAGAGCACACTTAAGTAATTAGCAGTAGTGAGCCCATGATCAGATGAGGTTTATGTCATTATATTGAGGTGAGAACAATAGAACAAAGTCTTTAAAAGTCTCATAAATTAAGAATTAATGAACATTCATGTTTAAGTAAAATAAAGTGTACATGAGTTTGTACATATGCTTATAAGGCAATAAGAGCTTCAGTAGGTGTTTTTTAAATAACCTTAAGGGACTACTCTGCACAGAATCACTTGCTGTTCATAATATAAAAACAGTAATTACAAAAATAATACGATATAAAAATTCTGCCACAAGGGGAAAGTAAAAAATACAACAAATGAAAATAATAGAACAACATTATTGATGAAAAATAAAAATAAATAAATAAATAAAAACACTATAGTTTAAATGCTTACATATATGAGAAACCACAGCGAATGATTCGTTTGACACTTTGCACCTGCTGAATGCACCATGGGCTCTTTATTAAACTTGTCAGTGATGACTGCTATTCCTGACAGTCTTTCTTAGCGTTGAGACTGTCTCAGCTGGCTGGGCAAAGCCATGCAGCAAGAGTAGTCAGATCTAATGTCAAGTTTTGCTGTGTTATAAGTTGCAAGTGAAGAAAATAAAAATGTGCTTTCAGTACACAACAGAATCCATATCCTCAGGTTATGGGTAATATACATAGGTGACTTTTTCCACAGTAAATATTGGTTATATATACCGTGGTGCCATTCATTATTTTTCTACCAGTCAGTATGTGTATATTGTTTTATGTTGGCCCTTTTATTTGCTATTTATAGCATGAGGTATTTTAGCTTATATTATCTTTGCATATATTAACATTTTTTTTATAATATTTTCCCAATGGACACTATACTGTATCTTTATTGTTATCTTTACAGATTGCTCCTGGTATATCTCATATACCGACCACACACTAATATTAAAATCAGAGCTTTGGCAAAAGTGCTCTAATTTTAAAACTACCGAACAGGGAAATAATCTCTCACATTTGGAGAGACCTTGTCAACAAGTTGGAGATGGCCAGGATAGGCAGAAGGCCAGACTATTTATTACATCTGCTTCTGTCTTTTAAAGAGCAGATAACATTATGCTCCTGAGATACTTGTTTTTATTACCAAACAATGAAGGAGTAAAACATGTGTTATTATTAATTTATAGATGAAATATATTAGTAATAAAACAACTCCATGCAAGTAAGCTATTGAAAAATCAATAGTAATTGGTACCAAAATATTATGAGTGCTAAGCCTGCAGTCTTCTTGTCTGTCTGTACATCTAACCACTAAGCTGTCAGAAGGCATTGCCCAATAAATGTGATACATTTTAATAGCTGCATAAAAGCATTAGATGGAGGCAATTCTGATGGCTGCCAAATTTCTGTTTTGGTTAAAATTTGTGTTCAGTCAGTATTCCATATAATCACAGTTAAATGTCCTGAGTTTGTCTAGAAATCATACTAATTGTACAGTAATATAAGGATATAGAGGCAAATCACTGCCTTTACTGTATGTCTATTAATAAAAAAAAAAATCACATTCTGAACCATTGAGAATAATGTATGAGTGATAAGTAATAAGTGTGCTTAGTCCCTCCATAAATTCTCCACCAGACAAACTTTATTTATGTAAACCCATTAAAATATAGTGTGCACGTGTTCATGCATGCACATACAATTTTGTTAAAAATACGCACTAAGAGACACACATGTACACATAATGCACTTTGTAAATACGATTTATTTCATAAACATTGGTGGGGATAAAAAAACAACCGTTTATTCTATTTGTTTTAAGATGAGTTCATTGTGTTGTTTTAAAAAGACAATGGAAAAGAACAAACACAGCAAGTGGAAAAGAACAACACAGCAAGAGCAGGGAAAAAAGCTGCACACTATTGGTTGCAGTTCACCTGTTTTCCAATAGAAGTTGCAGAGGAACACCAGAAAATACTCTGAATTACCAGGTAAACAGTCAGCATTCCTCTGGCAACATTGGATAAATGTCTGTAGACAAGTAACAAGGACAAATGCAGGTGCTATCATTAGAAGCATCAAGCCCAGAAACCAGCAATAGCCATGCATTTTTGCCTTCAAATCAGTCATTGCTCTTCATAGAGTAATGAAGCCATTTCAGTTTGGCCACACCATACCCCAGCCATGTCACAGGCCTTGTTCTGTTTATGCATTTTCAGTTTGCCGATTTTCAGTGAGACGGTGGACTCACAATAGCACATTTAAGTAAATAATTAACTGTGAGCTGGTATGAAGTATTGATTGGTTTATTATCAAGTTAAGAGGATTTTGAGTACTGTAAGAAAAAGTAAATCTTTTATACTGTGGAACTATTTTATTTTATTTTCATCTACCAAATAACTCACTCAGTTCCGTGTGGTGATTTAGACTTTGAGTATCTCAGCTGATGAAAGCTATTGTAAGTACATTCAATATTTTCTAAATTGTTATATTGGTAATAAGAAAGTATGCAAAAAATTGACCTACAATAACAATAAACAGACAATTGTCAGTAGCAAAAGGCGTAAAGTGAAAAAAAAAAATCACTGAGCAATGTAGTCTCTAAACCCAGCTGGCAATTCAACAATCCTGTGACCTAATGGTCTAAAATGCAACATAGTAGGCTGAGTCAACGTAAGGGAAGAATTCACCTCAGATGGTACAGGGTTTAAATCATTGAGTGAAGAAACATTAGGTTGCACAGTTTGTTGAACTATGTTTTGCTGTGGCTGGTCCAAAAGCAAAGGCCTGTCAACTCTTTGATGGAAGGCTACCTTAGAAAAAGTGATAGAAGGTAAATCATCTGTGATAACAGGTGCAGAGGGACTAATGTTAGGAGCAGTGGAAGAAGCATCCTTTTCAACTGGTAGTTCCACCAAAGATGGCGCACCAACCACTGGTTGTTTGAGTAGATATATAGGGGATTGGTATGCTTTGAGACTGTTATATTGCACAACCTGAAGAGTCCTTTCATGATAATTTTTTGGCTGAATAAAGTAGAGAATCACAGGACCACCTGAAGGTTTAACAGTTTGTGTCACAATGTAAGATCATTTCCAGTGCGGTGCAGGCTTATCTCTGGAGTGAGAAGGATCACTCAATCAAACTAAATCTCCCACTGTATGAGGCATGTTTGACATTTTTGTTGTTGATAGTCCTGATGGGACCTGTAAGCAAACTATAACTTACTGCAAACAGACGTGGTATACTCTGCAAGGGTGCCAGGTGAGGTACTAGAAGGCTCATTAGCACTAGAAAACTTCGGGGGTTACGCATGTAACCCTGTTCCCTGAGAAGGGAACGAGACGTTGCATTTAGCAGTATGGGAACGCCTTGTGCGTGTGAACGGTATCTGAAGCTTGTGTAAAATCATGTCTCTACTTATAGGCCTGCCATGATCAGGTGACGTGGCAATTAAGCGCGTCACATGATATATATATGGCACCTGTGAACCACGCCGCCAGCCTCTATTATCTGAAGCGAAGACGCAATTCACAGGCCTGCACCGGTTTGACAGCGCTACGCAACGTCTCGTTCCCTTCTCAGGGAACAGGGTTACATGCGTAACCCAGACGTTCCCTTTCAAAGGGAACTTCGATGTTGCATTTAGCAGTATGGGAACGGGAATACCCACTGTCATACCGAGGGTCCGGCCTGTTCAAAAATACCCAAACCCGAGGGTCACTGCAGGACACTCGAGCCCGGGGAGGAATGAATATCCAGGCTGTAATAACAAATGGCTGTGTGAGGCATAGACCACCCTGCAGCCGCACACACATCCTGCAAGGATACCCCTACAATTTCCTTGTAGATAGTGCTCTAGCATTTAACATGGTCTCTACCACCTCAGTTGTGCGACCAGAATCTATGAGCTGGTGCCCCTCAGGGGCCAGATCCACAGTTGCCGAGTTCTGGCCAAGCGTGATAAATTAGCCCTCCGGCTTGAGACAGTAGATCCGCTCTAAGGGCTCGAATGGGGCAGCCGACAAAACTTCCAGGACCATAGAAGGTCCCAGGAAGGTATGCATGGCCTGCAGATGGGTCGCAGCCATCTGACACCACGCATGAACCTCAAAGTTAGAGGATGTTGCCCCATAGAGGCTCCATCAATAGGGGCAAGGCTGGCCGAAATGGTGGCCAAGTACTCTGATTGTAGAAGGAGTCCAGCCCGCTGAGAAACGTTCTTGTAAGAGCTCCAGGACTGTAGTTATTGTGCAGTTCACTGGGTCTAGCTGACGTTCCTCACACCACAAGACAAAAACTGCCACTTGAGTGCATACAATGTCCTTGTGGATGGGATCCACTCTTGGGGCTTGAAGGGGCAGCTGACAGACCTTCCAGGACCACAGAAGGTCCCAGGAAGGTATGCACGGCCTACAGATGGGCCTCAGCCATCTGACACCACGCATGAACCTCGAAGTTAGAGGATGTTGCCCCACAGAGGCTCGCTCAACAGGCCGTGGCTGGCTGAAATGGCGGCCACATAACCCTGATTGTAGAAGGAGCTCACCCCGCTGAGAAATGGTATTGTAGGAGCTCCAGGACTATAGCTATTTCGCATATACTGGGTCTACGGTGGATCCCTGCGGACGGGAATCTACTAAAGAGTGCCATCTCGCAGGGATATTATCTCTCAGAACCATGTTCGAGCTGCCAAAAGGGTACTACTAGCAGACTGTCTTGGCGAACTCTCGCTAGAGCTTGTGGGAGCAGAGCGATGGGGGGAGCAGCATACAGATGTGACCTCGGCCACATGTGTGGACTCCACCCCAGGCTCCCAAGATCCAGCTTTATCTTGCTCAATGTTGATAGGATTGACACTATGGCTGCTGGGGATAGAAACGCCCTCATAGTAGTAGAATACTATAACCCCTAGAAAAGTTGTCCACAAGATTCAAGCCCCAAGCTTTTCACGTGGGCGAGAACAACATCTCAATGTTGAACCACCAGCTCCCTGGATCGTGCTAGAATCAACCAGTCGTCCAGGTAGTTTGGTACACAGATGCCCTGGAGTCCCAATGGAGCCAGAGGATAAAGCTAGCAATATTCCATATGCGGAAACATGCACCTTTTAGATCTATCGCCACAAACCAGTTCTCGAACTGGATCTGTAGCACGATAAGTTTGAACATCAGCCTCTGAACCTGTATGTCCGAAAAGTACGGTTCAGATGGTGCAGATCTAAAATTGGCCGCATACTCCCACTTTTTTGCGGAACCGGAAATAAAGACTGTAAACCTCCCTCCCTGAGGGAACGGGGTTTCAGGACCCCATTGTCCAAAAGGGAGCTTACTTCCTGTGCTAACGTCGGGCTCTGGTCTGTGCTGACTTCTGTGGTGAGCACACCTGTGAACGGTGGAGGGGTGGTCGAGCTATAACTTTTCAATTCAATTCAATTCAATTTTATTTGCATAGCGCTTTTTTACAACAGACATTGTCTCAAAGCAGCTTTACAGAAATATAAAAACGGTATACAGATATTAAAGGTGTGAATTTATCCCAACTGAGCAAGCCACTGAGTGGCGATGGTGGCAAGGAAAAACTCCCTAAGATGTTTAAAGGAAGAAATCTTGAGAGGAACCCGACTCAGAAGGGAACCCATCCTCATCTGGGTAACAACAGACAGTGTGAAATAGTACAGTATGGATGTAAATGAAGTCTGTATGGTCTTTGGAGCAGCTGCAGTCCTAGTAGAGAAGATTCGAGACTTGAGCTCCATCCAGAGGCTGAAATTATCTGGATCTCTAGTATCTCCAGAAATTCGTGTGTGGCTCGGCAAAAGGAGAGAGGGAGAAAAAAGATTATCATGACTGTGAAGTAGTAAAAATAGAATCTAGTCAGGGTAGGCTTGAGTAAACAAATACGTTTTAAGCCTAGACTTAAACAATGAGACTGTGTCTGAGTCCTGAACACTAATGGGAAGACTGTTCCATAACACAGGGGCTTTATAAGCAAAGGCTCTTCCTCCTGCTGTAGCCTTCATTATTTGGGGTACCGTCAAATAGCCTGCATCTTTTGATCTAAGTAGGCGTGGTGGATCATAGAAAACCAGAAGGTCGCTTAGATATTGTGGCGCGAAACCTTTAGTGCTTTATAGGTTAATAAAAGTACTTTATAGGTAATGCGAGATTTTACTGGGAGCCAATGCAGTGTGAATAAGATCGGGGTGATTTGGTCGTATTTTCTAGTTCTAGTTAGTACTCTAGCAGCAGCATTCTGGACTAACTGGAGCTTATTTATATTCCTACTGGAACATCCAGACAGTAAGGCATTACAGTAATATAATCTAGAGGTGACGAATGCATGAACCAGTATTTCCGCATCATGTAGTGATAATATGTTTCTTATCTTAGAAATATTTCTGAGATGAAACAAAGCTATCCTAGTAGTATTATCTACACGAGCATCAAATGATAGACTAGAGTCAATAATCACTCCAAGGTCTTTAACTGCTGTACATGATGAAACAGAAAGACCATCCAGAGTAACCATGTGATCAGAATGATTACTTCTAGCTACACGTGGTCCTAATAAAAATATTTCTGTTTCATCAGAATTAAGTAAAAGGAAGTTAGTTAACATCCAACGTCTAATGTCCTTTACACAATCCTCGATTTTACTAAGCTTCTATCTGTCCTCTGGCTTTGCTGAAACATACAACTGTGTATCATCAGCCTAACAGTGGAAGCTAATTCCATGTTTACAAATAATTTGTCCTAGGGGAAGCATATATAAAGTAAAAAGAGTTGGGCCTAAAACAGAACCCTGTGGAACTCCAAAAGTAACCTCAGTACGCATGGAGAAATTACCATTTACATCTACGAATTGATAACGATCGGTTAGATAAGACATGAGCCAGGAGAGGACTGTTCCCTTAATGCCGACAACATTTTCTAATCTATCAAGGAGAATAGTGTGATCTATAGTATCAAAAGCTGCACTAAGTTCAAGTAACACAAGCAGTGAGACACAACCCTGATCAGAGGTCAGTAGAAGGTCATTTACTACTTTAACTAACACTGTCTCTGTGCTATGATGAGGTCTAAATCCTGACTGATACATTTCATGAATGTTATTCCTATCCAATTATGAGCATAACTGCTTTGCTACAACCTTTTCTAAAATCTTAGTGATGAATGGGAGATTTGATATAGGTCTATAGCTGGACAATTGGGACGGGTCAATGTCAGGTTTTTAATCAAGGGTTTAATAACTGCTAATTTAAGTGATTTAGGGACATAGTCAGTGCTTAGGGAAGAATTGATTATATTTAAAAGTGGTTCAATTACTCCTGGACAAATCTGTTTAAACAAACATGTAGGTACAGGATCTTGTATGCAAGTTGATGAATTGGCTGAAGAGATTAATGTAGCTAGTTCGGTCTCTCTAAGCGGAGCAAAACACTCTAAACAGTCATCTGATGGGTCATGTAATGGGTTTGTTACAGTATTGTTCGGTTTTAATTTAATGACATGTATTTCATGTCTAATATTTTCAACCTTATCAATGAAAAATTTCATGAAATCTTCACTGCTATGTAATGATTGAGTGTTTCTCTCTGTCGTGGTTTTATTCCTAGTTAATTTTGCTACCATGTTGAAAAGGAATCTAGAATTGTTCTTGTTATCTCCTCTTAAGGTGGAGAAATATATTTTTCTAGCTTCACTAAGAGATTTTCTGTATTTCAGTAGACTCTCCCTCCAGGCTGTTTGAAATATTACCAGTTTGGTTTGACGCCATTTAAGTTCTAATTGTCGAGATGTCTGTTTTAAGGTATGTGTTTGATTGTTATACCAGGGTGCTAATTTTTTCTCTCTAATTATTTTTCTTTTGAGTGGAGCCACTCTATCTAACGTGTAGCGGAGTGTTGACTCCAAGCTTTCAGTCGCCTGATCGAGTTCTATGGGATCTGACGGTGATCCAAATCTAATTGTTGTTTCTGCGAGGATATTTATGAAGCTTGGTGCAGTAGCTGATGTGTAGATACGTTTAACACAGTAGCGAGGCGAGGTGGAAATATTATGATCAATATGTATTATGAATGAGATAAGATAATGGTCTGAGACAGCTTCAGACTGCGGAAAAATTACAATATTTTCTATAATTAGTCCATATGTTAGTATGAGGTCTAGAGTGTGACCACCATTATGAGTAGGCCCGATTACATTCTGATTTATCCCTACTGAATTTAAGATTGACCCAACTGCTGTTCTCAAAGGGTCTTCCAGGTTATCAAAATGAATATTAAAATCTCAGACGATTAATGCTTTATCTACAGACACAACCAGGTTTGAGATAAAGTCTGCAAATTCTCTAAGAAATTCAGTATATGGCCCTGGGGGTCTGTAAATTATAAATAGAGGAATTGACTTATTGTTTCTGGCTACATAGTTTACACTGGTATAAAGAATTTCAAAAGAATTAAATTTATGATAAGGTTTTTGTATGACGACTAGATTTTGACTATGGATGAGACCAACACCGCCTCCTCTACCAGTTGAACGAGGCTGATGTACATAACTGTATCCAGGAGGACTGGCTTCATTTAATGCTACATACTCGTTTGGTTTAATCCAAGTTTCAGTTAAACACATTAAATTAAATTCCAGTAATGATGTCATTAACAATAAGAACTTTAGATGCAAGAGATCTAATGTTTAATAGTCCTAGCTTCAGATCAAAAGTGCTGGCTGTGCATTCAATATGATTTAATTAGTTAATTAGGTTTCGATGACAGACTTTCTGAGTTTTTCTATATATTTGTATAGCTCGGGGAACAGACACAGTCTCTATAGTATGTATTACAGGTGTTGGATTATTACTTGAGCATTGTTTATACTGAATGTAGTTATTGTTGGACGATGTACTTACGTTAGGTAATCACTTGGAATGTAGCGCCCTGGAGATGTTGTCAGACAGCAGGTCTGCTCCAATGCGCTGTTGTTCATCCCCGCGTGCAGCACAACCGCTCCAATGCGCTCCTCCTTCTTCAGGATCCCGGATACCTGCGAAGCGACATCAAGGACACGAGCACCAGAAAAACAGTGTGTG
The DNA here is from genome assembly GCA_012411365.1 of Ameiurus melas. Lineage (NCBI taxonomy): Eukaryota > Metazoa > Chordata > Actinopteri > Siluriformes > Ictaluridae > Ameiurus > Ameiurus melas. The sequence goes on along the minus strand of CM022780.1, from coordinate 12,897,825 downwards.
TGCACCTTACCTTTAGATGAGGCTACACGGACGTACCGCACAATGGAGTCCCCGACGATCACAGCATTAGGTCTGGTCTGACGGAGAGGGGCGAAGCAGTTCCTTGTTGGAATCTCGAACACACCGGAGGTGGAGATGTCCTCACCTTCCGCCGCTGGTTCACCTAAGGCTCGAAGTGTGTTGGCGCCGGCGTGGCAGAGACCACGTCTGGGAAAGTCCTAGGTGCACAGTCCCTGCACACACATGGCGTAGACTATAACTGGACCCGGTAACCCTTTCTATGGTAGACAGAACCCATGGAGACACATTTGGCTGTAGCTTGCACGCTGCCTGATGGTCTTTTAGTGATGTCAGCTATTCCACATTCTATTGGAGGGAAGCATCAGATTTTCGTTGCCCTGTGACAGCTTGCTGACCAGGGAACACAAAAACTTGGGGACTGCCTTGGTTAGGGGAGGCCCTACAGTAGCTCTGGGGGCTACCTGCCCTAACAACCTCATGTCCCCAGATACATGAGGGCGGTTGTGGCGCAGTTGGTAGAGCGGGTTGTCCACTGATCATAGGGTTGGGGTTTGATTCCTGGCCCGTGTGACTCCACGTGCCAAAGTGTCCTTGGGCAAGACAGTGAACCCCAAGTTGCTCCCGATGGCAAGTTAGCGCCTTGCATGGCAGCTCTGCTACCATTGGTGTGTGAATGGGTGAATGAGACACAGTGTAAAGCAGTGTAAAGCGCTTTGGATAAAAGCGCTATATAAGTCCCTCCACAGCCCCTCAGGACCGCTCATCTTGCCTGCTTGGCCTTTATGACCATTCTCAGATCAGGCAGACTGTGGCCGCCTGTTGTCTGCAGTGACCCACAAGCAAGACTACTACTGCATAGGCTTGCCCACCAATGCCACCTTGGATGCAAGAGATATAGCTAGACCTCCTCGACCTTGGGCATAGCTAAATAGCCATGCCATTCATTCCCACAATGGCCGAATAATCCAACATCGTGGGGTTATGACTATGGCTTAAGCATGGTTTTCCCCCAGACGTTTGAGATTTTGTCATAACCTCTGGAAGACAGGGGAGTTTCTGCAGTTTTCCTCTTCCGGATTTAAGAGATCACCCGAACCTGAGACGGTTGCCTAGCTTGAATAGTCTGTAGAGGAACTATACTGTTAGGAACTGACATGGACATTGCTTGACATGGCACACACTGCTGACATTACTGCTGTATGTCCCTAGACATAAATGGCCAATAAAAACGGTCCCTATCCCTCGAGAGTGTCTTTATATGAACAAGGTGACCAAGTAGAAACGGTAATACCTGCGTGAGAGTTTTACCAGTGATAAGAAAATGAGGAGTTGGTGGCTCCTTAGGTTTATTACAGGAGAAACAATAGATTCTCTCATTCTGCAAATGAAGTGGCGGTGTGGTGTGTGGTGTGTGTGAATGGGTGAATGAGACACAGTGTAAAGCGCTTTGGATAAAAGCGCTATATAAGTGCACATTTACCATTTACCAAGTCTCAAGCTGTCGCCAGTATACCTTGAGCTCCACTGACTTTTTCTTAACAGTCCAATCTGGTGGTCTCTTTCCTTCCGCTAAACATTCATGCACTGAACTCAGTGTGTCATCATCTTTCTGACATTGAGCTATGACAGCAACTGAGAAATTTCAAAGACAGCATGAGCAGTGAGAATTGCTGTAATTACAGCTAAGTTTGATTTGTCTGAATAAATGTGGTCCACAGTGGATTGAAAATCAGAATCAATGTGACTTGGGCACTTGGAAAATGTGTTTGTGTGCTTCAAACCCTGTCTGTGCTTTAGCACCAAATCATACATATCCAGTTCAAGTGCCACATCCTGTGTGTATAATATGAACAAAGGCCTACAAAAGCTCTGACCTCTGTTGGATTAGTTGGGTGAGGCCAATTCAAAACTGTTTTCCATGATTTTGGGGTCAGGTTGAATTCCGTCCTTTGAAACTACATGTCCTAAAAAGAGTACAGTCTGTTTAAAAAAGTGACATTTCTGTGGATGGAGTTTGAGACCTGTCTGATGCAGTCTCCTGAACACATCAGTAAGGTCTTGGATGTGGTCTTTATATGACTTGCTGAAGACAATTATGTCATTCAGGTAGACTAAAGTCTTGGACCAATGGAGGCCATGGAGGACCAAATCCATCAACATTGAAACATAGGTGGATCATTGGTCAGACCCATTGGTATAACTTTAAAATGGTACAGGGAATAGCCAGTGGTACAAGGTATTTTTTCTTTGCTATCTGCATCCATTTTCAGTTGCCAATAAGCACTGGATAAGTCTAGCATGATGAAAAAGGTAGCTCTCGAAAGAACATCCAGACTGTCAACACATGGCAAAGGATGCATGTCTTTAATTGTAATGGAATTTAGACACCTATAATTGACACAAAATATCCCCTTTTTGTAGCACATGAAAGTAAGACAACAATCTCTGTCAAAGGCAGAAGTGAGACCTGGGAGAGCAAGGACACATTACAGCAGAGGCAATAAATGAGATGAACAAAAAAGAGGAATTGAGGGATATTTTAACATAATGTTTCAATAATGAGTGATAAACCAGTACCAGTGTCCAGGAAAACAGTGACTTCCTGATCCTCAATGTGTCCTTTTACATACATTTTAAGAAACACTGGGGTTGCCCGGGGCCGTTGACAGTGTAGCTGAAGAGTAGCCCCCATCTCCAGCTATCATCCATTTCCCAGGCACTGATGTTCAATGAAGTGGACACGGCACTGACATGGACTTGGGGAGTTATGTCTTTAATACTATTCACCTCTCTGAAGATCTCTGTCCTTGCCTGAATGGGAGTTGACCTCTTAAATGTGTCTTTAGAAAGGTTGTTGCGGCACAAGTTCATCATATACAGCATAACGATGGTGAGAACTAGAAGGATGATCTGTTCAATCACATTGTGAATGACTGTCAAAGTTTTGTGGTTTATGTTGGCTTGGGCTGGGGCTCCAATGTCATCTGCAATGGCTATTGCTGAAGTGTGCAGGAGATCATCTTCTGACATAAGGTTGATCTGTTGAGGTTCAAGGCTGATAGTCGGAAGATGCAATATAACGATTGTCCTTGGCCCTGTCCAATGAAAGTGTCAGGAGTCACAATGGAGCCAGAATGACATCCATGCACTTTGTGAAGGTGCAAGTGGATAAAGCTAGCACAAAGAGTACAGTTCTGATCACGCAGATCTAAAATTGGCTGGATACTCCTCTATTTTTTGAGGACCAGGAAATAATGGAGGTAAAAACTTCAAGGAAAGGGGTACATGTTCTATAGCCCCTTTGTCCAAGAGGGATCTTACTTTCTGCGCTAACATTGAGCTCTGATCTGTGCTGACTACTGTGGTGAGTACACCTCTTACCTGGGGAGGGGGGGGGTGGTTGAGCACTAAACTGGACCCAATAACCCTTTTTTATGGTAGACAGAACCCATGGAGACACATTTGGCAGTAGTTTCCAAGCTGCCAAATGGTCTTTTAGTGACGTCCACATTCTGTTGGAGGGAAAGCATCAGATTTTCATTGCCCTGTGACAGCTTGCTGACCAGAAAACACTTGAAAACTTGGGACAGCCTTGGCTATGGGAGGCCCTACAGTAGCACTGGGGCCTAACGGCCCTAACAACCTTATGTTTCCTTAATATGTCCCTCCACGCCCCCTCAGGACCGCTCTTTTTTGTCTGCTTGGCCTTTATGACCATTCGCAGATCAGCCCTAGTAGCAGGCTACGACTGGGGCTGCCCGGTTCCCCTGGCTGTCTGTGGGGGTTGGCGGGCTGCCATCATCACCTTCTGTGTCTCCCTCACACTAGCACTGGCCCAGGCTCCACTCGTGGATGCCCTGGTGAACTCGACACAACAGGGAAGAACTGGCTGAATGCTGCCATATGTCGAGCTCACTTAGCAGGTCTGTTTGGTAGGCCCACAGTGATCCACAAGCAAGACTACTACTGCATAGGCCTTGCCCATCAATGTCACGGTAGCCTTACATGATGGCTTGGATGGCAAATCTGACTCCCCTAAATTACCTGCCATCGATGGAGAGAGGTAGCTCTCAAGCGCCCCCTCTGCCCTCAACATAGCTAAATAGCCATGCCGTTCATTTCCCACAATGGCTAAATAATCCAGCCATGTGGGTTTTTAAATACGGCTTATGCATGGTTTTCCCCTAGAAGCCTGATATTTTGTGATACACTTCTGATAGAAAGGAACTTTTCTGCAGTCTGAGGAATTTTATGTTGTGCTGAGGCTCTTCATATGCTGCTCTCAGTTTTTAGTACAACCTTCTAGCTCGTCGGAGTCAGACAGGAATTATTACTATTATTTTTTACTATGTTTTTTGTGTTATTATTTAAGTATTTTTTATTTATTTGGCTTTCCATAGCTGAAGGGGGATTCGCGACGCAAGATCCCCTGATCCCCTGACCTGAGACAGTAAGCTGCAATGGCAGTGGCCAGCCCAGATCCACGAGGTTCTGAAACCCAACTCGTTTCAGCTTCTGTGAGCGAGTCCCGAGTCGAGCTGCCTAATGTAGGCGGTACAATGCGCGGTCAGACCTCTAGAGGGCATGCTCCAACCCTAGACGCTTTACACCGAAAGCGTGCCCTACTTCCTGCGAGGAAACAGGAGCAAGGCATAACGCACTTCCTGAATTCTCATACTCATATTTTTCTCTCTCACTCATTCCTTTTTTCTTCTCTTTTTTTAAAGGGATAGAAAAGTCCAGAGAATTTGAGAAAAGATAGAGAGGAAATGAAGCATCTTTGTTTCTTTACACAAACAGCTGACATGCAGTCTCGCTGAAGATAATAAAGCTGACAGCATGGTTCACGGGTGCCGTATATATATATATATATATATATATATATTATGGCCACGTCACTTGATCCCAGCAGGCCAATAAATAGGCATGTGTTACGATACGGCCAGCAGATGGCACTGTGGATCGGGTCCGGACGAGTCACGTGACATTGTTTTTGTTCGCTCGCTTCCGGACTGAGCATTTCGTAGTAAGTGACTTTAATTTGCTCCAGGTGTCAATGGTTTGTGTTAATCGTGTTCATTATTTAAACGCATGGGTGACTGAGCACTTCGCTCAGTATTATTAGTTGTCGTATTTGTAGCGGTCGTGTCATTTGTCTTCATGCCATGAAGGATATTGTTATGCCACATTTCCTCATTCAAGTTTGCCTGTGAAGACTGCATTTATTTTGGTTTTGTGTTCTATGTTAAATAAAGAGTTTGATCCGCACCTGCATCCACCTCCAGTTTATGTAACGTTACAGAATACTGAGCCTTACACGGAAACAGCAGATCAAGGATAAGATAAGCGCAGAGTTGGACCGAGTGTTCTGGGAGAGGCAAAGGATAATGGATGAAGCACTGGCCTGGATCACTCACCAGATCGCACAACAACAGCTGCTGCAGTGAGCCGGTCCATGCGCCACGCCACCATCTGCTTCATTCTGGGAGCTGGAACAACAGCTCAGTGATGAACTTGCTCGGCTCGAGCGCATGTTGGCGGAACAGAGTCAGTTGCAAGCTGAGCAATGTGCCATGCTGCCCTCTGTGCCCTTTACCCCGTCCCTGCCACTGTAGAACCATGCCGTGCAACGCAGCCAGCATAGTGGCCAGAACATCTGGGGCTTCCCAATGCAGGGGAGTTGCACCACGCCGCGCAGTCCCGAGTTGAAGGTTGCCCCAGAATTGTCTTGGGGAGGGCAACGAAGACAGCAGAGCACCAGCCTGAGGCCTACAGAGAGGCTTCGGCTGTGGAGCTCCCACCTGAGGTCAACAGGGCGACCTCAGAGCTACAGCTTGAGACCTAAGGAGAGGTCTCTGTGCAGGGAGCTTCCGACAGCCGAGGAAGCTGTCCTGTTGTCCAGCCTAGCCGAGGAGGTCATCCTGCTGCCCTGCACAGCTGAGGAAGGTATACTGCTGTCCAGCCCAGCCGATGAGGTTGTCCTGCTCTCCAGCCCAGCCGAGGAAGCTGTCCTGCTGTCCAGCCCAGCCGAGGAGGCCGTCCTGCTGCCCTGCACAGCCGAGGAAGCTATATCTGCTGCCCAACTCCCTCGCTTTCCGTGGCAGCGAGAGACTGCTCGCACAGGGGCCTAGAACCCCCTTTGGAGGGGGGTTCTTCGTACTCCGGGAGAAGCACCGTTTGGAGGGGGGTTCTGTTATGATACAGCCAGCAGATGGCACTGTGGCTCGGGTCTTGACGAGTCACGTGACATTGTTTTTGTTCGCTCGCTTCCGGACCGAGCATTTCGTAGTAAGTGACTTTAATTTGCTCCAGATGTATATGCTTTGTGTTAATCATGTTCATTAGTTAAACGCCTGGGTGACTGAGCACTTCGCTCAGTATTATTAGTTGTAATATTTGTAGCGGTCGTGTCGTTTGTCTTCATGCCATGAAGGATATTGTTATGCCACATTTCCCAATTCAAGTTTGCCTGTGAAGACCGCGTTTATTTTGGTCTTGTGTTCTATGTTAAATAAAGAGTTTGATCTGCACCTGCATCCACCTCCAATTTAGGTAACGTTACAGCATGATTTTATGCTAAAGGGAACAACAGTCCTACAAAAATAAAATGCAAACAATGTCCCCGTTTTTGACAGCCAAGCTCCACATTTTCCAGACATGTATTTCAAGAATGCATGTCTCTTCCAGCGTTCTGAGTAACCTGATTTCTTTGCTTTTTCATTTTATTCATAGTCTCAGTAAATGTTTCATTAGGTGCAATATTGTTAGGAATGAATGTGCAACACTGATCTCCAAACATCACACAGATTCCACCTCTTCTAGTAACCAATCTAAGGCCTGTCAGGTTTTCCATTCCATTTTACTCATGGTATCTAATTGTTTTAATAATGCTGACAAGGCATATATATATATATATATATATATATATAGTTAATAAACCCCTGCTGATTATAGTAAATTTAATTAATCCATTCCGTGTGTTTTATTATGAAATATTCAAATCATTATGGATTTACATCCTGCCTGTACCTCATCTGTAGCCTTGAATTCATTAGGTATACCCGTTGTTTGTCCTATTGCGTCTGTACACACATTAATGTCTGGGATGTAGGCTCTTTTTACTATGTGATTTATTTTTACTGGTTGGATTGTTCTGGCTGTCAGTTAACCACTGTAATTTCCTGACTCTAGTACACAAACTCACATATGTCAAACATTCTACAGGGCAAACAGACCATGTACTCTCATTTATATAACTGTTATTTACGTTAAATTCTGCACAATGTCAGTAGTGTTGGTTACTATTATCACTACCTTTTTTTTTTTTAGAGGAGAAGGTGTGCATATAAGACATTTATCCTTTCTTAAGCTACTAGCAGTATACTCTGCCCAGTTGTACCAGTTGTGTTGTGCTACTTCCAATCATTTTTCCTTTTTCACTATATTAGCGACTCTGATTCTTGATTTCTTCCAATGCTCATTCAGCTTTAGTCTAGTGAGAGCTGGTGTAGTGTAGTTCTGGGGCTGGTAAGTAGAGAAGACATTGATTGTCACATTCAATTCTTGTTTTGTTAGAGTAAGTTTAATGCTGTTCTGTAGACCAATCAAGGGCTGTGAAATCAAGTGTGGATAGGTCTGCTTGGAAGGGGTGGTTGCTTGTGCCTGCATCAGTGGGAAAGTCTGCAAAATTTAAATTAAAACCATGCTCAGAACCAGGATCATCCACACACTCCTGCTCAGAAATTGGCAATGGTTCATCCCCCTCATCAGATGAAACAGGTATGTCAGAACCACTCTCTCCTGTTTTGTTGGGGCAGGTCCTGGCTCACCTCTATCTTCTTCATGACTTGAGCCTGCCACTGGCTCTCCTTCACCGTCATCTAAGCCCTCTCCTGCTTCTTCCTGACTTTCCTCTGAGGAGTCAGCCACTTGACCTTCCTCTTCTTCAACAATCAGATCTTCCTATGTCCTAGGTCTTAATCTAGGTACTCTAATACAATAGTTCAAATGATACCAAGTGGTGCTACCTTCCACATGCACTGCTTTTAGGGTTGCTCTTACCATGTTGAGTTGCCCTTCCCTTCTAGGTTCATTCCACATTCTCCTGAATACCCTTAGATACACCTGGTCTCCAGAAGCCACTGAATGTCGAGCTTCTGTCTCTCCTCTCAGTCCCCTGTTCTGTTCCTGTGAATATATAACTTCATCTATAGTTTTTAGTTGGAGCATATATATTTTTAGATCCATTTGCAACTGCTTCAGATGTGGTCCTTCATAAGGATCTCTCAGTTATGGTACAGGCATGGGTCAACCCATAAGCATTTCATGCAATGTTAGATAAGTAATTCTGTTAGTGTGCATGCAATAACTCATTAGCGCAAGAGGTAGATCATCTACCCAGTTAAGTTTAGTGTTAGCACAAATCTTGTTAAGTTTAGCCTTAAGAGTACCATTCACCCTTTTCACCATTCTTTGTGACTGGGGTGATAAGCACATCCCAGTCTCTGTTTTATTCTCAGTTATTGCAACACTGTTTTCACTGTTCTCTACACAAATGCTGAGCCATTATCATAGCTCATCTGAGATAGTATGCAAAATCAGGGAATTGCTCCTCTGGTAAAAAAATAAAATAATAATTACTGTTCCTGCAGCTTGATATGCTTATGGTGTTGCTTCCATCCATCTCTTGAACCTGTCTATTATCATTAGTCTGTATCTTTTACCTCTCACACTTCTTACTATATTTACATAGTCTATCACCAGGTGCTTGACCAGTCCTTCTGGTACTGGTATGTGCCCTATTGGTGCTGATGTTCCCTTCCTAGCATTGTTCTGAGTGCAGACTTCACACTCAAAGTGGACAAAGTGTATTTTTCTTATCACTTCCCATATTGTGCAATGATCAAAACCATGCACATCTGATAATAGTACAGTGAGTAGTGCAGTGGGTGCAATCATATGTCATTCATGTGAGTGCCATATGCTGTGGGCATCACTAGTAGCACCTCTCTGTTGCCAAGCTGAATGTTCATAAGCATTTGTCTGATGTTGTATACAAGCAATATCATCCAAGTTAATTTGAGGCTAAATAAGAACCATCGGAGCCATCACTGCTAGTGGTGCAATGGTTAGCACATTCGCCTCACACCGCCAGGGTCGGGGTTCAATGTTCTGCCCATGCTGCTGGGGTTCCCTCCAGGTACTCCGGTTTCCTCCCTGCATAGTTGGCTGATTGGCATGTTGGAAAAAAGTCTCTGTAGTGTATGAATGGGTGTTTGAGTGTGTATTTGTTTGTGTGCCCTGCAATGGATTGGTACCCTGTTTAGGGTGTACTGTGCGTTGTGCCTGATGCTTCCTGGGATAGGCTCCAGGTTTCCCCATGACCCTGCCAAAGGATAAAGTGGATGAAGATGAGTGAGTGAAAATAATCATTGCCTTTTTTGTGTGCCTGACATTTAATGATGTCTAATTGTTTTGGATTATTGATAGTCTATTGATGTCTAATTGACAGCAGAGATCAATTGAACTATTTGTTCAGCATGTTGGATGGGGGTCCCATCCCATCCCATCCCAGCCTCTGTTTCCAACTGGCTCCAAATAGGTGACACACACCACTGTCATGAGTCCCCTTTTTGTGCGGTGCACTGTGGAATTCGTGAGTGCGCGCGCACGTGCGGGTGCGCATGCATCGGCCTCTCGGTTGTTTACAACTTTGACAGATGGACACATGTTACCTCTTGTCATCTGTGCTACTATGGGTGACATCATGTCTCTGCCTCGTCTTGTCATGTTGGGTCAAGTTACGTGTGTTATGGGATTGCCCGCAGCTGTTAGCAGTTCAGCGCCAATCGACCTCTGTGTGTATATATACCAGGAGCCGTGCTACACACGGCACGGGAAATTCGATGTGTAAAGTCAATAAAGACTAGATAGACCTAGAGGTCTATTCTAGAACTAGTTTGCAATAATCAAGAGTGTTTGTTTCATGTCATGTTTGTGGCATAGCTTTAGCCTTAGCCTTAGCGTTAGCATTAGCCATAGCCAAGTGAGCCTCGCTCATAGCATAGCGTAGCTTAGTTTGTTGAGTGAGTTACATTTCTTGTTTCTGTTTTGTTTGCTTTCATTACTATAAATAAAAGTCTCCGTTCGAACTGCAATTGCATCCTTCCTACTTGCCTGCCGTCACAACACATGACAGAATATCCCGCCGGACCATGGATGCAGCAGGGGAACGGAGAGGAAGCCGAACCTGAAAGTCCACGCCAAGTATCCCCGCCTTGGATTCTATGTGGTTTAACCAAAGGACTTTCGAGGACATGCTGGATCTGTATCATGGCTCACTTGGATATCCGGATTGTTTTCTGGAGGACTGTCATTGCTATTTCTCCAGCCTGTGCGACCCGAAGCCAACCGAGAGCCAGTTCATTCGGTTTATCATGTCTCGGTTTTTTTGCCCGGCTCACACATGGGTACAGCGAGTGGCTGCCACGAAACCCTGGGTGCTGGAGGATATTAGGCAGTTTTTGGACTTGTTTTTGGAGGAGTTCGGAGAACCAGGGCAGGACTACGACCTGGATAAAGTGTTGAGGGAGGTTACTTGGGGGCCTCGTGCTCATTCCACGTGCACTATGAGCGGGTGAGACATCGAGAGGAGATGGACAAGACTCACTGCTCATCCAGTGAAGCAAGTTCCGCCAAGCTAAGTCTCATGTCCATGTCCCTGCCATGTCTCAGGCCCATGTCCTTGCCATGTCTCAGGTCCATGTCCCTGCCAGGTCTCAGGTCCATGTAACTGCCATGTCTCACATCCCAGTCCCAGTCAAGTCTCACGTCCAAGCCACAGCCGAGCCTCAGGTCCAAGCCACAGCCAAGCCTCAGGTCCAAGCCACAGCCAAGCCTCAGGCCCCAGCCAAAGTCAAGTCTCCAGTCCCAGCCACAGTCAAGTCTCCTGTCCCAGCCACAGTCAAGTCTCCAGAACCAGCCACAGTCAAGTCTCCAGTTCTGGCCACAGTCAAGTCTCCGTCCAGGCCACAGTCATGCCTCCAGTCCAGGCCACAGTCACGCCTCCAGTCCAGGCCACAATCATGTCCCCAATCCAAGCCACGCCTCAAGTTCAAGCCGAGGCTGAGTCCCAAAGCTGAATCCCAAGTTCAGCCTCAAGCTCCGGCCAAAGCTCAAGTTCAGCCTCAAGCTCTGGACAAAGCCTAAGCTCAGCCCCAAGCTCCTGCAGTCCAAGCTCAGCCCCAAGCTCCTGCCATTCAAGCTCAATCTCAAGCTCCTGCCATCCAAGCTCAGTCTCAAGCACCTGCTGTTCAAGCTCAGTCTCAACTCCTGCCGTCCAAGCTCAGTCTCAAGTCCACAACATCCAAGTCCAGACCCAGTCGCAAGTCCACAATGTCCAAGTCCAGACCCAGTCTCAATTCCACAACGTCCAAGTCCAGACCCTGTCTCAAGTCTCGGATGCCCCAGTCCAAGCCCAGTCACAGGTGCCTGACCTCCAAAACATGTCTCTCGTCCAAGCCATGTCTCTCGTCCAAGCCCTGTCTCAAGCTCAAGCCATGTCTCTCATCCAAGCCATGTCTCTCTTCCAAGCCCTGTCTCAAGCTCAAGCCATGTCTCTCGTCCAAGCCATGTCTCAAGTCTCAGCAGGCCAAGCCCAAGTCCTGTCTCAAGTTCCTGACATCTCGTCCAAGCCGGCTGTTCCGGTAAATTCCGCTCAGCCTCCACGTCCAGCTGAGGACGTCATTCAGCCTCACTGCTCAGCTGAGGATGTCGCTCAGCCTCCACGTCCAGCTGAGGATGTCGCTCAGTCTCACTGCTCAGCTGATGATGTTGCTCAGCCTCCAAGTCCAGCTGAGGACGTCGCTCAACCTCACTGCTCAGCTGAGGTAGTCGCTCAGCCTCCATGTCCAGCTGAGGACATCACTCAGCCTCACTGCTCAGCTGAGGTCGTCGCTCAGCCTTCACGTCCATCTAGGGTGGGGGAGGGGGAGGACTCTTGGCACTCCGGGAGGAGTTCCTTTGGGGGGGGGTTCTGTCATGAGTCCCCTTTTTGTGCGGCGCGCTGTGGAATACGTAAGCGCGCGCACGTGTGGGTGCAAATGCACCGGTCTCTTGGTTGTTTACGACTTTGACAGATGGACACGTGTATCACCTCTTGTCATCTGTGCTGCTATGGGTGACGTCATGTCTCTGCCTCATCCTGTCATGTTGGGTCAAGTCACGTGTGTTATGGGATTGCCCGCAGCTGTTAGTGGTTCGGCGTTAATCGACCTGTGTGTGTATATATACCAGGAGCCGTGCTACACATGGCGTGGGAAATTTAATGTGTAAAGTCAATAAGGACTAGATAGACCTAGAGGTCTATTCTAGAACTAGTTTGCAATAATCGAGAGTGTTTGTTTAATGTCATGTTTGTGCCATAGCTTTAGGTTTAGCCTTAGCCTTAGCATTAGCGTTAGCCATAGCCAAGTGAGCCTCGACCATAGCATAGCCTAGCTTAGTTTGTTGAGTGAGTTAAGTTTCTTGTTTCTGTTTTGTTTGCTTTCATTACTATAAATAAAAGTCTCCGTTTGAACTGCAATTGCATCCTTCCTACTTGCCTGCCATCACGACACGTGACAACCACAAGCATAAGCAGAGTCAGTGTATATATTGGCAATCAGACACTTAACCAACTGATATGCTTTAGCCAGAGCTTCTAATTCTAATTGGGCAGAGCATGATTCATTACAGTGCTGTGTAATTATAGGCACAAAACCTTCCTCTTGTTTTTTCAATACTGTGTACCATGCGTGAATACCAAAATGATCTCTAAAGCATGACCCATCAACAAAGTAGTCAACATCTGCGTCTGCAACAAATCAGGTTGAAGATGAATGAAAGTTAACGAGTCTGCTACACAGTCATGTCATTGACCTTCACATTCCATGGGAATCATGTCAGCCGGATTGACCTTAGTGCAATGCTTGATAGTTATGTCAGGGTACGTCAACAGAGCTGAGAAAGCTAGACACCTAGACTGAGTCAGAATATAACTTCCTTGGTCTAAGAGCTCTGCAACCTTATGATGGGTGTAAATAATTACTGGGTTATTGTCAGAGTCTATGCTTTTCATATGCATAGTAGATGGTAGCATGTCCCTGTTGAGAGCTCAGGGGGTAGCCCTGTCTACCTATCTAACACTGCCTAACACTGTCTAATTTGGTGCTGTAGTAAGCAAGGGGCTGCTTTACCCTACCAATACATGTTTCTTGCATCAATATTGCCGACACATAGCCATTTGTCCTACGGACCACACACAAGTGAAATGGTTTGGTATAATCTGGGATAGCTAGTACTACTGTGACCTGAAGTTCCCTTTTTAGTGTCTCAAAGGCTAGTAAAGCATCACTGTTCCATGATAATGAAGCACACAAATTTTGATGCTCTACTGCAATAAGTACTGTTGGTTAGCATTGGGTTTGGCTGAACAGCTGGTGGGGGAGGTGCATTCAAAGAAGCCATTCTTTTTTGTCTTTGTCTCTGGCAGGAGCTTGTGTAGCTTTGGGTGACAAAATTCAACTAGTACAGTTCATCTGGAAAGTATTCACAGCGCTTCACTTTTTTGTTATGTTACAGCCTTATTCCAAAATTGATTAAATTCATTATTTACCTCAAAATTCTACAAACAATACTCCATAATGACAACATGAAAGAAGTTTGTTTGGGGATTCGAATTTGGAGTTCGATGGAGTAGAATGTGAAGGTGGAGGCTCCTGCTGATTTTGATTAAAATTGTAAAAAAAAAAATTGCGCTTTTCGGTCATACTATAGATTTTGACTTGACCTACTCTGTTTCCTTATTTGCACTTTTAACTTTGTGGTACGTTAAAATGTCTGGAAAGAACACGAAAATCCGTGGTAGCATTCAGACAAGACTGAAGCCTACTGTGCGTGCCGCGAGCGAGTCCCCTTCTTACCCCTGAATCCTCATCACCGAGTGGTGACTTTGACTTCGCCGCACTCAAGCTCGAGTTGCTGACTTCACTGAAGAAGGACATTGCCAATATTTCTTAAAAGGAGCTCCAGGAGATTCTCAGTGATGAGCTGTCTATTATCCAGCTTGACCTGCAGTCCTTGAAAACACAGATGGCTAGTGATAAAGTCGCTACCGACTGTACAACTGCTGCTCTAGCGGCCTTGTTAAAAGAGGTATTTGGTCTGGAGAAGGAGCTGGTTTTGGACCAGTCCCACTGGACCCTTCAGCCAAAGCCTAAGCCTGGTGAATCACCATGAGCTATTGTGTGCAGATTCCACTATCATAGTGACTATGTTGACATCTTACACTGTGCAAGAGAGCTCCAACGGATTAAAGTGAGGATTTGACCATCTCCATTTTCCCTGACTACATAGCCAAGATAGCCCGGGACCGGGCCGCAGTTAACAAAGGTTCAGCATCAACTTTGTGGTACTGAGGGCGCTCGCTATGGAATAATTCACCCAGCTCGGCTTCACATTACATATAACGGTTTCCAGAAGGACTTTATTTCAGCGGAGGAAGCAGGAGACTATGTTAAATTGCATCACCTACACAGTGGCGTCTGTTTCGCTCTTTTATTTAATTTTTTTGCACTCGGCCTTCCAGCTCTTCAGTATTTGGATTTTTATTGAAGATATTGTGGTTGCATTAATTCACCTAGATTTTGTGGACTCACTCCTCTTAAATCTACTTTCAGTTTTAAGGCTCTGACTGGTTTAGAGTTTCTGTTTATTTAATTTTATTAGTGTTATTTCTTCTGCTTTTGGTGGTTAGTTCTGCTTACTCTCCGAGTTTTTTTTTCATATTGTGGATAACTTTTGGTTATTGTGGGAAACACTGCTGTCTCATTTGTTTTATGGAGACGTTGGGTGTGTGTGTGTGTGTGTGTTTGGGGGATTGTGAGAGTAAACAAAACCTGCTAATGCTTTGAAGGATGTGAATTGGAACAGAGTAATGTTATTCAATTGCAAATCTGGTTTTAGAGGATTTAAACCTAACATGGTGAACAAATTATATTATAGAATTCAGGCAAATTTACTGGGGTTATCTCATACAGTGTGGCAAGTAATATTCTGGAAAGACCTTTGTAATATCATAGTCTAAAACTGGATTTAAAGAGAAGCAAATCAGTAATTAAATCACATGAATATGAATCACATGAAAATGAATCACATGAAAAGGAATCATATGAAAATGAATCATACGAAAATGAATAAATAAATTGTAAAAGTGTAAAAAGTGTAAAAAAAATGGTTTTGTTGGAAATGTTTGCAAATTTATTAAAAATTAAAAACAAAAACAAGCACATTCACATAAGTATTCACAGCCTTTGCTCAATTCTTTGGTGAAGCACCTTTGGCACTGTTACACCACGGCCAGCAGATGGCAATGTAGCACGGCTCCTGACTGATCACGTGACATTGTTTAATTCGCTCACTTCCTGTTTGAGCATTTACTTTAGTTTAAATGTCTTTAATTTGCCTCAGGTGTCCATGGTTTTGGTTTTGATTATGTTTACTATCTAAACCCCTCAGTTACTGAGCACTTTGCTCAATATTATAGTTGGTATAGGTTAGATAGGTGATATGGTTTGTATTGTTTGCTTCCATGCCTTGATTCATGTGCTCGTTTCATGCCACGATTCCAGTTTCTCATTTTCCTGTGAAGACTGCGTTTTCTTTCGTTATTGATTTACAGGTTTAATAAAGACTCGCTCCTGCACTTACTTCCTGACTCCCAAGTCCCGTGACGTTACAGGCACTTATTACAGCCTCAAGTCTTTTTGAGTTTTGCTATTTAGTTTTTTATTTTTAATAAATTTGCAAAGATTTCAAACAAACTGCCTCCAAGTAGCCTTGTTGAGGGGGTTCCAAACCCTCGCCTCAACAGTGGTCTTATAGGAATTATAAGACTGAGCTGCTGTTTTACATGACCATGGTGAAGCTGAGCTAATTCAGAGACTGCTGATTGCATGATAGTATTTTCTCTGTGGCTTTTCCTGCTGTAATTATGTCAAGAGACAGATATTGCACCATTTCTTGGAATGTTTTCATGAATCACTCAGATGCTGATAAGGAAAATTAAATAAAAAAGCCACAGCTGTACATAACTGCCTGTTCAGGGTCAAACCTCTCATGGACACTATCGATTATACTTCTAAAACCACCTATTATCATAAATGAAACTTAGCTGTGGATGAAAAGAATGGTGCCATGTAAAGTAAACACAGGTATGTCAGTACATGAAAGCCAAGTCAACCAAGTGAGGCTTCCAATTTTTTTGTCCATGCTGATTCATCAAATGGATACACTTTTGACTCTACAAAGACTGCCCATGGGTGCAACTAATTCACTCTCAAAATCTGCCAGGGAATCCATCAGATGGATTCAGGATGGACCACTTATATTTGTAAAGTGGGAGGTATCTGTCTGTTCTACTATCCATGCTGCTTATACAGATGAGGCTATGCACAGAAAGGTGAAATCACAAGATACATGGATGACAAAAACATGTCCATGTCCTGCACTTGTGACTGCCTACAAACAACACATAGTGGGCATTGACCTGTCTGAACAGCTGTCACAGAAATACACTGCACAACGTAAGACAATGAAGTGGTACAGAAAGATCTTTCAACAATTACTGTACATTGCTGCCACCAATGCTTTCATTATACACAATAAGCTATGTTGTAACAGGACCAAAAAAAAGTTCATGGAACAACTTATTACAAAGCTCTGTGGTTTATCACAGAAAGTAGTCCCAAAACAGACCTGTAGTGACCATGTACCAGTTCCAGGAGCTGAGCTGACAGCAGATGCAAAGAATATTGCCACCATTGGTCGCAGGAAATGCGTGCTTTGCAAAGTACAACACAGTAAATGGCAGGACACATCTTGGAAATGCCAGGCATGAGATGTTCACTCGTCTTCAGTTAAACGGGAACTGTTTTCAAAAATGGCACAAAGTCATGTAATTCTATTCTCAAATCTGTGTGCTGTGAACTGTTGACAATGCTTATATGCAATACTATGTGAGCAAGTATTCTACTGTGGGAATACATTTAAAACACAGGAACACACAGGTAACAGATTATGTAGTTTATTGAGAATCACTATCTAAACATCATACACTGGGGAAGGAACAGGAGGTCAGAGAATAATCAATAGGTGTCACGATTGGAGGTTGAGGCAGAAGCAGTCGCAGATTTTTAAACATTTAATATAAACAAAAAGACAACTGGACAAACACTAAGACAACTTGGCAAGAGACTATGGCAAGAAACAAAACACACCGACATGAAAGACAGGAGTCTCAGACGACGAAAGAGTGCAGACAAAGACTATATATACAAATGAGTGCTCATTAACAAAAACGTGAATCAGGTGCAGTTGTGGTGCATGTAGTCATGTGGTGCAGTGCAGTGGCTGATGGGAAATGGAGTCCAGATTTCCCAGATACGTGACAGTGATAGGTAATATGGTTCTGTCTTTGTAGCAAAGCTACTGTCATTATCAGAGGAAAGAATAAACGGGCCCTCCACAGATGTTATGGGAAACTGTTGAGCCTCAGTTTGAGTAGAAACATGAGCATAGGTTTGTTGGATAAGATTTTTGATAGAAGTAAAACACAAGGGTAATAATATATGGAGAATGAAAATTTAGTGAGAATATAGGAAAGAACATAGTCACGCTCCCTTCCTTATAGACAATGTCTCATGACAATGACAATGTCAAAAAGTTAATTATAGCACGGTCTAGGGCCTGACCAAAAAGAGGAAGTGCAACACATACACAGCACACATACCCAAGATCATGAACTCACTCACACACAGACCCAGAGTAATCAGAATAACAAAGTAATGGTTAATGATAATTTGACTAAATCATACAGTACATATGCTAATAATGCAGAAAAAGCATATAGGTACCATGATAAAGGAGGAAAAAGCACACAGGTGATAAATGACCCCACTCAAAGTCAGCTCAGAAATGCCATAGAAAGCAAAAACAAAAAGGAGAACTGATAGAGTAAGTGCAAACTCAACAGGTTTCAAGACGTCTGAGGCAAAAATAGCAGGATTGGAAAGAACATAAAAATGCATTACATGACCCATACATCACCCAGACATCACATCACTGAGAGATCACTTTTTGAGACGTCCCAAACTGTTTGGATCTCATGTAATGAATGAAATAAATTGGACCTTCACCTTTTCTCACTCACTGGTTCCGTGTGGTGATTTAGACGTTGAGTATCTCAGCTGATGAAAGCTATTGTAAGTACATTCAGTATTTTCTAAATTGTTATATTGGTAATAAGAAAGTGGCCTTGATACCGCTGCCAGAAAAGGGCAGGGCTGCATGGTGGGGGACAATATCCTGGGCCCAGGTCCGTGTATGTGCTGAGGCAGGGCTAAGAGCAATAAGAGCCAACTCTTTTCGTAAATGCAAATGAAAATAAATTATTCCCTAACACAGTGGATACAATATTTGGCTATTGGGCAAATTGATGAAGATTTGAAAATATAGCAGATAGGAGAAAGTACATGAGGTGGAACAGAGTTTAGCTTGCTGGAATGAGAAGAAAAAGGGAGAAAAAGCCAAGGCCAGGCTAGAGAAGAAGCAAGAAATAGTGGGGTGGTTTGAACTAGAGGGAAAGATGGAAAGGAAAAGGAAAGATGAGTCAAAAAAACAACTGGAGAATTCTAAAGAGAAGGAAGATAAGAAGCACAAAGAGAAAGTGAAGGAAAATGAGTGGGCAAGTGAGAAATCAGAAAAGGATTGTGAGAAAAGGATGGGTCCACCATGTGCGATGCAGCAGGGATCTAGCATACCACTGACGTACAACATGCAGTACACCCCGAACCACATCCATGCATGGTGGAAATATACCCATCAGTGCCAAAAGGCGGCATACAGAACATCAAAGGATGAGAACCAGCTAGGATGAAATTGCATGGAACGTTTCATGGGATGTGCAGACCACTGAACAAAGAGGAAGCTAGGGGAGACAGTGTCTGCATCACACAGACACACAAAAGCATGCCGTCTGTACCCCTAATGAACACAAGTGCAGAGGAAGAAGAAGTGTAAGCACACTGGAAAAAGATACCTCAGTTCCAACATATTTGCACTCCCATATGGGAAACAACCAGCAGGGTGACTAAGAGGATGAGGAGTTACGAACACAGGAAGAAAATGGAAAATGGAAAAAGGCACACAAAGGAGAAGTGACCGTAGATCCCATTCCCGAAGTAAGCAAAGGGTTGAATGATGCAGCAAATGTACAACAAGGACCACAAGGGCAGTTAGTATTTGTAAAAACTAATGACACAGACACATGGGATGGTACTAGTAGAGGCTGGATAAGATCCAGATAAGGAAGAACTGCTAAGAAATGTGCCAAGATATGGAAAAAGCACCCAACAGACGTAGGTTAGTTGAATCAGCAGGGCTAACAAAAATAAATGTTAAAGAGAACATTTGCCTACCGTATCAGAAAAAATACCCCCTGTCCCCACAAGCCAGGGAAGTTATAAGACCAACCATACAAGGGCTAATCAAAGCAGGTGTATTGATCCCCACCAGGAGCCCTTGCAACACTCCAATCTTTCCTGTCAAGAAGCCTTCAGATAAATGATTCAGATAAATGGATGGTTGGTACATGACTTGAGAGCTATAAATCAAATAGTGGTACCCGTAACGCCAATTGTTCCAGACACTCATACGTTGTTAAATATACCTGAGGGGACAAAATGGTATATGGTAATTGATCTGTGCTCTACATATTTTAGTGTACTTCTCCACCCAGATTCACATTAATAATAGTATTTTATAATCAATGCAAGATTTCACTGGAAGCCAATACAGTGTGGATAAGATCGGGGTGATGTGGTCGTATCTTCTGGTTCTAGTTAGGACTCTAGCAGCTGCATTCTGGACTAACTTGAGTTTGTTTATGCTCCTACTAGAACATCCAGTCAATAAGGCTGTCACGAGATGACCAGCAGTGGGCACTATGGCACTGTGGCTCGTCTTTCGACAAGCCACATGACTTTGTTTTGTTCACACGCTTCCGGATTAGCGTTAGCTTTAAGGGTTACAGGTGTTTGTGTTTTGGGCATGCGCCACGCCACCATCCGCATCGTTCCTGGAGCACAACCATCAGCTCAATGAAGAATTGGCTCGGATTGAGCACATGATGGCAGAGCAGATGCAGCTGCAAGCTATGCTACGCGCCATGCCATGCCACGCACCCTCTACACTAGCCCCTCCACTGGAGAAGAAGGAGAGCTGTACAGCGCTGCGCACTCCAGCCGAAAAGTTGTCCTGCTGCCCTGCACAGCCGAGGAAGCTGTCCCGCTGTCCAGCCCAGCCGAAAGGGTGGTCCTGCAGCCCTGCACAGTCAAGGAAGCTGTCCTGCCGCCCTGCACAGTCAAGGAAGCTGTCCTGCTGCCCTGCCCAGCCAAGTCTCAAGTCTCGAGTCCAAGCCACATCCAAGTCCAAGTCCAGTCTCAAGTTCCGGACATCTAAGTCCCGTATCAAGCTCCTGACATCCAGGTCCCGTCTCAAGTTTCGGATGTCCAGGTCCCGTCTCAAGTTTTGGATGTCCAAGTCAGGTCTCCAGTCTCTGACATCCAAGCCAGGGCTTCAGTCTCTGCCTTCCAAGTTCAACGTCCAAGCCTACCAATACAGCCAAGGAAGCTGTCCCAGAGATTTTTTTTTGGGGGTGGGGGGGGGCAAGGAGGACAGCAGAGCTCCAGCCTGAGGCTTACGGGGAGGTCTCTGCCCCCGGGTGTCCCCGCCAAGGGTGGCGCCCTGGGTTCCAGTGCCACCGGGGGCGGTGCCCTGGGATCCAGTGCTGCCGGGGGCGGTGCCCAGTGTTCCAGAGCTGCCGGGGGAGGCGCCCTGCGTTCCCAGGGTTCCAGGGGCGGCGCCCCAACTTTCAACTCCGGTGGGGGTGTGGCTCCGCCCATCTGCTGGCCAACAGAGACTGCCTTGTTGCCAGTGACAGCGAGAGACATTTCAGACAGGGGCCCAGGACCCCCATTGAAAGGCGGTTCTTGGTGCTCTGGGAGGAGCACCTTTTGGAGGGCGGTTCTGTCATGAGATGGCCAGCAGAGGGCACTATGACACTGTGGCTCGTCTTCCAACGACCCACGTGACTTTGTTTTATTCACTCGCATCCAGATTAGTGTTAGCTTTATGGGTTACAGGTGTTTTTGTTTTGGGGTTAATGACACTTGTTATTTAAATGCTGGAGTTACTGAGCACGGTGCTCATTATTATTAGTTGTTAGTTATTAGTTGTATTAGTTGTAATGGTAGTAGCGGTCATCCATGCTAAGAGGAGATTGTTCTATGCCATGTTTCATGTGTAAGGACCACCTTTACTTTGAGTTTCGATTTACGTTCAACAAAGATCTGCACCTGCATTCGCCTCCAGGCATTACAGTAATCTAGTCTAGAGGTGACGAATGCATGAACTAATATTCCTGCATCATGGAGTGACATTATATTTCTTATCTTAGAAATATTTCTTAGATGAAAGTAGGCTATCCTAGTAATATTATCTACATGAGCATCAAATGATATGCTGGAGTCAATAATCACACCAAAGTCTTTTACTGCTGCACATGATGAAACAGATAGACTATCCAGAATAACCATATGATCAGAAAGCTTACTTCTAGCTACATGTCGTCCTAATAAAAGTATTTCTGTCTTATCAGAATTAAGTAAAAGGAAGTTAGTTAGCATCCAACGTCTAATGTCTTTTACAAATTCCTCAACTTTGTTAAGCTGCTGTCTGTCCACTGGCTTTGCTGAAACATACAACTGTGTATCATCAGCATAACAGTGGAATCTAATTCCATGTTTTTTTTTTACAGTTTCATTTTTATTGAACATTTCTGAACATTTCTGCTAAACATTTCCACTGAACGTTTCTGCTGAACCTTTCTGCTGACAATTCTGTTGAACATCTACATGTCCACTGAACAGCGCCTTTTCTCTTCTGTCCTCCCCTCCCTTTCCCAAATATTCAATTGAGAAGAAAGCAAAAAACTAATTGAGCAACAACAGTAAACATTCACAGGTTATTTTTCTTTTTATACTAACAAAGGAAAACAAAATTTAAAATATAACCCCCCGGCTCATCATTGCCACCCAATTACTGTCGCTAGTTATAAAGATATTGTAAAATACAACAATAGCCACAACAATTCAAGTGGGAAGTGTCTGTAATTCCATAAAGTATACAATAAAGGGGTGCCATTTATAAAATAAAAAAAAAACATGTCCGTACAACCATTCATCGTATATCTTATTTTCTCGAGTTTAAAAAAAAATCACGTCCTCTATCCACTGGGAGATAGATGGGTATTTAGCAGACTTCCAATGCAACAGTAGGGAACGTCTTGCTATAAGGGATGTGAAAGCAATAACATACTTTTGTATTGAGCTCAAAGGAACTGAGGCTTCAGGAATCCCAAATATCGCAATCAATGGACAACGCTTAAAATGTACCCTAAAAATAGTGGACATGATGGTAAAAAAATCTGACTAAAAACCATGGAGATCATGACAGAAAAAAAACATATGGCCAAGATGACAGGGAGAGCCATGGAATTTATCACACTTGTCCTCTACATCCAGATACATCACAGAAATTCTAATTCTCGACTTGGACAGATAGACTCTATTTAAAACTTTGAACTGTATACGTCCAAGACGAGCACAAGAAGTGGTAGTCTGTACCCTCCCTATGGCATGTTCCCACCACTCCTCACTTATCTGTACTCCTAAATCTGTTTCTCACGCATTCCTAATTTTGTTACTCAACTCACTACCTAGCATCAGAATAAAATCAAAAATCCTAGAAATCATTCCTCTCTGATGCGGATTATTTCATTCCATGTTTACGAATAATTTGACATAGAAGTATCATATATAAAGTAAAAAGCAGTGGGCCTAAAAAAGAACCTTGTGGAACACCAAATTTAACCTCGGTATGCATGGAGAAGTTTCCATTTACATCTACGAACTGATACCGATCAGTCAAATAAGATCTGAGCCAGGAGAGGACTGCTCCCTTAATGCCAACAACATTTTCTAATCTATCAAGGAGAATAGTATGATCAATGAAAAATTTCATGAAATCTTCGCTGCTATGTAATGATTGTGTTCTTCTTTCTGTAGTGGTTTTATTCCTAGTCAATTTTGCTACTGTGTTGAATAGAAATCGTCGGGGTTACGCATGTAACCCTGTTCCCTGAGAAGGGAACAAGACGTTGCATTTAGCAGTAATTAATTAAGCGCGTCGCATGATATATATATGGCACCTTTGAACCACGCCGCCAGCCTCTATTATCTGAAGCGAAGACGCAATTCACAGGCCAGCCCCGGTATGACAGGCGCATGCAACGTCTTGTTCCTTTTCAGGGAACAGGGTTACATGCGTAACCCGGCGTTCCCTTTCAAAAAAGGACTTCGGACGTTGCATTTAGCAGTATGGGAACGGGAATACCCACCCGTTATACCGAGGGTACGGCCTATTCAAAAATACCCAAACCCAAGGGTCAGTGCAGGACACTTGAACCTGGGGAGGGATGAATATCCAGGCTGTCATAACAGAATGACCGTGTGAGGCATAGACCACCCCGCACACACATCCTGCAAGGAACCCCTTTGGACAAAGCCTTCGACAATCCCAGCAGAGATGCACTGCTTTGACACAGCATCACTTTTCCTGTCGCCGCCAAAGCAGACTAGTAGCTGCTCTGACTTACGCCACTGGCCGGAGCGGTGGACGTAATACAGACAGAAGCGAGCGCTTCTGACACAGCAGGTGCATCCTCTCTTGTTCTGGTCAGAGGACAGAGGAGGGGAGAAAGCCTGCAACACCACAGGGTGGGCAGCCAATGTAGGCACTTTAGGAATATAACCTGGCCTAGGATACAGGAAGGACTTGGCTTATCTAGGGGTAAAGTCAAGGCAGGAGGGGCAACAGGGAGAGCTTGTAGACCTCCCACTCACTTGAGAGATGTCAGGGCCTGTAAAAGAGCTACCTTTAGAGTCAGAAGCTTCTCAGAGGCTGACTCTAAGGGCTCAAATGGGGTCCCTGACAGACCTTTCAAGACCACAGCAAGGTCCCAGGAAGGTATGCATGGCCTGCAGATGGGCCTCAGCCGTCTGACACCACACATGAACCTCGAAGTTAGCGGATGTTGCCCCACAGAGGCTCCATCAACAGGGGCAGGGCTGGCCGAAACGGCGGCCACGTAACCCCGATAGTAGAAGGGGCCAACCTGCTGAGAAACGTTCTTGTCAGAACTCCAGGACTGTAGCAATTGCGCAGTTCACTGGGTATAGCTGACGTTCCTCACACCACCAGACAAAAAGGTGCCACTTGAGCGCATACAATTTCCTTGTAGATGGGATCCACTCTAGGGGCTCGAAGGGGCAGTTGACAGACCTTCCAGGACCACAGAATGTCCCAGGAAGGTATGCACAGTCTGCAGATAGGCCTCAGCCATCTGACACGACGCATGAACCTCGCAGTTAGAGGATGCTGCCCCACAGAGGCTCCCACAACAGGGGCGTGGCGGGGCGAAATAACCCTGATTGTAGAAGGAGCCCACCCCGGCGAGAAATGTTATTGTAGAAACATGGTCACTACCACCTCAGTCGTGTGACCAGAATCTATTAGCTGGCGCCCCTCAGGGGCCAGACCCACAGCTTCCTTAGTTCTTGCCAAGGATGATAAATCAAACCTGCAGCTTTTGAGGCGGTAGGTCCCTAAGGACTCAAATGGGGCACCTGACAGACCTTCCAGGACCACAGGAGGTGCAGATGGGCTGCAGATGGGCCGCAGCCGTCTGACACCACGCACGAACCTTAAAGTTAGAAGATGTTGCCCCACGGAGGCTCCATCAACAGGGGCGTGGCTGGCCGAAATGGCGGCCACATAACCCTGATTGTAGAAGGAGCCCAGCCCGCTGAGAAACGTTCTGTAAGAACTCAGGACTGTAGCAATTGCGCAGTTCACTGGGTCTAGGTGACGTCCTTCATGCCACAAGACAAAAGCTGACACCTGAGTGCATTTGATTTCCTTCTGGATGGAATCCACTCCAGGGACTCGAATGGGGCAGCCGACAGACCTTCCAGGACCATAGAAGGTCCCAGGAAGGTATGCGTGGCCTGCAGATGGGCCGCAGCCGTCTGACGCCACGCATGAACCTCAAAGGTAGAGGATGTTGCCCACAGAGGCTCCATCAACAGGGTCATGGCCCAAAACGGGGGCCAAGTACCCTGGTAGAAGATGGAGCCTAGCTCGCTGAGAAACGTTCTGTAAGAACTCCAGGACTGTAGCAATTGCGCAGTTCACTGGGTCTAGGTGACGTCCCTCATGCCACAAAAAAAAAGCTGACACTTGAGTGCCAACGCTTTCCCTGTGGATGGTGGTCTAGCTTTAAACATGGTTTCAACAATCTCAGTTGTGAGACCCGAATCTATGAGCTGGTGCCCCTCAGGGACCAGACCCACAGTTGCCGAGTTCTGGCCGAGCGTGATAAATCAGCCCTTCGGCCTGAGACAGTAGATCCGCTCTAGGAGCTGGAATGGGGCAGCCGACAGACCTTCCAGGGCCATAGAAGGTCCCGGGAAGGTATGCGCGGCCTGCAGATGGGCCTCAGCCATCTGAGACAACGCATGAACCTCGAAGTTAGAGGACGTTGCCCCACAGAGGCTCCCTCAACTGGGCATGGCTGGCCGAAATGGCGGCCACATAACCCTGATTGTAGGAAGAGCTCACCCCGCTGAGAAATGTTATTGTAGGAGCCCCAGGACTGTAGCTATTGCGCAGTTACTGGGTCCACAGTGAATCCCTGCGGATGGGAATCTCCCAAGGAGTGCCATCTCGCAGAGATATTACCTCTCAGAACCATGTTCGAGCTGCCAAAAAGGTGCTATTAGCAGGCTATCTTGGCAAACTCTCGCTAGAGCTAGTGGGAGCAGTGATGGGGCAGCATACAGATGTGACCTCAGCCACATGTGTGGATTCCACCCTAGGCTCCCAAGACACAGCTTTATCCAGCTCAGTGTTGATAGGATTGACACTACGCCTGTTGGGGATAGAAACGCCCTCATCGTAGTAGAATCCTATAACCCCTAGAAAAGTTGTCCACTACACTGGAGAAAACTAACTTTTCTGAGATGCAACCTGAGCCCCCAGTTCTTCACGTGGGCGAGAACAACATCTCAATGTTGAACCGCCAGCTCCCTGGATTGTGCTAGAATTAACCAGTCGTCCAGGTAGCTTGGTACACAGATGCCCTGGAGTCCCAATGGAGCCAGAGTGACATCCATGCACTTTGCGAAGCGAGGGGATAAAGCTAGCAATAATCCTATGCGGAAACATGCACCTTTTAGACCTATCGCCACAAACCAGTTCTCGAACTGGATCTGTGGCACGATACACTTGAACATCAGCCTCTCAACCTGTATATCCGAAGAGTACGGTTCAGATGATGCAGATCTAAAATTGGCTGCATATTCCCACTTTTTTGTGGAACAGGAAATAAAGGCTGTAAACCTCTCTCCCTGAGGTACATGTTTCAGGACCCCCTTGTCCAAAAGGGAGCTTACTCCCGCGCTAATGTTGGGCTCTGGTCTGTGCTGACTTCTGTGGTGAGCACACCTGTGAACGGGGGCGCGAGCTATAACTGGACCCGGTAACCCTTTCTATGGTAGACAGAACCCATGGAGACACATTTGGCCGTAGCTTGCACGCCGCCCGATGGTCTTCTAGTGACGTTAGCCATTCCACATTCTATTGGAGAGAAGCATCAGATTTCCGTTGCCCTGTGACAGCTTGCTGACCAGGGAACACGAAAACTTGGGGACCACTTTGGCTAGGGGAGGCCCTACGGTAGCACCGGGGGGCTACCTGCCCTAACAACCTCATGTACCCGGATACATCCCTCCACAGCCCCTCAGGACCGCTCCGTCTTTTGCCTGCTTGGCCTTTATGACCATCCTCAGATCAGGCCCAACAGCAGACCGCGACTGTGGCCGCCCGGTTTTCCCTGCTGTCTGGCGGGGTTGGCGGGCTGCCATACTCGCCTTCTGGGTTTCCCCATACTAGTGCTGGCCCAGGCTCCACTCGTGGACACCCGGATGAGCTTGAGACAACTTTTTGCCATAAGTTGAGCTCACTCAGCAGGTCTGCTTGGTAGGCAACACTGTCATTGTCTGCAGTGACCCACAAGCAAGACTACTACTGCATAGGCTTGCCCACCTTGGATGCAAGCCGCCCCTGTAATTACCTGCCATCGGTGGAGAGAGGTAGCTAGCAAGCGCCCACTCCACCTCGGGCATAGCTAAGTAGCCATGCCATTCATTTCCACAATGGCCAAATAATCCAACATCGTGGAGTTATGACTATGACTTAAGCATGGTTTTCCTCAGAAGTGAGATTTTGTCATAACTTCTGGAAGACAGGGGAGTTTCTGCAATGTGGCGTATTTACTTTCACTGTAATCACTTAATCACTTCAAGCAGCTCTTTATACGCTGCTCTCAGTTTTCAACACATCCTTATAACTCCCGGAGTCAGAGAGGGGCGTTATTTCCCCTTTGGCTTTCCATAGCGGGAGGAGGAGTCGCGACGGAACTCCAAAATCCAGCGGAGAGCTGAACCCGGAAGACAGAGAGCCGCGCCGCCTCCAGCTCCTCTTCCGGATTTAAAAAATCCCCGAACCTGAGACGGTTGGCTGCCTTGGCAGCGGCCGGCCCAGATCCGCGAGGCTTTGAGACTCGACTCACTCGGCTTCCATTTTTTTGAGAAAAGCGCGAGTCGAGCTGCTTAATGTAAGCGTTACTATCGCGCAGCGCGCCTCTCGAGGTTGCCATCGCATACAACACTACTAACACTTCACCAAGAAAGTGTGCACTTTTCCCCCGGTGATGAAACGGGAGCACGTTACACACGTCCTTAACTCTTTCTCACTCATTACTTACCTCCCTTTTCTTTAAAAAGGGATAGAAAAGTTAAGAGATTTTGAGAAAATATCGAGTAGAAATGAAGCGTTTTTGTCACACAAACAACAGACATGCAGTCTCGCTGAAGATAATAGAGGCTGGCGGCGTGGTTCACAGGTGCCATATATATATCGTGACGCGCCTATTGCCACGTCACCTGATCATGGCGAGCCTATGGGTAGAGGCATGATTTTACACAAGCTTCAGATACCGGTCACGCGCAAGGCGTTCCCATACTGCTAAATGCAACGTCTTGTTCCCTTCTAGGGGAACAGGTTAGCACGCGTAACCCGCGAATTGTTTCTATTCAACACAGTAGCAAAATTGACTAGGAATAAAACCACTACAGAAAGAAGAGCACAATCATTACATAGCAGCGAAGATTTCATGAAATTTTTCATTGATCATACTATTCTCCTTGATAGATTAGAAAATGTTGTTGGCATTAAGGGAGCAGTCCTCTCCTGGCTCAGATCTTATTTGACTGATCGGTATCAGTTCGTAGATGTAAATGGAAACTTCTCCATACCGAGGTTAAATTTGGTGTTCCACAAGGTTCTTTTTTAGGCCCACTGCTTTTTACTTTATATATGATACTTCTATGTCAAATTATTCGTAAACATGGAATGAAATAATCCGCATCAGAGAGGAATGATTTCTAGGATTTTTGATTTTATTCTGATGCTAGGTAGTGAGTTGATTAACAAAATTAGGAATGTGTGAGAAACAGATTTAGGAGTACAGATAAGTGAGGAGTGGTGGGAACATGCCATAGGGAGGGTACAGACTACCACTTCTTGTGCTCGTCTTGGACGTATACAGTTCAAAGTTTTAAATAGAGTCTATCTGTCCAAGTCGAGAATTAGAATTTCTGTGATGTATCTGGATGTAGAGGACAAGTGTGATAAATTCCATGGCTCTCCCTGTCATCTTGGCCATATGTTTTTTTTCTGTCATAATCTCCATGGTTTTTAGTCAGATTTTTTTACCATCATGTCCACTATTTTTAAGGTACATTTTAAGCGTTGTCCATTGATTGCGATATTTGGGATTCCTGAAGCCTCAGTTCCTTTGAGCTCAATACAAAAGTATCTTATTGCTTTCACATCCCTTATAGCAAGACGTTCCCTACTGTTGCATTGGAAGTCTGCTAAATACCCCAAGGCGTTCCCATACTGCTAAATGCAACGTCGAAGTTCCCTTTGAAAGGGAACTCGAATTGTTTTTGTTGTTTCCTATTAAGGTGGAGAGATAGACTTTTCTACCATCACTAAAATATTTTCTATAGTTCAGGAGGCTCACCTTCCATGCTGTTTGAAATATTGCCAATTTGGTTTGCCGCCATTTATGTTCTAATTGTTGAGTGGTCTGTTTTAAGGTACACGTTTTATCGTTATACCAGGGTGCTATTTTTTTCTCTATAATTTTTTTTCTTTTGAGTGGAGCCACTTTATCTAGGATGTAACTGTATCTAGAGTGTTGATGCTAAGCACTCAGTCGCCTGATTGAGTTCTATCGGATAAGATGATGATCCAAATCTAACTGATGTCTCTGCGAGGTTATTTAGAAAGCTCGGTGCGGTAGCTGATGTGAAAGTACATTTTACGCAGTATCTTATTATCTTATCTTAATATCTTATCTCATTCATAATACATATTGTTCATAATATTTAAACCTCGCCTCATGGTGGAAATATTGTTATCAATACACATTATTAGTGAGTTAATATAATGGTCTGAAACTTCAGACTGTGGAAAAATTACAATATTTTCTATATTTAATCTGTATGTTAGTATGAGGTCAAGAGTGTGACCACTATTATGAGTAGGCCCGATTATGTTCTGATTAACCCCTACTGAAGCTAAGATGGACACAACTGCTGTTCTCAGAAGGTCTTCCGAGTTAACAAAATTAATATTAAAATCACAGATGATTAATGCTTTATCTATAGAAATAACCAGGTTTGAGATAAAATCTGCAAATTCACTAAGAAATTCAGTATATGGCCCTGGGCATCTATAAATAATAATTAGAGGAATTGACTTATTTTTTGTGGCTAAATAAGATATGCTGGTATAAAGAATTTCAAAAGAATTAAATTTATGACTAGGTTTTTGTGTGACGCCTAGATTTTGATTATGGATGAGACCAACACCTCCTCCTCTACTAGTTGAACGAGGCTGTACATGTACAGTTATGATGTACATAACTGTATCCAGGAGGACTGGCTTCATTTTATGCTATGTACTCATTTGGTTTAATCCAAGTTTCCATTAAACACATTAAATTACATTCCTGATCAGTAATGGTTTCATTAACAATAAGAGCCTTAGATGCAATAGCTTTAATGTTTTATAGTCCTACCTTCAGATTAAAGGTGCTGGATGTGTATTCATTATGATTTAATTTTATGTTACTTAAGTTACTAAAACAAACTTTTTGAAATTTTCAATGTATTTGTATAGCTCGGGGAACAGACACAGTCTCTATAGTATGTACTACAAGTGTTTTTACAAGTAACTATTAACTGAACATGGTGCTTATGGTGAACTTTGTTATTGTAGGAAAATGTACTTACGGTAGGCAGTCACTTGGTAAGTAGCTCCTTGGAGATGTTGTCTGACCGCAGTTCATCTCCGAGGCTGCTGGGGTTCAGGCCATCAGTACGAAACAACCTAGGACGCTCCCAGAACAGATTCCAGTTATTAACAAACAGCAGATTCTGTTCATTATACCAAGAAACTAACCAGTCATTCAAAGCAAAAAGTCTAATGAACATTTCAGCTCCACGTCTTTATATGGGAAGAGGTGAAGAGACGATGATCTGCATGGTGGGCGATCTACCTCATACCATCTCGATTAGGCTGTGAAGTCCCTCTTCAGAACCTCTCACTGCCGCAGCCTGATGTCATTTGCCCCTGAGTGCAGCACGACTGCTCCAATGCGCTAGGCTTTCTTCAGGATCCCGGGTACGACATCAAGGACACTAGCACCAGATAAACAATGTGTGTGCACCTTACCCTTTGTTGAAGTCATGCGACGTTTCGCACAATGGAATCCCAGACAATCACAGCGTTTGGTCTGGTCTGATGGAGAGGGGTGAAGCGGTTCCTGGTTGGGATTTTGAACACATGGTGTTGTATCTAAAAAGTATACTTTGTTGAATTTTTCTCTAGATAGTCAATACAATAATCCTCAATTTACTGATCAAAATGAAGCCACAAACAATATAGCTAAGAGAAGCAAAAATCCAGTTTATTGTTCAAAAAACGTCGGGGATACGCATGTAACCCTGTTCCCTGAGAAGGGAAGGAGATGTTGCATTTAGCATAACAGTATGGGAGCGCCTTGTCTTCAAAGGAGTGCCGTCGAGCAGGGACATTATCTCCGAGAACCATATTCGAGCTGACCAATAAGGTGCTACTAGCAGCAGACGTAGACGGTCTTGGCGAACTCTCGCTAGAACTTCTGGGAGCAGAGCAATCGGGGAAAGCATATAGACATGAAAGCATGTAGACGTGACCTCGGCCAAGTGTGCACCGTGGCGTCCAGCCCCAATGGTGCAGGAGGACTGAGGGCAAACCAGAGTGTTGTCTCCTCGGAAGCGAACACATCCACTTCCTCTTATCCAAACCTCTGGCATATGGACTCCACCACTTGTGGATGGAGCCTCCACCCCCCGTCCCGTCCCCCCAGCCGCACCTCAGCCCCTGCCTCGACAGGATGTCTTCCCCTATATTCTGACTGCTCAGAATGTACATTGCACTCACTGACAAGAACTTTCCCGCTGCCCAGAGGAGGATTACTGTCCCTGCCTGAACAGGGGCGTGAACGTAACCCTCCCTGGTGGTTGATATATGAGATCTCATATCTGTGTTCTCATATCTGACACAACTAGCACACTGTGACCTCTCAACTGAGATCTATCATCACAATCCAGTCCTCGGACTGAATCTGTAGCACTAGCATCAGCATCTTGAACCTGTATGTCCGAAGAGTATGGTTCAGATCCAAAATTGGCCGCATACTCCCATCTTTTTTGCGGACCAGGAAATAACGGCTGTAAAAACCTCCCTCCCTTAGGGAACGAAGTACATGTTCTATGGCTCCTTTGTCCAAAGGGGAAGTTACTTCCTGCGCTAACATTGAGCTCTGCTCTGTGCTGACAAGCTGACAACTGTGGTCGAGCTCTGAACTGGACCCGGTAACCCTTTTCTATGGTTAGACAGAACCCATGGGGACACATTTGGCAGTAGATTCCATGCTGCCAAATGGTCTTTCAGTGATGTTAACGTTTCCACATTTTGTTGGAGGGAAAGCATCAGATTTCCGTCACCCTGTGACAGCTCGCTGACCAGAGAAGAATGAAAATGTGGGATGGCCTAGGCCAGGGCAGGCCCTGCAGTAGCACTGGGAGCTGGTTGCCCTAGCAGCCTCATGTCCCCTGATAGGTCCCTTTGTGACCCATCAGGACCGTTCCTTCTTTGCCTGCTTTGCTTTTATGATCATTCTTAGATCAGACCTCTTAGCAGGCTGTGGCTATGGCCGACCGGTTGCCCTGGCTTTCTGTGGGGGGAGGCGGGCCACCACACTCGTCTTCTGTGTCTCCCTCGCACCAGCACTGGCCCGGGCTCCACTCATGGAGGTCCATGTGAACTCGACGCGACTGGGAAGGAACTGGCTGCACGCCTGTCGGTGATGGCATTGACTGTGCCGCCAAATAGGCCGGAAGGTTTTTCAGGGGCGTTCAGCAATTCCACATTCTATCGGAGGGAAGGTTCAGATTTTCATCGCCCTGTGACAGCTCGCTGATCAGAGAACACTGAAAACTTGGGGTCTGCCTTTGCTAGGGGAGGCCCTACAATAGCACTGTCAGCTAGCTGCCCTAACAACCTCATGTCCCCAGATCCATCCCTCCACGGTCCCTCAGGAACGCCCCTTCTTTGCCTGCTTGGCCTTTATGACCATTCTCAGTTCAGGCCAAACAGCAGACCGCGACTGCAACCGCCCAGTTCCTCTGGCTGTTCTGCGGGGGTATGCGTGCTGCCATACTCGCCTTCTGGGTCTCCCTCACACTAGTGCTGGCCCAGGCTCCACTCGTGGACGCCCCCGTAAGCTTGAGACAACATCGCCATATGTTGAGCTCACTCAGCATGTCTGCTTGGTAGGCCTGCATCCCTGTCATGGTCTGCAGTGACCTACAAGCAAGATTAGTACTGAATAGGCTTGCCCACTAATGCCTCCTTGGATGCAAGCCGGCCCCGTATGTACCTACCATCAGTGGAGAGAGGTAAGTGCCTCCTCTATCTTGAGCATAGCTAAATAGCCACCCCATTCATTCCCACAATTGCCGAGTAATCCAACATCGTGGGGTTATGAATATGGCTTATGCGTGGTTTTCCCCCAGAAGCCTGAGATTTTGTCATAAACTTCTGGAAGACATGGGAGTTTCTGCAGTGTGAGGGATTTACTTTCAGTGGGTAATCACTTCAAGCAGCTCTTTATATGCTGCTCTCAGTTTTTAACACATCCTTCTAACTCCTCGGAGTCAGAGAGGAATTATTACCCTTTTGGCTTTCCATAGCGGGAGGAGGAGTCTTGACGAGGCATGATTTTACACAAGCTTCAGATACCGGTCATAAGCGCAAGGCACACCCATACTGTTATGCCAAATGCAACGTCGAAGTTCCCTTTGAAAGGGAACTTTTTAAAGCCCCCCGCCCTCCCCCGGCGCTTCATGGCTACTCAATAGCTGTCGCTGGTTATTTAAAAATGATAAAACCCAGGCACCATTTAAATAAAGTAAACCATAGGAATATAAATAGCCAATTGGAGCCGAAGAGGGACACACACCCAAAGTCTCCATAAAACAAGGGAGACAGCAGTGTTCCCTTTCAAAGGGAACTTCGACGTTGCATTTAGCAATATGGGAACGCCTTGTGTGCTTTTTTTTACTTGATGCAGAGACTGGGGAGGGAGTGGTGCAGTTGTTGGAAGAAGACTGTCACCCATACGAGCAGCCAGTTGGGACTCTAGATCTACAGAATCTGAGAGATCTCAACATCCTTCCTGATCCCCAGCGACCCCAACAGCACCTGAATGCCATCCCTGTCATAGATATAAACCAACAAATTCTGCAGCTTCTCTCACCTGAATTTGTATTTACATTGCCACAGGCAGCCCATGCAGTTGGACTAGATGCCATACCCCAAGCTAGCCCCGAGGCAATACCCCCTAGGGATCACACTAAAATCCAGGCACTTCTAATAAGTTTTGTCGGAATGACTGTACTTGTTATCATCATTCTAGGTGACATTAAGGTCCAGAAAATAGTACCATGTGCACCATGGTTGGGACTGAATGTTGTGCCATTATAACCTTGCATAAAGTGCAGGAAAGTGTGGTGCCCTCACCAAGGTCTTGAGCTGGCTTAAACAGCCAGGAACATGTCCATAACACAGGTTATACTCCCATTGGCCTTCATGGTTATCTTGCTTTTTCTTCACCGATTGAGCACCCACGTTGACCCACTTCTGCTTTGCCATTGCTATAGTGTTGTGAATGATAGGCCTCATTGCATGCTGTGTTATCCCCCTTTGCAAGAGCCATATCCCAGTTGCTGTTAATAATGTTTATGGCCATCATGTGGTCATCCAATCTTAGTGCCATCCCCCATCCCCTTGTCTCCGGTGGTTGTGGTATGTCTGTGGGGAGGGTTGCTGTGCTTAGAAGCTTACAAGGTATGTTAACAGGTATGTTAAGGGTATAAAAGGTATAGAGAGTTAGCTTAAAGCTATATTATGCAGTGATAAAATAAAAAAAGTAGAGTGTACTATTTAAATAAAGGGATACTGGTATGTATGATCCTGGAAATGTATTTCTTGTACTTATGGTATTGTTATAAGTATCCACACAATTATATACTACCACTGATGTTTGCATAATTACAATTTGCATGAAGAGATTGGCTCACTTACGCACTTACTAGTTATTACAGTGCATGGCAAGAATAACAAGTAAAGAAAGCTGAAGCAACTCTCTCTAATGCATGAGCATTGCTTGTTGCGATTATTAAGGAATGTGCAAGTATGCTAATTGTCTAGGTGCAGAGAAAGAACAGACTGGACTTCACTGGACTTCACACCACAAGTCATCAACAGCAAGAAAAAGACAGGCTGGAGCACAGGATAAACAGGAGGTCCTGGATATCAGTATAGTAAAAGATGATCAGTGAGCCTTGCTCTGGGTGTAAATGCTAGCCTGACCTCTCCCCAAGGGCAGCGCCCTGCGATATGCAAAGTATCTGGGTCGAAGACACCATTTTGATGCATGGTGGACAAAAGGACATGAAAACAGAGGTGGACAAGTACATAACACAATGTGTTCCCCATATGCACCCCCTTATGGGCATAAGGCATGATGAACTGTATGTGGCATGATCCTCATGAACAATGAAGAATGGGCTGTTGGATTGATGGATGGTTATACTTCTATCACAGTGTGTATTGTGGTTATACTGTCACAGTGATGCATATTGTCGGTAAACTGAGCTGGGTGTAGCCATTATCGAGCTCACAGTGCTGGCAGGGTGGGAATTTTTCCTCGCAATTTGGCGTTGACAGTAGAGGTGATTCTGTGTCAAAGCAGTGCATCTCTAATTGGATAATGGAAGCAATCTCTATTGCTTATGAGGCACGCGGTCTTGCTATGCCTCTGGGCATCAGGGCTCAATACAGTAGTTGTGTCGCCTCCTCAAAGTCTTTGAGAGCCTGGATATACATTCCACCCCGGGCTTGAGGGTCTCTGCAAGACACAAGAAATCTTTTTATATAGGCCATGCCCTCAGTATGACAGACTGGGTTTTGCCGTTCCCAAATTAATTATAATCATAAAAATAATATAAAAAATAATTCCCGATTAATTGGCACAGGATCTGATCATGGCAGGCCTATAAACAGGCATGATGTTACACAAGCCTCATATACCGATCACATGCGAGGGTGTGTCCCACAGCATAGAGTTCAGGCAATGTTTCGTTCCCTTCTTAAGGAACAGAGTTACATGTGTAACCCAGACATTTTTAATTATAGTCTTTATGTAAAGAAAATGTATAGTCAGTTCTTTTAATTGTATCTTGAGTTCGTTAAATAAGCTACAAACAATAGATTCCACCATTAAGTCACCTCACATTACTGCTTCTAGTTCCCACTTGCACATTCCTCATTGATAGATCCTTTGTCCTATTTAATCTCTATCTTTTCTCAAACTTTTCCATCCCTTTAAAAAAAGAGAAGAAAATAAGGAATGAGCGAGAGAGAAAAAATTGAGTGAGAGAATTCGGGAAGTGTGTTAGGGCTTGCTCCTGTTTCAACACGGAGAATCGTGCACATTTACTGGATGAAGTGTTTAAGGGTTAAAGCATGCAATGGCATCCTCGAGAGGCTGCGCATTGTAACGCCTACAGCAGGCAGCTCAGCTCGTGACTCGCTCTCTTCTCAGAAGCCGAAGCAAGTTGGGTTTCAGAGCCTAGTGGCTCTGGGCTGGCTGCTGCCGAGGCAGCTAGCCGTCTCAGGTTCAGGGGATCCCTCATGGATCCGGAAGAGGAGCCAGAGATGAGTGCTGCTCTGGAATACCCTCTAAGAATAGCGATTGTGTCCATCTTAGATTCAGTAGAGATTAATCGGAATGTAATCGGGCCTACTCATACTGGTGGTCACACTCTTGACCTCATACTAAAATACGGATTAAGTATAGAAAATACTGTAATTTTTCTGCAGTCTGAAGTTGTCTTATCTCATTCATAATACATATTGATCATAATATTTCCACCTCGCCTCGCTTCTGCGTAAAATGTACCTACACATCAGTTACTACACATAGATAACCTTGCAGAAACGTCAACTAGATTTGAATCCATCATCAGATCCGATAGAACTCAATCAGGCGACTGAAATCTTGGAGTCAACACTCCGCTACATGCTAGATAGAGTGGCTCCACTGAAAAGAAAAATAGTTAGAGAGAAAGAATTAGCACCCTGGTATAACGATCAAACGCGCACCTTAAAACAGACAACTCGACAATTAGAACGTAAATGGCATTAAATATATGGTGATATTCCAAATAGCACGGAAGGAGAGCCTATACTGAAATATAGAAAATCTCTTGGCGATGCTAGAAAAATCTATGTCTCCACATAATAGGAGATAACAAAAACAATTGTAAATTCCTATTCAACACGGTAGCAAAATTAACTAGGAATAAAACCACTACAGAGAGAAACTCTCAATCACCACATAGCCATGAATATTTCATGAAATTTTTCATTGATAAGGTTGAAAATATTAGACGTGAAATACAGGCCATTAAATTAAAACCGGACAGTATTGTAACAAACCCATTAGATGATAATGTAGCAATATCAGATCAATGTTTAGCGTTTTGCTCCGCTTGAGAGACCGAACTAGCTACATTAATCTCTTCAGCCAATTCATAAACTTGTATACTAGATCCTGTACCTACATTTTTCTTTAAATAGATTCATCCAGGAGTAATTGAACCACTTTTAAATCAGTTCTTCCCTTAGCACTGGCTATGTACCCAAATCACTTAAATTAGCAGTTATTAAACCCTTGATTGTCACGATTCCCCCCCGTGCGGTGGCGCACCATGGGCGTGCTGGCGTGTATGCTGTTTCCAGGTTGACTTCATGTTTTCGTCCCCTCGCGTCATGTGTGACGTATGCGGAAGTGCTCGCAGCTGGAAGATATCGCGGGTTAATATATACTTAATATATACCGTGAGCCGTGATTTACACGGCGCGGGTGAATGCTTGGACTTATGTGTGCATTTATGTACGCCTTCCATTCATAGCGCGAGTGCGACTTCTGCGAGCATTTGTTTCATGTCCGTTTTATGCCATAGCCTTAGCGTTAGCTTTAGCCAAAGTTTTAATCTAGTTTAGCTTAGTTGTAGAGAGAGCTTGGTTTCTGTTTCTGTTTGTTTCTTCACATGTAAATAATTACCTCACCATTCGTACTGCGAATGTATCCCGCCGGCTTCTTGCCGTCACGCCTCGTGACAAAAACCTGACCTTGTCCCCTTTCAACTGTCCAGCTATATGCAGTGCCTTATTCGGCCCCCTTGAACTTTTCAACCTTTTACCACATTTCAGGCTTCAAACATAAAGATATAAAATTTTTATTTTTTTGTGAAGAATCACAAACAAGTGGGACACAATTGTGAAGTGGAACGAAATCTATTGGATTTTTGAAACTTTTTTAACTAATAAACTAATGTCTTCGTGAGGGACGGACATCTGTAACCGCCAGTCGCAGTGTCGCTGTGAAACTGAAGGACGAGGACTGTGGAGAACTGTGGAGAACTAATTCTTCTGTTCCAGAGGCGTGAGTAACGGAGAGATTTTAAGTAGCGTTCATTAAAGGAACCAAGGAGGATTTTTGTTTGTATGTGCACAACTCACGGGCCCCAACAGAAAACCCAAGCGCTTGGTGAAGGTTCTGAACAGTTAAAAAAGGGTTTAAGTGGTAAAATCCAAACTGTACTGTTCCTGTTGTTTAATAATTAGAAAGGAGTGTGTGAGTTACTGGTCTAAATTTTGTTTCTAATATATGTATACAGTTTGAAGTTTTTTTGTTTAGCATAATAAATGTGGTTATTTTTGTTATACATACTACCTGGCTTTACTGGACTTTTCTTTTTTTTATTTAATAAGGTTTATATATATTTGGCCTAGTTATACTCAATATTTGTTTCTGGGGAATAACAATATCGCTCATAGTGTGTAAGTGGGGTAATTCTTCAGTGGAGGCACCGCGCTGTTAGGGATTAAATAATTTACATACATTTCTGCCTGTTATAGTATAACATCATCGACTGGTAAATAGAGGTTAGCCAATTCACCATCAACTGCTAAATACTCAGGATCCTGTTAATTAAAACCATTTACTGTAGTAACCTTCTCTAATATTACACTTCCGGCGCCAGGAAGGGGTTACATTAACCTATAAAGCACTAAACAGTCTCACACCACAATATCTAAGCGACCTTTTGGTTTTCTATGATCCGCCACGCCTACTTAGATCAAAAGTTGCAGGCTATTTGACGGTACCTCGAATAGTGAAGGCTGTTATGGAACAGTCTTCCTAATAGTGTTTGGGACTCAGAAACAGTCTCAGAGTTTAAGTCTAGGCTTAAAATGTATTTGTTTCCTCAAGCCTACCCTGACTAGATTTTCTATTATTCTAATTCCCAGTCCTAATAATCTTTTCTCTCCCTCTCTCCTTCTGCCGAGCCTCACACGAATTTATGGAGATTCTAGAGATCCAGATCCTTTCTGCCTCTTGATGGAGCTCAAATCTTCTCCAAGTCCAGACTGCAGGGACTACGGTTGCTAATAAGGCTATACAGACTTCATCTAAGTCAATAATTAACTTTTTCACAACATCTGTTGTTAACCAGATGAGGATGGGCTCCCTTCTGAGTCTGGTTCCTCTCAAGGTTTCTTAAGAGGTTTTCACTCAGTGGCTTTCTCAGTTGGTATATATTCACACCTTTAAAATCTGTATACCATGTTGATATTTCTGTAAAGCTGCTTTGAGACAATGTCTATTGTAAAAAGCGCTATACAAATAAAATTGAAGTGTTTTGTCTAATTGTAGGCGAACACATGCAGCCCCGCTTGGCCAAAACTCTCCATATGGACTCCACCATATGGAGAGTTTTGGCCAAGCGGGCCTGCATGTGTTCGCCTACAATTAGACAAAACATCTCCCACTGTGGTTTGCCCTCACTCCTCAATTAGGGCTGGATGCCATGGTGCACATGTGGCAGAGGTCACATCTTTATGCTTTACCCCAATCACGCTGCTCTAGCGAGTTCTAGCGAGAGTTCACCAAGACAGTCTATGCCTGTCTTCTAGTAGCACCTTATTGTCCAGCTCGAATATGGTTCTCAGAGACAATATCCCTGCTAGATGGCACTCCTTGGGAGATTCCCATCCAAAGGGATCCACTGTAGACCCAGTAAACTGCACAATAGCTACAGTCCTGAAGTTCTTCCAAGTACTTTTCTCAGCAGAGTGGGCTCCTTTCTACAATCAGCCCCTGTTGATGGAGTCACTGTGGGGCAACATCCTCTAACTTTGAGGTTTTCACATGGTGTCAGGTGGTTAAGGCCCATCTTTAGGCCACGCATACTTTCTTGGGACCTTACTGTGGTCCTTTAAGTTCTCTCAACCATCCACAAGGAAATTGTATGCACTCAAGTGGCAGGTCCTGGAAGATCTGTCAGGGGCCCCATTTGTGCCCTTAGAGTAAGCCACTGAGAATTTTATGACTCTGCTGGCCCTGACATGTCTCAAGTGAGTAGGAGATCTTCAAGCTCTCGCTCTGTTGCCCCTTCCTGCCTTGACTTTGCCCCTGGATTAGCTAAGGCCTTCCTGTATCCTATGCTGGATTATATTCCTAAAGTGCCTATATCGGCAGCCCAGCCTGTGGTTTTGCATGTTTTCTGCCCTCATCCATTCCCCACACTGGAAAAAGAGAGAATGCACCTGCTGTGTCCTGTAAGGGCTCTCTGTACTTACGTCCACCGCTCTGGCCAGTTGGAGCAGCTGCTGGTCTGCTTTGGTGGCAACAGTAGAGGTGATGCTGTTTCAAAGCAGCGCATCTATAATTGAGAAGTTGAAGCAATCTCTATGGCTTATGAGGTTTGCGGTCTCGCTACACGTTTGGGCATACGGGCTCATTCCACTAGGGCAGTCGTCTCTGTGAAGGCTTTGTCCAAAGGGGTATCCTTACAGGATGTGTGTGCTGTTGCAGGCTCATCTACGCCACACACATTCATTTGTTATTACAGCCTGGATATTCATTCCACCCCGGGCTCAAGTGTCTTGCAGTGACCCTCGGGCTTGGGTCTTTTTGAACAGGCCGTACCCTCAGTATGACAGAGTGGGTATTCTCGTTCCCATAGTGTTATGCAATGTAAACGCAATGTTGAAGTTCCCTTTGAAAGGGAACATCTGGGTTCCCTGAGAAGGGAATGAGACATTGCGTAGCTTTGTCATACCAGGGCAGACCTGTGAATTGCATCTTCGCTTCAGATAATAGAGGCTGATGGCGCAGTTCACAGGTGCCATATTTATATCAAGCGTTGCGCTTAGTGGCCACGTCACCTGATCATAGCAGGCCTATAAGTAGAGGCATAATTTTCCACAAGCTTCAGATGCCAGTCGCGCGAGAGGCGCTTTCTATAGTGTTATGCTAAACCCAACATCTCATTCCCTTCTCAGGGAACAGGGTTATATACGTAACCCAGACTTTTCATAGATTTAGGGAATTAGTAACTATGGGGGCAAATAAATTTTCACACAGTTTCAGTTGGTATTGGATAACTTTTTTTGCTTCAATAAACAACATTATTATTTAAAAACATTTGTGTTTCCGCAGGTTGCCTTTGTTTTATTATAGATTTTGTTGTAATTTCTGTAACAATTCAGTATGAGAATTGCACAAAAACAGTAGAGATCAGGATGGGGGAAAATATTTTAAAATACTTTTCACAGCACTATCCATGTTCTTGGTTGCACATACAGTTTTATTAAAACTACAGATCAGATATGCACTTAGAGATGCACCCGTACACATAACACAGTTTGTAAACAATGTTTAATTCATAAAAGTCATTAAAAGAGAATGGAAAAAGAACAAACCCAATAAGAGTTGGGAAAAATGTTAGAGAAAAATGTCAACATGCATGATACTCACATTTGATTGATTACTGGGATGGGGGTTAATCCGTGTATTGAGGTCAGAAAGCTAAGGGGGGGATAAGAGAGAGGTTTTTCACCAATGAAAGTATCAAGGAATTATCATGAACTGTAACTACAAGTTAAAAATTTTTATTGTTCAAACAGTAATCTAAGCATAAGAACTTACAAGATATATACTGTTTAGAAAGAGGAAGCTGACATTTCTAATGAAGTCTGCATATTTAGTATTACCTAGTTGACTAGCCTAGTTAGCCAGCCGAAGTGCAAGCTAACTTACACAGCTGCACATTTTTGACTGCTTTACACCTGTTTTCCCTTGGGGAAAAAAAGTAGTGCTTCTGAAGTAATAATTTAATCAAGAAAATCACTCAAACAAGAGTAAATATATAAGTGAAAACTACTTGTTCCTATGTCTGTGTGACACTCTTCTAAATTTAGACAGAAATGTGAAAGCTGCCCCTTGGCCCAAATGAAATCCTAGATACCGTATTTCCACCCATTGTTGTCGGGTTCCTCTCAAGGTTTCTTCCTCAAAAACATCTTAGGGAGTTTTTCCTTGCCACCGTCGCCACTCAGTGGCTTGCTCAGTTGGGATAAATTCCATTTGTTTTCTACCTGTTTGTCTCTGTTTATCTGTTCCTGTTTGTCTCTCTTTAGATGTTTCTGACTGTTCATACCTGTTTTTTCTTTCTGTAAAGCTGCTTTGAGACAATGACTATTGTAAAAAGCGCTATACAAATAAAATTGAATTGAATTGAATTGAATTGAACCCATCCAATCACACACTTTTTTGGGTTTGCAGTGATCCCCGCCAACCTTAGTGATCGCAACACAGCTCTCAGGTGCTGCATGTGCCACTGTCAATCATTACTGTATACAATAATGCAATCTAAATAGGCAGTGGTATAAGCAGCATGTGGATAGATGATTACCCAAAAGGAAGGGTCACAAATTGGAGTAACCCAAATGGAGTGGAAAAGGGGTCATCTCAATATATTATACAGTGCCTTGCGAAAGTATTCGACCCCCTTGAACTTTTCAACCTTTTGCCACATTTCAGGCTTCAAACATAAAGATATAAAATTTTAATTTTTTTGTGAAGAATCACCAACAAGTGGGACGCAATTGTGAAGTGGAACGAAATCTATTGGATATTTTAAACTTTTTTAGCAAATAAAGGGGGCCGAATACTTTCACAAGGCACTGTATATGTGTGTGTATATATATATATATATATATATATATATATATATATATATATATATATATATATATATATATATATATATATAATAGTATATGGTATCCATTATTCTAATGGATGCACAGAAAGCACTAAATTAAACTACAACTTACTCCCTGCCTTTAAGCATAGTGTTTTGCTTGTGTTTACTTTTGATCATAGTGTTTTAGTTAGACATTACAGATCTTACTTTGCACTCCCACTGTGTATCACCACATCTACACCGCGAGGGAGGAGCAAAGCACCCTAATTACTAATAGATCACTGCCGTTATAATAAAGAACAGAATTTAAACTGCAAATGCACAAATAAAACATATAATGACAATAAACTTAAACTAATCTAAACCTTTTAAGCAACTTACACCAGTTTCCCCAGCCCCTGATAGACAGTAGAGCATTTTGGATATAAACAAAAGTTTGTGCTTATGCATCATTGCTGTGTTTCCCTACTACACAAACTCCATTTTCTAAAGTTTGATCTTCTCTGCAGTGTTTAACCAAAAATGCTTCACTGCCTTAAAGGACCTGGAGGTCGCACACTTTCTTCCTGAGTCACTTGACGATTACGACTCCATCTGATGGTGACTGAGGTCATGTTGGGAATAAAAGGAAGAAAACACATTGTCTGTGACTCTGGGTATCTGCTATATCTAGCGACATCGCATTCCGTGTGTATGACATCATGTGCCATCGACTTGGAAACGGCTTATATTTCTGGATGGTAAAAAAATGTGTATAGTGCAAGGAACTCCACAGACTGTTACAGCGTCTCACAAATTATTTCTTGAATAGCTAGAAATTCTGAGGATCCCAACATCAAAGTGGGAGATCTAATCTTGCTGAGAGAACCCGAAGTGAGATGTAGTTGATCAAAGGATTTT
The DNA here is from genome assembly GCA_012411365.1 of Ameiurus melas. NCBI lineage: Eukaryota > Metazoa > Chordata > Actinopteri > Siluriformes > Ictaluridae > Ameiurus > Ameiurus melas. The sequence goes on along the minus strand of CM022780.1, from coordinate 12,853,825 downwards.
GTGAACAAGACTTTCTTTGATAAAGAATGGAAGGATCAGATGCACTGAGGTGAAAGTCTCCAAAAATGGAGATAACTGAAACAGTGCTTCTCATGTCTACTAAGAACCTCTCACTATATACTTACTCGTTCATGCTCCCCAGTGTTATCTTAATGAATAGTGATATTTCAACAATATTGTGCGGGGCATACATTATTCTGCTAGCATTTCAGCACAATCTAGTTTGATTATCTGATTATGTTAGTAACATTATCTTTTTACCTTGACATACAGGAAGCCACAAGGTTTTGTTCAGTTCATGTAAGTAGTTCTAAGATGAACACACTGTGGAAAACACATTCTTAAGTAGGTGTAGGCTTTGGTGAATCTTTGCTTGTGAGTATCCTTATTTTTTTCAGATATGCTTATTGTATTTAGCATAGACTGTGTATGTTTGTATTCTTTTTTTCATGTCAGTATGATGCATTCGCACATGACAATGTAGTAGTGACATAGTGATAAGAAAGTATTTTATCTTAAATTATAGATTTCTGCATTTTGACTCTCAAAAAATTGTCTTTCCATTTTTTCCACGCTTCAGGTACTTGACTGTCCCTGTGCCTGCTTGGGCTTCCTCTCTGTACTCAGATTTCTTTCTACCTACTAAAACATGCTGTTTTGTCTGTATGCATCATGGGATTTGATGTCTACAAAATTACATTTATTTTACTTTTGTATACTGTATATGTTATATACTGTATACAGAATATACCATAGTGCTAGTACTGAATTATATATCTCCCTATTATCCCCCTTTTCTCAAGGCAGAATAAAAGCAGACAGTAGTTCCTGTGAATGTATACTTTGTAGGGTGCCTGCTGAGGCAGTGAAGGAGTGAGCACTCTGCCAGGCATGATGTCTTCAGTGCATTACAACCATGATCACAGAGGGTCAGCAGTCATTAGACAGCAGGGGCAGATCTGAAGAGAAAGCCTGAACCCTGGACCCTGCTCCCACTACATCTACTGCCCCAGTCCTAGATCTTGTAGATGGTATGCAGGCATGAACAATGAGCCCTACAAACCCAAACTCCAGGGACAGCAGGAACATGGTCAGTTGACAGTGTCATTTAAGTAATACACGTGTGAGCTTAAGGAAAAACAAAAAGAAAGCAAGTTTTCAAATGTGTGCGCACACACACACACACACACACAGAGAAAGGTTTCAGACCTACTGTTAGAATGGTATGTATTGTTTCAATGATCTATCCATCTGAAAGCATTTTAAAGTCAAACAAAATATTAAATATCTTGCAAGATTGAGAACTGTTATATTGATACTGCCTACATCTCATTCATTCAGGGTGCTTATTCATAATTAGTAGATTCACAGCAACACTGGATGCAAAGCAGGAATACAGTCTGGATGGGACACCAGCCCACTGGAGGGCATTCTCATAATCATTGAAAGACATAGTCCATTCTTATGTACTCAAACCCAGAGTTACAATGGAACCAAGAGACCTCACTGGATTGGCATGAGGATATATGAAAGATAACGTTTACTTTACTCATTAAAGAACCAGCTTTCCATTAGACATCTCTTTTATTATTTAAACCCAGTCAAAATACATGAGTGACAGTTATGAGCTAAATTTTTTGTGCTGGGTTGTCTAATGACTGTGATTGACTTATATTCATCCTGTCATGTGCTGTTCCTTATTTAACACCAAAATTTTAAAACTAACTGGTCCGGCTTTATGTGTGCTTCTGCTTTTCATGATTTTTATCACATTCGCATCATAACATGCACAAATAATTGTGGACTATTGAAAACGTTCTAGGAATCCTCAGAAATGTCTCATTTTGAAAGCATATTCAAAGTTGCTTTAAAAATGTAACAGCATTTCACAACAATATGCAAATGCAGCATAGACATTGAAATGCACCTACTACTAAAACACATACATGCACGTGCGCCCAAAAATTTTTATCATTATGTATTGTTTCTTAGTTAGTCAGATCATATTGTAAAATTTAAATCAAGGAGAATTTCACCATAAAGTTTTTTTCCCCCTTATTCTTTACCGTTTTCTACTGTACTCCTTCTTGTAAAGGAATTGGACAGAAGGGGGGTGTTGGATGGTAAAATCATCAATTTCTGAAAGCATGGTCTTTCAGGCAAGGCAGGCAGTAAAATAATATGAGAATTATAATGGAACATTATGAGACAGACAGACAGAGAGAGAGAGAGAGAGAGATGCTAACAGTTTTATTTAGTTAGACATTAGTCTACATAGAAAAAAAAATTACCCCATAATTTAATCATCTTGCTTAATCAACACTAAAAAAATTTTTTTCAGTCACCGCTCCTTGCTATTATTTTTCCATTGCCTCCTCACCCATTTGTAACTCTCATATACTCTTGACACACTACCTACTGAGCACCAAGTTTATCAACATATCTATTTATATCTGAGGGATATCATTAAATAATCAAGGCAGCAGTAAAATGATGCATGAGAGAAAAAGAAGTTGTCATCTAGGAAGGTTTTCAATTACTTTTCGAGGGCTGGGGTGAAATAAGAATGAAAAAATATACCCCCTCAGTTTAACAATGTCTGATAAAAACATATTCAAAAACTTCAGCTCTCATTTACAGAGGCATATTTAATTTCATTTCCACAAATATGCAAGGATTTTAATTTTGATTACCAATTTCTCCTGCTATTATAATTATACAAATACAAATTAGTTTAAAATTACTTCCTTTAATTGCACTAGTAGTCATCATTTTAATTAACCTAATATGCTGAGATTAAAAAGCTAAAAGGGACATTATCTACTTGTACCTCCTCTCTTATCTGTAATCCTCCTCAAGCTTGACAATTTTATATTGACAAGGGCCAAAAGTGGTGTGTGTGTGTGTGTGTATGTGTATGTGTGTGTATCTGTGTTTCATGTGATAATATAGAAACCGAGGGAGGAAACAAGATGAGCTGGCCTGCCTTAAACTGTAGCATCGTAGCAATCTGCTGCATGGAAATTTGCATGCTCTGAAAAGCCATTAAGTTAAAATATACAGTTATTGTACCTTTCTGGGCCTGGTGCCATACAAATGCTTATTGCATGTGCTTATAGCCAGGCCCTAGCAGATGGTAAATCATGAAATTTTATGAAATTATTACGCCAGTGAGGATTTTGAAAAGGAACAGCTGTGAGTGTGATGGGACATTATAAATACTCACAGGTGTTCCATTTCTATCCTCTGCCAACCACAACATCAAAAAATTAAATTATAAACAAACTTGCAAATGTTGTAATCTCCTTTGCACATGCACTACTTACACAGGAAAATTGCTTAAACTTAGCAAAGAATTAAATTTTCATTTGCATAAAATATTTATGGAAGCAAATATATTTCATAGCAGGTCTCTCCCCTTACATGCGGCTGCCAATATTTTGTATGTGAAGTTGTAGGACTTTTAGCCATGGTGCACTAATACTTACATTGGGAGCTTCATTAGGGATAGCATTAATGGGACTTTCAATTGAGTACATATGGGCAAGTATTAAGACCAACCATAACTCTACTGCTAGCTTGTGTCTGAAATTAAGATTGTGCCCCTCTTTAGTATTTAATTATTCACTCATGTCCAAGAATGTGAAATGTGAAAATATTATGGTAGTGCAGGCTAGTGTCTTCCAAATGTATTGCATCAGGTGCCATATATGTTTAATGTCTAGAATGGACAATTAAAACTTGTTGTGACATATTATGGTAATTTTATCTCAGAATTTTCTTGACTCAGCATCACTTTTGTTAAAATTTTATTCTTGTAACGTTTGCTATTCCATTAATTATATATTTTTTATCATCTCTACATTATCTTTTCAGCTGTGTCCATGATCACTGCTGAAACCCGATGGGAAACCGTAGCTTATACTACACAATCATAAATGACAAGCTGCATTTCTTTTTTCGAGAGAGAGTGAGAGAGAGAGAGAGAAGAGAGAGAGAGAATAGAGTAAGAAAGAGAGTGCAAAGAGAGAGGCTGATTGGGAAATTACTGTCTATATTGGCTACAACGTGAGAACAGAAATTGTCTCTCGGATATTGCACAAGATAAATCTAACTATAAACCATTATAGTTTATAGTGTGACATTTTGTAAACTAATAAATTAATTGTAATCACTCCCTAATGCATTATTTTCATATAACAGCGCATCCTGTCATCTGTTATTCCTTATTTAACACTAACTGTTAACATTTTAACACTAACTGGTCTGGCTCTATGTGTGCTTTTGCTTTCCATGAATTTTATCACATGCACAGATAATTATGGACTAATGAAAAAGATCTAGCAATCATGAGAAATGCTTAATGGTTAAATGGCCAAAGCTCAAGTACTACTCAAACTTCCTTCTGTCACGTGGAAACCTGAGCAAAGGTTAATTTGATACATACCATAAAGTTATAAAATATGTTAGCCCTTCAAGGCCTAAGTCTAACCCTAAAAGTAGCTCCCAAATATGTCTTTATATGTTTTGTGCAAATTTATGATATGAAAATAAGTTCAATAACTGTAACATTATATTTGAATTAATAAGTAATATAGACATAGAAATGATTATATGCATGATTATAGATAATTATTTGCTACCCATTCAACACAATGGGCCATATTGAATGTTAAATTATATGTATGTAGTGACTGATTAACACCAGAATTGTATACATCTGAATAAGGAGAACTATTCACTGAAAATATATCCAAAATACAGATATCTTTTGACATAACTTATGAATGCTAACCCTGAATACAGCACAGTGAGAATGAAATGAATAATAATCAATTCAAAAACCAATAACATTTAAGTTTCTGGAAAAATCTTTTCAATACATGTGTAAAATGCACAAAAATTTCACTACATGTATAAAATGCAGTTTGTATGGGAATAAACAAAAAATTACAGGAATGCCGCAGGATTTCTTTTTTTCTGCAAGATGTTTGCCGGTATTCTGTAGAAATTATGAAAACCTGCAGGAGACATTGACAAACTGAGCAGGATATTCCTGCAGATTTTATAACAGGAATGTCCAAGCCAGGAATGTCCAACACACTTGCTGCATAAGGGGAAAATCCTGCAAGATTTTATAATTCGTGAAGGACAGCTGCACATCTCGTGCAAAAATAAAATAAAGTTCCCGTTCAAAGGAAACTTAGCAAAACACTATGTGGGAGCACCTATCGTGTGACTGGCATCTGAAGCTTGTGTAAAATCATGCCTATTTACAGGCCTGCCATGATCAGGTGACGTGGCAATTAAGTGCGTCACGTGATATAAATATAGCACCTGTGAACCGCACCATCAGCATTTATTATCTTCAGCAAAAGACTGCATGTCTGTTGTTTGTGTAAAGAAACAAAAAGGCAGTTAATTTCTTTTCTCAAAATCTCAGAACTTTTCTATCTTTTTAAAAAAGAGAAGAAAAAGTAATAATGAGCATGAGAGGAAAAATACGAGTAAGAGACCCAGAAGGCAAGTATGGCAGCGCCACCAACCCCCGCAGACAGCCAGGGGAATCGAGAGGAACGTGGAATAGTGAAATTAATATTTCATCAAGTGTGTTACAGCTTGCTCCGTTTCATCACTGGGAATAATGTGAACATTCTGGGTGAAGTGTCTAGGGATGTAGCATGCAATGGTTCTTCTTGGAAACCGAAGCAACGTCTCAGGTTCGGGGATCTTTTATGGATCCAGAAGAGGAGACGGAGATGAGCGCTGCTCTATCTCTTGCTATGTCTCTCCGCTGGATTTAGGAGTTTGCGTCATGACTCCTCCTTCCACTATGGCGAGCCAAAAGGGGGAAAAAAAACAACTATCCGAGAATAAGACAGGGCCGAAAAAGGGATATCAGTGTTAAACATGGTTAGTGAAGCCAGGTGTTGATTCAGAGTGTTGATGTTTAGTTCATGCCTCCATTTGCTTGAATGTGCATGTGTGTTCAAGAAAGTGAAGAAGAAGTGATGAGCCATGCCCTGGGTGTAAGTGCTAGCGTAACCTCTCCCCAAAGGTGGCCTATACGGTACGCAAAGTGCCTGGGTTGAAGACAACCAGCATACTGAAGGACGGGATCCCGGTGGATCCCGGTGGATCCCGGTCGACGGGAATCTCCCAAGGAGTGCCATCTCGCAGGGATATTATCTCTCAAAACCATGCACCGAGGCGCCTGGCCAAATAGGTGCTACTGGCAGACTGTCGTGGTGAACTCTTGCTAGAGCTGGTGGGAGCAGAGTGATGGGGGAGCAGCATACAGATATGTGGACTCCACCCCAAAAGTCTCCCAAGGTCCAGCTTTATCTTGCTCAGAGTTGATAGGATTGACACTACACATGTGAGGGATAGAAATGCCCTCTCGTAGTAGAATCCTATAATCCCAAGAAAAGTTGTCCACTGCACCGGTAACCCTTTCTATGGTAGACAGAACCCATGGAGACACATTTGGCAGTAGTAGTTTGCATGCTGCCCGATGGTTCCTAGTGTCATCAACTATTCCACTGTTCCTCCGATTCCCCTAGCTGTCTGCGGGGGTTTGTGGGCTGCCATACTTGCCTTCTGTGCCATATGTCAAGATCACTCATCAGATCTGCTTGGTAGGCCTGCAACCCTGTCATTGTCTGCAGTGACCCACAAGCAATAGGCATAGGCTTGCCCACCAATGCCACGGTGCCCTTACATGTCTCGGATGCAAGCCAGCCCCGTAATTACTTGCCATCGGTAAAGAGAGGTAGCTTGCAAGTGCCTCCTCCACCTTGAGCATAGCTAAATAGCAATGCTGTTCTTTCCCACAATGGCGGGAAAGAATGGGGTTATGAATATGGCTTATGCGTGATTTTCCCCCAGAATCCTGAGATTTTGTTCTTCTGGAAGACAGAGGAGTTTCTGCAGTGTGAGGGATTTACTTTAACTTTGTTTTTTTGTTTTGTTTTGTTTTTTTTCCTTTGTTTATTTATTCATTTTCATATGATTAATTTACATGTGATTCATTTACATTTGATTCATTTTCATGTGATTCATATTCATGCATGTGATTCATTTACATGTAATTAATTTTCATGTGATTTATTTACATATGATTCATTTTAATGGTATTCATATTCATGCAAGTGCTTCATTTACATGTAATTCATTTTTATGTGGTTAATTTTCATGTGATTCATTTACCTTTTCTCCCCTCCCTTCCCTTTCCCAAATATTTCATTGAGAAGAAAAGAAAAGAAAAAAAATAATAATAATAATAATTTAAAAAATTATTTAAAAAAATCCCCGCCCCTCCCCCGGCTCATCATGGCTACTCAATAGCTGTCACTGGTTATATAAAAATGATAAAAACCCAAGAACTAAAGTAAACGTAAGAATATAAATAGCCAATTGGAGCGGAAGAGGGACACACCAAAAGTCTCCATAAAACAAAGGAGAAAGCAGTGTTTCACCCCTAGGGTTGTCCACAAAGTGGACCTAGAGTAAGCTAAACAAGATTACCTAAACTAAAAAAAAAATTCCAGTAAGAAAAAGGTCCCCTACTGACTTCAAATCTAATAAAAACTTTAACAAATATAATGTCTTTACCTTTTAAAGAGTTTCTGCAGTGTGAGGGATTTACTTTCACTTTGTAATCACTTCAAGCAGCTCTTTATATGCTGCTCTCATTTCTTATTTTTTTTTAACCTTTGATGATCTTTAATACGTAGGTGCGTCTCCTGCAAAAATACTATGTTGGAGTTTAAACGTTTCAAAAAACCTTAGATCTCTTAGTGTAAAAACCTTAGATCTCTTAACAGGATTACCCATACCTCTGACAATCCAACAAATAAATCTTAAAGGCGTGCCGGATCCATATTATTACTAACCATTTAAATAAAGTAAACCATAGGAATATAAATAGCCAATGAGAGCCGAAGTGGTACCTTCCACCCCCCACCCCCCACCACACACCAAAAGTCTCCATAAAACAAGGGAGACAGCAATGTTTCCCACCTAGGGTTGTCCACAGAGTGGACATAGAGTAAGCTAAACCTAAACAAAAAAAAATTCCAGTAAGAGAAAAATCCCCTACTGACTTCAAATGTAATAAATGTCTTTACCTTTTAAAGACTTGTAGCTAATAATCTTACACAGTGTAGCACATAAAAAAGATAAATTAATAAAACAAAGAATAAATTCTAACCCAGTCAAAACATCAAAACAGAGAAGCACATTAATACAGAAGTGAATTTAAGAGGAATGAGTCCACAAATTCTAGACGAAGTAATGTACCGACAATATCCTCAATAAGAATTTGAATTCTATAGAGCTGGAATGCAGAGTGCAAAAAAGAATAAAGAGTATTACAAAAAAATTATAATGAATAAAATAAATAAATAGATTAATTAATAAATAAAGAAAGAAAGAAAGAATGCTACACTATGTAGGTGATGTAGTTCATCCAGGTATTAATAGTTTAACATAGTTTCCTGCTTCCTCCGCTGAAATAAAGTCCTTCTGGACACCGTTATATGTAATGTGAAGCCGAGCTGGATGAAGTATTCCATAGTGAGCGCTGTCAATATCACGAAGTTGACGCCGAACCTCATTAAACGCGGCCTGGGCCAGGCTATCTTGACTGTGTAGTCAGGAAAAATGGAGATGGTCAAATCCCTCACTTTAATCTGCTGGAGTTCTCTCGCATGGCGTAAAATATCACCACAGTCACTGTGATACTGGAATCTTCACACAATAGCTCATGGTCGTTCACCAGACTTTGGCTTTGGCTGAAGGCCAAACACCTCTTTTAACAAGGCCACTACAGCTGTAGTACAGGTGTCGGCGCCCTCTGGAACTCTGACTATCCTAACGTTATTACACTGTGACCTTGACTACAAGTCCTCACATTTATTCTCTAATTGAGTCACGGTCGCAGTGAGAGACTCGATAGTATTCTTCATATGAACTATATCATCGGTGCAACTGGAGAGCGCGTGCCCCATTTCCCCAACAGTACATTTCAGTGTTGATCTGGTGGCATCTGTAGCGAAATTATCACTAGCCTGCTGTGTTTTCATGACCTACAGGTCATGCTGGATAGTAGACATTGCTTCCCTGACAGTCTTCTGAAGATTCTCCTGGTGATTCTCCTGGTGCTTCTGATGCTCCTGGAACTCCTAAAAATATCGGCGATGTCCTTCCTCAGTAAAGCCAGCAACTCAAGTCTGAGTCTTCAGATTCATGGAGAGAGGGAGACGCGGCTGTGGATTCAGGAAATTTCACGGTGCACTCTCTAGACCTCAGTTTTGTCTGAATGCTACCACCAGTTTTCAAGTTTTTCCCCGACATCTTAACGAACCACCGAGTTAAAAGTACAAATAAGGAAACGAAGTCGAATAAGTCAAAATATATTACATGACCAAAAAAGTGCTAATTAATTACAATTTTTAATCGAAATCAGCAGGAAACTCAAACTTCACGTCTTACTCCATCGAACACTGAATTCAAACCCCCCTGCTCTCAGTTTTTAACACAACCTTCTAACATCTCGGAGTCAGAGAGGAATTGTTACCCTTTTGGCTTTCCATAGTTGTAGGAGGAGTCACAACGTGAGCTCAAAAATCCAGCAGAGAGCCGAACCCGGAAGACAGAGCAAGAGATAGAGCAGCGCTCGTCTCCGGCTCCTCTTCCAGATCTATAAGAGATCCCCCGAACCTGAGATGGCTGGCTGCCTCGTCAGTTACTGGCCTAGATCTGCAAGGCTCTGAAACCCGACTCGCTTCGGCTTCCCTTTTTTTTGAGAAGAGCGTGAGTCGCAAGCCGAGCTGCTTAATATAGGTGTTACCTTGCGCAGTCTCTCGAGGCTGCCATCGCATATTACACCGCTACCACTTCACTGAGAAAGTGTGCACATTTCCCCGTGATGAAACAGGAGCAAGCCATAACACACTTCTTGAACTCTTTCTCGCTCATTACTTACCTCTCTTTTCCTCTAAAAAAGTATAGAAAAGTTAAGAGATTTTAAGAATATATTGAGCAGAAATGAAGCGTTTTTGTCACACAATCAACAGACATGCAGTCTCGCTGAAGATAATAAGGCTGGCGGTGTGGTTCACAGGTGCCATATATATATATCATGTGACGCACTTAATTGCCACGACACCTGATCATGGCAGGCCTATAAGTAGAGGCATGATTTTATTTTTACGCTTCAGATACCGGTCAGGCCCGCAAGGCCTTCCCCATACCGTTATGCTAAATCCAATTTTGAAGTTCCCATTGAAAGGGAACTCCCCTTTCTCCTCAAAGTGCATGACAAAATTTCAGTCTTCTGGGGGAAAACGTCGGGGTTACGCATGTAACCCTGTTCCCTGAGAAGGGAACGAGACGTTGCATTTAGCAGTATGGGAACGCTTTGCGCGTGACCGGTATCTGAAGCTTGTGTAAAATCATGCCTCTACTTATAGGCCTGCCATGATCAGGTGACATGGCAATTGGCGGCCGCGCATGATATATAAATGGCACCTGTGAACCACGCTGCCAGCCTCTATTATCTGAAGCGAAGACGACTCACAGGCCAGCCCCGGTATGATCAGCACTTCCAACGTCTTGTTTTCCTTCTCATGGAACAGGGTTACCGCGTAACCCCGACATTCCCTTTCAACGGGAACTTCGACTTTGCATTTAGCAGTATGGGAACGGGAATACCCACTAAGTCATACCGAGGGTACGGCCTGTTCAAAAATACCCAAACCCGAGGGTCAGTGCAGGACACTCGAGCCTGGGGAGGGATGAATATCCAGGCTGTCATAACAAATGACCGTGTGAGGCATAGACCACCCTGCAGCCGCACACACATCCTGCAAGGATACCCCTTTGGACAAAGCCTTTAACAATCCCAGTAGAGATGCACTGCTTTGACACAGCATCACTTTTCCTGTCGCCGCCAAAGCAGACTAGTAGCTGCTCTGACTTACGCCACTGGCCGGAGCGGTGGACGTAAGTACAGAGAGCGCTTACTGGACACAGCGGGTGCATCCTCTCTTGTTCTGGTCAGAGGACAGAGGAGGGGAGAAAGCCTGCAACACCACAGGGTGGGCAGCCAATGTAGGCACTTTAGGAATATAATCCGGCCTAGGGTACAGGAAGGACTTGGCTTATCTATGGGTAAAGTCAAGGCAGGAGGGGCAACAGGGAGAGCTTGTAGACCTCCCACTCGCTTGAGAGATGTCAGGGCCTGTAAAAGAGCTACCTTTAGAGTCAGAAGCTTCTCAGAGGCTGACTCTAAGGGCTCAAATGGGGTCCCTGACAGACCTTCCAAGACCACAGCAAGGTCCCAGGAAGGTATGCATGGCCTGCAGATGGGCCTCAGCCGTCTGACACCACTCATGAACCTCGAAGTTAGAGGACGTTGCCCCACAGAGGCTCTATCAACAGGGGCAGGGCTGGCCGAAACGGCAGCCACGTAACCCCGATAGTAGAAGGAGCCAACCCACTGAGAAACGTTCTTCTCAGAACTCCAGGACTGTAGCGATTGCGCAGTTCACTGGGTGTAGCTGACGTTGCTCACACCACCAGACAAAAAGGCGCCACTTGAGCGCATACAATTTCCTTGTAGATGGGATCCACTCTAGGGGCTCAAAGGGGCAGCTGACAGACCTTCCAGGACCACAGAATGTCCCAGGAAGGTATGCACAGCCTGCAGATAGGCCTCAGCCATCTGACACCACGCATGAACCTCGCAGTTAGAGGATGTTGCCCCACAGAGGCTCCCTCAACAGGGGCGTGGCTGGCCGAAATGGCGGCCACATAACCCTGATTGAAGAAGGAGCCCACCCCGCTGAGAAATGGTATTGTAGAAACATGGTCTTTACCACCTCAGTCGTGAGACCAGAATCTATTAGCTGGTGCTCCTCAGGGGCCAGACCCACAGCTTCCTTAGTTCTTGCCAAGGATGATAAATCAAACCTGCGGCTTTTGAGACGGTAGGTCCCTAAGGGCTCAAATGGGGCACCTGACAGACCTTCCAGGACCACAGGAGGTCCCAGATGGGCCGCAGCCGTCTGACACCATGCCACAAGATAAAAGCTGACACCTGAGTGCATTTGATTTCCTTGTGGATGGGATCCACTCCGGGGACTCGAATGGGGCAGCCGACAGACCTTCCAGGACCATAGAAGGTCCCAGGAAGGTATGCATGGCCTGCAGATGGGCCGCAGCCGTCTGACCCCACGCATGAACCTCAAAGGTAGAGGATGTTGCCCCACAGAGGCTCCATCAACAGGGTCATGGCTGGCCGAAACGGCGGCCAAGTACCCTGATTGAAGACAGAGCCCAGCCCGCTGAGAAACGTTCTGTAAGAACTCCAGGACTGTAGCAATTGTGCAGTTCACTGGGTCTAGGTGACGTTCCTCATGCCACAAGACAAAAAGCTGACACTTGAGTGCATACGCTTTCCTTGTGGATGGTGCTCTAGCTTTTAATATGGTTTCAACAATCTCAGTTGTGAGACCTGAATCTATGAGCTGGTGCCCCTCAGGGGCCAGACCCACAGTTGCCGAGTTCTGGCCGAGCGTGATAAATCAGCCCTCCGGCTTGAGGCAGTAGATCCACTCTAGGGGCTCGAATGGGGCAGCCAACAGACCTTCCAGGGCCATAGAAGGTCCCAGGAAGGTATGCGCGGCCTGCAGATGGGCCTCAGCCATCTGAGACCACGCATGAACCTCGAAGTTAGAGGATGTTGCCCCACAGACGCTCCCTCAACAGGGCGTGGCTGGCCGAAATGGCGGCCACATAACCCTTATTGTAGAAGGAGCTCACCCCGCTGAGAAATGTTATTGTAGGAGCTCCAGGACTGTAGCTATTGCGCAGTTACTGGGTCCACAGTGAATCCCTGCGGACGGGAATCTCCCAAGGAGTGCCATCTCGCAGAGCCATTATCTCTCAGAACCATCTTCGAGCTGCCAAAAAGGTGCTATTAGCAGGCTATCTTGGCAAACTCTCGCTAGAGCTAGTGGGAGCAGTGATGGGGGGGCAGCATACAGATGTGACCTCAGCCACATGTGTGGATTCCACCCTAGGCTCCCAAAATACAGCTTTATCTAGCTCAGTGTTGATAGGATTGACACTACGCCTGTTGGGGATAGAAACGCCCTCATCGTAGTAGAATCCTATAACCCCTAGAAATGTTGTCCACTGCACTGGGGAAAAAACTACTTTTCTGAGATTCAACCTGAGCCCCCAGTTCTTCACGTGGGCGAGAACAACATCTCAATGTTGAACCGCCAGCTCCCTGGATCGTGCTAGAATTAACCAGTCATCCAGGTAGCTTGGTACACAGATGCCCTGGAGTCCCAATGGAGCCAGAGTGACATCCATGCACTTTGTGAAGGTGCGAGGGGATAAAGCTAGCAATATTCCTATGCGGAAACATGCACCTTTTAGACCTATCGCCACAAACCAGTTCTCGAACTGGATCTGTGGCACGATAAAATTTGAACATCAGCCTCTGAACCTGTATGTCCGAAGAGTACGGTTCAGACGATGCAGATCTAAAATTGGCCACATATTCCCACTTTTTTGCGGAACAGGAAATAAAGGCTGTAAACCTCCCTCCCTGAGGGAACGGGGTACATGTTTCATGACCCCATTGTCCAAAAGGGAGCTTACTTCTTGCTCTAACGTCGGGCTCTGGTCTGTGCTGACTTCTGTGGTGAGCACACCTGTGAACGGGGGGGCCGAGCTATAACTGGACCCGGTAACCATTTCTATGGTAGACAGAACCCATGGAGACACATTTGGCCATAGCTTGCACGCTGCCCGATGGTCTTCTAGTGACGTTAGCTATTCCACATTCTATTGGAGAGAAGCATCAGATTTCCGTTGCCCTGTGACAGCTTGCTGACCAGGAAACACGAAAACTTGGGGACCACCTTGGCTAGGGGAGGCCCTACAGTAGCACTGGGGGCTACCTGCCCTAACAACCTCATGTCCCCGGATACATCCCTCCACAGCCCCTCAGGACCGCTCATCTTTGCCTGCTTGGCCTTTATGACCATTCTCAGATCAGGCCTAACAGCAGACCGCGACTGTGGCCGCCCGGTTCCCCTGGCTGTCTGCGAGGGTTGGCGGGCTGCCATACTCACCTTCTGGGTTTCCCCCATACTAGTGCTGGCCCAGGCTCCACTCGTGGACACCCGGATGAGCTTGAGACAACTTTTTTTTTGCCATAAGTCGAGCTCACTCAGCAGGTCTGCTTGGTAGGCCTGCAACCCTGTCATTGTCTGCAGTGACCCACACGCAAACTCCAAAATCCAGCGGAGAGCTGAACCCGGAAGACAGAGAGAGAGATAGAGCAGCGCTCACCTGCAGCTCCTCTTCCGGATTTAAGAGATCCCCTGAACCTGAGACGGTTGGCTGCCGGCCCAGATCCGCGAGGCTTTGAAACCCAACTCGCTCGGCTTCGTTTTTTTTTTCGAGAAGAGCGCGAGTTGAGCTGCTTAATGTAGCGTTACCATGCGCAGCCTCTCGAGGTTGCCATCGCATACTACACCACTAACACTTCACCCAGAAAGTGTGCACTTTTCCCCCCGTGATGAAACGGGAACACGTTACACACATCTTTAACTCTTTCTCGCTCATTACTTACCTCTCCTTTTCTTTAAAAAGGGATAGAAAAGTTAAGAGATTTTGAGTAAATATCGAGTAGAAATGAAGCATTTTTGTCACACAAACAACAGACATGCAGTCTCGCTGAAGATAATAAGGCTGGCGGTGTGGTTCACAGGTGCCATATATATATCATGCGACGCTCTTAATTGCCACGTCACCTGATCATGGCAGGCCTATAAGTAGAGGCATGATTTTACACAAGCTTCAGATTCCGGTCACGCGCAAGGCGTTCCCATACTGCTAAATGCAACGTCGAAGTTCCCTTTGAAAGGGAACCATACATAAGCCATATTTATAACACCAGGATGTTGGATTATTCTGCCCTTTTTCAGATTATTTGTGAGGAATGAATGGCATGGCTATTTAGCTATGCTGAAGGTGGAGGAGCCGCTTGTGAGCTATATCTCTCCATCGATGGCAGCTAATTTAGGGGGCCGGCTTTGCCATCCAAGCCACTGTGTAAGGCCGCCGTGGCATTGGTGGGCAAGGCCTATGCCGTAGTCTTGCTTGTGGGTCACTGCAGACAATGACAGTGTTGCAGGCCTACCAAGCAGACCTGCTGAGTGACTCGACATATGGCGGCATTCAAAAAAGCCAGTTCCTTCCCTGTTGTCTCGAGCTCTCGGGCAAGCAGCAGTGCGAGGGAGACACAGAAAGTATGGCAGCCCGCCAACCTTTGCAGACAGCCAGGGGAACCGGGCGGCTATAGTCACGGCCTGCTGCTAGGCCTGATCTGAGAATGGTCATAAAGGCCAAGCAGGCAAAGAAGACCGGTCCCGAGGGGCCATGGAGTGACGTATCAGGGGACATGTGGTTGTTAGGGCAGTTAGTCCCAGTGCTACTGTAGGGCCTCCCTTTGCCAAGGCGGTCCCAAGTTTTCAATGTTCTGTGGTCAGTGAGCTGTCACAGAGCAACGAAAATCTGATGCTTTCCCTCCAATAGAATGTGGAATAGTTAACGTCACTAAATGACCATCTGGCAGCATGGAAACTACTGCCAAATGTGTCTCAATGGGTTCTGTCTACCATAGAAGTAGGTTACCGAGTCCAGTATATAGATCAACCCCCCCACCCTGTTCAAGATGTGTTCACCACAGCACAGACCAGAGCCTGATATTAGCGCAGGAAGTAAGATTCCTCTTGGACAAGGGGGCCATAGAACATGTACCCCGTTCCCTGAGGGAGGGAGGTTTCTACAGCCGTTATTTCCTGGTCCGCAAAAAATAAAAGTATACGGCCAATTTTAGATTTGCATCATCTGAACTGCATCTGAACCTGTATTCGGACATACAAGTTCAAGATGCTGACGCCCAAACTTCTAGTTCCACAGATTCAGTTTGAGGACTGGTTTGTGATGATAGATCTAAAAGGTGTATATTTCCACATAGAAATATTGCTAGCTTTATCCCATCGCACCTTTACAAAGTGCATGGATGTCACTCTGGCTCCATTGTGACTCCAGGGCATCCGCGTACTATACGACCTCGACAACTGGTTAATTCTAGCACGATCCAGGGAACTGGCAGGTCAACATCGAGATGTTATTCTCACCCACATGAAGAGCTTCGGGTTCAGGTTGAACTTCAGAAAAGAATGCTTTCCCCAGTGCAGTGGACAACTTTTCTAGGGGTTGTAAGGATTCTACTACGATGAGGGTGTTTCTACCCCCAACATTTGTAAGGTCAATCTTAGCAACAATAAACAAGATAAAGCTGGATCTTGTGAGACTATTGGTGCTTATGGGACTATAGCACAGGAAACCATTCAGAAATATTCCTCTGAGAATAATCAGTGTCATGCTGCGATGCCTTCAAACTCTGGGAATTTGAGTGTCCCCAGTTTCCAGTCTTGGGTCACACTCTAGAGGTGCCCAGGAATTGGTGGCTCCATCCACAAATGGTGGAGTCCATATGCCGAGTTTTGGCCAAGCGGGACTGCATGTTTTCGCCTCAGAGGAGATAACACATGGCTCGCTGTGGTTCACCCTCACTCCTACAAGAATATTTCTCAGCGGGGTGGGCTCCTTCTACAATAAGGGTTTACGTGGCCGCCATTTTGGCCAGCCGTGCCCCTGTTGATGGAGCCTCTGTGGGGCAACATCCTCTAACTTCGAGGTTCATACATGGTGTCGGGTAGCTGAGGCCAATCTGTAGGACGCGCATACCTTCCTGGGACCTTCCTATGGTCCTGGAGGGTCTGTCAGGAGCACCATTTGAACCCTTAGAGCAGGGGTGCTCACACTTTTTGACTTGCGAGCTACTTTTAACATGACCAGTCAAGGAGATCTACCTACATTAAAAATGCGAAAGAAAAAATACAAAAAAAAAAAAAAATATAAATAAATATAATAAAAAATATATATATATATATATATATATATATATATATATATAATACTGAGTATACTTTAAATATATATATATATATATATATATATATATATATATATATATATATATATATATATATATATATAATATATATATACTGAGTATACTTTAAATATATATATATATATATATATATATATATATATATATATACACACAAAATATATGTTCATGTACCTTGTATAACTGCATGAACCCTTATGGCACACTACAATTCAGTACATTTTTGGTCAATACCTTTCTCTGATGAGTTGCACTGAATAGAATCAGCCAGGGTTGCACAGTCTGGACAGTAGCTGCTGGGTGCCAGCCTCAAGCAGACCTCCAAATGATGATCAGTCATTGTGGAATGGTATTTGATCTTAATAATCTTCATGTGGCAAAAGGCTGACTCACATACAAAAGCAGAGCCAAATAATGCAGTCAAGGAGGTTGCACATTTCCTCATGTTTGAGTACTTTTCCCCTGTAAGTTCCAAAACTGTTGATGAACCCTGGACTTCAGCTGATGTTCAGTCTGTAGTTTCAAAGTCATCCTCCACTTCAGACGAGTTCAGGTGAAACAGCATTGCAATTTTCGATGAGAGTGAATCAACCACAACATTGTCCCTAAATGGGTAGCACATGAAAATTGTCTTGGCCGACAGCTGACAATCTGCTCCTTGTAGCATGCAATGTTCAACTGCTCACAAGCCTTCTGCTGCGTCTCCAGATCTGCCGCGAGGTTATGGAAGTTCCCAAAACCATGGCCCTGCAGCTTTGAGGACAGAAGTTGCATTTTCCGTTTAAAGGCATTAACTGAGCTGATCATATTGACCACGGTATTGTCTTCTCCATGCAGCTCCAAATTAAGCTCATTTAACATGTTGGTCAGATGGGTTAAAAATGCCAAGTCCAGCAGCAACTGATCATCATTGAGTTGGGTTTATTCTGCATGTTTAACAGCAAAAAGAAATTCTCTTATCTCCCTAAATCCTCGGCCATGACTTCACAGCGCCGTGTAAATACTTCTTGATAGCTGGAGAGCTTTGATTGAAGATAATATTTTGGTTTTGTTTTTATGGTCCCGAAACAACGAGTCAGCTGCGTCTACGAATGCCTCTTTTATCATCTCTCCGTCTTGGAATGACTTCTTGTGTTTAATGATGGACTGACTCACCTGGAATGATGCTTCGGTGGCTGCCTTAGCATTTGAAGTCAGCCGTGAAAAAATGACTGCTGTCCGGACAACTATGATTTTAGTTCCTTCACCTCCCTCTTTCTCAGCTCACTTTTCGGAGGGAACTCAGTGTATTAGTGTTTATGAACAGTCCTAAAGTGCCACTCCACATTTCCCTTATTCGGAAAAGCAATGGTAGCTCGGCAGATCAGACAAACGCACATCGAATATGACATCGTGAAAAAAAAAATCATCCTCCCATTCCGCATGGAAGTGATAAGTCTTCGGTTTCTTGCTTGATCCTGCTACCTCACTCATTTTCTACCCTTCCTTCAGTAGGAATAAACTGGGAAGTTAACTCAATGATTTTGCTCACTAGCCTTTAGCGCTGGCACGTTTGATCACATATGAGTGGAGAGAGAAAAGACGAGATCTTAGACTGGCTGTCGTGTACATCGATGCTAACATCTATTTTTTTTTTTGAATGGCGATCTACCCGCACTTCCTTTGCGATCAACTGGTCGACGTATTGTGCACCCTTTGCCTTAGAGTCAGCTTCTGAGAAGCTTCGTTGTGGATAAAATCAACCTTTTAGTCTAAATCAAAAACTTCAGAGACAGAGTGTTTACTAGATGTCAGAAGTGAATAAACTTTATTGAAAACCAACAAAGTGTCACTGTCTGCAGAGAATTCAAATTGTACATACACAAAAATGTCTTTATAAACCTCCCTAAAACAGTGAAATAATCCCTAGGTGTGGCATTCAAATTTTCTTTTTAGAAGCGACCAATCTCCATTGCCTTATCTAATTATTCATATCCATATGATACCCCACATTTGTGGCGCATGCGCAGCCAGTTGTATGTTCTTCAAAGGTCTTACCAGACCTGGGTTCTCCACCATGTGGAGCAATTCAAATACCCAGTTCTGGAATGTGTCTAATTTACTGCCACAAAATGAAGCTGCATTTAGACTAAAACAAGCTCTTAATTTACTATCATAGAGTGAATCTCCTTTAGTCAAACCCAAAGCACCTAATTTACACACTTAGAAGTGAAGCTGAGTTTAGACAAACAAAAGTTCTTATTTTACACACTTAGAAGATGGCCTGTTGGAAGTGTTTTAGATAATAACAGAAATAATTTGCCTACTGTTTAGTAAGACACAGAATTCTTCGAACTCTATCCACACTCAGAATATAACTTGATCAAACATTGTTCAATGGGTTTAGATTATGCTTCTAACTATTGATTATACATATAGATTAGGTTTTTTAACCCATACTAATTATTCGATTATGCTTTAAGTAGTACTTCTAAATGTAGGTCACATATTGAATACACTTCATTAACATATCCAAACGTAAGTTATACATATTGACTGCATGTCATACATATTTTCTATATATATTTTCTATATATTTTCTATAGCTTCTGACTCTAAATGTAGCTCTTCTGCTTGCCCTGACATCTCTCAAGTGAGTAGGAGATCTACAAGCTCTCTATGTTGACCCTTCCGGCCTTGACTTTGCTCCTGGATTAGCCAAGGCCTTCCTGTATCCTAGGCCAGGTTATATTCCTAAATTGCCTACACCTGCCGTCCAGCCTGTGGTGTTGCAGGCTTTCTGCCATCCTCTGTTCCTCACACCAGAAGGAAGGGCTCTCTGTACTTACATCCACCGCTCCGGCCAGTTGGAGCAGCTGCTGGTCTGCTTTGGTGGCGACAGTAGATGTGATGCTGTGTCAAAGCAGCGCATCTCTAATTGGATAGTGGAAGCAATCTCTATTGCTTATGAGGTGCACTGTCTCACTATGCCCCTGGGCATAACGGGTCATTCTACTAGCGCTGTCGCCTCCGTGAAGGCTTTGTCCAAGGAGTATCCTTACCAGATGAATGTGTTGCTACAGGGTGGTCTATGCCACACACATTCATTTGTTATTTCAGACTGGATATTCATTCCACCCCGGGCTCGAGTGTCTTGCAGTGACCCTCAGGCTTGGGTCTTTTTGAACAGGCCGTACCCTCGATATGATGGAGTGGGTATTCTTGTTCCCATACTGTTATGCTAAATTCAACGTCGAAGTTCCCTTTGAAATGAATGTCTGGGTTACGCATGTAACCCTGTTCCCTGAGAAGGGAATGAGACGTAGCGTAGCTTTGTCATACCAGGGCAGCCCTGTGAATTGCATCTTTGCTTCAGATAATGCCTTATTTATATCATGTGACGAGCTTAATTGCCACGTCACCTTATCATGGCACGCCTATAAATATGCATGATTTTACACAAGCTTCAGATGCTGGTCGCCTGCGAGAGGCGCTCCCCCATAATGTTATGCTAAACGCAATATCTCGTTCCCTTCTCAGGGAACAGGGTTACATGCGTAACCCAGACGTTCTCATTACATAATCTATCCGGCAGGACAACCTGTAAATGGAAAAAAGAAATTCTGCAGGTGATATTGTCAACAAAATTTATTTTGAAAGGTAAAATGGTAGTTCTGCTTTGAGTGGGAAAAACATGTTGCTTAAACACTCTTTCTGATGTATTTTAATAGATATGTAGTCATGTTAATTTTAGGATAAGAATACATATCAGTCATGAATTGCTAAGTGTTTTGATACAATAGCTGCGTTTACATGGACAACAATAATCCACTCTGAATCCGATCCGAAGTTTTCTCATTTTAGTTTGCCACTAAAGTATTTTTTTTAATGTATGCTTCAAAGAGGAGATTGCTGTCTAAAAATGTTCATTTATTTAGTACGAATCATGGTTCTGATACAATGGTTAAACAAGTCTCTAACACTACAGATGATGCAGACATTGTGAATATTCCTGACCTTGTTGATGAAATTCAGTTCCTGAACCAGGCAAGCAGTATGTATGTGTCTTAATGTTTATAACTGGTTGTGCCTATGTCTGATGTGTTGTGTATGTGTAGAATAATTATGTTTTTATTTTTACCACCAAGGATTGAACTCAGGCGGTGCGACTCCGTGAGTCAAGGCGATTAACCCCATGCACAGTAAATGTGTGTAATGCTTAGTTATTTAATCTACCTACACTGATTGAGAGATTTAAATATGTTCTTATGTTGTTTAAAGTTTCTTGTGTTTTTTATGCTTGTTTGTTTACCACTCAAGGTTTGTCAAATCTTGTAAACAACATCTGCGTTTCTGAACTCAAAAATTATATGGTGGGCGCTAGCAACCGTGGTACAAAACCAAGAAGAAATACACGTAAAGTGGTTACGATTGCTCAGTTACATGCTCCAATTGAAGGTTGTTTGAGAGGCACAGACTTAGTGCTGCCCACACCTAAATGTGAAATAAATGTGAAATTGTAAGTAACTTAATTGTAAGTGGTCAAGACGTTTGCCAAGGCCTGCAGACAGTATGATCTATCTGTAAAAACTGTGTCTTTAAACATTGTTTTATTTTTCTGAATTCGTGCTGATTTCCTAACTCATGTTTACTATTTCAGAATTGGTTGTGAATTAATGTGTGGCAGATGCATCTCGCGATATAGACGACGTTTTGAGCTGGGTTCATGAGTTGTTAGAATTGTGGAACGCTTCTGCATTTTCCCAGACTCATGGAGAAATGATTGAATGTTTGGTCACAACAATACCAGAAACTGAGAAAGAGGAAAAGTGTAATGAAATTTATTGCAGATAAGAAGATATGTGTTAAAACAAAGAGACATGTAATAAACCAACAGGGGGGCTTTCTTCTAACCCTCTTAAGCATTGCTAGTCCTTTTATCTCCAGTTTGATTACTTCTAGAAAACTTGGGATGGAGTATGCAAAGAAGATGTTTTAAGTTCTGGAGCATCAGCTAAATAAACTAAAGACTGGTACCCCCACAGCCCTATCTATCTCAACAGGTTGTGGAGAATGATTTGGACATGACTATAAGAAATATTTTGCACAGATCTGACTTGGACAAATATGAAAAGGCGAAGCTTTACAATGTATCTAAACACTCACTAGACAAGGGGACTGGGAAACCAGCACATTAACCTTAACACTTCTGCAGACTGACCACGCTGAAAAAGAAAAGCCATGTGCGACAGCTGGCATAAAGCCCCACGATGATTTTGATAATGTTGATGAGGACATTTTGAAGAATGTTCCGCAAAGGAGTGTAAAAATGTTTGCTACATTTTAGATAAAAATGACTAATATTAAAGATGTCACTTCTTGAAAGTCGGGTGGTTTGTGTTAAAAAGTAGAACAATATCTGGTTCGCACATACTTGATTTCTGATGCCCGAAGACCTGTCGGATGGCTCAAATTTTCAGAGGCTTTTGCTACTTTAAATATACCATACACCATTATGTCAGACACGCAATTAACTCTTTCAAAACCAAATCAATATCAGCTACATCCAACTCAATCTAAGAAGCATAAAAAACTGAAAATGCTTCCGAGCTCTCCATCAGCACAATCAAATTAGTCAGATGCCCCAGTATTCGAATCACCCTCTTTTAACATGAGTCAGTGGCTAAGTTTTTCATTTCTAATGTTTATGATGTAAGGAGTCAGAAGAAGAAATTTCTGTTCTTTAGTTGTTTTTATTGAAAAAATCTAGTATTAGACATAAACATTTCACATGTCTGAACACACTGAATACACTTGAAAACATTTTCATTACAATGAACTTGTTTTTGTTTTTCATAAAAGCCGACACCATCTTCTCGTTTTTAATAAAATCATCGGTATACTTTTTCAACACACAGTCATAATCATAACCCTTTCCCATGTAATAGAGAAAAAATACACACTCCTGTCCGAGGGTATCAGAGGAAAAATCTTGGACTAGAATTGCGGTTTAGAAAGTTTTTGATATTCTGTGGAAAACTGATGTCATCTGCTTTATTTCCAAAGCTGTTGAAAAAACCCATGCCGACCTCATTTATGTAAATGAATAACCAGTGTTCTGGGAGTCAGTAATTTTCATAAAGGGGCTTTTGGTAGATAGTCACATGGGAGTACACAGAGAAAATGGGTATTGCACAAGATCTTACCCATGATAGTCATAACCTGGACAGTGTCCATTTTTACCTATTAGTAGTCATCAACCAGGATCTGTCAGCGAATTGACACTTCAATGATACTATCGATTATGGCATAAACAATTAAGTTGATCGTTTGGGGTAGAGTCTAGTCTAATATTTCCAGAAGAGATAAGTGACAGGTGCTGACTGCAATCTTCGTCCGGTGTGAGGCTAAACGCATAAAGGGTATAACAATGCATAAAATCCTCCCTATCAATAGATAGAGGCTGATATTTAAGATACTTTCCAGAAGCCAGCGCTAACTGTTAAAATTCATGCACTGCAGAACCACTTCCATATTCAGGCTGCAGAGGCTTCACGGAATGCTGCTACCATCCAGATAAATGCCCAAAAATTCTAGGCCAATGTTTTTAAATGCGAACTGACTTCTGTTATACAAGCCTGTAAAGACATCATTATCAATCAAAGCCAGAACCACAGATTTAGGTACAGTTCCTAAGAATAAGTTTTCTTGATTACAAACCCGTAAGCCTGCAGGAATTGAGAAGTTTTTCACATATACTCTGTCTATGGGGTAATTGGCAGGTGTTGAGAGCAATGCTTGTGCGTGACTCAATCTCACCCCTGGTGATACAGACACTTTTTTCACAAACAGCAAAGTTAACAGAATGTTTAGTTTATATACAGTGTTGCTCCGCATGAAGCAGAAATCATCTTTACCTCTAGTCATTCGAATTTTAATGGCCACACCATTAAGCAGTAGTTTGTCATATCTAAAATGACCTGGTTGATAAATTTCCTCTAGTTAGTCAATACAATAAACCTCAATTTAATGATCAAAATAAAGCCACAAAGAAGATAGAGGAGAGAAGCAAAAATGCAGTATATTGTTCAAAAACCGTCGGGGTTACACATGTAACCCTGTTCCCTGAGAAGGGAATGAGACGTTGCATTTAGCATAACAGTATGGGAACTCCTTGCGCACGTGACTGGTATCTGAAGCTTGTGTAAAATCATGTCTCTACTTATAGTCCTGCCACGATCAGGTGGCGTGGAAATTAAGCGTGTCGCATTATATAAATATATATATATATATATATATATATATGGCAACTGTGAACCACGCCGCCAGCCTCTATTATCTGAAGCGAAAAGGCACTTCACAGGCCTGACCTGGTATGACAGTGCTATGCAACATGTGTAACCCCGACGTTCCCTTTCAAAGGGAACTTCTACATTGCATTTAGCATAACAGTATGGGAATGGGAATTCCCACTCCGTCATACCGAGGGTACGGCCTGTTCAAAAATACCCAAGATTGAGCCCACCCTGCTGAGAAATGTTCTTGTAGGCGCTCCAGAACTGCAGCTATTGCACAGTTTACTGTGTCTACAGTGGATCCTTGTGGACGGGAATCTCCCAGGGAGTGCCTATAAGTAGAGGCATGATTTTACACAAGCTTCAGATACCGGTCACGCGTGCTAGGCGTTTCCATACTGTTATGCTAAATGCAACGTCGAAGTTCGCTTTGAAAGGGAACGCGTATAGCGGGTGGAGTGTATAGAGATTATCTTTTTTAACATCAGTTCTTCGTATCCAAGCCTACAAAGTATCTTGCTTTATATATATATATACATATATATATATATAATTTGACCAGTACTAGATTTGGAGGGAGGTGTATTGATTACTAACTAAATGGATTGAGACCAGTGGACAAGGTATGTACAGATAAGTAGCTTTACTTATGAAATATTGATTAAAGTAAAATACAAAGTCACAATAAATTGGAAATGATTTAAATGGATTTACAGTTTTCTGGTTTTCTTACAGTAGGGTTCTTTCTGTTTCAAATCCTATGCACAAATTGTGTCAGTCCTGCCGCATATGCTGGTATCCTGAGGAAGATGTTCAAATTTTCTGCATGCAATTGTGTGGTTGGCTCACCATTCCCTGATTAGGGAAATCTTGATCAACTGATTCAAGGAAGCGCTCTGCTGGTGTCTCTTCTGTCTGGTGTCAATCCTCTGCAGTAGATTGTTCATCCACACAACAAACCTGGCCTGTTCACTTATTAAAAGAAACAGGACATTACTTGCACTCTATTAATCTTAACACTATACTGGCCATTACACTGTTCTTCTAAAGAACTAAAAACAACAACAGCATAGGATTATACACCAAAATAGATTACTATCATTAAGCATTAAGCCTTGTCCACTAATCGTAAGGGTTGGCGGTTCGATTCCCGGCTCGGCTGACTCCACATGCGAAGCAAGACACTGAACCCCAAGTTGCTCCCGATGGCAAGCTAGTGCCTTGCATGGCTGCTCTGCTATCATTGGTGTGTGAGTGTGAATGGGTGAATGAGACACTGTAAAGCGCTTTGGATAAAAGCGCTATATAAGTGCACATTTACCATCATCCCAGCCTATCCCTCAATCAACCAGAACTTCACTGTACAGCTCAGTTCACTTACAGTCATGCCAGGAACCTTGGGGTGATTCTTGATGACGGCTTGACCTTACACAGACCACATGGACCTACAAACTGGACTACTGCAACTCACTGCTTTCAGGCCTCCCAGCCATCAAACCCCTTCAAATGATTCAGAATGCTGGCGCGCGGCTTGTCTTTAACCAGCCCAAGACAACTCATGTCACACCCCTCTTCATCTCCCTCCACTGGCTTCCTGTAGCTGCCCGCATCAAGTTCAAGGCCTTGATGCTCACCTACAAGACCTTGTCAGGAACAGCACCCTGCTACCTCAACTCTCTCCTGAAGGCATACGTTCCCTCTCACAATCTGCGATCGATAAGTTACTCACGTTTAGTAGTTCCCACTCAGCGTGGTGTAAGGTCCCTTTCCAGAACCTTCACGCTAACTGTACCTCAGTGGTGGAATGAACTTCCAATCTCAATCCGGGCTGCAGAATCTCTTACCATCTTCAAAAAACAGCTAAAGACCCACCTCTTCCGTGAACACCTAACCAACTCATAAAAAAAAAAAACAAAACGGAGCCTGGACTAGTATCTGTGTACTCTGTTCGGTGAGGTAGGGTTGGATTTCCTTGATGTTGTACAGGATGAACCTACAGGACCTTGTAGTTGCTGAGATATGGTCTGTGAAGGTCAAGCCGTCATCAAGAATCACCACGAGATTCCTGGCCGTCCTGGTTGGCATGAGTGTGAGTGAGTTGAGCTGTAAAGTGAGGTTGTGGTTGGTTGAGGGACAGGCTGGGATGACGTGAAGCTCAGATTTTGCCAGGTTAAGCTTAAGATGGTGTTCGCTCATCCAGACCAAGATGTCCGACAGGCAGAGATGGATGGATTGTCAGGCTGGAAGGACAAATAGAGCTGGGTGTCATCAGCATAGCAATGATCTGAGAAGCCATGAGACTTAATCACCTGCCCTAGAGATGTAGTGTAGATAAAAACGAGGAGTGGACCCAGAACTGACCCCTGTGGAACAGCAGTTGTGAGTTGCTGAGTTTCAGATATACCTCCCCTCCATGATACCTTGAAAGATCTGACAGAGAGGTTCCACCCAGCGCAGAACTGTTCCAGTGATGCCCAGGCTGGAGAGAGTTGACAGGAGGATATGATGGTTCACAGTGCCGAAAGCAGCAGAGAGGTCAAGTAGGATGAGGACAGATGAGTCAATCAGGGTGGAACATAGCATGTCGGTTGCGTTGTTTAAGTCATGTGAGGAAAGGTGGCTACCAGAGGGAAGTAGTGGTTGTGACAACGGAGGAGAAATGTGAGGGGGAAAGGGAGCGAGTGTGATGAAAAGAGAGAAGGAGGAGACAGTGAAGGGGGTGAGGGGAGAGAGAAATAGAGAACTGGATAAAGAAATGGTCAGAGGTGTGGAAAGGAGTAATGAGAAGATTATGTGTGGTGCAATTATGTGTGAGGATGAGGTCAAGCTGTTTGCCGCCTTTGTGGGTTGCTGGTGTGGTGAACGGCTTGAGGTCAAATGTGGGAAGGAGAGCAAGAAAGTCAGCTGCATGTGGCTTGTCTAGATGAATGTTGAAATCACCAAGGACCAGAAGAGGAGTTCCATCATCTGGGATGGTGGACAGTAGCGTGTCAAATTCATTGATTAACTTCCCCAGTTGACCTGGAGGATGGTAAACTCAGTGTTTAAATCTAGGCTTAAAACATATTTGTTTACTCAAGCTTACCCTGACTAGATTCTATCTCACTAATTCACAGTCCTAATCGTTTTTCTCCCTCTCTCTCTCTTTTTGCCGAGCCCCACACGAATTTATGGAGATATTGGAGATCCAGATCCCCTCTGCCTCTGGATGAGCCCAAATCTTCTGCTGGGACTACGGATGCTCCTAAGGCCATACTTCTCATTTTTCACATTATCTGTGTTACCTTCACATTCTGTGTTACCCAGATGAGGATGGGTTTCCCTTCTGAGTCGGGTTCCTCTCAAGGTTTCTTCCTCAAAAAACATCTTAGGGAGTTTTTCCTTGCCACCGTCGCCACTCAGTGGCTTGCTCAGTTGAGATAAATTCCATTTGTTTTCTACCTGTTTGTCTCTGTTTATCTGTTCCTGTTTGTCTCTCTTTAGATGTTTCTGACTGTTTATACCTGTTTTATTTCAAAGGAAGTCTATGAGTAAGAGGGAGAAAGACAGGTAAATTTCCATGTTTTGGAGAGAAGCAAACCTGTACCAGGGATGATGCTTCCGCCCAGCGTTTCTTAATTAATAAATACTCACGTGTTTCAGCTGACCACGCCTCTTTAATTAGCCAAACAAAGAGTAATCGCGTGAACGAGCGACTCCCGAACCGAAACAGAATCTGAATATCGGAATTGGCTTTAATCTAGCAATGCGTATACAGCTTGTAGCCACAATTAAGCACAGTTACAGCTTCTATCTGACAATGGGTGCTAAAACTAGTTTCAATTTAAAAATCCAGAAAGAAACACTTACCAGTTACTGTTCGCCTGGGTCAATAATCGCTTCTGCAGTAGTTACAACTGGCGGGCACACTAATATAGTCCTCACAACATGCCTCTTTAATTAGCAATATATATATATATATATATATATATATATATATATATATATATATATATATATATATATATATATATATATATATATACTATATATAACTACTTATAGCCATTTAAGTAATAGTGGCCACACACACTTCAAACCTTTTGATGTGCCCTTGCATGCGTAAAAGTTCAAAAATCAAAAGAATCAAAAGTTCTAAAAATCAAAACTATTTGATAACTATTGATCTAAGCTGTAAAAAAGTATTGTCATGTAGTAGTCTTATTTCATATGAGTGAAAAACATATTAGTAGTTTGCAAAATTAAGTTTTCTCAAATATTTACCTATTGGTTTGACAGATACCAATGGTTCTTGAGGCAAATATGTTTAGAATGAGAGCCCTATCATGTGATTTATATTAGTTGTGGTTTTTCAAAACACTGCGTTATACACAACCATTAACAATGTCAAAAATTGTGATAGTGCCTACTAGTGGCCAATTTTTAAAAAAATTTGCCAAACCTCTTAGCCCAAGATTCAAATAGGCCCACCAAGTTTCGTTCAGATTGGCCATTGGTAACCTTGTCTAATAGCTACTGAAATTTGATTGGTCTATGATGGCCTTGCTTTTCAACATACATGAATATGCTCATAAACAGTGATGGCAACTGAGACAAAGACACTGTATGCGCTGCTATATTTTAACTCAATCGGATCAATGGTTCCATCGTTACAGCCAATTTGATGTTTTTTTCGGTATTTTCACCATGTGGAAAAACTGCACCAACTTTTATGGACAATCATAGATTGAAAATAAGCTTGCCAAATTTGGTGAAGATATCTCATTTTGTTAAAGAATTATAGACATTTACGTAAATGTGGCCATGCCTACATCCTGTTTTTTTCGCATATCATAGCTATCTCAAGTCAAAAGTGAAAACTTTTTTTGATAACTGTTGATAGTGAGACTCCATAGATTTATTTGGTACTGGCTTGGTCTCAATCAGACAAAAAAACCTAGGACTAGTTCGCAAAAGTATGTTTTATAAATATAGATTTTACAAACAAAGAAAATTTTTATAGGCAAAAGTGAGATTTTTGTTTATCTGGTCCCAAGGATTCCATAGATATAAGAGTCTGTGTCAAATGGTTCAAAAGTTAATGTCATTTTTCTAAACATGCTCACTATAATGCCACCATCTTGCCCAGCGGGCTGGAACTTTGTGATGCTGTAGTACTCTGGGTTTCCTACCTCAAAGTTTCAACTCTCTAGGCCTCACGGTTTATCTGCACAATATATATATATATATATATATATATATATATATATATATATATATATATATATATATATATATAAACATATAATAAAAAGACCTATTCAAAAGCTAGAGAATAGAAATATATTTTCAATGAAGATTTAAAAGTGAATTTTGAACAAGCTGTTCTCACATGGAAAGGGAGACTGTTCCAAAGTTTAGGATGTACCTCAGAAAAGGCACGACCGGCGACTACAGGAAACTTTCAAAATAAGTTTATCAGATGATCTGAATGCTCTTGTGGGGGAGTAAGGATGAAGATCATTTGTGTGTGACGTCAGAGAGTGCTTTATAGACATAGAGCAGAATTTTAAAATCCACCCTGAATTTCATGGAACAATGGCCAATGAGAGATGCTCATATCAGGACAATGTGATCCCTCTTTCTAGATCCTGTTAAAAGCCAACTGACATATTTTGAACTAGCTGTATACTGCAGTTTGAGGGAGACCAATGTACAATGACTTAACCATAGTCTAACCATGATGAATTTTGGTTAACAACAGAACTAATGTGCTTGTTGAAAAGTAAAGATCAATCTAAAATCACTCCAAGAGTTATTACATGATCTTGCACATTTGATGAGAGAGGACCAGTCCGGGTAAGGAGGACATGGAGGAACTTAAAATCAGAACTTCGGTTTTGTTTTTGGTTATTGTAAAAAGTTGTTTGTCAGCTACTATTTAACATCTTGAAAACATGACAGACCTAGACTCTATCAACACACACACACACACACACACACACACACACAACAACAGGAGTTGACACAGAGTGCTTAACAAATCAATAAACCAAATAAACCATTATTTTTATTTTTGCAAGAGGTGTGCAGCAGTATTTTCCCCTTGCTGGACATGTTTCTACAGTGGTGAAGTCTTCTTTCTAAAACCTATAGGAATAACCTATGTTAATGTGTCCTGCATGAATGATAAAAAACTGTAGGTTTCCTGACGGTTGTATTTATTTATTTATTCATTTATTTTAAGGGTGAGCCTATTTGACTGATGTATAGCTTACAATCAAGTGTTCAATTTCAATAATACTAAGTAAAGTATATCTGCCCAGATAAGTTTAGCAATCAAGGACAATTGCTCAAGTTTTTTTAACACTTGGTCATAGCCCAACCATAGCCCAATCATGCATGATGGAGACCCATCTAAATACCAGGGTGTCCAGTCAGATCAAAATTCAATTAAATTAAATTCAATTAAATTTTATTTGTATAGCGCTTTTTTATTTGTATATATATCGTTATAGTTTTCAAGAAACCTTGAGAGGAACCAGACTCAGAAGGGAACCCATCCTCATCTGGGTAACAACAGATAGTGTGAAATAGTACAGTATTGACTTATAAGAAGTCTGTATGGCCTTAGGAGCAGCCGTTGTCCCAGGAGTCTGGAATTGAAGAAGATTTGAGCTCCAGAAAGGATCTGGATCTATAGTATCTCCATAAATTCGTGTGTGGCTCGGCAAAAGAATAGAGGGGAAAAAAGGATTATTAGGACTATGAATTAGTATAATAGAAAGTCTAGTCAGGGTAGGCTTAAGTAAACAAATACGTTTTAAGCCTAGACTTAAACACTGAGACTGTGTCTGAGTCCCGAACACTAATAGGAAGACTGTTCCATAACTGTGGGGCTCTATAAACGAAAGCTCTTCCCCCTGCTGTAGCCTTCACTATTCGAGGTACCGTCAAATAGTCTGCATCTTTTGATCTAAGTAGGCGTGGCAGATCATAGAAAACCAAAAGGTCGCTTAGATATTGTTGTGCGAGACCGTTTAGTGCTTTATAGGTTAATAAAAGTATTTTATAGTTAATGCAAGATTTTACTGGGAGCCAATGCAGTATTGATAATATTGGTGTGATATGGCGGTATCTTCTAGTTCTAGTTAGGACTCTAGCAGCTGCATTCTGGACTAAATGGTGTTTATTTATATTCCTACTGGAACATCCAGACAGTAAGGCATTACAGTAATCTAATCTAGAGTTGATGAATGCATGAACTAGTATTTCCGCATCATGTAGTGACAAAATATTTCTTATCTTATAAATATTTCTGAGATGAAAGAAACCTATCCTAGTAATATTATTTACATGAGCATCAAATGATAGGCTGGATGTCATGAATCGTGACTGAGCTGAGATAGGATGGATGCAAATGCAGTATGAACAGTTGCTTATTTTAAAAGAGAGACAGGCAGACAAATCCAAAACGTGAACCATAAACGTAATACAAGACAGGCGAAGGTCCGGCGAAAGGCAAACAGGCATATACAGGGCAGGCAGGAAACAGTCGAGGTTATAGAAAACTGGGTTGAGATATCAAACATGAAACAGTAACATGAGCATGGGACTGGTGGCGGAGAACAAGTAAACTAGACTAACTAATCTAACCATAAATTATGACACTTACCATAAATTATGACACTCTAACCATAAATTATGAACTAGGCATGAACTATGACATGGAACTTGAAACCTGAAACTATGAACATGAACTATGACAACTATCATCTATACTAAGTCTAACTCTAAATCATACTCTAAGCTACCTTACTAATGTTCGTGAATCTTCTGCGTTGAGTGTAGCATGGCACACGGTATATATCCCGGCATGATTAGCCTCGCAACTGCTAACAGCTGCGGGCAATACAGAAACACACGTGACTTGACAACACATGACAGGACGGGGCGGAGACATGACATCAACAATAACAAAAGGCACGTGTTTATGCACGTGTCGAAATGTCACTGCTGTCAACATAGAAAAAGCACGTTAAAAAAGCATTAGCACGTAAAGCACGCTGCTTCACGAGGGAATCATGATACTGGAGTCAATAATCACTCCAAGGTCTTTATCTGCTGTATATGTTGAAACAGAAAGTCCATCCAGAGTAACCATGTGATCAGAAAGATTACTTCTAGCTAAATGTGGTCCTAATAAAAGTATTTTTGTTTTATCAGAATTAAGTAAAAGGAAGTTAGTTAACATCCAACGTCTAATGTCCTTTGCACAATCCTCAACTTTACTAAGCTTCTGTCTGTCCTCTGGCTTCGCTGAAACATACAGCTGTGTATCATCAGCATAACAGTGGAAGCTAATTCCATGTTTACGAATAATTTGTCCTAGGGGTAACATATATAAAGTAAAAAGCAGTGTGCCTAAAACAGAACCCTGTGGAACTCCAAAGGTAACCTCAGTATGCATGAAGAAGTCCCCATTTACATCTACGAATTTACAAAATCTACAAAATAAGGTGGCAACACTTTTTACCTTGCAAATGAATATGGCCTTATATCTACTCCCTGGAGGATCACATCCAGCATGTCAGACAGGATCTTCAGACAATAATTTATTTATTTAAATAATAATTTAATGGTTTGTCATGGACTGCTTACATTCTTCATTACAGTAGTTTTCTTTCTAATATCCATTTGCTTTACATTACTTTTGTTTTATTTTGAATATTTGTTCATTTTTCATGTTTATTGAAACTGGTAAATAGCATTAATAATATTTTATAAAGATATTCACTAATGAATGAATTAAAACTATAGTAAATAAGTACAATTTGCAAATAATTATCATAGACATCTTTTACTTTATCAGCAATAGAGCAGCAAAGAGCAGAAGGAAACAGGATCACTAGTAGTGCAAGAGAGAGAGAGAGAGGAACACACATTCTTAGGTGTTATTAAGATTATCAAGGTCAATATACCTGGGGGAAAATCATGTGCACTTGAACAAACACAAAAGGCCATTGAACATACCAGATCTGTGCCTATATCTAAGCGAAAAGCTTAAAAATCTTTAAACACATACCTCAGGTTGTTACTGACTCGGGAATTCATCGAGTAATGTCCCCCTCATTATTTTTTCACATTAGACCTCCACCTTCTTAGTATTCCTCAATCTCTTTATCATCAAGAATGTGACAAGAAAAAAATATTAAATTGTCAAATAATATCTGTCATAATGAATTTATTGTAAAAAGTTTATAGTGTCGCTACTGACCCAAGGTAAGTAATAGTGAAAGTATATTTTTCTGCGCAACAATTACTCAAAGTGAGAAGATTTGGGAAACAATGATGATGTGTCAATCATAATTACCCCAGACATAAAAAAGACAAAACTTACAAAACTTTACATGGCTCAGTGACTTACTGCAAAACAAGTTTCTAATTAAATATTATCATTGTTTGACAGTGAATCTGATTTTGAAGCTGTGAGGAAATAATTGTACTAACAACTGAATAGGCTACTTACATGATAGTAACCTGTTAAGAGTAACATTTTGAGTGATCTGGATCCTGAATTTACAGGGGGAAGAGCAGAATGTGCCACATAATATTATTGATAACTTTGTTTTTATCTCTAAAAATGCACATTTATAGCTATATATATGTAGATATACATCTATATACACACATATATACGTATATACTAGGGATGCACCGAATGTTCGGCAACCGAAATTATTCGGCCAAAAATAGCAAAAAAAAGAATTTTTGGTGTTCGGCCAAATATGTGAAAAGGCCGAATAAATTTGTCCAGACAATGACGTGTTTCATGACGCGAACAAATAGCATAGCAAGAAGAGTAAGACGTGTGAATGTCATGACCTGGATGAGGGCGCGTGCCGCATGTACAAGCTGTGGACATGTGCGTTTGTTTTGTTTCTGTTCCGGAGCATGTTTCTGTCACGTCGCGAGACATAAGGGAGTAGAGTACGGAACCAGGTATAGACATATTTATTTAAGGGCAGGCAGACAAATCCTATATCTTCTATAATACTCTGCGAGGTGTACCAGAATATAATCAGCCGTAAATGACCAAATAGAACCTTTTTTTTTACTTTTGTAAATGCTTTTTGTTATTGACTGCAGAGTGTTACATCCTTTAAGCAGTTATAGGCCTATCATAGGCTATTCAAGGGGGGCTCAAAGATGACCACATCAAAATATTTGTATTTTACTAATGTCATGATTTCCCCTTGAAGGTGCGTGCTCTAAGCACGAATGCGCAAGCACCTGCTTTTCCATTGTTGACATTTGGAGACATGTGTTTGTTTATGTTTCTATCATGTCTCCTCCCTGTTCTGTCATTGGCTGGGATTTCACGTGCGTCTGTATTGCTGATCATGTCGGCATATATACTGCGTGCCTCCCAGCACACAACGCGGAATATTAGATGAGTTGAATGAGTTAGATTTGAATGAATGCATTAGTCATAGTCATAGTCACGTTCCATGTTAGAGTTAGTTCATGCTGGGTTATCCGCTCCCAGTTCCTCGTTATAGCTCATCTTTCTTGCTTTGTTTATCAACCCTGTTTTATGTGACCATGAAATTGATTCCTGCCTAGCCCTGTGTATGCCTGTTTGCCGATGGCCTGAACTTTGCATGTTACAGGATTACGTTTATGGATAACAACTAATTTATTTATTTAAAGTTGTATTGTGGCTTGTTGGTAGCCTATGCCTGCTGTAATGGAAAAAAAATGTTCAGTGTTAAATAGATATTTTGAAATTGTAGATTTTGTCATTTTTTTTTCTTTGAAAAGCAAGAGAAAATATTAAAAAGCACATTTTGACTATTTCATTTTATCAAAAAAATGGCGAATAAACATGTCCGGTATTCGGCCTTCGGCTTTCGGCCAAGTTTTTTTCCGGTTTCGGCTTCGGCCAACAATTTTCATTTCGGTGCATCCCTAGTATATACATATAGATGGATGGATGGATGGATGGATAGATATAGATGTGTCCCATATATGATAACAAAAAATTTTAACTAATTAAACCTTAAAACTCCTGCATCTACAGAGCATAAATCCAGTTTTTCCGAGTCCAGAGTAAGCAACCCCCCCCATTTATTATTTTCTTATAAGCCAGACAGCAATCTTGGCTTGATCTATTATAAAATTTTGTAGAACCACAGTTTTATTAATGGGTTGTGCTTTGGCCCATATGTAAAGGCTTTCTGCCCATGTAACACCACTGAAGATATGGACAGTTTGTAGAGGGACCTCCGGCATCCTTGTAGGGAAGAGTCCGGTGCCAACAGTCCTGACCAGTGTGACACCTTCAGTCCCGCCAGAGCACCTCTTTGCACAACCTTGATGCATGTTTTGTACAGCGCTTTCTTGGAGTCATCCTCCAATGTTTTGTCAGTGTTTGAAAGGATAAAAGAGGTTCCTCTTCTTCCTCTCGCTGATTCACCTCTACTGCTGCGGAGATTCGTAGAGGTGAAGGGGACTGCTGACTTTCCTCTCAGTCCTGCCCCAGAGCTTCTCTGAAAAGGGGAGGGCAGTGCTGAGACCATCTCTCCCAACAGTCTCTGCATGAGTCGGCCTGACAGTACCCCCCATCTCAGTGCACAGTTCGCTTGCCATTTTCCATCTGTTGCCAGACCTCAAGTTCTTATTTTTTGTGATTGCTGCTCTCCGTAAGAGTTGTCAAAAGTATGTAGATGCTTACATTTTGGACTGTATCACTGAGTTGTAGAACAACGGCTCTTCTTCTATGTTTAGAAAAAATTGTGCACCTGTCCTGTTGATATTCAGCACTGAAGACCAGGCTCTCAGGACAGACTGGTAGAAAGTTGTTGTAGCTGATAGGTCCATCTCCTTCAGATTCAATACAAACAGATGTTTATCACATGTCAGATCTTCAATGTGCGGAAGTAAGGCACAAGCTGTGCCGGCCCATGCTGTCCCTTCCCCATAGAGAAGCCTCTGTGCCGTCTGCAGTCGTAAAGTCCTGACCTGACATGACAGGTTAATCAAGTCCTGTCTCCCCTCCTGCAATGGCAAGTAGAGAACAGAGACATGAGTCTAGTGCTGTCCAGCCCAGAAGAAGTTCACAATACTATTCTGGACTTCCTTGATCAAATTCCCCTGGATGTTCGAGAGCAGTGATCCATTGCCACAACATGGAGGCAGTCAGGTTGTTGTCAACTAGCACTCTCCCCCTATAGGACAACTGGGGCTGATTCCAGGTCCACTGAGAGAACTTGGCACACACCCTCTCCACTACCCCCTCCCAGTTCTTGTTTTGAAATTCTGGTGTTCCTAAAAAAAACTCCCAGATATTTCAACCCAACTTTTCCCCACTGGAGATTAATCAGTAGCGTGGGAGGGCCTTATTCCTGCCACTGCCCTATTAAAAGACTTTCATATTTATCCCAATTAATATGTGCTGAAGAAACTCCTGTGTGCATTTCTAGGCTATATGTTAGTGTTTGGATATCACTCTGTTTTTTTTACAAAAACTGTCACGTCATCTTCGTATGCTGACAAGACCAGCTTTTCCTGCATTCCTCTCACTGCCAGTCCCTGTAGTTCTACTCGACAGGCGCATGGCAGTGGGTCTATTGCCAGACTGTAAAATTGTCCAGATAATGGGCACCCCTGTCTAATTCCCCTTCCCATTCTGACTGGACAGCTAAGACCACCTCCAACCTTGAGTGTAAAAACGGCCTCAGAACAAAACATTTTCAACCACAATAAAAAAATTCCTGCCCACACCGAAAGTTTAAAGTGCCTGAAATAATTGTTCGCGATCAACCCTGTTGAAAGCTTTTTCTTGGCCTAGTGACAAAAGACCTAAATCTCATGAATTCAGTTTGCATAGATCTATTACATCTCTAACAACAAAAATGTTGTCCATTATTGTGCTGTCTGGTATGCAGTCTGACTGGCTTATGTGCACTACTGTGTGCATGCACTGTTTTAATCTGTTTGCCAGGCAATTTGACAAGATTTTGAAGTTACTGCAAAGAAGTGTCACAGGTCTCCAATTCTTCAAGAGTCCCAAGTCTCCTTTTTTTGTTAAAAAGTATTGCTACTCCAGCATTAACATTTGTTCCATGGCTCTGGAAAATGTTCCCTTCCCACCACATTGCCCACTATGTCTCATCTCCCTGGTTACTATGAGTCTCCTGTAAGAAAATTATATCTATGTTTTCTTGTATCAGTTTTCCTACTGCTGTTCTTTTGTTCCTAACCATGCCACCATTGATGTTTAAGGAGCCTATTTTTAACTTCTCCATTGGAAGGACCAAAGAGAGAAAATGAGAAAAGAGAAAATATTAAGGACAGCAGTACAGGAAAAGGAAAACACCCAGTGTAATGCATGCATTTTTTCTTTCTTCTGGCCAAGGACTTCTATAATCTAGCTAGATGTTTTTTTTAATGGTATCTCTTTTTTTGGTCTACCTCTTGTTGTAACAAAATTTGCATAGGTTAGAGTATATTTCATTTTATTAGTTATTTTCTGAGAGGAAATTCTCTTTTATTATCTTATATTTTATATTATGTACCCTCTTATATTATGAACTGCTCTCAAATATATATATATGATGAATGTAATCATTTAGTTACTTCTTTGAATAAGCTGAGCAACTGCTATCCTTGATTATTATGTACTTCTGTGTCAACATGAAATGGGACTTATTTTGTATCATAACTAAGTGCTGTGTGTTTTGACTAAATCTGTCTGACACATGGACCAATATAAACTGTCCACGCACTGCTGTTATCAATGTGTACAATGTGTATAAATTCTTCTGCTTTGAATGAATAGATGGGAAGTCTCTTTTGAACATGTTCATATCTGTCAGTGTGTCTGTGTTCATTTCGGACTCTCCAGGCACCTGACTCTGCGGCAAATCACACACACTTTCTAGATCACAGCAATATAGGACTAAAAGTAACGAAATGTTACTAGATGTGAATGGTAAAACAGGCTGAAAGGCATGACGGGAGAGATCTCAAGCAAGGCGTAAATGGTAGATTTCTGTTAGGGTGAAATCTAACATTTTCTTTTCTTTTTTAAATTATATTATTATTATTATTTTAATATGTTACACTGTGTAATATTATTAGTTATAAGTCTTTAAAAGATAAGGACTTTATATTTATTAAAGTGCGCAGACTATTTATTCGATTTGAAGTCAGTAGGGGAGTTTTCTCTTACTGGAATTTTTTTTACTTTAGGTAATTCTGTTTAGCTTACTCTAGGTCCACTTTGTGGACAACCTTAGAGGTGAAACACTGCTGTCTCCCTTGTTTTATGGAGACTTTGGGTGTGTGTCCCTCTTCGACTCCAATTGGCTATTTATATTCCTATGTTTACTTTAATTAAATGGTGCCTGTTCTTAGGTTTGATCATTTTTATATAACCAGCGACAACTATTGAGTAGCCTTGATGAGGCAGGGGCGGGGGGGGGTCTGGGGGAAAGACGACTTTTGATTTTTTTTTTTTTTTTTTTTTCTTTTCTCAATGAAATATTTGGGAAAGGGAAGGGAGGGGAGAAAAGGTAAATGAATCACATGAAAATGAACCACATGAAAATGAATCACATGAAAATGAATCATATGTAAATGAATCACATGTAAATTAATCATATGAAAATTAATAAATAAACAAAGGCAAAAAAAACCAGATACCCACACACATTAACCACATTAACAACATTAGGATTGAAAGAGGTATGAGACAAAACAATTTGGAGAGTCCTTAGTCTCACGGTTATCTCACAGGTGCAACGTGACTCAACTACTCTTAGAAATGGCCCCTCTTAGTTCTCTCTTAAAAATTAAGGAACTCGTCTGCACCACTCCTGACCCTTCCTCGCGAGACAAGAATCTTCACCACCTGCATTATGAGTAAGATACTTTTAAATTTTTCTGTATTTCTAGTTTATAATTTCCTTTCATATTTGCTCTATATTTCTGTTTAATATATGGTTATACTGCTTGTAAGTGGTTTACTGTACTCCCTACTTCCTAATATCATTATATTATCCTTATAATATCTTAATACTCCTTTTATTATTCTTATAAAGTTGTAATTTTCTGCTTTCCTTCTGTATGTGTGTGCGTTGGGGCCTATGTGTGTATGTGTGTGTGTGTGTGTGTGTGTGTGTGTGTGTGTGTGTTTATGTCTGCATGCCTGACATTGACTGTGTGAGAATGTGAGCCTGGGTGTGTGCGTTTCCTTAGCTCTCATATTTCTCTGTGACTAATAAATCATAGTGTGTTAATCTTAAAGTGTGAATCCAATTCATCAATATCCGCCTAATACCACTTCTGTGTGTCTAGCTGCCCTTCACTTTTCCTTCTCTCCTTTACTGGAGGGGCTGGATTTGGATCTGAACACTAGCTATCAGCTCACGCATCCCACCAGTCCTGTGAATTTTCAATAAAATTACATATTACTCATACTAGGTCTCCCTCATTTTTATTTCATGTATATTTTATATACAACACTCTTTGTAACTTACTATATGTTGTAACTTTACTACTGAAAAAATTCCTTGACCTCAACCAATCTGCCAAATGTGTCGTCCAGAAATTCAATAATTTCAGTTAGTGAATAGAGCTGTTGATCTCCCCCCAAACGCGACCCACTAATGTCTGAGATATCTGAGAGGTTGTCATCCTGCAAGTCCTCCTCTTCCACAGCCTCCTTGAAGGCTGCTCCTGCTCTGCTTGAAGACTTACTGACTTCTCACTACTGTCTGCTATATCGATGCTGTCTGACCCCCTCCCTTGCTGCACCCCCCATGCTATCTGATGCCCCCTCCCCTGCTGCACCCCCCATGCTATCTGACACACCCGCCCCCCGCTGCACTGCCATGATGTCTGACCACCCCAGTCTGCTCCGTGTATGTGGCTGTACACTAGATACCTGAGTTCTTTTTATTTCTGGGCCTCTCCCTCCATGTGGTGGCTCATCCTACCCATCTTTTTGTTTCTCATTTCTATCTGGTACATTACCCCCTGCACTGGTTTGGTCAGTGCCCTGTCCTGCAGCAGTCTCTAACTGCTCCACACCACCCACATTAGCCTGCCTCTCCACACCGATTCCGCTCAGCCCGGCTTCCTCTCCATCATGTTTTTTTATTTGGGCACACAAATATTTTGTGCCCAATGTCCCCACATTCAAAGCAGCTCATGCTCCCAGTATTGGCGTAAAGCATGTATGACTTTCCCTCATGCCATACTCTGAATGAAATGTCTAGCATGGTTTCAACCATTCTCACACCGCTCACTACTTTACAGAAGCGAGACAGCTCCTGCTCAATATCCTCGTTAGGAATGAATGGCGGAATATTAGAAATGGTAACTTTAATTGTTGTAGCCCCCAGTGGAGTGACAGAATAAAGCTTTCCACTTACCTTTATTCCATTTTCAGTCAGCTGGTGCATGAGTTCCCTCTCCTTCACGAACATCACGGCCTTGTTCATTCTTGATGCCACAACAATGTTTTCACATCCAATAAACTCTCCTACTGCCATTAACACGTGCTCCACCGAGACCTCGGAGCTCACCTCACACCGCACCCCGAGAGTGAGAGAGGCCGGGCTCCACAGCACAGGTGAGCCGCCATCCCTACACTCCGCCACTAGATCAAAAGCTCCCCGCAGCAAGAAAATTAACTAATTTCACCGCTTGCTTGCTAATACTATCACACGTTCGCCCAGTGATTGTGCTGTAAAGCTCCAATGTGTAGAGGAAGGAAATATATATATATATATATATATATATATATATATATATATATATATATATATATATATATATATATAGAGTTAGAAAAAAGTTTGTTCACTCTCACACCACACTCACAAGCCACTCTTGCTCACAAACTCCCAGCATGCACCAGAGAGAGAGAGAGAGAGAGAGAGAGAGAGAGAGAGAGAGTGTTATAGGCTTGTTCTGAGTGGGACCTGTCCTGTTAAACTGCTAAATGGTCTTGGCCACCAAGCTCAGTGTCAGGGTCTTGGCAATCTTCTTATAGCCTAGGTGATCTTTATGTAGAGCAACAATTCTTTTTTTCAGATCCTCAGAGAGTTCTATGCCATGAGGTGCCATGTTGAAATTCCAGTAACCAGTATGAGGGCATGTGTGAGCAATGACACCAAATTTAACACACCATGAATGCCAACATGTACCGTGACATACTGAAGCAGAGCATGATCAGTATGCAGTATTCCAGCATGATAACTACCCCAAATACACCTCCAAGACAACCACTGTCTTGCTAATGAAGCTGAGGATGAAGGTGATGGACTGGCCAAGCATGTCTCCAGACCTAAACCCTATTGAGCATCTGTGGGGCATCCTCAAACGGAAGGTGGAGGAGCACAATGTCTCTAACATCCACGAGCTCCATGATGTCGTCATGGAGGAGTGGAAAAGGGCTCCAGTGGCAGCCTGTGAAGCTCTGGTGAACTCCATGCCCAAGAGAGTTAATGCAGTGCTGGAAAATAATGGTGACCAAATAAAAATATTGACACTTTGGGCCCAATTTGGACATTTTCACTTAGAGGTGTACTCTCTTTTGTTGCGAGCAATTTAGACATTAATGGCTGAGTGTTGAGTTTTTTTGAGGGGACAGCAAATTTATACAAGCTGTAACTCACTACTTCACATTGTAGCAAAGTGTCATTTACCTATGATGTAATCATTTAATTACATTGTATTCATTTAATTACCTCTTTAAATAATCTGATCAACTGCTATCCTTGATTATAGCTATATACTTGAAATACACATGTATTTCCGTGTCAATATGACACAGGACTTATCTTGTATTATGACTATGTGATGTGTGTTTTGTTTCAATCTGTCTGACACTTGGACCAGTGGAAACCGTCCATGCACTGC
Organism: Ameiurus melas; assembly: GCA_012411365.1. Taxonomy (NCBI): domain Eukaryota; kingdom Metazoa; phylum Chordata; class Actinopteri; order Siluriformes; family Ictaluridae; genus Ameiurus; species Ameiurus melas. The sequence continues at coordinate 12,811,567 of CM022780.1, read as the reverse complement.
TGTTATCAGTGTATACATACTTTTGGTTTGATTGAATGAAATGGGATGTCTTTATGAGCATGCAAGAAGTCAGTGTGTGTTCATTTTAGCACCCCCCCCTGCCCTGAATGCTCCACGGTAAACCACATTTTATGAAAGTTAATAGGAGTTAATGGTAAAACAGGCTAGAAGGCATGACACACAATCTGACAGGCATAATCTGAGATTCCTGAGATATGTGAAATCAACAATTTTGTGTCGGAAGTGTGATTACTCTGGGCCAGGTGAGTGTTTTTTCTTTCCTCCCTGGTGAGGTGTAACTTCCTACCCATAATTATAATTATAATTATAAGAGAAGTGAGTGATTATCTGTCGCGGATAATCTGTACTCTGGTCTATGATCCTCTGTAACGCTGTGCCCGCCTAATCTAATAATTGTATTTTATATTTGTAAAATAACTTGCAAAAGTGTCTGTGTGGTTTGCCTAAAAGAGCGTTATATTTGTAATATTTGTTTAATATTATTGTGTTATTGTGAATGAAGTTTTCCATGTTATAGGAGGGTCTCCGTCCAGCACGGTTCTTCCGTCTCCTGGCATGACACCAAGAGATTGGATAAAGACTGTGTTAGGCGGATTCTCTATTTACGGTTCCATATTTAGATTGTTTATATGGCTGGTCAGTTGCATGTGTGCCGCAACTTCAAATTATTTCACTCCGTGGTTCTTTGAGCCGCGTGTATTGAAGGTGATCCATCTTGGGATTATGCATATATGGCAAAATGTTATATGGGATGGCTTCGCCTTCTCCCCTTATGGAATAAACATTATAATTTAATAGACAAACTCCCTAAAATGTTCCATGTGAATGATAAGCCTAAATTCCAGCACCGCCACTGCTCCGATTTCAAAGCATAAACCCACTCATGTTAAACTGCCCACACACCCAGCACGAGCACTGCCCTGATTATCGTTTAGGCACATCACAAATTCCTCACAAATTCAGACTGCAAAAATTCAGGTCTTCACATTCAGGCTGCAAAAATTCAGGTCTTCAAATTCAGGTCTAAAAATTCAGGTCTTCACATCTGGGTCTCACAGGAAGAGCAGTGGATTGCCGATAGTATTATTACTTGCTGCTCAGAACGCCCTGGTGGTTGTGGTGTGAATTGCACTTTTGTACCGATACTGAATCAGAAGATGAACCAAGGGGTAAGTTCAACTATTCTTTATTTATCAATCAAATTCTAAGTATAAAAAGCTGTTTGATGCAGTCATATTTCTTACTATTTTATAAAGGACATTAATTCAAGACAAGAAAAGTCAGTTTCATGCACCAATCTTTTTACACTATTGGGGTACAAAGTGACCAGGGCATTGAAAATGTGTATGTTGCTCGCCTAATGTTCACAGTCCGTGGGGCAGGCAGGGGAAGCTTTATTTCAGGAAAGAGTGTCCATAATCAGTGGTGTGTTGATTTAAAACCATGTAAACTTATCAGTATATCTACTGAGGTTCCAGTTTACAAAATCATTTGACACAGAATTTTACTTTTGTATGATTCATTTATTCCAGTATTGAGAGGCTGTGGTGAGATGTCTGGACATCGGTGACAAATGTGTATTATGATGTTTTGCACTCCCTAGAGGAATGTGGCTACCTTGACATTTTAGACCCAACTCACCTCTTTTGTCGCCACTATGTTTTTCTTCCACGGCTTCAAAATGACCTCAACTTATTCTGCAGAACCTGGGACAATCACCCGATTCGCACAGTATGACTCCTAACCAGTTGTGGGCAATGGGAAGTGTCAACCATCCTGTACCTGAACCCAACATTGAGGCATGTGGTCTACAGAAGCAGAAACAAAGTTCTCTCGGAAACTAAACTAAACTGGCCTATAACTTTGGCTAAACTCTAATGCTAAGACTAAGGCTATGGCATGAAACGGGCATGAACCCAAAGTTCGCGCTATGAATGGCAGACGTATATCAACGCCCGGAAGTCCAAGCATTCCGTTATCGGACCGCGCCGTGTGAAGCACGGCTCACGGTATATATAGTCCTCTCCTTCATTAGCCCGCAAACTGCGAACAGCCGTGCCCCTCCTTCGTAAAACATGCTGGAGTATCTTTTTAATTTTGCATTCTCGGCCTCTAAATTTCTACATTTCTGATTGTGGAAACGCTATCTGAAATAGGACTCTGCTTAACTCTCTTGTCAGACCACAATGACATGCAATGTCCTATAAGCTAAGTCAAAACATTCTCATCCTGTGTGTGGTAAAAAAAAAAACCCCAAAAAAACATTATCCCTTGTCATAATCAAAAGCCCTTGATATGATGTTATTGTTAATTCTCTGTCACAGCAAGGTGTTTTGAAGCCTTGTGTGAGTCCGTATAACACGCCTGTTAAATCCTGTTCCTAAGCCTGTTCAACACAAGACCTCAGGCAGAAGTTTTGTTTTTCCAGTTGTTTTAATAAATTAATAGCTTCACACCATGCATAGTTTAGCATGGCAGATTGTGTTCTGTTGTTTCAGTGTTCAGTCACTGTTCGCATTTACGCTTGGGGACACCAGCTGACCTGACAAAGGGTTTTGTTTACTTGTGTGGTGAGACGAGACTTTGAGACTCTTTGCAAGATTTCCATGTCACAGACGACGCCAGTCGGAAGCTTGCTGCTGAACTGCAACTTTGGACTGCTGTAGCATCTAGCTCACAAAGGATTCAAGGTTTTCACATACAACATTGCACCTATGTAAAACAAAGTCAAATGTTTGGGTTTTCTCTTATCAAAAGGACAGAGAAGGCTGTCGGATGGCGTTCTCAGCTGCCCACTACAAAACAGCTCAGGGCCATCATTGAATATTTGATTCACTTTGACTCCTGTGAAACACACATACCTGAGACTTTTTCTGCATTTAAACATTTTAAAATTGTTTCATGTTCCTCTCTTTAGCCCTGGGTCTGCAAGACTAAACAAAACTTTACCATCTGCCCACTAACACTCTGGGGGTGGCACAGGAACATGCTGGACTTCCCGCACATGTCTGCGTGCAATGGCTGAGAGTGCTGATCTTTTGGTAATCGGTGCAGAATGATTTCTGCACACCCTTTGGTGTTTTGACACCCTTTGGTGTTGCACAGGTGAAACGGGTATTATCCAACATTGAAACACAACACATGACAGCTCAGCGCAGAAGTGGTTCTGAAACTATTCTCTGTGCTACCACAAATTTGACCATTAAATTTGTCTGCTAAATTGACACCATACTTTTATCTGAAAATTATGATTGTTTAAAAGAAATTGCTTCTTCATATAACATTTGATCTAATATGTCTTATAATCCTTTGTTTAACAGTAGGTATGTGTCACGTATCGTGTCATAAGGGAAGATAGGACGGATGCAATCACAGTATACACAAGAGTTTTATTTAGAGACACACAGGCAGATTAATCCAAATCGTAATCCAAACACGTAATCCAAAACAGGCAAGAGGTCAGGTGATCAGCAAACAGGTATATACAGGACAAGGCAGGAAACTAAGTCGTGGTCAAGGAAAATAGTGTCAAGAAACAAAACGAGAAACATGAAACACAGCAAGGGACTGGTAGCGGAGAAACCAGTAACTAAAATAACTAACCTAACCATGAACTATGACATGAACTAAGACATGAACTAAAACATGAAACCATGATCTGATGCATTAAACTTATCTAATCTTACTCTAATCTAACTCATCTAATATTCTGCAATGAGTGTAGCAAGGTACACGGTATATATGCCAGCATGATTAGCTTCGGAATCGCAAACAGCTGAGAGGAATACAGATACACGTGACTTGACAACCAATGACAGGACAGGGAAGAGACTTGACATAAACAATAACAAAGACATATGTTGGAATGTCACAACTGTCAACAATGAGAAAGCAGGTGCTCCGCGCATTCGCGTTTAGAGCACGCTGCTTCACGGGGGAATCATGACAGAATCCCCCCTCCAAAAAGCGCTCCTCCAGGAGTGCCCAGAGACATCCAACTTCTTTGGCGGCCCCGGCCCCCTGGGCAGAATGTCCCAAGCAGAGCCAGGCAACTGCACGGTGTTCTTGGCAGAGCAGGGAAGTGGAGCGATGTCCTCATCGAAGCAGGAAAGCGGAGCAATGTCCTCGTCAAAGCAGGAGAGCAGAGCAACATCATCATCGAAGCAGAAGAGCAGAGCGACGTCCACGGCAGAGCAGAGAACCGGAGCGACGTTCTCAGCGGAGCAGAGAAACAGAGCGACGTCCTCGGCAGAGCAGAGAAGTGCAGCGACGTCCTCGGTGGAGCATGAGAGTGGAGCAATATCCTTGGCAGAGATTGAGAGTGGAGCAATGTCCTCGGTGGAGCAGGATTGCGGAGCGACATCCTCGGTGGAGCAGGACTGCAGAGCGATGTACTCAGCAGAGCAGGGAAGCAGGGCGACATCCTCATAGGAGCATGAAAGCGGAGCGATGTCACTGGCTGAACAGGTAGGCAGAGCGACGACCACAGCCGAGCAGGCAGACTGAGCGAAGTCCTCGGTGGAGCATGAAGGCAGAGCGATGAAGTGCAGAAAAGCGAAGCGAAGTCCCCAGTGAGGCCAGGGAGAGGAACATGGGTCTCAGTGAGGCCAGGGAGAGGAGCGTGGGTCTCCTGAGTGACGACCTCAGCCGAGCAGGGAGGCTGAGCGACATCGACAGCTGAGCATGGAGGCTGAGCGACGTCCACAGCCGAGCAGGGAGGCTTAGCGATGTCCACAGCTGAACAGGGAGTCTGAGCGATGTCCCCAGCTGAACAAGCTGAACACAGCTTTCCTCGTAGTTCTCAGGCTGGGGCTCTGAGGTCAACAGGCGAACCGTGGGCATGGGTGGATCTTGGGCGGCCGTGTCGTTAGGCTAGGACGTGAGCAGAGCTTGGTCTCTGTGATTGCCTACAAGCATTGTGCCACCAAGTACTAAGTCATGTTTTGCAGAGGGTTCAAATACTTATTTCCCTCATTAAAATGCAAATCAATTCATAACATTTTTGACATAGGTTTTTCTGGAATTTGTTGTTGTTATTCTGTCTCTCACTCTTCAAATAAACCTACCATTAAAATTATAGACTGATCATTTCTTTGTTAGTGGGCAAACGTACAAAATCAGCAGGGGATCAAATACTTTTTTCCCTAACTGTAACAACCCAAAGCTTTATCAAGTCTATTTAAGAAGAAGACTTTGTTACGAGGTGCGATTGGTAAAACGATGTAATGGTACAAAATAATAGTTTGATAATGATATTGGTGATTTAATTTAATATTACATATGGCATTATCTGTTTATGTATTGTTATGAAAACTGTTTTTTTTACAAAATAAAGTATTTTGCTGTTAAAATGTATTTTTTATTCTAATGCATTTCTTTATGTGTGTACTGTTATGTTTACTATCTAATTAATGCCATTGTATGATGTTTTTATTCTATTGTATTGTTTGTTTTTTATTTGAAATCCTACTTACCTTTAGGTAAGAAGAAAATTTGCCTTTATTAATTTACCTTTTGATCATTTGTCCAAAAAATTCACAAAAATTCTCTGGTTTCATGGATATGAAACAATTGCAAACACAACATTATGGCCATCCCTATGAATTCATATGAGAAAAAATATATTTAAAGCAAATTTCCATTCATATTCATTTTTTTAGTACACCTGGGTGACTAAGAACAGAAAATTGTTCAACCATGACTTTCTATTTCACAGGAGTATAAATATGAGGTAACACTTAGGCCAAATTCCATTAGTCATTCATAACAATGGGTAATACCAAATAATATAGCTGTGATGTGCAACAAAAGGTTGTTGAGCTTAACATAATGGGAAGTGGATATATATATATATATATATATATATATATATATATATATATATATATATATATATATATAAAACACTTCCCCATTATATATATATATATATATATATATATATATATATATATATATATATATATATATATATATATATATATATATATATATATATATATATATATATATATATATATATATAGCCACTTCCCATTATGTTAAGCTCAACAACCTTTTGTTGCACATATATATAGCAAAAGCATTGAGAATGCCCATTTCCACCATCAGTGCAATAAGTAAGAGTTTACAGTCAACTGGAGATGTTATGAATCAACCTGGAAAAGGATGTGTGTCTATATTGTCGCAACACACTGTGAAGAGGATGGGTCGAGTGGCCAAAAAACCTCCAATGATCACAGCTTGAGAATTGAAGGTTAGATGTACAAAAAATAGATTTTGTAAAAGAGATTTTTAATCTCAAGGAGTTTTTATCCTGGTTAAATAAAGTTGTGTCTTGTGGTCAGAACGTTTCCGAAACTACAATTCGAAATCACCTACATCACCAAAAGCTGTTCTGAAGGGGAAAAAAAAGCCTCTACTCTCATCCAAAAACAAACTCATGCATATTCAGTTTGACAGACACTACTGGAACTTCAAATGGGATCGGGTTCTATGGTCAGATGAAACCAAAATCAAACTTTTTGGCAATAAACACCAAAGGTGGTTTAAGCACACACAGAGAGGTAGCCATATGGAAAAGTATCTCATGCTCATGGTTAAATATGGTGGTGGCTCTTTAACGTTTGGGTCTGTTTTTCTGCCAGAGGACCTGGACATTTTGTTAGGATACATTGCATCATGTTCTCTACCAAATATAAAGAGATATTAAATAAAAACCCGACTGTCTCTGCCAGTAGGTTTATAATGGGCTGTGGTTGGATCTTACAGCTGGACAATGATCCAAAATATATTTCAAAATAAACAAAATAATGGTTTACTGACCACAAAATTAAGGTCTTGCCATGACCATTCCAGTCACCTGACTTGAAACCCATAGACAACTTGTGGGGTGAACTGAAGAGGAGAGTCTACGAGCAATTGAATAACACAATAATAACATGATACCATGCAATGTATTCTCCAACATCATCAAGCATTATATGAGAAGACTTTTATTATTTATTTTATTTATTTTAAGAGCTGTTATTTTAGCAAAGGGACATAGCACAAAGTATTACCTAAAAAGGTGCCACACAAGGTGGTAGGCCACCACACAAAGAGAGTGTGTGTGAATAAATGGTCTGATAATGGAGCCTGGTGGAATATGAGGGAGGGAACTGGTGGCTCACAACAGAGCTTAAAGTCTGGCCGAAGTCCATCAAAGAGTGTAGGTGCAATCCACCTCTGATATTGTAAAGGGATTGTCTTCCTCATTTCAGGTGACAGAGAATAAGCAGACCCACACCCATCATCAGGAGCAGGAGGAGCAGAAGCTGACACACCACTGTGAGCAGCAAAGGTAGTCGGCTATCCTAAAAGGAAACAACAACATTTCAGATGGAACAAAAAATATGCAAGTTTGTTTTTGTCAAGTTTCCATAGACAACATTCAAAATGCAAGATACAAATATACACATGCTATCTATGACAAGAAGTTGCTGTGGTGGAGAAATAAGAACTCACAGATTCTGATGGAGAAGTGCTTGCTCTCATAGACTCTGAAGGAGAAGGGGTGACTCTCACATTGGAGGAAGCAGAAGGACTTACTCTCACATTGGATGGAGGAAAAGAGCTGGCTGTCACAGAGGCTGAAAGAGAAAGGCTAGTACACTCAGACATTGGGGAGGAGGCAGATGAGGGCTGTAAGAATACACATTACATTTTAACATAGTAATCATAAACAGACAATAAACATTCTGTTCATTTAAAAGTCTTTGAAGGTTTTTAGCCTATACAACAATCAGACTAATCTGTTACCATTGATATGTTAAGTAGAATTTATCTGGCCATCTTGGCAGAGATCAAGGTAGGGGCAGCACCAGACCTGGTGGCAGGCTGATCACTGGTTCCATAATAAGTGCAATAAAAGAAACAAGATCAAAACTTGACAAAAGCAGGTCATTATTAAAAAAACAAATCCAAACAAAGCTTGAATTACATTGGGAAGATGGAATCCACCAAGATAGCTCTGTACTCGACAAAAAAGTGATGTCTGTCCATTTGCAAAAAATGTGAGGGGCATACTCGTTTTTCTGAGATACTGTAAGACCAGGATGTGGCATGCAGGTGGTTCCTGACTGTAAACGGACAGGAAAAAATCAGCCTGGAAATGAAGTGTGTCCCTGGTTCTGGTGAGAATCCAGGATCCTCCATACCATAAAGGCCAGAGAAACATCCACAATATGGGAAGGGGGCAGAGTAGGCTCATGGGAGGTCCCAAGGGACTATATAACCAACTTCCAAGTCTGGAAATGTGGAATGTCTTTCTGTATTGTATTGGGGGAGATCTAACTGTTACACCAAAGAATTGATCCTTCTCAGGATCTTAAATGGGCTGATATACTGGGCACTAGTTTCTTGGATTCCACATGCAGCAGCCAATCTTTAACAGCCAACCACACTCGCTGGCCTGATTTACCCTTTCTGTCTGACCATTCAACACAGGTTGAAACTCTAACAATACACTCAGTATGGCACGTGAGAATCTTGGGGGATTAGATCGGATACCATGTCAGCATTTGCTACAGGAGGAGTTCAGCTGTTTCTTTGGTCAAGTGGAATTTAAGCAGCGGAATAAATTTGCAGACCTTCAAAACTGGTCCACTACTACCAGTATCACCTCTATCCCCTGGGATACCAGTAAACCAGTGAATAAGTCCAGGGCAAGATGTGACCACATGTGAGTTGGTATGGGGTGGGGTGAAGTAGACCTTGTGAATGGTTTGAGGTTCTTTATTCCAGGTACAAACCTGGCAGGTTTGTACCTGGAATAGGTACATCTATCCCACACTATTACCTCCACTCACACACATCTTTAACACATCCTTCTCTAGTGGCACATACCCTACTTCATTTAAGCAGGCCCAGGCTACCCCACTGCTTAAAAAAATGACACTTAACCCTGCTGCAGTTGACATCTAGAGATGTGTTTACCTCCTCCCTTTTCCTTCCAAAATCCTTGAAAGAGCTGTTTTTTATCAACTCTCCATTTTTCTGACATAGAACAACCTCTCAGACACCAAGCAGTCTGGCTTCAAAAGCAGTCACTCCATGGAGACTGCTCTGCAAGATCAACCTCAAGATCATCTGTTCTCATGCTACTCGACCTCTCTGCTACACTGTAAAAAAGAAAAAACTGGGAAATTTATGGTAAAAAAAAAAAGCGGCACCTGTGGTTGCCAGAACTTTACCGTAAAAAGTAAATTATCAATGTTTTAAGTTGTACGGTATTGCATTTTGTCTACTGTTTTTAATTTGTTTGGTTTTTTTACAGTTCATAACTGTCTAATTTAAAGGTCCATGTTGTAATAACTAAGCTCATAAGTGTGTAATTTAATGGTTTATGTAGTAAAATAGACAGTTATGGACCCGTACCAATTACAGCTCATAAGGTTTATGTTGTACTAATTACAGACAAAAGCTATCATTATAAAATTGTTTCCTAAAACCAGTGTTTAACTATAGGAAAAAATTACATTAAATATATTGGATATTGTGAACCATTCATGTGTTTCACTGTAAAAAAAAAAAAAAATTGCAAATAACCACTGTAATTTCATTCAGCAATTTCTATGAAGGGATCATACTATCACACTAGCTGGAAGTTCAGGATTTATGAAATATAACCTACATATTGTGCAGCTGACAAAAATATTTATTTTACTTTTAAATTGTAATTTTAATAATGCTTTAAAAAATGTGAGGCATTTAAGGTTAAGATTATTACAGTAATTTACAAATAAATCAAAATTGCAAACCTAAATCAAAACTAATCGAAAAAGACTAAGACATCAATGTGGTCCCAAGTATTTTTAATTAAGACCGGCAAGAAATTAAGGAGCTACAGTATGTTGTATTACAAAATTTTTCTTTGTTTTTGGAGTTCAGCTGTTTCTTTGGTCAAGTGGAATTTAAGCAGCGGAATAAATTTGCAGACCTTCAAAACTGGTCCACTACTACCAGTATCACCTCTATCCCCTGGGATACCAGTAAACCAGTGAATAAGTCCAGGGCAAGATGTGACCACATGTGAGTTGGTATGGGGTGGGGTGAAGTAGACCTTGTGAATGGTTTGAGGTTCTTTATTCCAGGTACAAACCTGGCAGGCCATGACATAGCCCCAGATGTTCTTGTCCATGCAGGGCCACCAAAACTGAAGCTGTAAAAAACTCCAGGGTCCTGACTGCCCTGGGGTGCATGGCGAAAGGTGACGTGTTGCCCTAGGAAAGGACTTGTGGTCAGACACGATGTGGGATAGATAATCTGCCCAGTGGTCCACCACTTGGATCTGACCCCTCTCCGAGCACCTGGCAAACTGTGTCCTCCAAACCCTTGCATAAAGGGGACAACAATTTTAGGAGCTGGGATTATGGGTTGGGGGCGTCCTGTAAGGGGGGGGGGGTTCTTGGCATGAATGTGCATTCAGTTTAGTGTTCTTCAACCTAGTTTTGAAGTAAAACAAAATATTAAAATATGTAACATACATATAATATATAAATGTACAGTGCCCTCCAATAATATTGGCACCCTTGGTAAATATGAGCAAAGAAGGCTGTGAAAAATTGTCTTTAATATTTATCTGTTTGATCAGTTAAAAAATACTCTGCTCTCATGGAAATCCAAAAATTGAAAAAAAAAAAAAAAAAACCCACAGGTTTTAATATAGGTGTGCAACAATTATTGGCACCGTTTTAGTCAATACTAACCCAGGGCAATTATTAAGCAATTATTCACCCAGGGCAGACAGGAGCTGGCAAGTGATTCTTTTTTGATTTTTAGTTGAAAATTAGTTTTAGCATTGGCTGTCAGATAGAAGCTGTAACTGCACTTCCTTGTTGCTATGAGCTGTTTACACATTGTTAGATTAGAGCTAATTCAGATATTCATATTTAATTTTGGTTGGGAGTCACTCCTTCATGCTCTTACACTTCGTTTTGCTAATTAAAGAGGCATGCTCAACTGTGAAGCACCCCCACCACACTACTTAATACCTAGGAAATGCTGAGGTGGAAGTGTTAGCCCTCACGTAAAGCCCTTGTTGTGTAAAGACCTGCGAGTCTACCTGCACGAGTCCACCGAGCAAGGACAGTGGCAAGACCACTCACCATCTATCCACCTTTTCCTCCTCTCTTTCCCCCTTGCTATTTATCTGTTTACACACTGACATGTCACCAATTTTTCCATGTTATTTACTACAGGCACAGACCACGGCACACTCCCAGAAAAGTGCACAATTTAGACAATCTATGCTCTCTTAGGGTGGCCTCACCAGACCCTTTCTTATTCTCAGTTGGGTTTTGGAACTGCCAAAACACTTACTCCAAGACTTCCTTTGAATTTCTTGCTGTCACAATTATTGACCCTGCCAAAATTCATGTTCTTGTTATTTATCATCCTCCAGGCCAACTGGGCAAGTTCAATGAAACATTTGACATGCTACTGTCCACCATAGCGGAGAACAGAACTCCTCTTGTGGTCTTTGGTGACTTCAAGATTCACCTAGACAAGGCGCATGCAGCTGATTTTCTTGCACTCCTTCCCACATTTGACCTGATACAGTTTGCCAGCAACTCACAAGGCCGACAAACAGCTTGACCTCATGCTTACATGTAACTGCACCACACAAAATATTCTTATTACTCCTCTCCCCCACCCTCACGATCTCCATCTTCTATCTCCGTTTGTTGCAATTTTTGCTTGCTTTCCCTGTCACACTTCTCCTCCATTGTAACAACCTCACTTCCCTCTGATAGCCACCTCTCCTCCCTGGATTTAAAAACCACACCTGACATGCAATGTTCCACTCTAACAGCTTTGACAACATTTGTCCATAACCTCCAGGCCAGCCACAGGCACTTCACCCACCATCCCTTGGCTCTCAGAAGCTTGGTCTAACAACTGGACCAAGCTAAAAGCAGCTGAACGGAAATGGCGTAAATCTAACAATCCAACTGACCTAACCATATATACAATATACTACCAGGAGAAGATTGGTAGCTCTCCCAACACTCGTACTCTCTTCAAAACCTTTTCTGCTCTTCTCTGTCCCCCTCATCCCCCAACAATCAGGAACCAGTTCTCAATCCCAGACATGCATAGACCAGCTCCTCTTCCATGTAACGCTCAACTGTCCTCTCCTCACTCAGAGACTGATGTCTCAAAACTCCTCCTCTCTAGCTGCCCCACAACCTGTCCTTTTTACCCTATCCCTTCTCACCTTCTTTAGTCCATCTATCCCACACTATTACCTCCACTCACACACATCTTTAACACATCCTTCTCTAGTGGCACATACCCTACTTCATTTAAGCAGGCCCAGGCTACCCCACTGCTTAAAAAAATGACACTTAACCCTGCTGCAGTTGACATCTAGAGATGTGTTTACCTCCTCCCTTTTCCTTCCAAAATCCTTGAAAGAGCTGTTTTTTATCAACTCTCCATTTTTCTGACATAGAACAACCTCTCAGACACCAAGCAGTCTGGCTTCAAAAGCAGTCACTCCATGGAGACTGCTCTGCAAGATCAACCTCAAGATCATCTGTTCTCATGCTACTCGACCTCTCTGCTACACTGTAAAAAAGAAAAAACTGGGAAATTTATGGTAAAAAAAAAAAGCGGCACCTGTGGTTGCCAGAACTTTACCGTAAAAAGTAAATTATCAATGTTTTAAGTTGTACGGTATTGCATTTTGTCTACTGTTTTTAATTTGTTTGGTTTTTTTACAGTTCATAACTGTCTAATTTAAAGGTCCATGTTGTAATAACTAAGCTCATAAGTGTGTAATTTAATGGTTTATGTAGTAAAATAGACAGTTATGAACCGTACTTATTACAGCTCATAAGGTTTATGTTGTACTAATTACAGACAAAAGCTATCATTATAAAATTGTTTCCTAAAACCAGTGTTTAACTATAGGAAAAAATTACATTAAATATATTGGATATTGTGAACCATTCATGTGTTTCACTGTAAAAAAAAATAAAAATAAAAATTGCAAGTAACCACTGTAATTTCATTCAGCAATTTCTATGAAGGGATCATACTATAACACTAGCTGGAAGTTCAGGATTTATGAAATATAACCTACATATTGTGCAGCTGACAAAAATATTTATTTTACTTTTAAATTGTAATTTTAATAATGCTTTAAACAATGTGAGGCATTTAAGGTTAAGATTATTACAGTAATTTACAAATAAATTAAAATTGCAAACCTAAATCAAAACTAATTAAGACATCAATGTGGTCCCAAGTATTTTTAATTAAGACCGGCAAGAAATTAAGGAGATACAGTATGTTGTATTACAAAATTTTTCTTTGTTTTTGAACAGAAGTAGACAGTGGTTTAAACAAAACACAAATGCTCCAGTTAGTCCAGACTGTAGAAGTTAAAACATTATTCTTACAACTCTACAGGCACATTCAACAGCTTATTTAAAGGTAAATAAAGGTTAAATAAGTCTGATAAATAAAAGGTTCGCAAGAACAAAGATAATAGAAAAAGGGGATGTTTAAAGGCATTATTCTACTTAACATACTATGAGGAAAATCTTTCACAGAAAAACAGTGATTACAGACTGTTACGATCTCTCTGGTAGATGGCACTGTGGCGACAACATGCACGAGCGGCTTCAGAGCATGCACGTGCATGTGCTCGAAACAGGCATGGATGCTAAGACTGTGTCAAGTGTTGGCAGCTGTCGGCAATTAAAAGAACGCGGACTGGTTATTTAAACCCCTCGTGTTGCTGCGCACATAGTGTGGCATTAAAGTAAAGTAAAGTAAAGTAAAGTAAAGTAAAGTAAAGTAAGGTAAGGTGAGGTGAGGTAGAGCAAGGACTAATGGAGAAAGGATGAACAGAAAAGAAAACGGAATGAATAATGGTGCCAGGTTGTGATATTGCCATGGTCTGTTTGTTTTCCTGTTCCTTAGCTTATGCCCTGTTAAGAGTGTTTGTGCGATGCCAGAGTTAAGATTGTTTAAGCCCTGTCATAGATAAGAGTGCTTATGCCCTAACATAGTTAAGTGTTTATGCCATGTCATAGATAAGAGTGCTTCTGTCCTGCCATAGTTAAGGGTATTTACCCAGGAAACACAAACACGCTTTTGTGAAGTCAAGTGAATCCCCGCCGTTTAAATGAAAGCTACAGTTAGTCGAAAAGAGGCTTGGTGATGACAAAAACAATCATTGATGTCGAATGTATGTTGAAAAGAAACTTGAACAATGTTAACATTCTTGAAACACTATATTACTTTGAAATTATGCTGAAAAAAATCTGATTACTGAAGTTACTGCTGTGTAATTTCAAAGAAATACGTCTAGATATACCAATACAGCGAGGGAAAAAAGTATTTGATCCACTGCTGATTTTGTACGTTTGCCCACTGACAAATGATCAAATGAGAAATGATCAGTCTATAATAAATCTTGGGTGAGAACCTCCTTCCCTCAGCCAGGGCAATGAAAATGGGTCGTGGATGGGTATTCCAGCATGGCAATGACCCAAAACACACGGCCAAGGCAACAAAGGAGTGGCTCAAGAAGAAGCACATTTAGGTCCTGGAGTGGCCTAGCCAGTCTCCAGACCTTAATCCCATAGAAAATCTATGGAGGGAGCTGAAAATTTGAGTTGCCAAACGTCAGCCTCGAAACCTTAATGACTTGGAGAAGATCTGCAAAGAGGAGTGGGACAAAATTCCTCCTTAGATGTGTGCAAACCTGGTGGCCTACTACAAGAAACGTCTGACCTCTGTGATTGCCAACAAGGGTTTTGCCACCAAGTACTAAGTCATGTTTTGCAGAGGGGTCAAATACTTATTTCCCTCATTAAAATGCAAATCAATTTATAACATTCTTGACATGTGTTTTTCTGGATTTTCTTGTTGTTATTCTGTCTGTCACCGTTCAAATAAATCTACCATTAAAATTATAGACTGATCATTTCTTTGTCATTGGGCAAATGTACAAAATCAGCAAGGGATCAAATACTTTTTCCCTCACTGTATATGTAAGATTTATTTTTATTTCATTTTTATTGGAATATGAAATCTCTTGCATATGAAACTGTACATACAAACCAAAACACACGAATCTAAGCATGCTCATGCACAGATATTGTCCCTAAACCATGTTGGAATTAATCGTATATGCTATATCTTAAACTGGTATGTTTGTGTTATATATGAATGGATTGTTAAATAGATTATACTCTAGGCATTTCCTTGACGTGTAAAAATGTTGTTTATTTTATATACCTGAATAAAAGATAATGAAGTCGCAATCCCTTTGTTGCTTATATGTGGTCGAAATCGCATTTAATAAATACTTGTAGTGAGGGCCTTACGTGCTGAGAGTTGCCCCACAGGGAAAACAACATCTTCCCACTGGAGTTCATTCTCTCTCACAGCTTCATCTGAGTGGAGCCGGAGCAGCAGAGGTTTTCTAACTCCACTAACTCAAGGCAAGTAATGTTTTTGCTCCTTATCTTTACACATAGTTATGAATCTGTTATTTAGTTTAATTAAATTAAATAATTAAACAGCACTTCAGCTATAGGTTTTAAAGAGAAGACAGCTAACTAGTGGTTAGCTAGTCTACCGAAGATTATTTAAGCTGTAAATACTTCCATACATCTTCAACCGCTATTCCTTCCTCAGTGTCATGGGGAACCTATCCCAGGACACATCGGGCTCAAGGCTCCACCCTGGACAGAGTGCTAGTCCATCGCAGGGCACAATCATCCATTCATAGAATTATGGACAATTTAGACACGCCAATCAACATACCATGCTGGGAGAGGAAACCCCACAGGGGTTAATCCTAACCCCACAGGTTTATGCAAACTCCTCATACATACATCCTCATTCATACACCTGCAGGAATCAAACCCCAGACCTGGAGGTGTGAGGCGAACGTGCTAACCACTAAGCCACCAAGCAGTGGAGATACATCTGAGGAACTGTCTGCATCGCTTCAACAAAGGGTAAGTGTTTTTCTAGTGATTGTATCCTTAATGTTTCTGTGCAGGTACCCGGGATCCAGAAGAAGGACGAGCGCATTGGAGCGGTCATGCTGCACGAGAGGGCAAACATCAGGCTGCTGCAGATGGGGGTTCTAAAGATGGACTTCGCCAGCCTGATGAAGACTGTACGAGGCAGATCACCCACCATGAAGATCATAGTCTCTGGCCCTCTTCCCTCATACAGATGTGAAGCTGAAAAGTTCAGTTCACTTCTTGCTTTAAATGACTGGTTAGTTTCTTGGTGTAATGCAGGAGTTCCCAAACTTTTCCAGGGCAACGCCCCCCAACTGGTATTAACATTTGATCGAGGATCCCCTTCTTCAAGATGTCTTTAAAACACATTAAAAATACTTCTGAATATATCCCACTTTTTTATGTTGATGTTTTGTCTGTGAAGCAATTAGAAAGTTAGGTATAGCAAATGTGACTTTAATACGTATTGGTACAAATAACGTTATAGTAATGCGTCTGTCTGTCTGTCTGTATGTCTGCCAATTCCCCCACTTTGAAAACCACTGGTGTAATGAACCGATTCTGCTGTTTGCTAATAACTAGAATCTGTTCTGGGAGCGTCCTAGGTTGTTTCGTCCTGATGTCCTGAACCCCAGCAGCCTCGGAGCGGAACTGCTGTCAGACAACATCTCCAAGGAACTACACATCAAGTGACTGCCTACTTTAAGTACATTTTCCTACAAGTTCATCATAAGCAATGTTCAATTAATAGTCCAACACTTGTAGGATATTCTATAGAGGCTGTGTCTCTTCCTTAAGCTATACAAATACATAAAACTTCTGAATGTTTGTTTTAGTAACCTAATTAACATGAAATTAGATCATACTGAATACACATTCCTGGCCCGGGTGACTCCACATGCCGAAGTGTCCTTGGGCAAGACACTGAACCCCAAGTTGCTCCCAATGGCAAGCAAGTGCCTTGCATGGCAGCTCTGCTACCATTGGTGTGAGAGTGTGTGTGTGAATGGGTGAATGAGACACAGTGTAAAGCGCTTTGGATAAAAGCGCTATATAAGTGCACATTTACCATTATCTAAGCTCTTATTGTTAACAAAATTATTACTGATCAGGAATGTAATTGAATGTGTTTAACGGAAGCTTGGATTAAACCAAACAGTATATAGCATTAAATGAAGCCAGTACTCCTGGATACAGTTATATACATCAGCCTCGTTCAACTGGTGGAGGAGGTGTTTATCTCATCCTTATCAAAATCTAGGCATCACACAAAAGCCTAGTCATAAATTTGAAATTCTTTATGCCAGTATAACTCATGTAGCCACAAAAAATAAGTCAATTCCTCTAATTATTATTTACAGACCCCCGGGGCCATATACCGCATTTCTTAGTGACTTTCTCAAACCTGGTTGTTTCTCTAGATAAAGCATTAATCATCGTGATTTTAATATTCATTTTGATAACCCAGAAGAACAGTGGTTGTGTCCATCTGAGATTCAATAGGGATTAGTCAACATAATCGGGCCTACTCATAATGGTGGTCACACTCTTGACCTCATACTAACATGCAGATTAAATATAGAAAATGTAGTAATTTTTTCACAATCTCAAGTTGTCATAGACCATTAACTTAACTTGTTTATAATATGTATTGGTCATAACATTCCTCAATAACATTCCTCGCTACCGCGTGAAACATACTTTCACGTCAGGTACTGCACGAAGCTTCATAAACAACCTCCCAGAGACATCAATTAGATTTGGATCACTGTCTGATCAGATAGAACTCGATCAGGCAACTGAATGCTTAGTCAACACTCTACGCTAGATAGAGTGGCTCCACTCAAAATGAAAATAATTAGAGAGAAAAAAATAGCACTCTGGTATAATGATAAAACGTGTACCTTAAAACAAACCACTCAACAAATAGAACGTAAATGGAATCAAACCAAATTGGTAATATTTCTAAAAGCATGGAAGAAGAGTCTACTGAACTATAGAAAATCTCTTAGCAATGCTAGAAAAGTCTCTCTCTCCACCTTAATAGGAGATAACAAACAATTCTAGTTTTCTATTCAGGAAGAAAACCACTACAGAAAGAAGCACTCAATCATTAAATAGCAGTGAAGATTTCATGGATTTTTTTCATTGGTAAAGTTTAAAATATTAGATGTGATATTCAGGCTATTAAATTAAAACCAGACAGTATTGTAACTAACCCTATAGATGTTTATATAGCAATATCAGGTCAACGTTTAGAATGTTTTACACTCTTTAGAGAGGCCGAACTAGCTTCATTAATCTCTTCAGTATATTCACGAACTTGCATACTAGATCCTGTACCTAGATGTTTCTTTAAACAGATTTGTCCTGGAGCAGTTATTAAACCCCTGATTAAAAAACCTGACACCTCTCAATTGTCCAGCTATAGACCTATATCAAATCTCCCCTTCACCTCCAAGATCTTTAAGAAGGTTATAGCACAGCAGTTATGCTTATAGTTGCATAGGAATAACATTCATGACATGTATCAATCAGGATTTAAACCTCATCATAGCACAGACAGCATTAGTTAAAGTAGTTGGCCTTTGATCAGGGTTATGTCTTGCTGCTTGTGTAACATGACCTTAGTGCAGCTTTTGATACTATAGATCGTACTATTCTCCTCGATAGATATGAAAATGTTGTTCACATTAAGGGAACAGTCCTCTTCTGGCTCAGGTCTTATTTGACCGGTCGTTATATGTTCATAGATGTAAATGGAGACTTCTCAATGCATACCGAGGTTAAATTTGGTGTTCCACAAGGTTCTGTTTTAGATCCATTTCTTTTTACTTTATATATGCTACCTCTAGTTCAAATTATTCATAAACATGGAATTATGGAATGTTGGAAAATGAAGAATTGTGTACTTTTCAAGAAATTATTGGTACAAAAAGGATTACACATATCTGATTAGAAAAATGGCATTGTAATCTGGGTAACTTTGTGTATAAATGTTTGTATAGAGTATTTACACCACATTATGAGGTATATACAGCCTATTACAAAATACTATATGCATGTGTATCATTGAGCATATTTGTACATGAATCATTAAAAATAAATTTTAATATCTTGCAATGCTGGAATCAACAACTGGAACTTCATGTATATGTTGCAGTTATCCTCATGTATTGTTTGTCCCCCTGCAACATGCTTAGATGCTTGCTTTCGATGATAAAATGTGTTTGTCCCCATTTTACGGCTTGAAGGCAGCTTGATTATACGTCGTTATAGACGGTAATATTTGCGACTTTTCGCCGACTATTCTACGTCAAATTGTTTGCTGGGTAGGCCCTGTCCTAGATAAGAGTACTTATGCCCTGTCATAGTTAAGTGTTTCTGCCATGTCATTGAGAAGAGTGCTTGTCCCCTGTCATAGTTAAGAGTGTTTGTCATGCTCTAGTTAAATGATGTGTTCATGCCATAATTAGGAGTGTTTCCTGCCTCATTTCTAGTTAAAGGGGAACTGTTTAAGTTAGTCAACTGTGGTAGAGTTTCCATAATCTGTTTAGGTTTCATGTTCTTTGCTTGAGTTCGAGTTTTATGTTTAGACCTTGTTTCACGCCTCGTCAAGTGTGTTGACTTAAGTGGCAAATAAAGACTGTACTCATGAGCTTACTTCCTGTCTTGAGGCCCATGTCGTAACACAGACTCCATAATTTATTATAACATGCTAACATGCTATAACAACACATGTCAATAACAAGTTCCCTATTAATTCAATATAACCAAAAACTAGTTCAGCGTTACAATGTCTTCACAAAAGCTCTACAGACAGCAGAGGTGAATGTGGGAATGTCATCATTCACAATCTTGCAGTGCACACTCAGCATGAATCGATCACCAGCATAGCAGGAGAGTCCTGCGGATAAAACAAATTTTCAATGTAATATATACATGTACACATGTAGTTATATAAAATGTGTATATACACAGATAGACTGACAGATATACATATGGACAGATACATAGAGTGGTGCTTGAAGGTTTGTGAACTCTTTAGAATTTTCTATATATCTGCAAAAATATGACCTAAAACATCATCCGCTTTTCACACAAGTTTTAAAAGTAGATTAAGAGAATCCAATTAACAAATGAGACAAATATTATGTGGTCACTTCTTTTTATTGAGGAAAATGATCCAATATTACATATATGTGAGTGGCAAAATATGTGAAGCTGTAGGATCAGCAGTTAATTTGAAAGTGAAATTAGTCTCGGGTGTTTTCAATTAATGATGAAAATCAGGTGAGCACCTTGGTTTTTTTTAAAGAACAGGGATCGATCAAAGTCTGACCTTCACAACACGTGTTTGTGGAAATGTATCATGGCACAAACAACTGAGATTCTGAGGACCTCCGAAATAGTTGTTGGAACTCATCAGGCTGGAAAAGGTTACAAAACCATCTTTAAAGAGTTTGGACTACACCAATCCACAGTCAGACGGATTGTATACAAATGGAGGAAATTTATGATCATTATTCCCTACCTCAGGAGTGATCCACCAATAAAGATCACTTCAAGAGCAAGACATGTAATAGTCCCCAAGGTCACAGAGAAAACCAGGATAACTTCTAAGCAACTAAAAGACTCTCTCATTGGCCAAATTTAATGTTCATGAGTCCACCATCAGGAGAACACTGAACGGCAATAATACGCATGGCACGGTTACAAGGAAAAAGCCACTGCTCTTCAAAAACAGCATTGCTGCCCTTCTGCAGTTTGTCAAACATGGTGGTGGTAGTAACATGTTTTGGGCCTGTTGTGCTGCATCTGGGCCAGGAAGGCTTGCCATCATTGATGGAGCAATGGATTCTTAATTATACCAGAGAATTCTAAAGGAAAATATCAGGACATCTGTCCGTGAACTGAATCTCAAGAGAAAGTGGGTTATGCAGCAAGATAATAACCCTAAGCACACAATTTTTTTTGTTTTTTTTCCAGTTTAATTTCTGCTGAAATAAACATTTCTGCTGAACTAAACATTTCTGCTGAACATATCTGCTGAACACGTCTACCAAACATGTCAGCTTGTCACGATTCCCTCGTGCGCTGTTGCGTATGCGCGGGCCTCTTCCGGGTTGACGTCAAGGGTCACGTTTGTTTTGGAATTGCCGGCAGCTGTGAATGGTGGCGGCGCTAAGGACTGGGAAGTCCACATCCAGTGAAGCGAGTTCTGCTCATCTCTAAGTCTCCAGTCCAAACCACAGCCACAACTCACGTCCAAGCTCCGGCCAAAAGACCAAATGTTAACAACACAAACTTGCCAATATTTTCATTGAAACAAGACAACAGAGAGCAAAAGAACAAATGTGTTGGGGATGTGAATTTGGGCTTTGAGGTCGGGGACGTGAGCCGGGGCTGTGACAGGGACCTGAGCCGGGGCTGTGACAGGGACCTGGGACGTGACAGGGACGTGACAGGGACGTGGACCTGGGACGTGACAGGGACGTGAACCTGGGACGGGACAGGGACGTGGAGCTGGGACATGACATGGACGTGGGCTTGAGACTGGGTCTGGACTTAGACGTCATGAGCTTGAGACTGGGTCTGGACATGGACGTCATGAGCTTGAGACTTTCTAGTTCCAGCATTTTGGTGAGTTGGTTTGGGTGAGTTGAGCCTCCCGCTCAGACAGAGTGCTGCGTAAACCCTCCAGTTCCAGCTGCATTTGGTTCACCTTTTCCTCTAGTCGCACCCGCATTGTCATCAAGACTTGTTTCCGGAGTACCTTTTCCTCCAGCAAAACCAGGGTGTCCCATAATAGTTCCTCCACCGACGAGCAGTCTTGAGTAGTTTTGATCTGAGACGTGGCTTGGACTGGAGACATGATTTGAACAGGAGACGTGACATGGACAGGAGACATGGCGTGACTGGAACTTTGACTGTAGCTTTCTCTGCCCTTCTCATCTCTCTGTTTCACCCGTTCTCGTGCTGCATCCATGTTGAGGCGGTTCGATCTGTAATGTGCCATGAGGCGAAGGAAGCAGGCAGGATGCAAACAGAGTAGAGAACGGTGCAGTTCATTAACAGTGAGGAATTCAAACAAAAACACTAGGAACAAAACACTGAGCTAAGCTACGCACACTTGGCTATTGCAAATGCTAATACTAATACTAAGACTATGGCAAAAACGTGACAAGAAACCATAGTTACTATGGTCGCACTCTAGCCCTCTCGAGATTCAGTTACATAATATGTCCATCAGTCGCTTTAGTCGAACCGCGCCGTATAGAGCATGGCTCACGGTATATATAGTCCTGAAATTAATTAGCCCGCAACCGCTAACAGCTGTGCGCACCTCCAAAACACACATGACCCTATGACACGACAGGACAAAGACATGACGCCACCACAGAAGAAGTCCATGCATGCGCAACAGCGCTCAGCGCGCGCTGTTGCTCCGGGAGAACCGTGACAGACATGAAATGTCTTGTGTGTTTATTACCGTATATACTTATTGTCCTAATTACTGTGTTGTCTGCACTTATCTCACACTAAAATCCTGTGTCCAATGAATACAAGCTATTTAGACGAATGACAATTTAAACCAATTGTTTTATTCAACAGGAGTGGTTGGTTTGATATGAAGCTTGTGGGACAAATATGAACACATATTTGAACATATGACATCTCAGTTTTACTAAATCATGAATTTAGCTTTTGTGATCTTTGGACAAGCTGACTTGACTGACACCATGGCCAATTGTTTGTGCCACCAATTCCAAATACTTTTTACCCACAAAGCCCAATATTGGCATGGTAGTTCTTTTAACATTTGTCCATTTTAAACCATCATATCATCTGAATATTTTCTTATAATTTTGCTTAATGGATATTAACCATTAGCTTTATTCTGATAGTCATATCATTATCCTTTTTACATTTCTATTCATGTGTTCTGTATATATTTTCTTTCATTAATTATTCTGTGTTGTAAAAGTGCTTACCATATCTCTTCATGATACTCTCAAAGGGATTCAAAGGGGTTCTTACAAACTAGTATAGAATACATTACATCTGGGCAATCAAACTTCTTTCAGATATGATGAAAATTATTTATGGTACTGTCAGTCATTACATTGTATCATCATTATGATCATAATGATTTACCAAAATATCTATAACTTACAGCTTATTCATGCGTTTTTTCAACACCTAAATGATTTAGTTGCAGAGAGATGAAATGCATTTGTCTAACTGTAAATGCTACATTTGTCTAAAAATCCCGTCATTATAATATTTCAATGTCAATTACTGTGTAACAATCATAAAACAATGTCAGATGACTGCAGACGAGAAAATCGTTAAGCCCCACAGAGAATCCTGAAGCACTTCTCTTGCTTCTCATTACATATGTAATTTTTATGTATGCGTTCAACCTCTTACTTTTTCTTCTGATTTATGTCTTGTGCCTGTTACCATTATTGGTTCCTTAGCTGCCATAAGCACCCTATTAAACTTAAAAGACTGTGTGAAGTATCCAGCTGAAAAAATCATTTGAGTCCCCTAATTATATAATTTCCTCCACCTTACATCTATTCCAGCTGCTTTTTAATAGCCTTTAGTACTTGTTCAGCAACTTAAATTTCAGTGATCCTTGAAAGAGGAACAGTCTGGTGTGCTTTCTGAAATTATTCTTGCCATTGTGGGGGCTTTGTAAGGTTTTTAGTTGACCTTTGGGTTCTAAGTGGATTTGTTAGGGAGTCAGTTTAGTTTTTCATTGCAGGAACTGTGCAGAGATTCCACATTTACTTTATGAATTTGTTGTCATGGGGCTGTATTCAGAGTTGGTGACTTATGTCAGAAACTAATGTCCAAAGTTTAAGTCAGCATTTATGTGGGGAAAGCTTGCATTCACAGAAGGCATAAGCAGATGCTTACGCCAAATTTGTCCAGTTGAATGCCTCAGTCAGCTTATGAAAATCACCTCTGAGGTTCAGTCATTCTTGAGTAGAGTTGTTAAGATGGGGTATTTCAATAGCATTTAGACCACAACCTTTAATCCTTAGAGGTTTCATGAAAAGCCAAGGAGTTTTGTTGGCTGTGACATGGTTTAACTATGTTAATTTAATCCTTTTACAATCTTTGATTTGAAAATATTTTCACTGTGTTGGTTTCATGAGAGACTATACTACTATCACAGATATCCTTAAACTTTGCCAGACCTATACAGAATCAAAACAATTCTTTTGAACATGTTGAAAAATGTTGTGAAAATACCCATTGTTTCATGGATTACAAGCATCTTGCGGCTATAATTTGATAATTAGTTACTTTGGTCTGTAAATAGTTTACAACGGTTATATAAAGTCAGACAAAGAAAATAAAGAAAATAAAAACCTAAATGTAGGTGAGTAAGTAAGTTCCAAGTCAACAGAGAGAAAGGCAGAGCAATTAGCCTCTTTAATGAATATGACTGAAGTGCAAAGTCTTTACTATTCACTTATTCACTTCATGGCAGCTAATAACATCCTCGTACAATGCTGTTTTTGTGTATATCTCATACTAAGTAGCTTTAGATGTTCAATTGAAATACAACATAAAACAAAGGAAACTCAAGTAAACACACAATACAATTTTTCTTTTATTGAAGAACAAAAGTGATCAAACTCCTATCACCGTTGTGAAAAACTAATTGCCCCTTTATACTTAAAATCTCATTCTGCCACCTATAGCAGCAATAACTGCAACCAAATGCTTCCTATCACTTACATCTAGGACTAAGACGTATTTCTCCTATGCTTTGGTTCATTAACTAGCTGGATGATCCAGTTGCCCTTGAGGTTCACAGATTTTATTATATATATATAATATATATTATTATATATATTATAGTATAATAATATTATTATTATTATTAGTATTAGTATATCTTATAGAGTAGTGCAGATTAGCGAAAAGCAATAAAAAATAATGAAATCAAGTAAATAAAAAAATAGCAAGTAAATATATGCATTAAGACAAAATTATAATAACTTCAAATGTGATAGTAAAAACTAAAAATGTGTTCCATTACTTGTTACTAACAGGATCAGATTTAAATTTCAGTCTGACTGAAATAAAAAAATCTATTTATACAGTACATAAAGGTCATTTACACTTATCTTTAAACTTGTATTACATAATAGAGAAAGTATGATATTTTATTTTATTTTATTTTATTAATTTACACCTGGCATCAGTTTCAATTCATATTTATGCTGGAATATTATTTCAACAAACACAGTAA
Source organism: Ameiurus melas (assembly GCA_012411365.1). NCBI lineage: Eukaryota > Metazoa > Chordata > Actinopteri > Siluriformes > Ictaluridae > Ameiurus > Ameiurus melas. The sequence continues at coordinate 12,786,232 of CM022780.1, read as the reverse complement.
AGTTGAATCCCACATGGCTTTCTTTTTACTATAAAATGCTATTTACACCTAGTTTAAAGGCACATAGTTTAAAGGCATGTTGTAATACTCCACGAAAGAAAATACCACCTGGGATTAACCCATTGAAGCTTTAAATGCCTATGCAAGGCATATCCAAAGTAAAATTGCATCTGTTCTTGAACGATTTGGAGCACATCCATGATTTTGGTCTCTATTGATACAGGACACGCTGAGGTTACAGAATTTGTATAAATGCTACTATTCAACGACAACAACAAAGACGTTGAATGTAGTTGCTGTTCTGATTGTGTCTTTAAACATTTTATTTCGATCAAATCACAAGATTCTTAGCTTTCGAATGGTATATTGCATACATACTATGTAAAACTGTGTAAATGGCAAAGTTCTCCTAATAACATTGCATAACAGGACATTAAAATTCCTATGGATTGCCATATAATCTTTAAACTTGGCTTCTGGAACAGCAAGAGGGCTTCAACCTTGGGGAAAAAAAATAGCGGTGAGAATGCAGACAGTAAAAGTCAGTTTGAAACCTACCTCGTTGTTACTGCACTACAAGATAAACCAATAAACCTTCCTACTTACAATTAAGAAACCATGTTTTGAGCAACATTAATTATTTTCTTCAGATATTGATTTTAAACTATTTGGACATTTATTATTATTATTATTATTTATTATTATTATTATTATTATATTTTTATTTATTTATTTATTTATTTATTTATTTATTTATTTATTTATTTTTAATGCAAATATTCAAATAGTAAAATGCCCATTGCTAATTTAAAAGACAATGACACTTAAAAAATATATATGTTTAAAACTATATTATTACATTTCCAAACATGTAACAAGGTCTACAAAATAACAAACAGGTAGTAATATCATTTAGGCTTACGTTTTTGCCAGATTTTGACAAGGAGTATACCATTTTTTTTGTAGTGTTCAGTGACTATTTTATTGTTTTGGAAACCTTAGACTTATGCATTTGCAGGTTGCCTCATATTCCTCCTACTCTCCAGGTCAAAAGCTGAATGAAATGAAACCAGTGACGTATTGTATCCACTTTTCATCTCAGTAGTCTTTGCAAAAAATGGATTTCTTCTGATTGCATATAGGAAAGGATCACAGAAGAGTATAAAGACAATCATTCATAAAAGGCAAATTCATACATTCAGGCCAATTACAGCATTATGGATGTGACATTAGAACTCATATTGCCATGTGCCTCATGTCCTCCATATCCTTAACAATTTCTCTTGCAGGATCAAAAAAGTCTGTTTGTCTGGCTGTCTGTCTGTCTGTCTGTCTATCTATCTACAGTACCCTCCACTAATATTGGCATCCATGGTAAATATTAGCGAAGAAGACTGTGTAAAATTGTCTTTATTGTTTAACCTTTTGGCCTTTCTTGGTTGGGTCTAAGAGGGGGGAGACTAGAGAAGAGAAGTTAGGCACAATCCTCCTGTAGTATCCTGTTAACTCCAAAAAGGCTTTCTTTCTTTGAGGCGAGTCTGGGATATTCTTTTACTGCCTCTATCTTCTTCTCATGTGGTTTGAGTATGCCCTGGCCGATGCGATACCCCAAGTACTGTGCCTCGGTTAGCCCCAGATAGCACTTTTTTGGGTTAGTCGTCAGCCTGGCTTTTCTGAGGCTCCCCAGGACCTCCACTATATGATGGAGGGGTCTGACCAGGTGGAGGAGTGGATGATGACATTGTCCGGGTAGGCAGCTGCAAATTACCTGTGTGGTCTTAGGACAATGCCCATCAGGTGCTGGAATGTCTCTGGTGCTCCATGGAGGCCAAAGGGGAGATCCGGGTACCGCTAGTAGCTGCTGGTGGTGTTGAAGACAATTTTGGGTTTAGCCACTTGCCAGTATCCCTTGGTCAGGAGGAGGAAGGAGATAAAATGGGCTCTCCGCAGTCACTCCACCAGGTCATCCACTCGACTGCAACTTCCTGAAATTGTTGCAGAGCCTGATACTGCCATTGGGCTATGGCACCACAACAATGGGGTGGACCAGGGGCTGGCAGACTCCTCAATCATGGCATTATGAAACATCCGGCTGACCTCAATAACCTAACGATGAGCCTCTGGGACACGGTAGGGCTGCTGTCTTACTACTACTCCCGGTGAGGTTTTTATGTTATGGTGGAAGAGAAGCATCAAACCTTGGAAGGACACAAAGATGTCTGCAAATTGGTCCACCAGCTCTGTCAGCTTGTCTTTGCTTGGGTGTATGGCTCTTGAGTTGTAGACTCTTTGGTGATCTCACTGTGCTGCTTTCATATACTCTCGGATGATCAGTCAATCACTCAGTCAATTCATGCCTGCATGCATGGACGTTCTACACCAGGGAGTGAAACAGAGAGGGCTGTTCTTCCCAGGCCTCCCAGGCCATTTCCAGCAGTCCTTGAGGGTACCATCCAAAGAGAAGCTTGAAGGGGGTGAAGCCTGTAGATACTTGGGGAGTCTCTTGGATGACGAAGAGCATGTAGGGAAGGAGACAGTCCCAGCTCCTACTGTCCTCATCTAACACCCATCATAGTATCCATTTGAGCATTTTTATTTGGTGAATTTGACCTGGTGAAACATGGGTCCAGCTTGGTGGGCATGGGCTCATCCCAGGGCATTCCATAGGTGGTGCGGCTGTCCAGATGTCTCCTCTCCCGGTGAAGGTCCACTTTGATCTGGTGGTGGAGTGGGCCAAAGAGGACCTCTTTTTGTTCTCCCCTGCCTATCATGAGGGTGGCTAGAGTGAACTTGAAAGCCTTCAGCATCTCTCTGGGGTAGTTGGTGCATTGCATCCTGACAGTCTTGCATTCATCAGATGGCAGAGCTCTCAGAAACTGGTTCATCACCAACTGCTTGATGATCTGTGAGCCGATGTGCTGGCCTGATTGAAGCCACATACGGGTGTTATAGAGCAGGGTGTACATTTGGGCTCATGGGGTGACTCCAGAGTGGTAGAGTTATTTGTGTAACTTGGCCACTGTGTTGGTAGGAGACAGGCTGCAGCAAACCAGTATCTTGTATTTGAGGGTCTCTTAGTTAGCAGCTTCGGCTGGCAGAATGCGAGTTACACCTCCCCAGAGTATGTTGGCCCATTCATGTTATTCCAACTCTTCATGTAGGTTGACCCACTCAAAGGTCTCCAGAAGGCCTCGACATTGTCCTCAATGCTGAGCTTGGTGAGCAGGCTCTGGGCCTCCAAGCAGGGGTCAGGGAGAGGATTGGCAGCAGCAGAGCAGGAATTTTTGAGCTGTAGGATCTCATGGGTGGTAATCCAAAGATGTTGAGCTAGCTTCTTGGTTATTGCCTTCTGCTGGAGGTTGGTTTCCAGCAGGTGTTGCAGCTGGTCTGTGCAGGATGGACAATCATGGCATCCATGCTAGAGTTTGTTCTTGGTCTGTGTTATTGCCTTCATTCTCCACCACTGTGAAATAATTATTTAGTTAATATAAAAGTGCAAATTTGTGTACTTTTTGTGTATTTTTTTAAAGTTCTGTTAAATTAATGCCATGGGAAAGGTGAATGACACAAGTTACATTAACTGAAAATATTTGCGTTTGACTTAATAAGAACTTTAGTTTCACTGTAATCAAAGGGTACTGTGGCAACTCTAGGCCATGGCAGGAGGAACATAGTTACTCAGGAGGCAGGAGTGAGGAAATAATGTGCCCTTTTATTTTAGTATGTGGAGGAAGTTGAGAGTGTGAGGAATCTTGGTGCTGACTGTGCTGGCTGTGCATGGGACCCAAGAAGCATGGTGCTGACAGCGGGAACTGGCTGAGGGGGCAGTGTGGCCAAGGCGTATCTTCGTCAGCACTGTTGTAGTCCGTGTCAGTTTCTAAACAGCATAAAGACACAAGAGTCAGTATTACCATTACTGGTGAACTTGCTCACCTCTCTGTGCTGAAGCTGCCCTTTTAGAGTCTCCCTTTGTCTTTGGCGGTGTGTACTTCTGCTGCCCCACCATGCAGCCATGTGCTTCCAAGCTGTCCACCACATGTGGGGGCTGAAGTGGAGCTGTCCATTTAGGATCTGGCTGGCAGTCGCGCAATCAGTTGTCTTAAGTTTTTGAGTTAACTTATTTGGGTTTACAGTGTGCTCAGTGCTGCAGAGTAATTAACTAAAATTATTGATGCTAGTAATGTTTTGGATCTGCCTGGCCTTTATATAAAGCCATTTACTGCAATTGCATCCATCTGCATTTGCATTATATGAAAGAAAACTTTGCCCCAACATGGATGCAGCAGAAAAGTGAAAGCCCTTTTCTCACCTGAGACCGACGAGACTACCTCCCACACCAAGCTATAATTTGAGGCTCATAATGAGGCCTCCCAAGTCCTATTCCTGCTAGAAGCTGGAATCATATCCTCAGAAGATCTGCTCCAGTTCGAGGTCAATGGCACAGCCTCCCAAGTCTTTCTAGAAGCTCACACACCATGCTCCTGTCTGAGGCTGAAGATGCGACATCCAAAGCAATGCTCATGGCAGAGGCTGAGGAGATGTCCACATATGTCAAGCTCATGTCTGAGGCCAACAGCAAAGCCTCCCAAGACCAGTTCATGCCTGAGGCTGATGATGCAACCTCCAAAGCCTGGTCAGCCCAGCCAACTAGCTCCGGTGAGCCTGTTGCTGACCCATTGTCTTCTTACCGCCAGTATGCCCCATGTCTGCTTCCCAACACCTCTGGAAGGACCCCACTACAATGAAAATGCCTGCCTCAGGACTTTGGATCATGAATGGACATTTGCACAAACCGCGCTTCTGGGTTTTCACTTTGCTTATGTCACCACGTGTGTTTTCATTTTGTTTCTGTGCTGTCTTTACCCCTGTAATTGTTATTGGTTTTTTTCCTCATTTGTTGTCATCATTCAAAGCTGTTCCTGTTTCCCCCTTGATTAGTTTGTCCATGTATACCCTTGTGTTTCTGTATGATGTTGTGAAGTATCATTTAGTGTGTTTGCCAGCTGATCCTTAATGAGCTTTTTTCCAGTGTGTTTATCATTCTGGTTTTCATTCTTAGAAGCTCTCATACCTAGAAGACTCAAGACTTGGTTATCCAGGTGAGATTATGCACAGAAGCAGGAAGGTGAGTTTTAGGCATAAATTGTTATAGGTACTATGCATTCACAGACCCTTTCTCACAGTACAATGGCATTCCATACTACTGGCAGAATGGAAATTGACTTATTGGACATTTTAATCAGTATAAACAAATAAATAATTTTATCACCACAAATCTGTAATCATCATTATCATTAGTCAAGACACTGTTGTCTTTCTGTGTGTGGGAATGGGAAAGGGGAGTGGTGTGAGGCCCTGCGGGGCAAACAATTCACATATTATAAACCACAGTATCCAATTGGGTTGTCACTATACTGTAAGCATATCTTACAATACTATACCAGCTGAAGAATCATGAAGTAGTATCGCGATAAGATGCACCATTCATGAAAATACATAATTCAAATATATAAAATGAACCAAGTTTACAGAAATACATAGATATAAATGAAAACAGACAAACCAGATTTTCCTCTGAATACTTTATTAATGAGAATGAATAATTGGCTATTGGAAAAACTCAAGAATAATTAAAGCTGCAAGCCAGGATGAATGGGCCATCACACCCAAGTGCACATTGAGGCTGTTCTGCAAGGGGAACACCATTCCATCTTTTAGCACTTATTATATGTTTTTAGGAGTGTATCATGATGTAAAACATTTAATTTCTTGTTGGCATGAAATGCCATGTGAAGTTTGGTGGAGATTGAACATTGTGTGTATGAGTTATAACACTTCCAGATTCATGGCAAAACACTGAAATTTGTCAGACAGCCACGCCTTGCATTGAAAAATCTAAAGCTTCACAGTTTAGCATCAACAAGTCCTTTAGATCAGACTGAGTAAATATTATGTTGATCATACTTTCGGTAAAGTATGAGGCATGGAAATGGCAAAATCTGAGCAAGAATTGCAGAGCAATATCAAAATGGCTTCCTGTTCAGTTTAGGATATGACTTTTTTGTATGTTTTACCATGTTACATATGCCTACCAATTTTCTTATGTGTTGGTGAAACACATAAGAATGGAGCAGATCCAATAGCGGTTCACACCATCATTGCCAAGGTCATAATCATACAAATTGCAAGCAACTAATTAAATGTGCCACATATTTCATCTATTTTCCCTAAAGCAATGAAATCATGCAAACGGATTTTGTTCTCAGAGTACTAAAAATTGAACAAAAAATTACGAATAAATAACTGAATTTGGAAATGAACTAAAAAATAATAATAAAATTGGGAATGTTAACTTACTTATGATCAAACATGGCTAATTTTACTGGGTTCGTACAGATGCTTCGTAATTTTTCCCTGGCGCTGAGTGCCAGAACAACTGTCTGAAGGGCGACAACGCATGATTCCGGGTTTTCACTGATTGTGTTTACTTTTGACATATCTGTTTGTTTTGTTTTCTGTATTTCCCTTTTAATTATGTTCTATGATAAACCCCCATGTGTCTTTGTCCCATGTGAAGTATCATGTTTCTGTCACGAATCACGGGTTGAGGCAGAAGCAGGCGCAGACTTAAACATTTAATAACAAACAAACCGACTATGAAACAAAGACAACCTGGCAAAAATTCTGTGGCATGAGACAAAACATTGACTTTAACAACATGAGTCTACAATAACGAAAGACAAGAAACCAGTGCAGACAAAGACTAGATATACACGAGTGCTAATTAACCAAAATGTGAATCAGGTGCATGTGGTGGTGCATGTGGGCATGTGGTGCAGTGCAGTGGCTGATGGGAAATGGAGTCCAGAGTTTCCGGATACGTGACAGAACCCTCCCCCAAGGGCGCTACTCCTGGAGCGCCCAAAATCAAACGTCCACCATTTGGAGGTCCCTCTGGGCAAAAAGTCCTCAGCAAAAACCAGGAGGCCAGGGGGTTTTACAGGGGGACGTCCTTGGCAGAGCATGAAAGCGGGGTGACGTCCCCCACGGGATAGGATAGCGGAGCAGGCTTCACCACGAGGTTCAAGGGGGGAGCAAAGTACCTTACGAGGCTCACGAGGAGAGCGAGGTTCTCCGCGAGGCTCATGGGGGGAGCGAGGTTCTCCGCGAGGCCAGGGAGAGGAGCAAGGTTCTCTGCAAGGTCCAAGGGAGGAACGACGCTCTCCATGGAGCATGAGGGGGGAACGGTGTCCGCCGTGGAGCAGGAAGGGGGAGCGACACACTGAGCGCAGCGAAGGAAAGGAGCGACATCTTCAGCGGAACATGGAGGCATAGTGACGTCCTCAGCGAAGCAGGATGGCAGAGACACGACCTCATCCGAGTAGGATGGCTGAGCGACGTCCACAGCTGAGCAGGGAAGCGGAGCGACGTCCACAGCTGAGCAGGGAAGCTGAGCGACATCCACAGCCGAGCAGGGAGGCTGAGCGATAACCTCAGCTGAACAGGGAGGCTGAGCAACGACCGCAGCTGAAAAGGAGGGCTGAGGCACTTTAAGGTAGCTGAACAGTGGAGAATCCTTGAGTCCACTATGAGATGGAGCGTCCTCTCTCACATAGCGGGGCGGCAGAGACATATCCTCCACTGAACACGCCGGCTGCGCGACCTTGAGGTAGCTGAACAGAGGGGAATCCTTGAGGTAGCTGAACAGAGGGGAATCCTTGAGGTAGCTGAACAGAGGGAATCGTTGAGTCCAATATGAGATGGAGCGATAGCCATGATAGGGGAGGGAGGGTGGGAGTCAGTCTGCTGCTTTCCGAAAAAAAAAAGGTCTTTCGTTCTGTCTCGAATCACGCGTTGAGGCAGAAGCAGGTGCAGACTTAAACATTTAATAACAAACAAACTGACTATGAAACAAGAAAACTCTGTGGCATGAGACAAAACACTGACATTAACAACATGAGTCTACAATAAAGAAAGATAAGAAACCAGTGCAGACAAAGACTAGATATACATGAGTGCTAATTAACCAAAACGTGAATTAGGTGCATGTGGTGGTGCATGTAGTCATGTGGTGCAGTGCAGTGGCTGATGGGAAATGGTGTCCAGAGTTTCCGGATATGTGACAGTTTCTGTGTTTTGCCACCAGAGCCTCATCAAGCCTTTGGATTCTCATTTTTGTTTCATGGTTTTTGATCTGGTTTTCATACTCATTTATGATTCTCATCTAAGACCTATTTTGCCTGTTTGCCAATCACCTGTATTTGTCTGATGGATTTGTCTGCTGGATTTGTCTGAATGCATCTTTAATAAAAGCTTAAACTGCACTTGTATCCGTCCCAACGCTTGTAACATGACAGAATACATTACCTACAACATGGATGTGGCAGGATAGCAGAGCAGACATCACACCAAGAAAACCTTGCCAGCATTTAACTCAGTGGACTGCCATAGATCTCCCAGACCCTTATGATGGATTCTTTGGCTATCCTGAATATTTATCATTGACTGCCAAGTATATTTTGTTAGCCTGGAGGATCCCAAGCCTGACAAGAAGCAGTGGCTGGGGTTCATGCTGTCCCGGCTCTCTGACCAGGCCGACCAGTGGGTGGAGTTTCTATTTACCATGGGATTCAGTGGATTCTATTACACCACGGCCAGCAAGATGGCACTGTGGCACAGCTCCTGACTGGTCACGTGACTTTGTTTTGGTTCGCTCACTTCCTGCTTGAGCATTTAGTTTAATTTAAGTGTCTTTAATTTGCCCCAGGTGTCCATGGTTTTGGTTTGATTATGTTCACTATTTAAATGCCTTGGTTACTGAGCACTTCGCTCAGTATTACTGGTTAGATAGCTGGTATGGTTTGTATCGTTTGTTTCCATGCCTTTATTCATGTCCTGCTCTTGTTTCATGCCAAAATTCCAGTTTCCTGTTTTCCTGTAAAGACCGGGTTGCCTCCGCATGGTTCGTGTTTTGAGTTCTTTACTAAATACTTTGACCTGCATCTGTATCCGCCTCCAATACCGTTCCATAACAGATTCAGTGATGTAACTCTGTTTGTGGAACTATCTGTGAAACGGTTTGAGAGTCTAGAATGCAAACCTGACCTGGAAAATTTGTTGGGTATCCAGCCTGTCCAATAAACCTGTCCGGCTGTTCACCACCTAACCTACTATGAGCAGGCCAACAGGGTGGCATCCATCTCCAGAGCTCCAGCCTGAGACCCACGAAATGGTCTCCCCTGTAAAGTTCCAGCTAGACATCAACCTGGTGTCTTCATCTCCAGAGCTCCAGCCTGAACCCCACAAGGTGGTCTTCCCTGCCGAGTACCAGTAGGAGGTCAACGTTGTGACCTCCCAGGTTCAGTTCCAGTTATAGGTTGATTGCACAGCCTATGAAGTCCTGTTCATGCCAGAGGCAGACAAAACAGCCTACCAAGTCCTGTTCATGCCAGGGGCCGAGGAGTTGGCCTACTAATCCATGTTCATGTCTGAGGCCAAGAAGGCTGCCTACAAAGCCATGTTCCTGCAATAGGCTGACAGGAAGACCTCCCAAGCCATGTTCCTACCGGATGTTAATGGCACAGGCTCCCATGTCATGTTCCTGGCTGAGGCCCACGAGATGGCCCACCAAGTCATCTTCCACCCAGAGGCCGATGATACGGCCCACCAAGCCATGTTCCAGTCAGAAGCCTAAGAGATGGCCAACCAAACTATGTTCCAGCCAGAGGCCAATGAGATGGCCCACCAAGCCATGTTCTAGCCAGAGGCAGACAAGATAGCCCACCAAGCCATGTACCAGCCAGAGACTGATGAGAAGGCCCACCAAGTGTTCTCCCGAAGCTTCCGGGGGGTCTCTGTGATGGAATTCCCCTTGCACTGAGTGGCAGAGCATTCAGCGTGCCTGAAGCGCGACAGCTTTTCCAGGTTTTCATTGACGGTGTTTACCTTTGATACATTTGTTTTGGTTTCTTTCCTATCTCTGCCCCATTATGTTATTGGTTGTTCCTATTGTCATCAGCTGTCATCCTATTGTCATGCTTTTTTAATTATGTTGTATATTTAAACCCTATGCGTCTTTGTTCTGTGCGAGTATCATGTGTCTGTGTTTTGCAGACAGAGTCATATAAAGCCTTTGAGTCTCAGTTTTGTTTCATGGTTTTCTTTCTTGTTTATGATTCTTGTCCAAGCCCTGGTTTGCCTGTTTGCTGATCCCCTGGTTTTGTGATTAAATTTGCATTTCACAGACATTTCTCCAGCTTCACCATAACACCAAGGTGAGTGACAGGACCAGAAGGTTGCCAACAACTTTCATTTTAATTTATTTATTAATTTTCATATGATTTATTTTCATGTGATTCATTTTCATGTGATTCATTTACCTTTTCTCTCCTCCCTTCCCTTTCCCAAATATTTCATTGAGAAGAAAAAAAACAAAAAAAAAAAAAACAAAGGAAAATAAAATTAAAAGTACCCACCCCGCCCTCCACTGGCTCATCATGGCTACATAATAACTGTCGCTGGTTATATAAAAATGATAAAACCCAAGAACAGGCACAAAACTTTAAGTGGGAAGTGTCAGTAACTCCATCATAGCAGATTCAAGCAATCCAAGTTTGGGTCAAATACACAATTTAAATCTCCATCAAAAATCAACAGGTGAGTATTTAAAAAATGGAGAGATTGCTCAACAGTCTATTAGCAAATTCCACATCATCAAAGTTTGGAGCATATACATTTACAACCTGTCTTTGCATTACAGTATCAGCAACTATAATATATCTACCATTCGCATCAGCAATAACATTAGTGGACCTTTTGTCAATTTAAATAGCGACGCCTCTTGCTTTCAAATTAAAGTTCGAGTGGAAGACGTTTCAAATGTGTAAAAACCTTAAAAAAATAAAGAGTCATGGTCGCAGTGAGAGTATCGATAGTAGACTTCATATGAACTATGTCATCGGTGCAACCAGAGAGCGTGTGCCCCATTTCCCAAACAGAACCTTGATCAGTGTTGATATGGTAGCCTCGGTAGCGACTTTATCACTAAACAGCTGTGTCTTCATGGCCTGCAGGTCAAGCTGGATAGTAGACAGCGCACACCCGAGATTCTCCTGCAGCTCCTTTTTAAAAATCAGTAATGGCAGCAACTCAAACCTGAGTGCTGCGAAGTCAGGGTCACCGCTCAGGGATGCGAATACGACTGCGGATTCATGGGGAGGAGGCGCGGATGCGGATTCATGGGTAGAAGGAGACTCGCTTGCGGCGCGCTCTCTAGGCCTCGGTCGTGTCTGAATGCTACCACGAGTTTTCGAGTTCTTTCTAAACATTTTAACGAACCACAAAGTTACAGTGAGGGAAAGAAGTATTTGATCCCCTACTGATTTTGTACGTTTGCATACTGACAAAGAAATGATCAGTCTATAATTTTAATGTTAGGTTTATTTGAACAGTGAGAGACAGAATAACAACAAAAAAATCCAGAAGAACGCATCAAATCAGATTCCAAACTCTCCACCATGGCCAAGCCAAAGAGCTCTCCAAGGATTTCAGGGACAAGATTGTAGACCTACACAAGTCTGGAATGGGTACAAAACCATTGCCAAGCAGCTTGGTGAGAAGGTGACAACAGTTGGTGCGATTATTCGCAAATGGAAGAAACACAAAAGAACTGTCAATCTCCCTCGGCCTAGGGCTCTGTTGTATTGGACAATTAATAATGAAAGGACACAGAGGTATATGAAAACAGTATGTTTATTGAGAATCAGTAGGACTGGTGGGAGAGTAAGAAGGAGAAGGAGATGAGTAAAGAGGGGAGGAGGATTGATGATAAGGGTGTGCCCGGGGGATGCAGCTGGGCTTAATGGACTATCAGAATACTCCGGGCTAGTAGGATTATAGGGGGAAGGAGGAATAGAATCACAGTCAGAAAGATCCATATCTTCAATTGCCCTGAAACAATCAGTAGAATGAGTGGAGGGGGTGTAAGGGATAAGATCTGTTTGAGTAGAGGCATCAACAATAGTAGCAGATGGGCTGAGGCAATATCTCAATGTGGGAGGAAAAGTAGAGGTTGCAGATGGAGTGAACATCAACCAAAAGAGCGAGATCTGCAAAGAGGTGAGACAGCTGGTATCTAGTGTTGAGATCTAGGCCCTCCAGTCCCTCCAGAGCAGAGAACAGGAAACCAAGCCCGGCATTGCGTGCTAGTAACACATATAGAGAGTAACAGTTAAACCACCAGGAACACAGAGCCTTGCTCACCTGGGTATAATGACCACAAACAACAGGTGGAAGGGAATGAAAACAAGCCCCCCCCATGAAAGTAGCACAAGAAATCATATAAAACTAGGTCAAGCAAATTCAGGTCACCCCAAGCAAACAGAGTCAGAAACAGAGCATAAAATAACAAAACACTCACCCATGTTGAAGTTGTTCAAATGAGTAAAAAACCAAAAGTGGCAATGATCCTTTCTGCTTAGAAGCCAGAGACCAAATGATGAATAAGGGGAAGTACCTTTTTAAAAAAAACAGCCAAGCCTGGGGCAATCCTAAGGGTATTGAGGAATGAATAAAACTGGAACTTCAGGGTTGTGGAAAAGAGGGGAAGCACGATTATAAGGGATGTTGAAAATGAATAAAAGTGAAATATATTGGTTGTTGAAAATGATGCAAATTTAAACATAAGGGAAATAGGGAATAAAGAACAGTCAAGTGGCGGAGGCTTCAAGACAAATTATCTTGAAGGGAGTAAAGGGGAGCCCCGCGCCAGGCTAGGCAGATCACTTTTTGAGATGTCCCAAACTGTTTGGATCTCATGTACTGGATTGAATAAATTGGACCTTTACCTTTTCTCACTCATTGGTTCCATGTGGTTCTTTAGACTTGTGAATATTTTGTCTGAACGGTTATATGTATATTTAATATTTACTACATTATTATAATTGTAAAGGCATAATGGGTAAAATTTGACCTACATTTTGGTGACCAAGAAGGGACTGGGCTAAAACCCGAGCGTCCGAGAGCCCGGACCGTGGGACTTGATCTCAAGGGACAGCAAAAAGGCCGTTTAGGGAAAAGGCATAGCAGGCGCCTGTTTAAATGAAAGCCCTGCCTAAGTTATTCTGCTGTCACTTGGGTCAAGCCCAGAGGACCGAACAGAGGACTCAGTTGGTCTCCAAAAGAGCCTTGCACAATTGGAATGTGAACAAAACATGGTGAGAAAGTGAGTGAGAAAAGGTAAAAGAAAGAGTTTATGTTTGTATTTAAAAGTAATGGAAAGTGTGAACCGCAAAAGTAAATCCTGGGCCCAGGTCTGGGTAGAGCGTAAAGGGAAGGGACCCAGTAGGAAAGCATACCCGGTGTGTGATATGATAATTACTCATGTATTTGGGAAAATCGGGAAAAGTGGAAAATTGTCTTGATATTACTGATAGTACTTGATATAAGTTTATGTTGATAAGTTGATGTGTACATGAGTATTCCCAATGTGTGAAATGCTGTAATATAAGTTTGTATGAAGCTGGGCCGAGGATAACAGGAAGGGGAACACCGGTTGTGCGCCCAAAAAGGGGATACAAGACAGAACGGAGATGGACCAAGCAGAGGTAGGAAGAGGATTTGTTTGTTCGAGATGGCTGCAGCGGCAGAAAAGGGAAGGACAGCCTTAGAAATCATAATAGAGAAAAACAAAACAGATGAAAAAGACATTAAACACTATTGTAAAAAGTGGAATGAGAAAACTTGTGGGACATGGAAGTGGCCTAAGACAGGGACGTTTGATGAAGAATGGTGCAAAAAAAAAATAGGGATAGCGTTACAATCTGGGGGGGAACAAAAGAAGGCTCAAAGGGCAAAGGAGAAACAGGTGAAGCAAGAAAAAATAGCAGAATGGTTCTATAGAGAAGGAAGGGACAGAAGGGAAAAGGAAAGGGTATTGAAAGAAAAGGACGAAGCAGAGGAAAAGGAAAAATAGGGAAAAAAGAAATAACAAAGATGGTGCAAAAAAGATGGAAAAAGAAAGAGTTAGAATGGAAATAGAGCGGAAAAGCAAGGCAGTGGCGCCACCATGGGAGGAACGAGGAAAACAGGAGCCTCCGCCACAGTATAACCCCCGGTTCCAACCCCAGGTCAAGCCAAGAAGAAAGGCCCCACCGGCTGGGACATATGTGATACAGGAAGAAAGGGAAGAAGGAGAATGGGAAAAGACTGAAGTAGAGCTACAAGGAACACTTACGGGAAATCAGAAAAAGGCTATCCCTATGGAAGAAAGACAGGAAGAGACAGAGGAATGAGGGGAAGAAGACAGAGAAATAGAACGAGACGACACAGGGGAATGGGGATTGAGCCTAAGCATGCCGGAGACAAGGAACCGGGAGCAGCAAAGGTTCATGGAACAGTATGTTTTGAGTCAGGGGGCCGAGAAGTATCTGCACGCCCAAAGGGAAAGGAGTGAGCAGAATTTACGACAGATGGAAGGAGGAGACCTACTGGAAGCCGAAAAGGATCTACGAGCCCTGAAGGAAAAAGGTGAAAGGTCCCTGGAGCGATTAAAAAGGGAATGCTCTCCAGGAACCAGTCATAGGGAACTCCGAGATCCACCCGCACTACTGGAAGGGGGGTAAAATGTCAGGCAAGGAAAAGAAGAAAAAAATAGAGAAGGGGAGGAGCGTGATAGTTTGAGTGAAGAAGGTGAGCCTGCAGAATGTCGGGAAGAACATAATGACAGCCTGTGGAAACAAAGGAAGGACGGTCAAAGAAACGAGGGGAAGGGGAGAAAAGTAAAAATGGAAGGAGAGTTCACAATAACCCCCTACCCAGGATTGGAGGATGAGGTGATGGACGGACGAGTGTCACAACTGGAGGAAATGGTCAAGTGTGATAGAAGGGCAATGGAGAGGATGGATCACATTGAAGATCAATCCAGACAGATAGCGGACTCCGTCAAGGAATTGAAGATGCAACAGATAGAAGAGCTGAAAAAGCTGCAAGATATAGAAGAGAGATTGAACAAAACCACAGCCCAACAGATGGATAAACTACTAGAGTCAACTAAAGCCTTAGTTTCAATGTACATGACACCGGGTGAAGAAGAAACAGCGTATCCTGACCAACCCCTAATGGAACCGGGTGAACGGGAGAAAGAACTCAAGGGGGCAAACAGGAATGATTGGGAAAAGATATCCCTGGGAAAGGCATCTAGGGGACAAGGCGACAGCATGAATATGAAGCTAAGACTGAAGGAGCTCTTAAAACAACCTTCCAGGTACCAATCACACTACCCAGGGTCAATGGCAAGAAGACAGTCCGTGCCCCCATTAAATAAAGGGAAAGCGTACCACCAATACCCCTGGATAGTGAAGGGGAAGTCATTGCACTACACACAATGGAGCTTTATGGAGCTGGCTGGACTAATACAAAAACTGCCTAGCATTTGTGAAGGAGGACAGAAGTGGATCACACAATTCGAGGAAAAAAATGGCAGGACAGTACCTGGCCGTGGGAGATATAAAGGCGATCGATCCTCTGCCAAACAGTAGGAAAAGGGCACGCGGAGGAGATATTGAAGACACCGGAAATACAAGAAACAATGGACCTTTGTGGCACACATAACACACCATGTGGAACAGCATAGAAAGCTAAAGAAAGAGGCTAAGGAGGCCACAGAAACATTGTTGACTCAGTTGTACAAAGCCCAATTTGGCGAAATAACAAGAACCAAACAAGAAGAAAAAGAAAGACAATGCTAAACAAGAAAATGCTAAACAAGTGGCTATAATGTTGCCCCACCAACCGGCAGCCCCGTTAGGACCTCAAACAGAAATATGGATGCTGGATGCTCAGGGATACCCCAGATACAGATGGGCCAGGGGACTGCCGCGATACAAACCATTCCACGTGATCAGGGGTATGCCATAGGGCCATATACGCAAGTAAGACAGTCTCCCTGGGGCAAAGGGAGGCTATGGTAGGGGCAAGTTCATGCCTCGAGGTAACATGCAGTCAGAAGGATGCTGGGAATGTGGTGATCCAAGTCATCTAAGGAGAAATTGCCCATACTTCCCTAAACCAACATGGGGAGATAGAGTGGACAGAGCTTAAAGACGAGGGCAGGTGTTAGGACCTAGGATGCCTCAAATAGCGCAAGAGGATGACAGGATGCAGCCACAATGGTCACCTCAAACCCCAATGCCCCCAGGAGACCACATGTATGGCCCAGGTGGGAGGCAGGAGCCTAATCAAAGTTGAAGAAGCCTAGAGGAGCCCGGGGGGAGCTTATGCAGTACACCACCACACTACATCTTGAACAAGAACCTACAGTGACGATAGGCAAAACATTCAGCACATCTTTCATGATCGATACTGAAGCCACTTATTCGAGCATCAGGAAGGAAGGTTCACAGTTCCCCCTCTCACATAAGGCAATACAAACAATGGGCTTCTCAGGAAAAATACAGACCTTATGTTTTTCTGAGCGTTAGGAACTAAGACTGGATGGGTTAACAGTACAGGCCCCGCTTTTATACGCCCTGGGGGTGCCTGTCAATTTATTGGGACGTGACACCTTATGTAAATTAGGGCCACAGATACGATGTGAAGCAACTGGCTTGTGGGTCAGCTTCCCCAAGGCTAGAGCCACACAGTGCCTAGTAGTGCATAAGACCTAGAAAGTTCCAAACAAATCAGACAAGGTATATTGGTTGGAAGTACCAGAATTACCCCTCTCGGAGTTGTGGCAGAAGTACCAGGAATGGCAACCATGGATAAAGTACATACAACCAGAGTGGAAGGAAGCAGAGACACCACTCCACTGCACTCTCAAGTATGATAAGGGAGGATGCGACCAAGAATATGCACAGCTATGGGAGGAAATGGAACAAGGAAGAAGAATAGCTTTACTACGCCCCTTGGGCACATTCCGCCCCGATGGGGCTGTTCAGGCATTTAATGATGGATTATGTGGACATGGGAGCAGAAAATAGGACAGAAAAAAAACGATACATATTTGTTGTAGAGGACTGGTTTAGCAGATGGGTAGAGGCTACTGCCACCTCAAAGGAAGATGCTATATGCACAAGTTTTTGTGTTGAGAGGTAATACTTCGCTTTGGGGTTCCCGATTATATGAGTTCTGACAAAGGGGCCCATTTTGTCAACCACACAATAGAATTGATCACCAAGGCACTGGGGATTGAGCACAAATTGGGCTGTGTGTACCATCCCCAGTCCCAAGGTATGGTGGAACGTGCAAATGGAATTCTAAAAAGCAAACTGGCAAAGATATGTGCAAGCTCGCATCTAACGTGGGTGCAGACCCTACCCTTAGCTCTACTCAAAATGCGATCATAAACTAGCCGTATAACGCACCTTATGCCACATGAGATGTTGACCGGCCACCCCATGCCTCTAGCATTCACTCGCCCAGTACACGGGTCCCTCACTAGAACAACTTGAGAGCGAGATGCAAAATTACGTGCGTGCCATCACACGAATCCACAGACACTTATATTCACAGGTCTGAAACGAAATCCAAGGTGAATAGATTCCCCCGTGAGACAAGTCGAACCAGGAGACCACATCTGGATCCGGCAGCACGCGCTGCAACAACGGAGGGAGGGCCCCTTCAGTGTTGTCGCAGCTACCCCGACAGCAGTGAAGGTCAAGAGATGCCCCCACTGGTATCATCTGAGCCACTGTAGCCGAGGTCTAGGCAAAGGACCACTTCTTCGGAAACCAATCGTGCAACCATCTACATCAAGTGAGCAGCCCTCAACATCAGGAAAAACCCAACCGGCACACATCCCCAGCGGGACCCCTATTGATACTGACACTGACAGTGACAGTACTACGGAGGAAGAATGCAGCCCGGCCGAGGGAACAAGAGCACAGACTAAGCGTCGCCTGCCGTCGGACCCCTAGTCCGATCCTAACAAGCGGAGACAGTTCAGCCAACAACATCCTGTCATGTACAACCACCACTAATGAAGCAGGAAGCACAATAGGTGAAGAGGAGGAAGCAGGACATATCGCAGAACAAGAAGTGCACAACGAATCACCCACCGAGTCTGACAATTTAGCACTCATTGTTCAAAGTCTTTCTGTCCCCGATCCACCGGCACCTATACCATTCGAAACTATAGACTTTGATCGATTAGGTGCCTTGGACACATCAGACCTCCTGCCAAACATCGGTACTAGTTTGCTTACGGTCCAAGATCATGCTGAACCCTCCGGCATCGGCCCCTCCATATAGACTAATGCTGACAGATAAAGTGATCATTTTGATTTTAACTGTATCCTAGTCTCTGCCACGACCATGGCCCTTTTGCTTTTTTATGCGTCAATTCATAAAGAAGGGGGTGCCACAAACCTATGTAACCACACATCCCAGTTCCACACCTTATCAGATACCCTACCCTCAGCCCCGTTGATGACCAATTCCAGGCTCTTGTCGAGGCCCACCTCCATGCCTGTCCAACGCTGGCTCCTGGGAGTTATACGCCAGAGGACATACCAGCCTTGTATCAGACGGCCTTCTGCTCAACACAGACACGTGAAGCCTTCTGTGCCCTGGCCCTCATTGCCCTTGGGTACTCAGAATCTCTGCTACAGGGGAGCCCTCATGTAGCCTCCTTTGAAACTGATCAAACCTCAATGAATCTCACGATAGGCCACCTTAAGATCACAGGAACCCCCTCTAGCTGGTGGTGTCGGTTTAATCAGTCCATGGTCTCGCTTCCCCCTGGCGTCTTGCGCAGGGCGCATGTTAAACCTCCCCATCAGCTTTCCTTTTACTGCACTGGAGATGAGTGCGTCGACCGTAAAGCGGTAGCATCCCTTTCCTCTCACCATGCCACCGGACCTCGAGCCCTGCTGGTTATTCATGCCGGCACGTTTATGAAACTAGAACGCTACTCCATGACTTCTGACAATTCTCCCTTGGACTATGATCAAACCAACCTATACCTAGCATGGATGTTTCATACTGCCCGAGCTGTTTTTCACGACAGACGGTCGGCACCACACCTCATGTTTCCCCTGGGGGACATCTCAGAATGCCTGTCCAGCCCTTACACAGGATTTTCTCTGCCCCACGATTTGCTTGCTGGGATCAGCGTCTGCAGACTATGGCCCCATGTGGACGCAGCTCGTCTTGTATGTTCCAGCCAGTACATACATTCCAGTACAGATGTTCCAGCCAGTACGATTCCTCAGTTGTCACCGTGCGGGAAGATCTACCCATTACCTTTCCTTTCTTCCTTTGTTCCTCATTTGGAGCCTAAGATGTCGGCAACTTATCCTCCTGTTGCAATGTTACAGTCCCTATGGAAAATCCAAATATCCCTACACTCCCCACAGGCAACCCGGAACACTCATATGAGACCATTCCTATACCCGACCTAGCCTTCGACACTATGGCAATAGCAGATATCTTTTGGTACTGTGGCAGGGATAAGGCACACCAGACCTTGCCAATGGAGTGGCAGGATTGTTGCGCCCCAACTTTGCAGGTACCCCAGTGGGAGTCCCGGACCACTACAAGGCCATGGGCTCTGTCGGAAGTGGGTTTGCAACCGTTATCCTTCCCGGGGTGCAGCTCGCCCGCAATACAGCCTGGATCAACTACATATGGTACAATCAGCAGAGGTTTATTAACTACACTCTTGGGGCCCTGGGACTAATTAGGGATCAACTCCATGCTACTTCTCTCATGACGGCCCAGAATCATTTTGGCCTTGATCAAATGCGAGCGCCATAGGAAGGAGTTTGCACCATGATCGGTCCTGAATGCTAAGCGGCCATCCCGGTCCACACAGGAGCACGTGCCGCCCTAACTAAAGTACTTGCCTGTCTCCAGGCCCTGCAAAAAGAGGGTTCAAATTCGGGAGGGTTCGAATTCGGTGTTTGATGGAGTAAGACGTGAAGTTTGAGTCTCCTGCTGATTTTGATTAAAAATTGTATTTAATTAGCCTTTTTTGGTAGTATAATATGTTTTGACCTATTCTACTTCGTTTCCTTATTTGTACTTTTAACTCGGTGGTTTGTTAAGATGTCGGGG
The DNA here is from genome assembly GCA_012411365.1 of Ameiurus melas. Lineage (NCBI taxonomy): Eukaryota > Metazoa > Chordata > Actinopteri > Siluriformes > Ictaluridae > Ameiurus > Ameiurus melas. The sequence goes on along the minus strand of CM022780.1, from coordinate 12,766,177 downwards.
AAAAACTCGAACACCGGTGGTAGCATTCAGACAAAACTGAGGTCTAGAGAACGCACAGTGAATCCGCAGCCGCGTCTGCCTCTCTCCATGAATCTGCAGCCGCGCCTCCCTCTCACCATGAACCCGCATCTAAATGTAAAAATGGTAAATGTGCACTTATATAGCGCTTTTATCCAAAGCGCTTTACACTGTGTCTCATTCAGCCGTTCACACACACACCAATGGTAGCAGAGCTGCCATGCAAGATGCTAGCTTGCCATCGGGAGCACCTTGGGGTTCAGTGTCTTGCCCAAGGACACTTCGGCATGTGGAGTCACCTGGGCCGGGAATCGAACCGCCAACCCTACGATTAGTGGACAACCCACTCTACCAACTGCGCCACAACGCATCTGCGCCTCCTTCTCCTCATGTAGCCGCCCTTCTTTCCGCAACCGCATCCGCGAGCATTGACCCTGACGTCGCTGCACTCAGACTTGAGCTGCTGGCTTTGCTGAGGAAGGACATCGCCGATATTTTTAAGAAGGAGTTCCAGGAGCATCAGAAGCACCAGGAGAATCACCAGGAGAATCTTCAGAAGACTCTCAGAGAAGCAATGTCTACTATCCAGCATGACCTGCAGGTCATGAAAACACAGCAGGCTAGTGATAAAGTTGCTACAGATGCCACCATATCAACACTGAAAGGTACTGTTGGGGAAATGGGGCACGCGCTCTCCAGTTGCACCGATGATATAGTTCATTTGAAGAATACTATCAAGTCTCTCACTGCGACCGTGACTCAATTAGAGAATAAATGTGAGGACTTGGAGTCAAAGTCACGGCGTAATAACGTTATGATAGTCGGAGTTTCAGAGGGCACTGACTCCTGTACAACCGCTGCTGTAGCGCCCTTATTAAAAGAGGCGTTTGGTCTGGAGAAGGACCCTTCAGCCGAAGCCCAAGCCTTTTGAACAACCACGAGTTATTGTGTGCAGATTCCATTATCACAGTGACTGTGTTGATATTTTACGCCGTGCGAGAGAGCTTCAGTGGATTAAAGTGAGGGATTTGACCTTCTCCGTTTTCCCTGACTACACAGTCAAGTTAGCCCGGACCCGGGCCATGTTTAACAAGGTTCGGCGTCAACTTTGTGATATCGAGGGTGCTTGCTATGGAATACTTCATCCAGCTCGGCTTCGCATTACATATAACGGTGTCCAGAAGGACTTTATTTCAGCGGAGGAAGCAGGGAGAGATCTTGGGAGAGAACCTCCTTCCCTCAGCCAGGGCATTGAAAATGGGTCGTGGATGGGTATTCCAGCATGACAGTGACCCAAAACACACGGCCATGGCAACAAAGGAGTGGCTCAAGAAGAAGCACATTAAGGTTCTGGAGTGACCTAACCAGTCTCCAGACCTTAATCCCATAGAACATCTGTGGAGGTTCGAGTTGCCAAACATCAGCCTCGAAACCTTAATGACTTGGAGAAGATCTGCAAAGAGGAGTGGGACAAAATCCCTCCAGAGATGTGTGCAAACCTGGTGGCCAACTTTTTTTTGCCACCAAGTACTAAGTCATGTTTTGCAGAGGGGTCAAATACTTATTTGCCTCATTAAAATGCAAATCAATTTATAACATTTTTGACATGCATTTTTCTGGATTTTTTTGTTGTTATTCTGTCTCTCACTGTTCAAATAAATCTACCATTAAAATTATAGACTGATAATTTTTTTGTCAGTGGGCAAACATACAAAATCAGCAGGGGATCAAATACTTTTTCCCCTCACTGTAAGTACAAGTAATAATAAGAAAATGAAGTAGAATAAGTCAAAAATATTATATGACCATTATATCATTAGATGCTGAAAAAGCATTCGACAGGGTCGAATGGGAGTATTTGTTTGCAGTCATGAGGAAGTTTGGATTTGGGGACAAGTTTATTTCCTGGATTAGCCTCCTTTACTCAACCCCCTATGCTAGAGTTCAGACTAACGATACGTATTCGGATTATTTTACGCTCAGACGAGGGTGCCGCCAAGGGTGTCCTTTATCCCCACTGCTTTGCGTTGCTGCGCCAGCTGCGCTGCTCTATTGTATTTAAATCTTCCTCCTTGTTTAAAGGAATAGTTCGATATGGTGTAGAATACAAATTGTCGCTATATGCTGATGATTTGTTATTGTATGTAACTGATCCTTTCTCCTCTATGCCTTCTGTCTTGGATGTTCTGTAGTCTTTTGGTGTTGTCTCTGGTTATAAACTAAATTTAGATAAAAGCGACTGTTTTCCTGTCAATTCTCCAGCACTGTCTCTCCAACAGTCAGACCTACCGTTTCGATTTAGTCAGTCAGGTTTTAAATACCTAGGTATCAATGTGACACGTTCTCTATCTAATCTTCTATCAGCTAACTTTACTCCCCTTATCTCAAAGGTAAATCTTTATTGCAGAAATGTAAACTTATGGGAGGACTTGCATTACCCAATTTTCAATTCTATTACTGGGCTGCACACATCCATAAACTTTGTTACTGGGTTCAATCTCCTGGATCTTCTTGGTCTAAATTCCAATTATCTTCTTGTAGGGAATCCTCTTTACCTGCTCTACTTTAACCTCTTTACCTACAAAACTTTCCCTTTATACTGATAACTCTGTTGTCCTCAGCACACTTAGGACTTGGTATCAATTTAGACGACATTTTAAATTTGTAGGTGCATCCTCTTTGTGTCCTTTAGTGAACAACCATCTATTTCTCCCATCGTGTATGGACTTCTCATTTTCAGTGTGGTATGACAAGGGTATTAAACAAGTTAGGAGGTTGTATTCTGATGGTGTGTTTGATAGCTTTGCCAATTTGGCATCCATGTACGATCTCCCCTTGACACATTTCTTTCGGTACTTTCAAATACGGAATTTCGTTTCTAGATGTTTTCCTGGTTTCCCTTCTGCTCCTCCTGAACAGACCTGGGAAGACTTGTCCAAGTCGAGATTGTCTGTGATGTATCCGGATGTTGAGGACAAGTGTGATAAATGCCATGGCTCTCCCTGTCATCTTGGCCATATGTTTTTCTTCTGCCCTGAACTCCATGGTTTTTGGTCTGGCTTTTTTACCATCATGTCCACTATTCTCAGGGTACATTTAAAGCCTTGTCCATTGATTACGATATTTGGGATTCCTCAAGCTTCAATTCCGTTGAGCTCGATACAAAAGATGTTATTGCTTTCACATCCCTTATAGCAAGACGTTCCCTACTGTTACATTGGAAGTCTGCTAAATACTCATCTATCTCCCAGTGGATAAAGGACGTGATGTTTTTTCTGAAACTCGAGAAAATAAGATATACAATGAATGGATGTACAGATAAGTTTTTTCATAAATGGCATCCCTTTATTGCATACTTTATGGAGTTACAGACACTACCCACTTAAAGGTTGGCGCCTGATGTTGAATTTTATAATATCTCTATAACCAGCGACAGTTAATGGGTAGCCATGATGAGCCGGAGGGGTGGGTTGTGGGTTCCATTTTGTTTTTCTTTGTATAAAAATCTTTGTATAAAAAGAAAAAAATCTGTGAATATTTACTGCTGTTGCTAATTTTGTATTTTTTGGAAATGGTGAGGACAGAACAGAAAAGGCGATTTAGATAGGCTTAGCAGTTCAACAGAAATGTTAATCAGAAATGTTTATTAAAAAAGAAACGTTATGCAGAAATGTATAGCAGAAATGTTTAGCAGAACTGGTTTAGCAAAAATTGTAGAAATTTTCTGTAGAAATGTTCAGCAGAAATGTTCAATAAAAATGAAACATGAAAAAAAAAAAAAAAAATATTATATGACCAAAAAAGTGCTAATTAATTACAATTTTAATTGAAATCAGCAGGAGACTCGAACTTCGCGTCTTACTCCTTCGAACATAGAATTCGAACTCCTTTCAATGGAATGTTGCTAAATGTCACTAGATGATGTAATGGATATGCTAATTGGTGCATGACATCATCGTGTCATATTGGTCTCTTGCATTCTTACTAGTGTCAGACCTTTACATCTGTTTGCTTCTTTCCTTCTCTCTGTGCTCACATACTGTATTTTAACCCTTAACCCATAAATGTGTCTAAAATGACCCAATGAGGTAATTTGTTTGCAATATTTTTTAAATGAAATGTTTTTATAATTTCATATGATAGGTATTCCTCAAAAAACTATTTTTTGATCTCATGAAATAAATTTTTTGATTAAAAAAACATTTATTGATTAAAATAAAAGCTTTTGTATTACTACCCCACTCTTCCATAAGTGTGTCAAAAAAGATCTGTGTGCATGAAAGGAAATTCTCTTTGATCATTTTATATTTTATATTATGTACCCTCATATAATATGAACTGCTTGCAAATATATGATGAATGTAATAATTTAGTTACCTCTTTGAATAAACTGCTATCTGTTACGACGCGGCGAGATCAGCGCGGCAACACACTACCTGTAGTCCCGCCTAGGGACATGGCGGAGGACTACACTTCCCTGTCTCGCCCGCGCTTGAGTTCACCGGAGTTCTAATTGAGAACACCTGAAACCACCTTAGGTTATATAAGGACGTCCCAAGCTGCAACCCGATGCGAAGTATTCATTCAGTAGCCTTAGCTCTGTATGATACTAAGCTCTGTGTGTTCTAGTGTTGACTACGGTCCTATATTTCATGCTCGACTTACTACACGTCTTATCTACTCCCCATTTTCCTGGCTTTCCTGTTTGTCTCAGTATCAAGTCCCTTGTCATTCTCTTCTCTCCGCTTGCCTGCATTTGTCTCCGACTACGCATCGTTACAGAATACTTCGGAGTTTGCACGCCTCATTGCAGAATGTGACCTTCTTGGTAGAAGCGTACCAAGAAGAAATCTCTACGCTATCCCATGAACTCGCACGAGCAAACGCTTCCACATCTGCAAACGCCACGCCCCTGGTTCATGCGTCACCAGCATCCACTGCTCCGGGGTATGTTCAGCCAACACCAGCTGTGCATAGCCCGCCTCTGCCCACACCAGAGAGATATGCTGGTGAGCCAGAACGATGCAAGGGCTTCCTCCTACAACTCTCGTTGTTTTTCGAGAGTCAGCCAGAGTTAACTCATTTCATGGAATTGCTCTCAGGGCCGGCTCTGGCGTGGGCCACGGCGGAGTGGGAATGAGGAGGCGATGTCAGACCATCCTTGCAGGATTTTATCTCTCGATTCCAGTGCGCCTTTGATCCGTCTCTGGATGGTTGGGAGACTGGAGAGGAGCTTTTGCAACTCCAACAGGGCTCTCGTACCGCAAGGGAGTACGCGTTGGAGTTTGGCACTATAGCTGCCCGTAGCGGCTGGAACGAACCAGCCCTCAAGACCGCCTTTCGGAGTGACCTCAATCCAGACCTCCTGCAGGAGCTGGCCTGTCGGGGTGAACAGTCCTCATTTGATGAACTGGTTGACCTTACTATTAGGTTGGATTGTCTGCGCTTAACCAATCGGCCCATGCAGCACGCCCCTCTGCCAGCTGGACGGGAGGTAAGGAGCAAGCCCATGCAACTATAAAGGGCACGGACACGCGAGGAAGAGAGGGAGAGATGACGCGAGGAATCCAGGTGCTTCTATTGCGGTGAGGACACCCATGGCATTTGCCAATGTTTGCACCGGGGACACCAAGGAGATGGGAGGCGCAGAGAAGCCCCACAGTGTCAGTACCTGGTGAGTCCTAGCCAATCACTTATCTCACATGTTTTCTCTCTATCAGTAGTGATAGAACTCAGGCTGCTCTTTGGTGCTTTCAGCTCTCATCGACTCCGGGGCGGCGGATAACTTCATAGATGAGATGACGGCGCAGGAGCTCAACCTCTCTATACATCCCCTCCTCTGTCCTCGTGAGCTCCAGGCCATAGACAGGTCACCAATAGGGGAGGGCGTAATATCTCACAGCATGCAACCCCTCAACCTACAAGTCAGCACCCTTCACCACGAAACCCTGGTTCTCTACCTCACAGTCTCTACCAGACACCCCGTGATCCTTGGTCTTCCCTGGGCATAATCTGCTAATCTCCTGGACGGACAAGCAGATAACCCAATGGTCCCCTTACTGCCGGCACAGGTGTTTAAAGGGGCCCACGGTCCCCTTGGCCACCACGACAGTGGAGAGCCCCCTGGCGTCCGTTCAGAATAAAATTCCCTCTCACTACTACGACCTCCAAGAGGTGTTCAGCAAGGAGAGGGGCCAGTTGTCTCCCACCTCACAGACCGTACGACTGTGCAATTGACTTACTTCCTGGGGCCAGTCTACCGCGAGGTCGAGTATATCCTATATCCCAGGCTGAGCAGCAAGCCATGGAGGAGTACATTCGGGAGGCTCTTCTGCAGGGTTATGTTGTGGTTAAAATATACATAAAATAAACATGAGGGAAACCTAGTATGAGTAATAGGTAATTTTATTGAAAATCAGCAGTGAGATGCACAATTTGGTGGCAGGTGTTCAGATCCACATCCACCCCCTCCAATAGAGGGAAAAGGGAAAAATGGCAGGCACCTAGACACACACAAAAGTGGTAATAGGTGGATATTGATGAACAGGATTAACACACCAGGATTTATTAGTCAAAAAGAAATATAAGAGCGTTAAGAAAAAACACACACTCTTACACATTCAAGGTCAGGCATGCAGACATAGCACACACACACACACTCTCTCTGTCTCTCCCTCTCTCTCTCTAACACACTCTCCCGAAGGCCAGAACTCACACACATAACATTAGAACTTTACAAGAATAAATAAAAAAAGGAGTATAAATAGGATATTAGATAATATAATGATATTATGAAGTAGGGAGTACAGTAAACCACTTGCAATCAGTTTAACTGTATATAAAATAGAAATATAGAGCAGATATGAAAGTAAATTATAAACCAGAAATACAGAAAAAAAGGTAAAAGGAACTTACTCCTAATGCAGAGAATAAAGATTCTTGTCTCGCAGGGAAGGGTCGGGCATGCTGTAGACAAGGGCCTTAAATCTCCCTCTAAGCCGTTCGTCGTGGAGGTCGATGCATCAGAGGCCAAAGTGGGAGCCATTTTGTCACAAAGGTTTGGTGAGAGTTCCAAACTACACCCCATAGCCTATTTTTCCACAAGCTATCGCCAGCAGAACGGAACTATGATGTGGGCAACCGTGAACTGCTGGCCATTAAGCTGGCCCTGGAGGAGTGGAGACATTGGTTGGGGGGGGCTTTACACCCCTTTGTCATCTTCACAGACCATAAGAATCTGTAATACCTGAGAACTGCCAAGGGCCTCACTCCTCGCCACGCACACTGGTTCCTGTTCTTCTCACGGTTTGATTTCACCCTGTCATACTGTCCAGGTTCCAAGAATACGAAGGCTAATACGAATACTAATACTAAGTCTCGCATGCATTCTCCAAAGCTGCGGACAGAGCCGGAGAGTTATGTTATGCCGCCGTCCTGTATACTGGGCTCCCTGGAGTGGTCCCTAGAACAGTGCCTAGCCCGTGTCCCCAATGCCAGAATCCCAGTCAATTGTCCGATGAGTAAACAGTTCGTGCCTAAGCAGTACAGAGTCAACCTTATTACCTGGGCCTACACGACTCCGGCTATGAGCCACCAAGGAGCCCGTCGCACTTTCCAACTACTGGCCGAAAGGTACTGGTGGCCCAACATGTCCAGGGAGGTTCAGCGCACTGTGTCCTTGTGTTCCTCTTGCGCTTAAGCCAAGGGCCCCCATGCTCTCCTGGTTGGCAAGTTGTTACCCCTACTCATACCGGAGCGTCCGTGCTCCCACTTGGCCCTCGACTTTATCACTGATTTGCCGAAGTCAGAGGGGAATTTTGGTGATCATGAACCGATTTTCTTAGTCACTGCACTTAATTCCACTGCCAGCCATCCCAACCACCTTCATCATGGCGGAGCTCCTGTTCCAACATGTTTTCCGTTACTTCGGTGTCCCTGAAGAGATTGTGTCGGATATGGGGCCACAGTTCACCTCACGGGTATGGGCTAGCTTTATGAGGAAGGTGGGGATTGCAATCAATCTCACTTCCAGTTATCACCCCCAAGCTAATGGACAGGCGGAACGAGCTAACCAGGAGGTGATACGATTTCTGCGGACCTACTGCTCAGAGAACCCAAGGGATTGGAGTCAGTACTTACCGTGGGCGGACTATGCCCAAAACTCACTACGGCATTCCGCTACCCAGCTCACCCCATTCCAGTGCGTGTTGGGGTATCAACCTCCATTATTCCCTTGGAACGCTGCTCCCACTGACTCCCCAGCAGTAGATGAATGGGTCTGCCGAAGTGAGCAGGTCTGGGAACGTGCCCATCAACAGCTGGTTCAGGCATCTCAGGTAGCCAAATGAAAGGCCGACCCACGCCGGAGGGCTCACTCGAAGTATCGACCAGGGGACAGGGTGTGGCTCTCCCGCATACTGAGGCAAATTAATGAGGTTACTTATCGTCTGGACCTTCCAAGACACAGTCGTGTCTCCCCGTACTTCCATGTCTCCCTGCTCAAACCTGTGGCTCTGGGCCCCCTGGCCACAACTGTGCCTGAGGGTTCCCCACCTGAACCATTGGAGATAGAGGGGCATCCAGCTTACCGCGTTTGGGAGATTCTTGACTCCAGACATAGGAAGGGAGGACTCCAGTATCTGGTGGATTGGGAGGGATACAGACCAGAGGAACAATGCTGGGTCCCAGCTCGAGACATTCTGGATGCAGGTCTACGTAGGGACTTTCTTTTTTTTTTGCCTTTGTTTATTTATTCATTTTCATATGATTCATTTACATGTGATTCATTTACATATGATTCATTTTCATGTGATTCATATTCATGCATGTGATTCATTTTCATGTGATTCATTTACATAATTATATACATTTTCATGTGATTCATATTCATGCATGTGATTCATATTCATGTAATTAATTTACATGTAATTCATTTTCATGTGTTTCATATTCATGTGATTCATTTACCTTTTCTCCCCTGCCTTCCCCAAATATTTCATTGAGAAAAAAAATAATAATAACAATAATAATTATCATTATTATTACCATTATTATTAATTAATTAATTAATTTATAAAATAAAATAAAATAAAATTAAATTAAAAGAACCCCCCCGGCTCATCATGGCTACTCAATAGCTGTCACTGGTTATATAAAAATTATAAAACCCAAGAACTAAAGTAAAAATAAGAATATAAATGCCAGATTGAGCTGAAGAGGGACACACCCCAAAGTCTCCATAAAAAAAAGGAGACAGCAGTGTATCACCCTAGGGTTGTCCACAAAGTGGACCTAGAGTAAGCTAAAAAAAAATTACTAAAAAAAAAAATTCCAGTACGAAAAAAGTCCCCTGCTGACTTCAAATCTACTAAATAGTCTGCGCACTTTAACAAATGTAATGTCCATACCTTTTAAAGACTTATACCTAATAATATTACACAGTGTAGCATATTAACGAAGTAGAATAAGTCAAAAAATACAAAAGAAAGTGCTAATTAATTACAATTTTTGATCGAAATCAGCAGGAGACTCAAACTTCACGTCTTACTCCATCGAACACCGAATTCGAACTACGTAGGGACTTTCATGCAGCCCATCCAGACAAACCGGCCCCCCGGGGGAGGGGAAGGACTTCGGCTCCCGGAGTGAGCCCTTGGGGGGGGGGGGGCTCTCTGTTACGTCGCGGTGAGATCAGCGCGGCAACGCCCTACGTGTAGTCTGGCCTAGGGACATGGCGGAAGAGGACTATACTTCCCTGTCTCGCTCACGCTTGAGTTCACCGGAGTTCTAATTGAGAACACCTGAAACCACCTTAGGTTATATAAGGACCTCCCAAGCTGCAACCCGATGCGAAGTATTCATTCAGTAGCCTTAGCTCTGTATAATACAAAGCTTCGTGTGTTCTAGTGTTGACTCCGGTCCTAGATTTCACGCTCGACTTACTACACGTCTTGTCTATGCCCCGTTTTCCTGTCTTATTTGATTGTCTCAGTATCAAGTCCCTTGTCATTCTTTTCTCTCCGCTTGTCTGCATTTGTCTCTGACTACACATCGTTACACTATCCTTGATTCAATTATTATGTACTTCCGTGTCAACATGACATGGGACTTATTTTGTATCATGATTATTTGCTGTGTGTTTTGTCTAAATCTGTCTGACACCTAGACCAGTAGAAACCGTCCACGCAGTGTTATCAATGTGTACAATGTGTATAATTACTCCTGTTTTGAATGAATAAAGCAGAAGTCTCTGTGAACACGCTCATATCTGTCAGTGTGTTTGTGTTCACTTCGGACTCTCCATGCCTGAACTCTGCAGCAAACCACACTTTCTAGCTCATAGCAGCACAGAACCAAAAGTTGCCAAAAGTAAATAGAAGTTAATGGTAAAACAGGATGAAAAGCATGACGGAGATCGAAAAGGCGTACAAGGTAGATTCCTGTGAGGTGGAAATCTAACAGTGCATTTACAGTGGTGTGAAAAAGTGTTTGCCCCCTTCCTCATTTCCTGTTCCTTTGCATGTTTGTCACACTTAAGTGTTTCGGAACATCAAACCAATTTAAACAATAGTCAAGGACAACACAAGTAAACACAAAATGCAATTTGTAAATGAAGGTGTTTATTATTAAAGGTAAAAAAAACCCAACCATCATGGCCGTGTTAAAAAAGTGATTGCCCCCTAAACCTAATAACTGGTTGGGCCACCCCTTAGCAGCAACAACTGCAACCAAGCGCGTTATGCGATAACGTGCAATGAGGCTTTTACAGCGTCCTGGAGGAATTTTGGCCCACTCATCTTTGCAGAATTGTCCTAATTCAGTTACATTAGAGGGTTTTCGAGCATGAACGGCCTTTTTAAGGTCATACCACAACATCTCAATAGGATTCAGGTCAGGACTTTGGCGACGCAGGCGGCTCCAAAGTCTTCATTTTGTTTTTCTTCAGCCATTCGGTGGTGGACTTGCTGGTGTGTTTAGAATCATTGTCCTGCTGCAGAACCCAAGTTCGTTTCAGCTTGAGTACACGAACAGATGGTCGGGACATTCTCCTTCAGGATCTCTTGGTAGACAGCAGAATTCATAGTTCCTTTTATCACGGCAAGTCTTCCAGGTCCTGAAGCAGCAAAACAGCCCCAGACCATCACACTACCACCACCATATTTTACTGTTGGTATAATGTTCTTTTTATGAAATGCAGTGTTCCTTCCAGATATACTTGGACACACACCTTCCAAAGAGTTCCACTTTTGTCTCATCGGTCCACAGAATGTTGTCCCAAAAGTCTTGGGGATCATCAAGATGTGTTGTGGAGAAATTGAGACGAGCTTTGATGTTCTTTTTGCTCAGCAGTGGTTTTCTCCTTGGAACTCTGCCATGCAGGCCATTTTTGCCCAGTCTTTTCCTGATGGTGGAGGCATGAACGCTGACCTTAACTGAGGCAAGTGAGGCCTGCAGTTCTTGGACGTTGTTGTGGGGTCTCTTTGTGACCTCTTGGATGAGTCGTCGCGCGCTCTTGGGGTAATTTTGGCCGGCCACTCCTGGGAAGGTTCACCACTGTTCCATGTCTTCGCCATTTGTGGATAATGGCTCTCACTGTGGTTCGCTGGAATCCCAAAGCTTTGGAAATGGCTTTATAACCCTTTCCAGACTGATAGATCTAAATTACTTTCTTTCTCAATTGTTCCTGAATTTCTTTGGGTCTCGACATGATGTGTAGCTTTTAAGGATCTTCTGGTGGACCTTACTGTGTCAAGCAGCTCCTATTTCAGTGATGCCTTGATTGTGAACAGGTGTGGCAATAATCAGGCCTGGGTGTGGCTAGAGAAATTGAACTCAGGTGTGGACAACCACAGTTATAGTATGTTTTAACAAAGGGGGCAATCACTTTTCACACAGGGCCATGATGGTTTGGATTTTTTTTCACCTTTAATAATAAACACCTTCATTTACAAATTGCATTTTGTGTTTACTTGTGTTGTCCTTGACTATTGTTTAAATTGGTTTGATGTTCCGAAACACTTAAGTGTGACAAACATGCAAAGGAACAGGAAATGAGGAAGGGGGCAAACACTTTTTCACACCACTGTATAATGGAATTTCATGGGAACATTTCATTCTTATCAACTGTTGTAGTCAGGAATATATTAACTGTAAACCACACAGAATATATCATAAGTGTAATCCCTCTGGAAAAAATATTTTACACAGTAACATCTAATTCATGTAAGTATCTGTTATTTTTCTCCTGGAAATATCTGATGTCAACAGGATGATTTACAGTATTTTTAACAACATACTTGCACATTTGTGTGTGTGTGTCATTCACAAGTTTTTAGTGAGAGTATATGTTATTATCATGAGATAATATGTGTCATGAGAGCTTCACAGCACAAAGTTTGGATTCAGTGGCAGCCTTAGCATGATCAGAAAGAAAGGAATGGCTGTCATGCTCCTTAGCATAATGCACCACAATAAAGTGGTGGATGAAAGTTCAGAATGAATAAACCTGAAGTTATCACATCTTCAATAAGATCAGTGGAGGTGTAGACACCATGGACCAAATGGTTGTCACCTGCACCTACAAGCGGCAAACACAGAGGTGGCCCATGGTGCTATTGTACAACTTCCTTGACATCGTTACACTGAATGCCTACATCTTTCACAGCTCAACACACTGAATTCCACAGTGGCATCACTGTGGTATCACAAATGCATGACGGCTCTTCCTCAGTAAGCTCTCAAAAGAGCTTATTACCCCACACATGATGAGTCAATTACAAGGCTGCCCACAACTGCAAACCAGATCATTGAAGCCTTTGGGAGGTGTGGAGTAACAAAAGCCATAACTCAGCCAAAGGAAAGAAGCAAAAAGGACAAACAAAAAGAAATAGGTGTCAGAGCTCCCCAAGTTCCAAATACCACAAAGTCAGTAATAGGTGTGGGAAATGCAATATACCTGTGTGCAATACACCTGGCTGTGCAATGAAAAGCCAGAAACAGCTTGTTTGCCCCAACTGTTCACAGTTAGGAAGACACACACACACACACACACACACACACACAATGCTTGTAATTTTTGTACTGCTGTTCTGTGCAATTCACCAGATTTGCTTTTGTTTGTTTTTCACCAGATTTGTTTTAAAAGAAGGTGTTGGAAATGTTTTCAAAAGGTTAAGAAGTGAATAAAAATAATACATTTCAAGCATAAAAATATTCCTGTGTTGACCAAAATTTTATACAAATAAATTATATATAAATGTTTGCACTACTTCCTTGTCTTACGTTTGTCTAACTTTACCTTTGTCCCTGTTACCATGTTTTGTTTCTTAGTTTACTTTTAGCCTTAGCCACAGTATTTTGCCTTGTTGTCTCAGTGTCTCTTGTCGTTTGTTGGGTTATCTATGAAATGTTTGAAATTCTGCATTTTCATCCGTCGCCATCTTTGAATCGTGACAAAGCTGTTCTCATTTATATAATTTATGTTGTTTCTATTGTCAGACAATGGAACAATTATGAAATAGTGACTGGAACATGGCCCATTAAGACTACATGCTTACCAGCAGTCACTTCCATGATGCTGCTCAGCACTGCTAAAATCCTGATTTTTATAGCCACAATGTTGTCTGAAAAAATCACCAAACACATAGGATAAAGAGGGCTGTGATGTGATTTCAGCTATATTTGCATATAATATGATTAACTCAAAAACAACGTTAGAAGCTAATGAATGTTGTGCTCCTCTCTGCCTCTCACTGAACAGAGTAGTCACAGAGACAGGTGTACCTGCAGTGGAAAATCAGGATCTCATGCTCACGGGGCACTACTGCCCACTCTCTCCTATGGAAAGTAGCTATGGTTTGCCAAAAAATCCCAAGATTATTTGCTAGGAAAAAAGTAACTAAAGGAGTCTGAAAAGTGGACAGGAACTCTTCTCTGTTAAAATTAATAGTGGGAGGGCCTGCAGTGGGGTATAATTTTTTTCAAGTTGAGGATTGTGTAAAGGACATTAATGGTAAATGTGCACTTAATAGCGCTTTTATCCAAAGCACTTTACACTGTGTCTCATTCACCCATTCACACACACACTCACACACCAATGGTAGCAGAGCTGCTATGCAAGGTGCTAGCTTGCCATCGGGAGCAACTTGGGGTTCAGTGTCTTGCCCAAAGGACACTTCGGCATAAGGAGTTGTAGGTCAAATTTTACCTACTTTCTTATTACCAATATAACAATTTAAAAAATATTGAATGTACTTACAATAGCTTTCATCAGCTGAGATACTCAAAGTCTAAATCACCACACGGAACCAGTGAGTGAGAAAAGGTGAAGGTCCAATTTATTTAATTCGTTACATGAGATCCAAACAGTTTGGGACGTCTCAAAAAGTGATCTCCCAGTCCCCTGAAATGGGGCTCCCTTTTATAAAGTTGACACACCCTTGGTTTGCCCAAAATACCATTACATGTGATGTCTGGGTGATGTATGGGTGATGTAATGCATTTTTATGTTCTTTCCAAACCTGCTATTTTTGCCTCAGACTTCTTGAAACCTGTTGAGTTTGCACTTACTCTATCAGATCTCCTTTTTGTTGCTGCTTTCTTTGGCATTTCTGAGCTGACTTTGAGTGAGGTCATATATCACCTGTATGCTTTTTCCTCCTTTGTCATGGTACCTATATGCTTTTTTCTGCATTGTTATTAGCATATGTACTGTATGATTTAGTCAAATTATCATTAACCATTACTTTGTTATTCTGATTACTCTGGGTCTGTGTGTGAGTGAGTTCATGTTCTTGGGTATGTGTGCTGTGTGTGTTGCACTTCCTCTTTTTGGTCAGGCCCTAGGCCTTGCTATAATTAACTTATTTAAGAGACATTGTCTGTAAGGAAGAGAGCGTGACTCTGTTCTTTCCAATATTCTCACTAAATCTTCATTCTCCATATTTCATTACCCTTGTGTTTTATTTCTATCAAAAATCTTATCCAACAGAGTCACCCGAGCCAGGAATCGAACCGCCAACCCTACGATTAGTGGACAACCCACTCTACCAACAGCGCCACATCCGCCCCTATACATTAGACAATGCATGCTTATTAAGTACCTTTTACTTAATTCTGACCGACGTACTTCTACTAGGAACACATGCAGACAGTAGTAAGCTGTCACATGTTTGATGTAATGGAGGTTACGACGGATGTAAGTGCAGATTAGAGCTTTTAATAAAGAGAGGCAGGAAGAGAAATCCAAACCATGTAATAGTATGGGCAACAACAGGCAATGGGTCAGGCTATCTGCAAACAGGCATAAACGAGGCAAGGAAAAAATTCGAGAAGGAGAAACAAGAAACAAGATCAAAGAATGTGGTACAAATGCTAGGTATGGTGATAACACTCAATACTTCACAAAGAGTGAATGTCTCGAAAGTCCTCATAAACTGTGGTATAATTGTGTGTGAGATTGGATACAGGTGTGCGTGATTAGAATGAATGAGTGTTCTGGGAATTTCAGACCATGGCGGCCATGTCTGTAGGCTGCAGTGCAGGATGGGAAATGTAGTCACTGGTTTGCTGTGATATGACTGAACCGCCCCAAGGGGTGCTTCTCCCGAAATGCCAAAATACACTCCCTCCCCCGGCAGTCCTTGCCCTCTGGGCAAAATGTTCACACAGCCCCTCAGGTTCTAATGCAGGCATTTTCCAACAAGTAGTAGGTTCCCCAAGGAGCTGAGGAGCAGAAATGGGGTCAGTTCTCTGGGGTCATTAACTAAGACTCAGGCTTGGGAAGTTGTGATGTGGGCTTGACTTGGTGTGGAGCAACGTTCTCAGCAGAGCAGGGAGGCAAAGCAACATCCTCAGTAGAGCAGGGAGGTGGAGCGACGTCCTCGGCTGAGCAGGAAGGCAGAGTGTCGTCCTCAGCCACGCTGAGAGCCGTTCCTCACTGACTCAGCCGGCTGAACTCGGTTAGCTGTGTTGCCAGACTCCGGTATAAGCAGAACTTGGTTCTCTGTGTCAGCAGACCCGGACATGATCAGAACTTAGTTGTCCATGTCAGCAAACTCAGGCGTGATCAGAACTTGGTTGTCTGTGTCAACAGACTCAGGCATGAGCATAACTTAGTTGGCTGTGTCAACAACCTTGGACTGGAACTTGGTGTGGGATGTTGCCTTGACTGGAATTTTTGGTGTTGAAGGTCACATAGTTGATCTCAGATTGGAACTTGGCGTGGAAGGTCACATCATCAACCTCTAGCTGGAAGTTGGTGTGGGAGGTTGAGTCGTCGACCTCAGATAGGAATGTGTCTTGGGAGGTCATCTCATCTATCTTTGACTGGAACGTGGCTTGAGAAGACATCTCTTCAACCTCAGACAGGAACTTGACTTTATGCTGGAGCGCTGGAGATGAGACAACCTCACGGGTCTCATGCTGGGGCTCAGGGTAGAAGGTCACCATGTTGACCCCTGACTGAGGCTCTGGTGCTGAGACTACCTTGTGGGTCTCAGGTTGGAGCTCTGGAGATGAGACTACTTCATGGGTCTTGTGCTGGACCTTTGCAAGTGAGACCACCTTGTGGCTCTCAGGTTGGAGCTCGGGAGATGAGTTCACCATGTTGACCTCTGGCTGGAGCACTGCAGGTGAGACCACCTCATGGGACTCAGGTTGGAGCTCTGGGGAGGGGGTCACCACAGCAACCTCTGACTGGGGCTCGGCACGTGAGACCATCCTGTGGCTCTCAGGTTGGAGCTCTGGAGATGAGGTTGCCACGTTGACCTCCAACTCTAGCTCTGTAGGTGCTCTCTTGTGGAGCCATGTATTGGCATGGCAGCTGCCATTGAAACATTCCTGTTGGCAGAAATATGATCCATGGATCCCAAGTTTCCTGCATATAGGACACTGTAGGGTGACCTCTTTATGGCAGCTCTCAGTCTTGCAGGTTGATGTTACCTCCATCGCCGGTCTGTTGACCTGTGGCTGAGCTGTGGAGACCCTCCTATCGGCCAGCTCCCTCTCGTAATAAGGTGGTGAAAGTGGAGAGGTGAATGTCAGAGAGGCTTTCTGTTAGGCCCATTTGTTAGGCTGGGCCTTCCTAACATTTTCTCCAGGTCAGATTTTAACCTTGGATGTCTGAACACCTGAACTAAAATTTTCACCAGCTGGCTTACTTGGCTAAGCTTGCCGCCCCCTAGTAATCAGGAACTCTGCCCAACTGCAGGCTGGTCCAGTGAGTTGTGATAGCATGAATCCCAGCCACTGCTTTTCTGTGGTCTTGGGGTCCTCCAGGCTGGTAAAATAAAACTGAAATTGTTGCATATAACTTTCCAGAGATATCTCAAAGCCATCAAAGGAAGCTGGAACTTCCAGGGGGAACCACTGGGTAAAACTCAATCAATGCCTGATATAGAAATACAAGCATGCTGCTCTCCTTTCTCTCCTGCTGCTTCCATGTTGAGGTGAAGAATTCTGTCATGTTGGACGTAATGGAGGTTAGGACAGATGTAAGTACATACAAGACCTCTTAATAAATAGAGGCAGGCAGTCAAATCAAAATCATGAGACAATAGCATGGTCAACAACAGGCAATGCGTCAGGCTATCTGCAAATCATCATAAATGAGTCAAGGCAAGAATCAAGAATGAGAAATAATAAACAATTTCAAAATAACATGAATCAAAATGAGGAACAGGGTACAAACGTTTGGTATGGTGATAACGCTAAATTCTTCACAAAGAATGAATTCCTCAAAAGTCCTTTTAAACTGTGGTATGATTGTGTGTGAGATAGGATGCAGGTGAGCGTGATTAGAATGAATGAGTGTTCTGGGAATTGCGTTCCATGGCGGCCATGTCTGAAGGCCGCAGTGCAGGATGGTAAATGCAGTCATTGGTTGCTGTGATATGACATAAGCTTTCTGATTACATAGTAACTCTGGATGGCCTTTCTGTTTGATCATGTGCAACCGTAACATACCTTGTTGTTGTTATTGACTCCAGGCTTTCACTTGATGCTCATGTAGATAATATTACAAGGATGGCCTTCTTAGTCTGAGAAATGTTTCTAAGATAAGAAATATGTGACTACACGGTGCAGAAAAAAATTGTTCATGCTTTTATCACCTCTAGGTTGGATTATTGAAATACATTACTATCTGGATGTTCCAGTATATGCATAATCAATCTCCAGTTAGTCCAGAATGTAGCTACTAGAGTCCATATTAGAACCAGTAGATATGATCACATCACCCCTACCTAACTGTATCCACACTGCATTGGCTCCAAGTAAAATAACCCTAGGTGCAATCTTTTCCGTTCCGGTGAAAGGAACAGAGGACGGGAGTAAGTTTGCAACACTACCAGGTGGGTAGCAGACGTAGGTGCTTAGGAATAATCCAGCCAAGGATATAGGTAGCCTTCGCTAATCCAGGGGCAAAGTCAAGGCAGGGTGAGACAAAGGAGATGTCAGGGCCCGCAAAAAGAGCTACCTTTAGTGTCAGAAGCTTCTCCGAAGCTGACTCTAAGGGTCCAAATGGGATGCCTGACAGACCTTCCCAGACCACAGAAGGTCCCATGAAGGTATACGTGGTCTGCAGATGGGCCTCAGCCATCTGACACTACACATACACTTTGAAGTTATAGGCTTTTTCCCCACAGAGGCTCCATCAATAGGGGTGTGGCTGGCAAAAATGGCAGCAACATAGACCTTAATTGTAGAAGGGGCCAACCCTGCTTGGAAATGTTCCTATAAGAACTCCAAGACTGCAGCTAATCCACAGTTACTGGGTCTCATTAGTGTTCCTCACACCATGATAAAAAAAAAAGTTGCTACTTGAATGCATACAATTTTCTCATGGACGATTCTCTAGGTCTCTACAAACTCGGTTGAGAGATCAGAATCTATGAGCTGATGACCCTCAGCTTCTATAGTTCTGGCCAATGGTGGTAAAGTAACCCTCTGGCTTGAGTCAATATCCCTGAAAATGGAAATCTACCAGGGAGTTCTGTCCAGCAGAGATATTGTCTCTGAGAACCAAATTCGAGCTGGACAATAAGGTGCTACTAGCAGCAGATGTAGCATGGCCTTAACGAACTCTTGCTACATCCTGTGGGATCAGAGCAATCAGGGGAATGGTGTACAAAAGTGACCTCGACCATGTGTTTACCATGGTGTGCAGTCATACCTTTTTTGGAGGACTGAGGGCGAACCACAGCGTGTTGTCTCCTCGGAGGTGAACATGTCCACTTCTGCTCAGCTGAGCCTCAGCCATATGTACTCACCCACTTGTGGATGGACCCTCCAATCCCCAGGCCTCAGCCCTTGCCTTGACAGGATGTCTGCCCACACATCCCAGTTGCTTAGAATGTACATTGCACTCATTGAAAAAACTTCCCCTCTGCCAGAGAAGAATTAGTTGAGTCTGTGTGAACAAGGGACACAAATGTAACCCTCCCTGGTGGTTGATATATGAGACTACTGCTCTATTGTCTAGCATAGAGTTGTCCAAACTACAGCCTGTGGGCCAACTGCGGCCCGCTGTCCATTTTTAATTGGCCTGCAGCAAACTCTAAAAATATACTGAATATGGGCCACACATGAAACTTGCACTTGACTGTATTGTACTTCACAGTTTTAACAGACGGTGGAGCTACTGTCCCGAACAAGGCAGAATATCTGCAAAACAAGGATAATCAAAGAAAAATTTGCCAGGATTGACCAAAAATTGCAGAACCAAAGAAACGCAAGAGAGCAAGTGAGTGCAAAAAATTCGAGACACGATGGAAAAATGAATATTTCTTCAGAGAATCAAGGGGAAGTGTGTCTGTTTGATTTGCAATGAAACTGTTGCAGTGATGAAACAGTATAATGTAAACTTGCACTATGAAAACAAACATCAGACCTGCACATCCTACACTGGTGCCGAGTGACAAGAGAAAGTTGAACAAATGTACAATAGTATCTATCAACAAAAGTATTATTCCCGTCTGAACAAAATACAAGACAATGCCACTATTGCCAACTACGAGGTAGCTCAACTCATTGCCCAACATGGGGAAACCTTTCTCAGTTGGGGTTTTCATAAAACTGAGCCTTATTAAAGTCGTTTGAATAATGTCTAAAGGACACAACAATGGGTAAGGAAATTTTTGACGCTGTCTCAAATGCAACTGACAAGATGGAACTTAAAAGCTGTGTGGAGTTATAACAGATGGGGCTCCAGCTATGACAGGCGAGTACAAAGGAATGGCTTCTATGGTGTGTGCCAAGGTGAAAGAAAGTGGAGGTGAGGCTGTTAAAATGTACTGTAACATCCACCAAGAAGCCCTCTGTGCCAAGACAGTTCAGCTTGGACACTGTGATGTGATGAACACTGTTGTGAAAACTGTCAATGTAATTCAAGCATGAAGGCTGTACTACAGAGAATTTCAAGCTTTTCTATCTGATGTAGATGTTGAGTACCTTTTTTTTTTAAGTCACCAACATTGTTGCAGAAAAACTGTTCCCACTATAGGGAAATAAATATATATATATATATATATATATATATATATATATATATATATATATATATATATATATATATATATATATATATATATATAATATATATATATATATATATATATATATTACACAATGTTCATGCATTAATACGCTTAAATATAAAATAAGTTCAGTCAATTAAAGTTTTCTAACATTAACATTTTATAACAAATGTTTATGTTAAGTAGCCCAATAACTTATTTGTATAATAAGCTTAAATATAGCCATCCCCTTTCCCCTTATTTTTTACCACTTCATACAGGGCAGTGAAGGGGGATCGCCACCCTGACTAAAAAGCAATCTGAGGTTGTTGTTTTGAGATTGAACTGCCAACCCTTTTTGAAACAAAAATATGAAAACTCATTAATGGAAAGTTGTGATGTAGGCTGTTTTTTTTTTCTTTTCTTTAAGCATACTCAATTAGCACGCATAATATACCTACATTTGATTGATATTGCTAACTTTAATATAATAGAGGTGAGGCGATATACTTAATCTCTAGTGAGTGGCCCAGTCCTTTGTATATTTTTTCTGTATGTGGCCCTCAGTGAAAAAGACTGGACACCCCTGGACTAACACATGGTGACCTCGCAGAGAGGGGGTTCACTGCTAGGAGTACGGTTTCTATTCAATTTATATGCCACACTAGATGAAGACTGCTCCAGAGACCATGAAGGAGCCATCTGACATTACCATCTTGCAATTTGAGACGCCCTGAGAGTGTGACCCATTGCTAGAAACCAGGGACACCTCCAAGTTCTCAGAGCATGTACACATCATTGCGTGACATTGAGTAGTCTCAGGTGTTTCATCCACAGATGAAACCCCCGACCTTCCACAACCACTAAATGATCTCATTTGCAATTGACCCAACAGTAGGATGTAAGCTGCTGCTGCCATTTGCCCCAACAGTCTCCATAGAGATGGGACAGGAAGCACAGACCTAACCAAAGCTTGCTCAATGTTGAGAAGATTGCCCTATATGTGTTGGGGATAGACACGTTGTTTTCTCATTGTTTTCAAATCACAGATTACCTCTAAAAAAATTCTCTCTAGTGGAGAAACAACTTTCCCTGAGGTTGAAACTGAGCCCCAAGCTCCTCACTTGGACAAGAATAACATCTCGATGTTGAATCTTCAATTTCCTAGACCATACAAGAATTATCCAATAGTCCAACTAGTTTAACACAGGGATGCCCTGGAGTCACAAAAGAACCATCCATGCACTATGTGATGGTGTGAGAACAGTTTGTGTTTTGACCTGCCACTATTCAAGGCCGAGTGGTGGACATGTCTTACCTTACCCATGTTGTCCACTGGTGCAATAATCTACACCATCCCACTCGATTTGGGGACCATCATGACCTGGTACACTGCTGGGCTCAAGAGATCCTGAATCTTATAATGACCATATTCCCAAAGATAGACTAACTGGCCCTCCCCCAGCAGTGTATCAGGGATGTGAATATCATGCTGAACATTACAGCAACTGGACACAGCTTTCAAACTTTCCTGTGCCCCCTTGAAGGCTACCTGTAGCATAGCCTGATACTCCCTAACACTTTCATGCACATTACCAACCGAGTCCTTTGGAAGACTACCGAAAAGGAAATCCACCATAAGACGCAGCTCTAGCCCAAACATTAAAAACATTCGTCAACTGATAGGGGGTGGTGTTATAGAAACAAACCACCTCCAGGAGACAAGAAGCCCAATCCTACTTTTTGGACACAGGTAAGGTATGCAGAAAGTTAAGCAGAGTCCTATTAAATCATTCGCACTGACCATTACCCGCCAGATGACAGTGGGTAATGCGTGACTTCTCCACTGTATACGCTGTGCAAACAAAATTCAAAGTTAAGGCCCCGGTCCGAATGAATATGGCCAGGGACACCGATGTTGTAAAACCATTCTACTACCAAGACTTGGCCCTTTGATCTTGTGTGAGAATGGCTAGGGTGTACTTAGTAAAAATGTCTATCACTAGGACATTCTCCAGCCCGTAAAGCTACAGGGGACAAGTTGTGTCCTTGAAAGCCTGATACAGTTCACATCCTTGACATAATTGTGCCACCTCAGATATCAGGCCTGGTGAATAACAACACTTATCAGCAACTAAGTGGTGCACTCAACTCCTTGCAGCCCCTGCTCCTCATGTAATTGAGTTAAGACCTCACCGCACAAGATCTATGGCAAGATCAGCTAGAGCACCTCTTCACCCCAATGAGGGCAAAAGACTTGCCAATGCACTGTCCTGTCCTGTTGTAACAGGCGGTCCCACTGACGCAGCAAAGTCACCGCAGCCATGGACGCCTGCTGGTGTTCCTCTAAACTCGGGGTGACTCCATGCCTCCAAAAAAGCAGGACCTCCCCTAAAATGGGGTCCTGCTCTTGTAGGGACTGTATATCCACCACCAGACTAAGTAATGTAGGCACTACAGCCTGGGAAACCAAATCTGTTCTTTCACCTGCTTCACTATGGCAGAAACCACTGTACCAGCTGGCAAACATTCCAACTCACCCTGGCCTGAGGGGTCCTGTTGTGAGAGGACTTCCACGTTCTGGTTGCACCTCCCTGACCCATATCTCACCTCAAAATAAAATGTGGCCAATTGTGCTGCCCAATGCTGCTCCATAGCCCCGAGCTTGTCAGTAGTCAGATGGTTGAGGGGATTGTTCTCAGTGATGATGCACTTCTGCCCTAACAGGTATTCCCTCAATCATGGCTCACTTAACCACCAAAAACTCCAGCTTAATAGAGCTGTAGTTAAACATATTATGCTCATATTATACTGGCAGATGTAATCAACTGCATCTTATCTCTCTATTCTTGGAAAAGTACTGCTTTTAGCCCTCTGTGGCTAGTGTCCACCTCCAAGATGAAACGCAGGGAAAAGTCAGCATAGGTCTGTAGCATTTGGCTCGGCCCATGCCCTGGGCCTACCTTTGTCAATCTCAGACAGCAGCTGATGCAGAGGGGCTGCTAATTTCACGAAACCCTCTACAAACTAGTGATAGTAGCTGGTAAAGCCCAAATGTAATCTTTACCAAGCAAGGCATAGGAGCTGAGCGTGAGACGTGGGAATTGGTTCAAAAATAGTTTTGTTATTGTACAAATACTGTATAGTCACAGTAAGCATTAAAACCACTTGATTAACCAAATAAAACCATTTCTGTCTCTGCTGGTTTATGGGGGAAAACAATAGAATAAACCAAAAAGAAAGTAATAACAGTTTTGCTGAGGCCAGGCTTACCAGAAGTGAGGTAGGCTAGCTGTTGGTTATGAAGGTCACCTAGGACCAAACCATTCCACGCAAACACACTCACTTAACATATACCATGAGAACAGCACACATAGCACTCAGTGAGGACACACCAATACCATCACCAAATAAAGGCAATTAGCCTCTGAAAGGAAATGTTCTTTTATCATTTACTCTTTTATATTATGAACTGTTATCAAATACCTATGGTGAATGTATTAATTTAATTACCTTGTATTAATTTTATTACCTCTTTGAATAAGCTGATCAACTGCTATCCTTGATTATATTATTATATACTTTCGCTTGTCTGTGTTTGTCTCCGACTACACATCGTTACACTATCCTTGATTCAATTATTATGTACTTCCGTGTCAATATGACACAGGACTTATTTTGTATCATGACTGTGCTGTGTGTTTTGTCTAAATCTGTCTGACACCTGGACCAGTAGAAACCGTCCATGCACTGCTGTTATCAATGTGTACAATGTGTATAAATACTTCTGTTTTGAATGAATAAATCGGATGTCTCTGTGAGCATGCATGTGTCAGTGTGTTTTCACTTAGGCTCCCCAGATATATGAAATGCTCTGAGGAAGACCACACTTTCTAGCTCATAGCAGCACAGAACTATAAGTTAATAGAAGTAAATAATTGTAGAATTGGCTAAAGAAAGCATGACGGAGATCTGGAGACATAAAGCCAAGATTCCTGAGATGAGTGGAAATCTAACAGCCTCCCTGCCCTGGGGCCTGTTGACTTCTAGTAGAAAAACAGAAACACATTAATTACTGGCTGTGTTATAACAGCACCAAAAATGAAACCCAAATCATACAAGAAGGAAGAAAAACATTAATAAAATAAATCAAACAACTAGACTCAAACAAGCGGCATCAATCTTTCCACCATATTAAACATAGATAACTGTAGACACAATCAGAAATACATCCAAAAAAATAAAAAATACCAGCAGAAACAGGTAGCCACAGA
The DNA here is from genome assembly GCA_012411365.1 of Ameiurus melas. Taxonomy (NCBI): domain Eukaryota; kingdom Metazoa; phylum Chordata; class Actinopteri; order Siluriformes; family Ictaluridae; genus Ameiurus; species Ameiurus melas. Next base: position 12,741,372 of record CM022780.1, on the reverse strand, counting down.
GGCAGTCTAGGCCTGTTGAGCAGTAAGGAATAGAACATAATCAACTATTAAGTAGTGAAATGGTCAACCAAAGAAAAATAACAAATTATGAAATAAACAAATGTAACAAAAGAAAAATACATAATCATACATATCCAAATAAACAAAATACAAGCATAAGCTAGCAGCCACGGGGCTGTTTTGGCACATTATCACATAAATACATATAACAAAAGAAAAATGAAGCAACTAATGCCCATTAAGCACCAACACTAACATCCCACGTGCAATAGAGTGGAAATAATTTGTGTCACAGGCAAACAGCCAGCAATCCTCTGGTGTGTACACGGGGCAGAGGGCAGACAACAAACAATACAGAATTAAAGAATAAATGAACCAAACACATGAAGGAAAGGCAAGAAAAGCCAGGACAAACAGACAAAATGAAAACCAAATGAACCAATAAGCCAAACAGAAAACAAACATTAAGCAAAATGTCCAGGTTATGGATTTAACCCTGTTCCCTGAGAAGACAATGAGACATTGTGTGAGCTTCATGCTGTGGGAACGCCTCTGCATGTGACCGGTATCTGAAGTCTGTGTAAAATCACAACAATTTATGGCTTGCCGTGGTCAGGTGATGTGGCATTTGCGCATTGCATCACCATAAAACAGTGACTGCAAACCATGTCATCAGCTTCTCTTTGTCAGTAGTGAGACTGCGCCTCATAAGCAATAGAAGTAGCTTCCACTATCCAAGTAGAGATGTGCTACTCTGACACAACATCAGCTCTCCTGTCACTCCCAAGAAGACTAGCAACTGTTCTGATTTGCACCACTTGCTGGAGTGGTAAACTTAAGTAAAAATAGTGGTGTAAGGAATAGAGGAGGGCAGAAAGCCTGCAACACTACTGGCTGGGCAAGCCTTAGCCATCTGACACCAACCTCGAAGGTAGAGGATGTTGCCCCACAGAGGCTCCATGTTACTGTTGCTATTGTGCAGTTTACAGGGTCTAACCTGACTACAATCAAATTGAACAAGATTTAAAGACAATATGCTTAGAAGAATGCTCCAAAATCACACTTGTCTATACTGTGGCCGATTAATTTCTTCATTCAAAATGCGTTTCGAAGCGGTCATTATAAACAAAGGCTTCTCCACAAAATATTTAAGAAATTTCTCTTAGAATGTTCATACTTTTTTTTCCCTGTGTCATTCTACTTCATTACACATAACTATTTATGGATGTGAATATTGTGAATTCTTTATATTTCCAAATATCTTGAGTTAATTCCGATGTATATATAAAATTTCGCTTTAAAAAAGTGAAAGTTTTGACAAAGAAGACAAAGAAGACCGTTTTATGGTCACGCAACACAATAAATGCCACATCACCTGACCAAGGGAAGCCATAAATTGACGTGATTTTACACAGACTTCAGATACTGGTCATACATGGAGGCATTCCCCTTCAGTGTGAAGTTCATATTGATTTCTATTTGAAAGAGAACAGCAGCGGCATTGCTTACGGCATCTCTGTGCTATGTGAACGGCTTATTCCCTTCAATCCTTTTTAGCCAAAATAAAGTATAGCAAAATTTACCCAACCCAATAATAAAAAAAGAGAACAACACTCTAAGGAAAATTAGCTGTTTGAGTTAAATTATTGTATTCTCCACCATTATATGTAATGACAATTAGCTGTTTAATTGTCAATTTTCAATTTTAATTCTGAAAGTGTTGTTCAAGAAATATGAATTGTGCTATTGTATTCCCACCAAATATGCAGGATAGACTAGCAGATCAGCTCGAAAGGGGAAATTTGGCTAATTTAGTATTTCTGATCAACTATTTGTCCAGCAATAAGTTGAACTTAGCATATTGAACTGAGTTGAACTGAGCAGAATATGGTTTAACAGAGTGAATGAGGTTCCCTTTCAAAGGGAACTTCGACGTTGCATTTAGCATAACAGTATGGGAGCGCCTTGCGCGCGTGACCGGTATCTGAAGCTTGTGTAAAATCATGCCTCTACTTATAGGCCTGCCATGATCAGGTGACGTGGCAATTAAGCGCGTCGCATGATATATATATGGCACCTGTGAACCCCGCCGCCAGCCTTATTATCTTCAGCGAGACTGCATGTCTGTGGTTTGTGGTAAAGAAAAGAAACGCTTCATTTCTCCTCAGTATTTCTCAAAATCTCTCAACTTTTCTATCCCCTTTTAAGAAAAGTAAAGGAAAGAGCAAAAAAATGAGCGAGGGAAAGTTCAGAGAGTGTGTTACGCCTTGCCCCCGTTTCATCACGGGAGGAGATGGACACGCTTTCTGCGTGAAGTGTTTGGGCGTAGCGCATGCTACAGCAGCCCTCGAGGGGTCTGACTGTCAGCATTGTGAACTTGCCTGTTGACTTCTAGTAGAAAAACAGAAACACATTAATTACTGGCTGTGTTATAACAGCACCAAAAATGAAACCCAAATCATACAAGAAGGAAGGAAAACATTAATAAAATAAATCAAACAACTAGACTCAAACAAGCGGCATCAATCTTTCCACCATATTAAACATAGATAACTGTAGACACAATCAGAAATACATCCAAAAAAAAAAAAAATACCAGCAGAAACAGGTAGCCACAGAGGCAGTCTAGGCCTGTTGAGCAGTAAGGAATAGAACATAATCAACTATTAAGTAGTGAAATGGTCAACCAGAGAAAAATAACAAATTATGAAATAAACAAATGTAACAAAAGAAAAATACATAATCATACATATCCAAATAAACAAAATACAAGCATAAGCTAGCAGCCACGAGGCTGTTTTGGCACATTATCACATAAATACATATAACGAAAGAAAAATGAAGCAACTAACGCCCATTAAGCACCAACACTAACATCCCACGTGCAATAGAGTGGAAATAATTTGTGTCACAGGCAAACAGCCAGCAATCCTCTGGTGTGTACACGGGGCAGAGGGCAGACAACAAACAATACAGAATTAAAGAATAAATGAACCAAACACATGAAGGAAAGGCAAGAAAAGCCAGGACAAACAGACAAAATGAAAACCAAATGAACCAATAAGCCAAACAGAAAACAAACACTAAGCAAAATGTCCAGGTTATGGATTTAACCCTGTTCCCTGCGAAGACAATGAGACATTGTGTGAGCTTCATGCTGTGGGAACGCCTCTGCATGTGACCGGTATCTGAAGTCTGTGTAAAATCACAACAATTTATGGCTTGCCGTGGTCAGGTGATGTGGCATTTGCGCATTGCATCACCATAAAACAGTGACTGCAAACCATGTCATCAGCTTCTCTTTGTCAGTAGTGAGACTGCGCCTCATAAGCATGTCTGTGGTTTGTGGTAAAGAAAAGAAACGCTTCATTTCTCCTCAGTATTTCTCAAAATCTCTCAACTTTTCTATCCCCTTTTAAGAAAAGTAAAGGAAAGAGCAAAAAAATGAGCGAGGGAAAGTTCAGAGAGTGTGTTACGCCTTGCCCCCGTTTCATCACGGGAGGAGATGGACACGCTTTCTGCGTGAAGTGTTTGGGCGTAGCGCATGCTACAGCAGCCCTCGAGGGGTCTGACTGTCAGCATTGTGAACGTTTCACGATTAGGCAACTACGCTCTCAGCTCGCTCTCTTCTCACCTGATGGGAGTTGGGTCGAGGCAGCCAGCCGTCTCAGGTCCTGGGGTTCGTGTATGGATTTGGAAGAGGAGCCTGAGACGAGCGCAGATCTATCTCTTGCTCTGTCTTCCGGGTCCGGCTCTCCACCTGACTTTGGAGCTCGCGTTGCGACTCCTCTTTTCCCTATGAAAAGCCAAAACACCCTCGGTGACTCTGAGGAGGCGGTAGAGGGCGCCATTTCCCCAATAACTGACAGCAGCTCTCAGGCATATAAAGAGCTGCTTGAGGTGATCACTAGGGCGGTCCAGAAGTTGAATCTAGACTGGCCTGGGGAAGAGGAAGTGGCTCGTAGCAGGCTGGATGAGCGTTTCCTCTCCAGTGAAAGTAAACACAAAGCTCCCTCACACTACAGAAAACTCCCCTTTTTCCCAGAAGTGCATGATGAGATTTCACGCTTCTGGAGAAAACCTTACACTAGCCATGTTTATAACCCCGCAAAGTCTGATTACTCAGCCATCGTGGGGGGTGCGCAGCACGGCTATGCGGTGATGCCAAAGGTGGAGGAGGCGCTTGCGAGCCACCTCTCTCCATCTACGGCAGGTAATTTAGGGAGGCCAACCTTACCGTCTAAACCGTGTAAAGTCACTTCGGGGTTGGTGGGCAAAGCGTATGCGGCGGCGGGTCTTGCATGTGGGTCCCTGCATACAATGGCAGTGTTGCAGGCCTACCAGGCAGACCTGCTGAGTGAGCTGGATACTGGTGAGGGAATTGGGCCAGAGACAGTGGCAGAGCTGCGCCGCGCCACAGATTTATCTCTTCGGGTGACCAAACAAACGGCTCGTCATATCGGCCGTTCAATGTTTAGCCTGGTTGTGGCGGAGAGGCACCTATGGCTCAACCTGTCAGGGATGGGGGACAAAGATAGAGTCTCCTTGCTGAACGCCCCTGTTGAGCCTTCCGGCCTGTTTGGTGGCGCAGTCAATGCCATCTCCGACAGGTTTCGCGATGCAAGACAGCAAACGGCGGCGTTCAGCCGGTTCCTTCCCCGTCGTGTCTTGTTCACACGGGCCTCCATGAGTGGAGCCCGGGCCAGTGTTGGCGCGAGGGAGATGCAGAAGGCGAGTGTGGCGGCCCGCCTCCCCTCGCAGAAAGCCGGGGTGACCGGCCGGCCACAGCCACAGCCTGCTGGGAGGCCTGATCTGAGAATGATCATAAAGGCAAGGCAGGCACGGAAGGAACGGCCCTGATGGGTCACGGAGGGACATATCAGGGGACATGAGGCGGCCTGGACATCTAGCCCCCAGTGGTACTGTAGGGTCTGCCCTGGCCGAGCCCGTCCCACATTTCCAGCCTTCTCTGGTCAACGAGCTGTCACAGGGCAGCGGAAATCTGATGCTTTCCCTCCAACAAAATGCGGAAAAGCTGACATCACTGAAGGACCATTTGGCAGCGTGGAAACTACTGCCAAATGTGTCCCCATGGGTTCTGTCTACTATAGAAAAGGGCTACCGGGTCCAGTTCAGAGCTCGACCCCCCCGGTTCAGTGGTGTGCTCACGACATCTGTCAGCCCAGAGCAGAGCCCAACGTTAGCAAAGGAAATAAGCTCCCTTTTGGACAAAGGGGCCATAGAACGTGTACCCCGTTCTCTAAGGGAGGGAGGTTTTTACAGCCGTTATTTCCTGGTCCGCAAAAAAGATGGGAGTATGTGGCCATTTTTTATATCTGCGTCATCTGAACCGTACTCTTCGGACATACAGGTTCAAGATGCTCAAACTTATCGTGCCACAAATTCAGTCCGAGGACTGGTTTGTGACGATAGATCTGAAAGACGCATATTTCCACATAGGAATATCGCCCAGTCACAGGAAGTTCCTGAGGTTTGCATTTGGAGAAAACACATACCATTTTCGGGTTCTTCCTTTCGGGCTGGCTTTATCCCCTCGCACCTTCACAAAGTGCATGGATGCTGCTCTGGCTCCCTTGCGACTCCAGGGCATCCACGTACTAAACTACCTGGACGACTGGTTAATTCTGGCAAGATCCAGGGAACAGGCGGTTCAACATCGAGATGTTGTTCTCGCCCACATGAGGAGCTTGGGGCTCAGGTTGAACCTCAAGAAAAGTATGCTTTCCCCAGTGCAGAGGACAACTTTTCTATGGGGTCATATGGGATTCTACTATGATGAGGGCGTTTCTATCCCCAACACGCGTACAATCGATCCTATCAACTTTGAGCAAGATATAGCGGGGTCTGGGCATCCCCTCCAGCTTTTACGAGCGGCTGTTGGGCCTTATGGGAGTAGCAGCCAACGTCATACCGTTGGGCCTATTGCACATGAGACCGTTTCAGTGGTGGCTGAAAAGTCGAGGGTTTCAACCGAGGATGAAACCACTGAGAGTAATCAGAGTCACGCGGCGATGCCTACGTGCTCTGAGTGTTTGGAGGTGCCCGCAGTTCCTAGCCTCGGGTCACACTCTAGGGGCGTCCCCTTACCGCAAGACGGTAATGACAGACGCGTCCCTCACAGGCTGGTGCGCAGTCATAAATGGCTGTCCAGCTCACGGTCTTTGGAGCAGCCCTCATCTAAAGTGGCATATAAATCGCCTAGAGATGCAGGCCGTACTCCTAGCACTGAAATTCTTTCTCCCTCAGTTGAGAGGTCACAGTGTGCTAGTTGTGTCAGACAACACAGCTGTGGTCTCGTATATCAACCACCAGGGAGGGTTACGTTCACGCCCCCTGTTCAGGCAGGCGCAACTAATCCTTCTCTGGGCGGAGGGGAAGTTCTTGTCAGTGAGTGCAATGTACATTCCGGGCAGTCGGAATGTGGGGGCAGACATCCTGTCGAGGCAGGGGCTGAGGCCCGGGGGATGGAGGCTCCATCCACAAGTGGACTCCTCCTGCCCCATTGGGACTGGACACCATGGTGCACACGTGGCCGAGGTCACGTCTATACGCTTTCCCCCCGATTGCTCTGCTCCCACAAGTTCTAGTGAGAGTTCGCCAAGACCGTCTACGTCTGCTGCTAGTAGCACCGTTTTGGCCAGCTCGAATTTGATTCTCGGAGATAATGTCCCTGCTCGACGGCACTCCTTGGGAGATTCCCATCCGCAGGGACCTACTGTCTCAAGCCGGAGGGCTGATCTATCACCCTCGGCCAGAACTATGGAAACTGGTTCGCCTACCAAGCAGACATGCTGAGTGAGCTCGACATATGGCTGCATTAAAAAAAAAAAAGCCAGTTCCTTCCCTTTTGTGTCGAGCTCTCTCAGGTGTCCATGAGTGGAGCCTGGGCCAGCACTAGTGTGAGGGAGAACCAGAAGGTGAGTATGGCAGCCCGCCAACACAAGCAGACAGCAAGGGGAACCAGGCGGCCACAGTCGCGGTCTGCTACTAAGCCTGATCTGAGAATGGTCATAAAGGCCAAGCAGGCAAAGAAGAGCGGTCCTGAGGGGCCATGGAGGGATGTATCTGGGGACATGAGGTTGTTAGGGCAGGTAGCCCCCATTGCTACTGTAGGGCCTCCCCTAGCCAAGGCGGTCTCCAAGTTTTCAGTGTTCTCTGGTCAGTGAGCTGTCACAAGGCAACGAAAATCTGATGCTTCACTCCAATAGAATGTGGAATAGTTAACGTCACTAAAAGACCATCAGGCAGAGTGCAAACTACTGCCAAATGTGTCTCCATGTGTTCTGTCCCCAACATGCGTAATGTCAATCCTGTCAACACTGGGCAAGATAAAGCTGGATCTTGGGAGACTTTTGTGGGTGGAGTCCACACATGTGGCCGAGGTCACATCTGTATGCTGCTTCCCCATCGCTCTGCTCCCACAACCTCTAGCAAAAGTTTGCGAAGACAGTCTGCTAATAGCACCTTTTTGGCCAGCTCAAACATGGTTTATAGAGAGATAATATCCCTGCGAGAAGGCACTCCTTGAGATATTCCCGTCCACAGGGATTCACTGTAGACCCAGTATACTGTGCAATAGCTACAGTCCTGGAGATCCTACAAGAACATTTCTCAGCGGAGTGGGCTCCTTCTACAATCAGGGTTATGTGGCAGCCATTTCAGCCAGCCATGCCCCTGTTGGGGGAGCCTCTGTGGGGCAACATCCTCTAACTTTGAGGTACATGCGTGGTGTCAGGTGCCTGAGACATATCTGCAGGCCAAGCATACCTTCCTGGGAACTTCTGTGGTCCTGGAAGGTCTGTCGGGTGCCCCATTCAAGCCCTAGAGTGGATCTACTGTCTCAAGCCAGAGGGTCTGTGGGTCTGGCCCCTGAGGGGCACCAGCTCATAGATTCTGGTCTCACAACTGAGGTTGTAGAGACCATGTAGAATGCTAAAACGCCATCCACAACGGAATTGTATGCGCTCAAGTGGCAACTTATTGTCTCGTTGTGTGAGGAACGTCAGCTGGACCCAGCGAACTGCGCAATAGCTACAGTCCTGGAGTTCGTACAAGGACATTTCTCCACGGGGTTGGCTCTTCCTACAATCAGGGTCTATGTGGCCACCATTTCGGCCAGCCATGCCCCTATTGATGGAGCCTCTGTGACAACATCCTCTAACTGCCTCACATTTACCCCTGGATTATCCAAGGGCTTCCTGTATCATACGGCGGATTATATTCTTCAATCTGCTGCCCAGTCAGTAGTGTTGCAGGCTTTCTGCCCTCCTCTGTTCCTCATAATGAAACAAGAGAAATTGCGAAAACTGTGTGCTGTAAAGGCTCTCTGTACTTACTTCCACCACTCCAGCCAGTCGCGTAAGTCAGAGCAGCTACTGCTCAGCTTTGGCGGCGACAGCAGAGGTGATGCTATGTTGAAACAGCGCATCTCTAATTGGATAGTGGAAGCCATCTCTATTGCTTATGAGGCACATGGTCTCTGGGCATAAGGGCTCATTCCACTAGGGGGTCACCTCCTCAAAGGCTTTGTCCAAAAGGGTACCCTTACAGGATTTGTGTGATGTGGCGGAGTGGTCTACGCCACACATATTAATTCAAATTTACAAATGAATTCGATTCATTCCAGCCCAAGCTCAAGTTTTTTGGAGTGACCCTTGGGCTCGGATCTTTTTAAACACGCCTTACCCTCAGTATGACCGAGTGCATACCCTCATTTCCATCGCGTTCTGCTAACACAATGTGGAGTTCCTTTTGAATGGGAATGTCTGGGTTATGCATGTAACCCTGTTCACTGAGAAGGGAACTAGATTTTTCGTAGATTTGTCATACTGGGGCATGCTTGTGAATTCAGAATGCATCTTTGCCTTGGTTAATAGAGGCCGATGGCGAAGTTCACAGGTGTCATTTATACGTATATCACGTGACGTGCTTAATTGCCATGTCACCTGATCAACGAAGGCCTATAAATAGGCATGATGTTACACAAGCTTTAGATACTGGTCACGTGCGAGGGCGCTTCCCACCGCATTCAGCTAACGCAATGTCTCTTTCCCTTCTCAGGAAACAGGGTTACATGCATAACCCAAATGTTTGGCATTTCTTAGCAAAAATGTCTTTTAAACATAGTCATTTAATTGTCAATATTAAAAAAAATAATAATTATGATCGTGTCATCATTTGTATTTTGTTTTTCAGTTTTGAAACCAAAAGCAATGTATATGGACCATGTCTTAAATAGCATGCTACTGCATACAATTCTAGACCAGTATTGAGTAATAAAAATATCTGGAATTTTAAAAACTTCTCAGGTAGTTTTTAAACTCACCAAAATGTCTCATTTGCATATCAGTGTTTTGGATTTCAATATAATTAAGTTGAGTTTTTGATTTCAGGCTCAGCTCATGACAGTAATACCAGTGATGCTGCTGTTGTGAACTCCAGTTTCTTAAGCAGAATGAGAGCAGATGCTTTGATTCAATATCTAAGCAGCATGCTTAACGAGTTCTCTCGATAATATAGTTGAATTGTGCTGCACCTGGCCACAAAAATATTAAACTACTTTGCAGATCTCCAGAATTCTGTATAGTCACATCAGTTAAATTCACAAACACAGCACATTTGACTCAAAGTGCATTTTCAATTCCCTAATTTTCTTTTAATTGTGTGTGGGTGACACCTGGTATCCTGTCTAGTAGTCCAAATTCTACTACTGTACACACAGTGCTTCCAGGGCTCTGAATATGACATATGAAAAAGGTATTGAACACACTAACTGAAATTAATTTAATACTTAGGGGAGAAACCTTTGTTTGTAATGATCGCTTCAAGATGCCTCCTGTATGAAGAAATTAATAGGCCGCAGTATTCAGGTGTGATTTTGGCCCATTCTTCTAAACATATTGTCTTTAAATCTTGTTTAATTGGATTCACGTAAGCTGATTTACTGGGCCATTCTAACACCTTGATTTTTTTTTTTCTCTGAAACCAATTGAGAGTTTCCTTTGCTATATGCTTTGGCTCGGTGTCCTGCTGGAAGGTACACCCATGTCTCATCTTCATCATTCTGGTGGATGTCAGCAGATTCTTCTCAAGAATCTCCAGGTAAAGGGCCCCATTCATCATTCCTTTAATTATATGAAGTTTGCCAGTACCATGCGATGAAAAACAGCCCAACACCATGATGCTTCCACCTCCAACCTTCACTATTGCTGTTTTTTTGGGTGATGTGCAATGTCATTTCTTCTCCAAACATGGTGTGTAGTATGACAGACAAAAAAGTAATATTTTGGTCTCGTCTGCCCAGAGTATACTCTTCCAGTATTTCATAGGCTTGTGCAAATGAGTTGTAGCAAACTTTAAACAAGCCTCAACATGCCTTTTCTTGCGGGATGAGCATGAGCAGTAGAGTGCATTGCCTAGTATTTTCTTTTTGACAAGGGCACCTGCTGTGTCCAAGTGTTTCTGGAGCTCTTTCTGAGTAGTCCTAGGCTCTTGCACTACTCTTCTGACTATTCTTCTGACTCACTGGTCAGAAATCTTGCGAGGAGCTCCTGTGCATGGCCGGTTGATGACAAAGTTACGTTGCTTCCACTTACAGATAATGGCCCCAATTGTGCTTACTGGAGGATTCAGAACTTTTGAAATGTATCTGTGTCCGATTCCGAAGGTCTTGGGAGAGCTCGTTGCTTTTACCAATCATGAGCTGTTTCTTGGGTGACACCTTGTTAATGAAAAGCCTTTTTATAAACCATCAATTTACAAACCCAGCTGATATTAATTTGCACAGATAGAGAGTTATAATTACTTAATTATTTCAGTTGGTTCCTTGCCTTACCTTGCCTTACCTTGCCTGGAGCACTGCTTTTTTCATAGCATGTTCAATACTTTTTTCCTGTGTCAGTTCACTTTATCACACAACTTTATTCATGGAATTTATTTTCAGATTTCCTGAGTTAATTCTGATGTCTGGTGAAAATTTCATGTGAATAGCCTCATTGGATATATATTTACTGAAAACAATGTTGACGTGACCAATTCTTATTTCCCCTGCTTTATATTAATCAAGTATAGGCAGATACAAATGTATGCACTAAATTACAATATTGTTTATATAGGTAAGGAAGCTACTCTCAATGAGGGCTATAGTTTCATTTTGGTGTTTCAACAATAATTGTTCGTCTGAGTCTCAATTTCCCTGGACTGCGAGGACTAAAGTGAATATAAAGTAACTGTGCATGCAACTTATTATGGGGCATAATGATCATGAATAATGCAGATCTATGAATCCTTGCTAATGATATTTTTTTGTTTGCCACAAAGTTTTTTTTCTTGTTCTTTTCTTTTTCATCTAAAGTTTATGTATGTTCAGGTGTATGTGGGTTTTTTTCTTTCCCAAAGTTTGTCCCTACCTTATCATAGCTCTTGATTCAGGCTGAAATGGGGTGTTAATTACCTAGACAATGATTTGATTATTTATCTACCTGAACAAGGTGAAGGTATTAATACCCTGAGGAAACTTAGTAATAACCTCTTCAGTGGCTTTTCAATCCGCATGGAGACAACTGAATAGAAGCCTAGCCAGAGAGGCAGGAAGAGGAGGCAATTCATCCAATTTGACTTGGATTACAATGCTTCTTTCCTTTTGAATCCTATTTGCTTTGATAAGATGTTCTCATAATGGAGCTAAGCTGATTCATGCTATCCAGAGAAATTATTAATTCACAACCCGCAAATTAAAATGCACTACTTCACTTTGCATGCATTAAGGGAAATTGCTGGAAAGACAATTCAGAATTTTCAAGAACTGCATATTGCAGCCTTGTAGTGCACTGATTGACTGCCTGACTTAAAGACTTGGATGAGTGTGAACCTTCTGAGGCTCAACAATATCAAATCAGTATACAGATTGCATCCTCAGCCACTGTAAAGAAAATAAAGCACCACTCACTGACTATCCTATACTTATTACATTCAGCTTAGCTCAGGTGTCACTTTAGACTCCACTCTGTTATCCACCCATTCATGCATCCATCCATCTTCTACCGCTTACTCCTTTTCAAGGTCATGGGGAACCTGGAGCCTATCTCAGGGAGCATCGGGTACAAGGCAGGGTACACCCTGGACAGGGTGTCACTCCATCGCAGGGCACAATCACATACACATTCACACACCCATTCATACACTACTGACATTGTAGACATGCCAATCAGCCGACCATGCATGTCTTTGGACTTGGGGAGAAAACAGAGTACTCAGAGGAAACATCTGCAGCACGAGGAGAACATGCAAACTCTGAACGCACATGGAACCCCGGACCCTGGAAGTATGAGGCATACATGCTAACCACTAAGCTCCACTCTGTTATTTGATTCTAATATTAAAAGAATACCAAGACAGCTTTCTTTCAACTTCAGATGACGGTCAGATTTCATCACTCCCTTTCCCTCACTGTGAGCCAGACACATGTCCATGCATTTGTCACATCCAGACTCAATTATAGCATTGCTGTTCTTTACCAATTCCAGAGTCTGAAGGTCTGGAAGTGGGTCGAGTCTCATTTTTAGCTCAATGACTCCTGATACATGTGGCAGGGACTGAGGACAATTAATGCCTTCAGAGGCGAATCCACCGCTGCGGTCAGAGCTGATTCTTCTGTGGCTGATGAGCTGAATAGTTTCTCTGTGTGCACTTGCAGTAGCCTGCCGACTAGCACTACAGAAAGAAGCAGCTTTTTTAGCTTTGAAAGCATGATCGCCATCTCAGAGCACGAGGTTGGGAGGGTTCTGAAGCACGTGAACATCGAGAAAGTGGCCAGCCCTGATGGCATTTCTGGCTCTGTACTGAGATCATGTGCTGATCTGCTAACTATGTTTGGTCCCCACCTGCTTTAAAAAAATCTGTAGTTATTCCTGTGCCAAAGAACAATAAGCCCTCTTGCCTAAATGACTATCATCCTGTAGTCTTAACATAGCTTGTCATGAAGGTTTTTGAGAGACTTATCAAAAACTCCATCTGCTGCTCCATCCCTGACACCATCAATCAACTCCAGTTCACCTACCACTCCATTAGGTGTACTGAGGACACAATCTCTCACGACCTACACACCACTCTCACTTTAATTGACAGCAACAAATGTGAGGCTGCTATTTATACACTATAGCTCAACCTTCAATACCATAGCCTCAAACAGGCTGGCTTCCAAGCTCAGTGACCTCGGCCCTAACCCTCTTACCCCGTAAGGCCGAAAAAACGTCTTGTCTTGATCTATTTCTGTAAGGATGATATGCCGGCAGCAGTGAAAGTTCAAGCAATGTTGAAACAGAAACTGATAGTGACGCAAACTCTCATGATTCAGACCCTGGTCTTTCTTCATCTTCAGCATCAAACAGTGCAACTGACACTGCAGGGTCGTAACGTGACAATTTCTGTGCATCCATGAAAACAGTATCTGCTGGTCTGATAATCACCAGAAAGTTGACTTTTGGTGCTAAAATGCATTTACTCAAAGGCATTGACCTTGCTGATGCTCGTATGGTACTTCTAAATGAGTATAAGGATTTTAGCGAGCATTTTTTGTAATTTCTCTAGTTAAGAATTGTGCTCTAAGTGGAGTAAAAACACTGAACTGCTTCATTTTCAAAGTAATATTACACAAATACATTATTATAAGTTGTTTCAAGTCCTAAAAATGTTCAAATTAAAATGTTGATTTTGTGGCCAATTTTGGCTCGGGAACTGAGGGTTGGAATATTTTTCTATGGGGAATATAGGGTTGTGGGACATAATACTGTGGGAACTAAGAGGTAAGAGGGTTAATACTCCCATCTGCAACTGGCTTCTGGACTTCCTCATCGAAAGACCCCAGATAGAAAGAGTGAGCCAGTTTACCTCCAACACCATCACCCTTAGCACCAGAGACCCTCAAGGTTGTGTCCTGTGGGGACAGCATCCAAAATATCCCAGTTCACCACAACACTATATGCCCATGAACCCTCCATATCTGCTCCTTTATTTAAGAAAATAACTATTTAAAGAACAATTAACTATTTAAAGAACAATTCACAAATGGCTTGACTAAACAAATTTTATTATATTAATAAGGTTCAGTTACTTTAAGACTTCTGTTCCTATATTATTCATCACCTAAAAAAACAGTTTTATTTTCACAGTGGTGCTTGTAAGTTTGTGAAACTTTTAGAATTTTTTAATAAATATTTCTGCATAAATAGGATTTAAAACATCATCAAATTTGAATTAGAATTTTATATATTTTTTATTTTAATTTAATCAGATTGCAATTGACATAGAAGTCCTAATAGTACAAGGAAATTTTACTTTGCCAGTACAATCTTGAACCTCATGTCACAGTGGATGAACACCTTATTCTATTCAGTGGATGCTGTCCCTTTCATCAGTACATGCCCAACAAGCCTGCTAAGTGTGGTATCTATATATGGTCAGCCTATGATGGGAAATCAAGTTATGCATGCAGGTTTCCCATGGGTCCTTAACATGTCTTAAAAAGTATTCAATTAGATTTTAAAAATTTGAGGCCATAAAAAGTCTTTAAAAGTCTTATTTTAAAATTATGAAAGGTCTTAAATTTTAGATGACACTTTGACTTAGACATATCTATCTCCAAGATGGTGGCGCGCACAGTTGCGGCGGCTCACGGCTCTCCTTTTCAGTGCTTTTTCTTGCTGTTTTTGTATTATTTTCTTATTACTTGTCTGTGTATTATCGGTTCTGCGAACATTTGCTACACAAGCCAGAACCTCATGGATATCGGGAACCAGCACCAGATACCTATTACGAGACTCTTTCATCACACGCACAACATCCCAGATGACATAGCGAGATTACCGGGCTCTCCGTGGATTGTTGTCGGGTCCAGGATGCGACGGAGACGGAGGAGGGAGAGGAAGCAGAAGCGGGGATGCAGGTCCGGCGTTATGCTAAGGCTAAGAAAACAACCACACAAGCCACCTTAACCGAGCCTGTATCTCTCCAATGCCAGATCTCTAGTGCATGAAATCGATGACCTGGAATTACAACTAGCTGGAAATCACTACGTTGGTGATTGTTGTGTTTTGATTATCACTGAAACCTGGAGCTAGCAGGCCGTGCTCTGCTCCGCTGGGACAGGACTGAGGAATCCAGTAAGAGCAGAGGCTGAGGGCTCTGTATGTATGTGCATGAGAACTGGTGTAATAACGGAATAGTGAAACATTGTTCTCCTGACCGCGAGTACATGTATGTAAGATGTCGACCCTTTTATCTACCAAGAGAGCTAACAGTAGGGATTATCACGGCTGTGTATATTCCACCCGACGCCAATGTGAACACGGCACTCTCTCTCCTGCTGAACACCATAAACGAACAGCAGCGGGTTTACCCTAAAGGTGTTCAGATAATTGCAGGAGACTTTAATAAGGTGAACTTAAAAGACTGTACTCCCGAAATTCTATCAACATGTGAAGTGTTTTACTAGAGGTGAGAACACTCTGGATCATGTTTACACCAACATTAAGCATATGTATAGAGCCATACCCCACCTCGGCCAATCAGACCATCTCTCCCTCCTGCTCTCCCCTGCCTACACCCCCCTCAGACGCAGTGTCATGCCCACTACAAAAACTATTACCACCTGGCCTGACGATGCATTCCCCAAATTACAGGACTGCTTCGAACAGACAGACTGGGACTTATTTGAACACAAGGAACTGGAAACATTTACAGGAACGGTACTGGACTATATCAAGTTCTGTACCGGAAATGTGACTGTGGTCAAAAACATCCGGGTTTTCCCCAACCAGAAACCTTGGATGACCAACCAGGTCCGGTTGCCTTCAGGTTTGGTAATAAAGCTCTTTATAGAGCCACTTGTGCCAACCTGAAGGTGGTATTAAAGAAGCTAAGGCGGACCATAAGAGGATCATTGAGTCCCACCTGTCCAGGAAAAATAAATGGGAGATGTGGCAAGGTGATGCAACAACTGGAGACCTGAGTGTGAAGCTGGCAGAAGAGCTAAATTGCTTCTTTGCTCACTTTGAAACATCTCAACAACAGCACTCATCTGCTATAGTCTTGCCTCCATCCCCTCCTGGTTTCTGCTCCACTCTACTTACTGTGAGTGAACAAGAAGTTAGACGGATGTTTCTGACAGTGAACCCCAGGAAGGCTGCTGGCCCAGACGGAGTACCAGGCAAGGTGCATAGATCGTGTGCCCACCAGCTTGCCCACATTTTTACCAGGATATTCAATCTCTCCCTGGCCCGCAATTATCCCGCCTGCCTAAAATCAGCATAATCATTCCTGTGCCGATTTTTTTTTTTTTTTTTTTTTTTTTGTTTTTTTTGTTTTGCGGGGGTTTGCTCTCGTTTTTTTTTGTTTCCTGTCTATCAGAGCCCATCAGATACTACAGATTCTGTGTTGATCATCGCTGAGCACTGGGTTCAGGTTTTTTTTTTGTGTACTTTCTCTCCTTTCTTTTCTTCTCTATTTTTTTTTTTCCCCTTTTTTTTTAAAAAAATACCACAGAGGTGTCCTGTGTGTCAGCCTGGTGATGAGTCCTGGACAGCGTCACTGAGTTATTAAGAAGGCTCAAAAGCGGCTACACTTCACCTTGGGTTCTCCGGAAAGTACAATCTGGACCCGAAGCTGCTGCTAAACTTCTACCGCTCGTCCGTGAGCCTGCTGACATAATGTATTACGGTATGGTATGGTAGCTGCACCGCGGTAGACAGGGAGAGGCTTCAAAGAGTAATAAGGACAGCACAGAAGATCATTGGCTGCCCTCTCCCCTCCCTGTTGGACATTTACACCTCCCGTTGCCTAAGCAGAGGAAAAACGACGATCTTTAAGGACAGCTCTCACCCTGGCTCTGACCTGTTTAATCTGTTGCCCTCAGGGAGACGTTACAGGAGCATCAGAACAAGGACAAACAGGCTCAAGAATAGTTTTTTCCCAAAAGCTATAAACATTATAAATACACACATGTAGATACACACTTACACAGTACAATTTTTTTATTTTGTGGAGCTGTATATATCTATTTTATAATTTTTTTTTGTATGTGCGTTTTTGTATATGCAAATGAATATGAATATGAATATGTATGTGTATATGTATATGTGTGTGTGTGTGTGTGTGTGTGTGTTGTATGTATCTATGTATATATATATATATATATATATATATATATATATATATATATATATATATATATATATATATATATATATGTGTGTGTGTGTGTATATGTTTGTATATGTATATATTTGGGGCACACGGTGGCTTAGTGGTTAGCACGTTTGCCTCACACCTCCAGGGTCCGGGGTCCAATTCCTGCGGGGCCATTCAATTCAATTCAATTTTATTTGTATAGCGCTTTTTACAATAGTCATTGTCTCAAAGCAGCTTTACATAAATAAAAAACAGGTATAAACAGTCAGAAACATCTAAAGAGAGACAAACAGGAACAGATAAACAGAGACAAACAGGTAGAAAACAAATGGAATTTATCCCAACTGAGCAAGCCACTGAGTGGCGACGGTGGCAAGGAAAAACTCCCTAAGATGTTTTTTGAGGAAGAAACCTTGAGAGGAACCCGACTCAGAAGGGAAACCCATCCTCATCTGGGTAACACAGAATGTGAATGTAACACAGATAATGTGAAAAATGAGAAGTATGGCCTTAGGAGCAGCCGTAGTCCCAGCAGAAGATTTGGGCTCATCCAGAGGCAGAGGGGATCTGGATCTCCAATATCTCCATAAATTCGTGTGGGGCTCGGCAAAAAGAGAGAGGGAGAAAAACGATTAGGACTGTGAATTAGTGAGATATAATTTAGTCAGGGTAAGCTTGAGTAAACAAATACGGTTTAAGCCTAGATTTAAACACTGAGACTGTGTCTGAGTCCCGAACACTAATAGGAAGACTGTTCCATAACTGTGGGGCTCTATAAGCGAAGGCTCTTCCCCCTGCTGTAGACTTCACTATTCTAGGTAATATGTGCTGCATGTGTTGGCCATGTGTTGCATGTTCTCCCCGTGCTGCGGGGGTTTCCTCCATCAGTCCAAAGACATGCATGGTAGGTTGATTGCTAGGTTGGTAAATTGTCCATAGTGTATGAATGGGGGTGTGTGTGTATGTGATTGTGCCCTGCCCTGCGATGGACTAGAATCCTGTCCAGGGTGTACCCCGCCTTGTGCCCGATGCTTCCTGGGATAGGCTCCAGGTTCCCTGCGACCCTGAAGAAGGAATAAGCGGTTGAGGATGTGTGTGTGTGTATGTATGTACGTGTGCGCATGTATGTACGTGTGTATGTATATGTGTATATTTATATATATGCATAAATGTATGTGAATATATATACTGTATATATATATATATTATATTTTATTATTTATTTATTTATTTTAATCCTATTCATTCTATGTATATGCTGGCACGAAATAGAAGGAGTGGCTCTTAATTTCACTCTGCATGTGCATAGTGTCACGTTTGGCGAATGGAGGCCGAAGCAATCGCAGATTTTTAAATATTTATTTTAAACAAATGAACAACGACACAAAAACACTAGGACAACTGGGCATAACACTGTGGCAAAAAAAACAAACACGGAGACAGAAGTGACGTGAGTCTACAACAACGAAAGACCCCGACAGAGTGCAGACAAAGACTATATATACACATTGGTGCTAATTAACAAAAACGTGAGTCAGGTGCATGTGGTCAGGTGGTGTAGTGCAGTGGCTGATGGGACTTGGATCCCGAGTTTCCGGATACGTGACAGATCCCCCTCAAGGGTACTCCTCCGGGCGCCCAAAATCAAGGGCCCCCCCTCCGGGGTCCCGCCCCCTCCGGCCCCAAAAAGTCCCCAGCAGAACCAGGAGGCCGAGCAGCTTCCACCATGGCACAAGGAAGCGGGTGGAAGTCCTTGGCAAAGCATGAAAGAGGGCGGCGTCCCCCACAGGACAGGAAGGCGGAGCATGCCTCACCGCGAGGTTCAAAGAGGGAGCGAGGGTCTCCGCGCGCACGGGGAGGCGCGAGGCTCCCGCGAGGCTCTACGGGGGAGCGAGGTTCTCCGCGAGGCTCACGGGGAGGCGAGGTTCTCCCAGGCTCACGGGGAGCGAGGTTCTCCGCGAGCTCACGGGGAGGCGAGGTTCTCCCGAGGCCCGAGGGAGGAACGACGCTCTCCGGCGGAGCATGAGGGGGGAAACGGAGACCTCCGTGGAGCAGGAAGGGGAGCGACCCACTGAGTGCAGCGAGGGAAAAGGGCAGCGTCTTGTGCGGAACGTGGAGGCAAAGTGACGTCCTCAGCGCAGCAGGATGGCAGAGAGACGACCGCAGCCAGCAGGAAGGCCGAGCGACGACCTCAGCCGAGCAGGAAGGCCGAGCAACGACCTCAGCCGAGCAGGAAGGCCGAGCGACGTCCACAGCCGAGCAGGAAAGCGAGCGACGCGTCCACAGCCGAGCAGGAAGGCCGAGCGACGTCCACAGCCGAGCAGGAAGGCCGAGCGACGTCCACAGCCGTGCAGGGATGCCGGCGGCATCCACAGCTGAACAGGAAGGCTGTGCGACGACCACAGCTGAACAGGAAGGCTGTGCGACGACCTCAGCTGAACAGGATGGCTGGCGATGACCTCAGCTGAACAGGAAGGCTGAGGCACCTTAAGGTAGCTGAACAGCGGGGAGTCCCTGAGGTCAGCGAACAGAGGTGAATTCATGAGTCCGCCCGGAGCTGGAGCGTCCTCACACACATAGCGGGCGGCAGAGGGACTTCCTTCACAGGACTCACCGGCTCGCGACTCTGAGGTAGCTGAACAGCGGGGAATCCTTGAGGTCGGCGAACATAGGTGAATTCATGAGTCCGCACGGAGCTGGAGCGTCCTCACGCACATAGCGGGGCGGCGGAGAGACTTCCTGCACAGGACTCACCGGCTGCGTGACTCTCAGATAGCTGAACAGCGGGGAATCCTTGAGGTCCGCGAACAGAGAATTCATGAGTCCGCCGACGGGCTGGAGCCTCCTCACGCACATGGGGGGCGGGCGGAGAGACCTCCTGCACAGGACTCACCGGCTGCGCGACTCGAGGTAGCTGAACGGGGGGAAAATCCTTGAGGTCGCGAACAGAGAGGAATCCATATGACCCGCGCGGGGGGGGGGGGGGGAAAAAAAAAAAAAAAAAAAAATAAAGAAAATCTACTGCCTCGTAGTCACGGTCTTTCGTTCTGTCACGTTTGGCGAATGGAGGCCGAAGCAATTGCAGAATTTTTTAAATATTTATTTTAAACACACAAATAACGAAACAAAAACACTAGGACAACTGGGCATAACACTGTGGCAAAAACAAACACGGAGACAGAAGTGACATGAGTCTACAACAACGAAAGACCCCGACAGAGTGCAGACAAAGACTATATATACACATAGGTGCTAATTAACAAAAACGTGAGTCAGGTGCATGTGGTCAGGTGGTGTAGTGCAGTGGCTGATGGGACTTGGAGTCCCGAGTTGCGGATACGTGACACATAGTGACAATAAAGGCATTCATTCATCATTCTAAATACTTTACCAAATTAAAATCTAATTAGCCTTATATTATTTTTTTAGTATTCTTTCTTTGTGTATTTGCTTGTTCACGTGACAATTTTCGGCATTCACGTTGGCATGTGAAAGGAAGACCGGATAAAAAAATGAGTAAATGTAAGTTCAATGTGATTTGGCTCGAAGATGTGAAGGTTAGAGAATAGTAAGCTGTGCGAGTAACGAGTTTGAGGCGCCTTGCAAGATGTGCCAAAAAACCTTTAAACTTGGAACAATGGGAATTAAAGCAGTTGAGTCCCATATGAAATCGGAAAATCACCAACACTGCACCAGTATTCAAAAAAGTGCAGTGCCAATGGAGTCGTACATGGCTGCACCTTCTACATCAACTCCTGATGCATCACAGACTGGTAATGTTGGACTGATATTGCTGCTGAGAGTACGACAGGGACAAAGATGGCAGAACTGATTACAAAGTCTGTCACACTGAGAAGCCGCTTCAAGGAGAAGAGAGAGGAGCTAGATGACTTGGATAAGGAAATTGGGAGAGGCTTCTGAGCTATGAGAAATATAATGCTGAGATATATCTGTTTTGATATTATTAATTTTATTGAATAAAAATGGTTACAAATGTTAAACCTGTGTTAATGGCTGTTTGGTCTGATGTGCAAAAATTATATAATTCTTTCTTTCTCCGGGTCTTAAAAAGGTCTTAAAAAGTCTTAAATTTGATTTTACAAAGTGTGCAGCAACCCTGTGCATATAATATCCAAGTTTACGTGGAGAAGTCACTGGGAAAAGTACCCGAGAAGAATCAGTGAGAAGAATGATTGATATGAGTAAAGGGGTGCTAGGTTATAACATAACATGACAACTTCTTCACATCCTACAGCCTTGGGGCCTGTTTCACAAAATGAGTTGAACAAACTTACAGTTGCAGAGTAAGATTTGACAAAACCAAACAAATCCAACCAAGATTAATTAAGGTTAACAGGTTTTATGATGCTGGTTATCAACTTTCTCAGTCAACCGAGGTTTTAACCCTAAATCAAGGCTTATTCAGTGTGCACATTCACATATTTGCCTCCATATACAGTGCCTTGCGAAAGTATTCGGCCCCCTTGAACTCAACCTTTTGCAACATTTCAGGCTTCAAACATAAAGATATAAAATTTTTATATTTTGTGAATAATCACCAAAAGTGGGACACAATTGTGAAGTGGAACGAAATCTGTTGGATATTTTAAACTTTTTTAGCAAATAAAAAACTGAAAAGTGGTGCGTGCAAAATTATTCGGCTCCTTTACTTTCAGTGCAGCAAACTCACTCCAGAAGTTCAGCGAGGCTCTCTGAATGATCCAGTGTTGTCCTAAATGACTGATGGTGATGAATAGAATCCACCAGTGTGTAATCAAGTCTCTGTATAAATGCACCTGCTCTGTGATAGTCTCAGGGTTATGTTGAAAGCGCAGAGAGCATCATGAAGACCAAGGAACACACCAGGCAGGTCCATAATACTGTTGTGGAGAAGTTTAAAGCCGGATTTGGATACAAAAAGATTTCCCAAGCTTTAAACATCCCAAGGAGCACTGTGCAAGCGATAAGGAGTATGGAAGGAGTATCAGACCACTGCAAATCTACCAAGACCTGGCCGTCCCTCTAAACTTTCAGCTCAGACAAGGAGAAGACTGATCAGAGATGCAGCCAAGAGGCCCATGATCACTCTGGATGAACTGCAGAGAATTACAGCTGAGGTGGGAGAGTCTGTCCATAGGACAACAATCAGTCGTACACTGCACAAATCTGGCCTTTATGGAAGAGTGGCAAGTAGAAAGCCATTTCTCAAAGATATCCATAAAAATTCTCGCTCTAAAGTTTGCCACAAGCCACCTGGGAGACACACCAAACATGCTCTGGTCAGATGAAACCAAAATCGAACTTTTTGCCCACAATGCAAAACGATATGTTTGGCGTAAAAGCAACACAGCTCATCACCCTCAACACACCATCCCCACTGTCAAACATGGTGGTGGCAGCATCATGGTTTGGGCCTGCTTTTCTTCAGCAGGGACAGGGAAGATGGTTAAAATTGAGGGGAAGATGGATGCATCCAAATACAGGACCATTCTGGATGAAAACCTGTTGGAGTCTGCAAAAGACCTGAAACTGGGACGGAGATTTATCTTCCAACAAGACAATGATCCCAAACACACAGCAAAATCTACAAAGGAACGGTTCACAAATAAACGTATCCAGGTGTTAGAATGGCCAAGTCAAAGTCCAGACCTGAATCCAATCGAGAAACTGTGGAAAGAGCTGAAGACTGCTGTTCACAAACGCTCTCCATCCAACCTCACTGAGCTCGAGCTGTTTTGCAAGGATGAATGGGCAAGAATTTCAGTCTCTCATGCAAAACTGATAGAGACATACCCCAAGCGACTTGCAGCTGTAATCACAGCAAAAGCTGGCTCTACAAAGTATTAACACGAGGGGTCCGAATTTTTTTGCACGCCCCACTTTTAATTTTTTATTAGTTAAAAAAGTTTCAAAAATCCAATAGATTTCGTTCCACTTCACAATTGTGTCCCACTTGTTGGTGATTCTTCACAAAAAATAAAAATTTTATATCTTTATGTTTGAAGCCTGAAATGTGGCAAAAGGTTGAAAAGTTCAAGGGGGCCGAATACTTTCGCAAGGCACTGTAATTCCACAAATCCATGAAATTGAATTCATATTGGGGGTTGGGGCTGGACTAGATGCAACCAGGCCCGGTTTGTGCAAACCCTGTTCAATCAAATCAACACTTAAATAGAACTTTTTCAACAGCATGAAGTTCGTTAAAAAGGTCTTGGTACTCTAGGCACCCAGTAAAACACTATGCCAAAATTTTAAGAAATTCCCGAATTGCTGAGGAAGAAGGTGTTTGAAATGCATCAGTCTGGAAAGGGTTACAAAGCTATTTCAAAGGCTCTAGGACTCAAAAAAAAAAAACACAGTGTTAGATTGCCATGTATCTCGGTAATCTCAAATTATGTCTTTCAGATCTTCTGTAATGCCTTCCAGCCTTTTTTTTTTTTTTACCTCTACTTCTGTTAACGTTCTTGAGCGCTTCAGGCCTGGGGGTCTAAAATGAACACACACGCTGACACACATGAATGTTCACTGAGAATTCCCAGTTTATTAATGCAGAGCAGAAGTATTTATACACATTGATAACAACAGTGCGTAGACGGTTTCTACTTGTGCAGTGGCCAGACATACTGTATAGACAAAACAAAACACTTAGCACACAATGAAAATAAGTATTTTCAAGAAAATACATGTGCCAGCTATAAGAAAAGATGGCAGATGATCAGCTTATTTAAAGAGGTAATTAAATGTATACATTCATCAGAGGTATTTTATAGCACAGAGACACACAAACAGAAACTATAACCCAGTATTCCCCATATCCATGCTGCCTTAACAATTCATAAAATGAGAGTACATGATATAAGAGAATTTCCTTTCACACAGTGAGAGCCACTATCTCCAAATGGAAAAACTCTGCACAGCAGTGAACCTTCTCAGACCCTGGACAAAAATTGCATCTGTGGATTGTTCTGTGGATTAATGAGTCAAAAGTGGAATTATTTAGAAGAATGTGGTCCCATTACGTCTGGCGTAAACCACACACAGAATTCCACAAGGAGATCATACCTATGGACAAGCATGGTGGTGGAAGTATGATGATGTGGGGATGCTTTGCTGCTTCAGGGCCTGGGAAGCGTGCAATAATTGAAGGAAACATAGATTCTGCTCTTTACAAGAAAATCCTAAAGGAGAATATCCGGTCTTCAGTCTGTAAGCTGAAACTCAAGCACAACCGTTTTACTTATTGTAAAATGTGAATTTTCCATTTTATCTCTATGCAAATGTTCTCCAAATGTTCCCCTTGAAACATTACTTATATTCATGTTTATATTTATTCAAATCATAAAATCGGTGTAACAAACTTTAAAGTTGGGCAAGGAGGAGGCAGGAACCAGCTGAACATAAACTATAATCTTAAAGAGGATTTAAACATAACAGAAGCATAAATGCGTCCCTATCTCTCTGGCGCCTCCAGCTGCCTCTCTCTCTCTCTCTCTCTCTCTGATCTAAAACAGGCATGGTATGGGTGCACATTTTCATTCCAATCAAGCAGGAGCTACACCTGATTCCACCTGTTTAATCAGTTGACTTTGACTTTCAAGAGACTCAGGTGTGGCTTCTACTTGGTTGGAATGAAAACCTACACCCACACCAGCCCTTTCAGGATAAGATTGGACACCCTTGCTCAAACAGGATCACTAACACTGGAAGGTTAAAGTTATACAGAAATGAGAGCATATTTTCTACAAGCTAGAGCTTGCATAGCTAATTGTCTTTGGTTTTGTAATTGTTCAAAACATGTTTACCTAATCTTACTACACAATGGTAAAAACGGTTATGTCCCTTGTGCTTGATATTGTTGTTAATTTGGGTGACACTCAGTTAGCATCAACAGGAGCACAGTTCACACAGATCGCGGTTACTGGTTTACATTAATTTAAATACTTAAAGTATTAAAAATACTTTAATTTAATTAAAGATACTTTAAAGATTAAGTATTTAAAGTATAAAGTAATAAAGTATTAAGTTATTTTAAAAAAGCAATTATAAATGCAATTGACTGTCATATGTTACTATGTAAAGCTAATAACATAGGGCTTGTTGGGGGCAGTTTGTGGACAGAACTTTTCCTCCTGCCATTGCTAAGTGCAGCTTCATGTTAACTTAGTTGAATTTATGTGAGAGGGGGAATCACAAATTTACATCCAACTGAAAAATAATCCACATAAAACAAAATCCAAATATCAAAGTTAAGGCTATTTCATACACAAGATTCAGTCATTTACAGAATATAACAGTAAGCAGTTGTCATGTAAGGAGGTTGAGGACGGATGCAATTGCAGAAAAGAGCTTTATGAAAGAGAAACAGGCAGACAAATCCAAATTGTGAAATGATAGCGTAGTCAAAAACAGGCAATGGGACAGGAATAAACTAAGTTTCACCAGCTGGCCTACTTGGTTAAGCTCGCAGGCCCGCCTAATAATAAAGAACTCGGCCCAATTGTTGGCTGGGCCAGTGAGTCGTGACAGCATGAATCTCAGCCACTGCTTTTCTGTGGGCTTGGGGTCCTCCAGGCTGGTGAAATAAAAGTGCCATTATAGAATATAACTTTCAGGAGATACCTCAAAGCCATAGAAGGAAACTGGAACTTCCAGTGTGAACCACTGGGGAAAACCCATGGAATCAAAGGCTGGTATACAATTACCAGCATGATGCTTTCCTTGCCCCCCCTGTTACTTCCATGTTGAGGGCAAAGTATTCGGTCATGTAAGGAGATTGAGGATGGATGCAATTGCAGATAAGAGCTTTATTTAAGAGAGGCAGGCAGACAAATCCAAATCATGAAACGATAGCGTGGTCAAAAACAGGCAATGGGTCAGGTGATTGGCAAATAGGCATAAACTGGGCAAGGCAAAAACACGTAATGAGAAACAAGATCAAAGACTATGAAACAAATCGCAGAACTGGGTACAAATTCTTGGTATGGAGATAACACAATACTTCGCAAAGACATTGTTTGAAAACAGTTTCTTTATACTGTGGAGTGAGTGTGTGAGATTGGATGCTGGTGTGCATGATTAGAAAGAACATGAGTGTTCTGGGAATTGCGGTCCATGTCGGCCATGTTTGATTTCCCATCCGCATCGCAGGATGGGAAATGTAGTCACTGGTTCGTTGTGATATGACAGCGGTAAAGATCACCTGCATCTGCTCACAATTTAGAATCATCCAATTTCACATACAATTTAAAAATTAATCCATTGTCACTGCAAATCTCCTTTAGGTATTCCCTGCGACTGCAAGCCTCTAAAGTTAACTATTTATCCAGCCATGAAAACATTTCCAAGATGGCAAGTAAACAACTAACTTATAGAACGGCTGTCATAACTGTGATATGCAGCAGATTCTGGATGCCATTAGTTTTA
The DNA here is from genome assembly GCA_012411365.1 of Ameiurus melas. Lineage (NCBI taxonomy): Eukaryota > Metazoa > Chordata > Actinopteri > Siluriformes > Ictaluridae > Ameiurus > Ameiurus melas. The sequence goes on along the minus strand of CM022780.1, from coordinate 12,714,744 downwards.
CATGGCACAATATGGAGTGTATGTTCAGAGTTTTGAGTAATACAAGGACAATGAGAGAATTTAGTTCAGATGAAATGCTCTTTCAGAAGGTGAAGTTCAAATTTCTGATTGCCTAGTAATGCATTAGGTTCAATTAAGTCAGAAAAATGTATTATACCCACTTGCCGCTAAATTTCATAACTTACATTCATTGTTTGTGTATATATCCCTTGTGACTTCATGTTGTAAATTCTATTTTGACCATAATGATCAAACAACCAAATACAACCTCAATTCCGAAAAAGTTGGGAAAATATGTAAAAATGAAAAAGAACAAACAAAAAGAGTTATTTGAAAATCAATTCACCCTGAAATATTTTGAATACACATTAACACATTATTTGAATTTTACTTTGTGAATTTGATTTATTTTTGAAAACATCATTATAAATATGATCGTCATATATCAAGGAGGGAACTCTGGACTTCATTTCCCAGCAGCCACTGCACCATACTACATCATTGTCAAATGACAACCTGCACCTATATCATGTTTTTTTGTTTAACGAGCACTCCTATACAGTATCTCACAAACGTGAGTACACCCCTCACATTTTTGTAAATATTTGATTATAACTTTTCATGTAAAAACACTGAGGAAATGACACTTTATACAATGTAAATGTAAAGTAGTGAGTGTACAGCTTGTGTAACAGTGTAAATTTGCTCTCCCCTCAAAATAACTCAACACACAGCCATTAATGTCTAAACCGCTGGCAGCAAAAGTGAGTACACCAGTAAGTGAAAATTGGGCTCAATTAGCCATTTTCCCTCCCAGGTGTCATGTGACTTGTTAGTGTTACAAGGTCTCAGGTGTGAATGGGAAGCAGGTGTGTTAAATTTGGTGTCATCACTCTCACACTCCCTCACACTGGTCACTGGAAGTTCAACATGGCACTTCATGGCAAAGAACTCTATGAGGATCTGAAAAAATAATTGTTGCTCTACATAAATATGGCCTAGGCCTAGAAGGTTGCCAAGACCCTGACAGTGAGCTGCAGCATGGTGGCCAAGACGATTCAGCGGTTTAACAGGACAGGTTCCACTCAGAACAGGCCTCACCATGGTCGACCAAAGACGTTGAGTGCACATGTTCAGCATCATATCCAGAGGTTGTCTTTGGGAAATAGATGTAGGAGTGCTGCCAACATTGCTGCAGAGGTTGAAGGGGTAGGGGTCAGCCTGTCAGAGTTCAGACCATATGCCGCACACTGCATCAAATTGGTCTTCATGGCTGTCATCCCAGAAGGAAACCTCTTCTAAAGATGATGCACAAGAAAGCCCACAAGGGCTTTGCATGACTAAGGACATGCATTACAAGCAGACTAAGAACATGGATTTTTGACCAAGATAAACTTATTTGGTTCAGATGGTGTCAAGCGTGTGTGGCGGCAACCAAGTAAGGAGTACAAAGACAAGTGTGTCTTGCCTACAGTCAAGCATGGTGGTGGGAGTGTCATGGTCTGGGGCTGCATGAGTGTTGCCGGCACTGGAGAGCTAGAGTTCATTGACTGAACCATGAATACCAACATGTACTTCAGAATGCCTTCGGAGACTGGGCCGCAGGGCAGTATTTTAGCATGATAACAACCCCAAACACACCTCCAAGATGACCACTGCCTTGCTGAAGAAGCTGAGTGTGAAGGTGATGGACTGGCCAAGCATGTCTCCAAACCAAAACCCTATTGAGCATTTGTGGGTCATCCTCAAATGGAAAGTGGAGGAGCTCAAGGTCTCTAACATCCACCAGCTCTGTGATGTTGTCATGGAAGTGTGGAAGAGGACTCCAGTGGCAACCTCTGAAGCTCTGCTGAACTCCATGCCCAAGAGGGTTAAGGCAATGTTGGAAAATAATGGTGCCCACATAAAATATTGACACTTTGGGCCCAATTTGGAAATTTTCACTTAGGGGTGTACTAATTTTTGTTGCCAGCGGTTTAGACATTAATGGCTGTGTGTTGAGTTAATTTGAGGGGACAGCAAATTTACACTGTTACACAAGCTGTACACTCACTACTTTACATTGTAGCAAAGTGTCGTTTCTTCGGTGTTGTCACATAAAAAGATATAATCAAATATTTGAAAAAATGTAAGGGGTGTACTCACTTTTGTAAGATACTGTAGATATCAGATTTGTATCAAATATGTGAAGTTTGGTACAGACTGAACATTGTATGTTTGTGTTATAACAACTTCCTGTTTCATGGCATTAATAGCATGCTTTAGCACTTACTGTAGCTAAGTGTTCACTAGCATGGTGTGACATGTTTCTATCATGTAGCACATGTTAATATGTTGATAGGATTGCTTCACAGTGTAAAACATGTTACTTCCTGTTGACAGTAGATGGTGCCCCCCAAATGGCATTAACATTTCATTGAGTCCCCCCCTTTAAAAATGTCTTTAAAACACATTAAAATACAGACTTCTGAATATATCCCCCCTTTTTTTATTAATAATTACATCTTACATCTTTACATTACATTAGAAATTGATTGTGTGTGTGTGGTTGTCTGAGAGTGAGAATTTTTTTTTTACAACAAATTGTTGAGGCCCCTGATCCCCTCACTTTGAAAACCACTGGTCTAACTATCGTCTATCTATGCTTTTGTCCACGCTTCCGTGTTTAGTTTTTGACACAGTATTTTGCATAGGGTTATTGTGTCTTTGTATTTTGTTAGTTTTTTTATGAAATGTTTGAATATCTACACTTCCTTCTGAAATCACTTTGTAACGTGACAGTGATGACACTGCAAAAAAGTTGGGACAGTCGACAGTTTACCACTGTGTAACGTCACCTTTTCTTTTAATAACACTTAGGTTTTTGGGCAGTGAAGACACCAATTGCTTAAGCCAGGGGAATTTTCCCCATTAATCCATTATGCATTTCTTCAGCTGTACAACTGCACGGGGCATTCATTGCCTTATTTTGTGCTTAATCCTTAAACACATACCTCCCCCTCGTTAATTTTTTCCCATTAGACCACCACCATCTTAGTATTCCTCAATTAAATTATCAACAATATAACAAGAAAAAACTATAAAAATATATAAAATTGTCGAATAATATCCTTTTTTATAGTTAATCAATTGTATAAAAAAAATAATATAAAAAAGACTATAGGGTTGCTACTGACACGAGGTATGCAAGCTACTAGCCAAGCTGGAAAAAATGCATGAAGAAGAATCTAGGTTCTGGAACAGTCCCTGTTTTAGCCATGAAAATTCTACATTATAAAATAACTTTAAAATTGTTGCAATATTTTAGATTTCATAATTTTGTTATGGTGACTGAAATGATTAAATGAATATGCTACTGTCACGAAATGTTGACAGGAGGTGGATGCAGGTGCAGGTCAAAGTCTTTATTAAACAATCCGAAACTCAAAGTAAATGCGGTCTTCACCGGGAAACAAGAACATTAGAGATTACTGAACTAAACAATACACAGCAGGATCAACTGAAGACATGCTATACAATATCTACACAATATAATACTGAGTGAAGTACTCAGTCACCCAGGCATTTAAATAAAGATCATGATAAACTTAAAACATGGACACCTGGGGCAAATTAAAGTCACTTAAGCTCAATCCAGAAGCGAGCGAACAAAAACGTCAAGCCCTCTGCTGGCCGTGGTGTAACAGCTACAATACATTAACTATTTCAGCGCATGCATTAGAAGTGTGTAATTTTAATGGTGTATATATTTTTATATTTATTGACAAATATAATGTTATAATATAACAAAATATGCTGTATTTTAATTTGCAATTGTTAATAAAATATTAGGGCAGTTTTATACTATTGGGGCAGTTTAGAGATTCGTCCATGTGAAATATAACCTCCGATTCATTAACGACGCAAATAAGTAATAAGGATTGGCAAAACTTGCATGCATTTAAGGGTTAAGAATGCGACCCATATTCTCAATCAGAGTTAGGTCAGGACTGCAGGCAGGCCATGCTAGCACCCGCACTCTCCGCTTATGCAACCATGCACTTGTAATCCAGGCAGAATGTGGTTTGGTACTAAGGCAGAAGGTTACCATGCCAGAATTCCAAGACACACACCTCTACTGACCCAAAAGCACAAGAAAAGTCATGTCAAAATCATATAAATAAGCCACCGAAGTTTTGGGATTCTGTTCTGTTGAGCAAAAACAAAACTTTTCAGCATGATAGGATCAGCTGTATGTCTGGAGAAAGAAGAATGAGTAAAGAACACTCTGTCCACAGTCAAGCATGTTGATGGATCAGTGATGCTCTGGGGCTGATTTGCATCCTCTGGCAACATGGAGCATGTGGAAGGCAAGATGGTTACATTGAAACACAAGGAAATCCTAGGAGAAACCATAATGCCATCTGTGAGTAAGCTAAAGCTTGGGCGTCATTGGACCTTCTAATAGTACAATGATCCCAAGGATACCTCAAATCCCACCCAGCCTTGGTTGCAGAAGAAGTCCGGGAAGATTCTACAGTGCCATCACAGTCACCTGACTCGAACCCCATAGAAAATCTGGTGGGATATGATGAAGGTGGTTTTAGCATGCAAACCTAAGAATAGTACTGATCTAAAGGCCATAGCTCATGAGTAATGGGTCAAGATTCCTCAGGAATGCTGCCAGAAGTTGGTGTCTGGCTATGCATCTCATTTGTAGCAGGTCATAACAGCAAAAGAGTGCTCTACTAAGAACTAAAGATGCTTGCCATGAAGGAGTTGAAAAATAATTTTGGATAAAAATCATTTTGAAGCTGGAGAAATCATTATAACTTGCATTTTCAGTTGAATATGCAGAAACAACCTGAAGCATTCATTGTGTTGAACTATTTGAATTGCTTTTGTTTGATGTGTTCATTGCAAACAATTGAAAGTCTGGAAATTGACAATAAACCTGATTTGCTATGGGGGTTGAATAATTTTGATTTCAAATGTAAATGGTCCTTTTCTTCTTTGGCCTGGAGAACATGATGACTGTTTTGTCCAAAAACTATTTAAAATGTTGACTCATCAGACCACAAAACATGATTCCACTGTGCTACTGTCCATCTCAGATGAGACCGAGCCCAGAGAAGTCAGTCGGTGTTTCTGGACATTGTTGATGTATGGCTTCTACTTTGCATAGCAAAGCCTTATCTTGCATATGTGGATGCAGTGCGAATGGTGCAGACTGACAAAGGTTTACTAAAGTATTCCCGAGGATATGTCAGGATATTGTAGCGGGATCAGCCCAGGGGGCGAAAGCTAGCACAAACACACGGGAGGCAGGTTGTAGTGCGAAGTGAGGGAAAACCCAGGATTTATTTGTCCTTAAATCCGTAGTGGTGAGTGTGTGTGTGTGTGTTTGGGTGCGTGTGCGTGTGGGGTGAAATGAGGGAACCCGCGGGGCGGGGCTGGCGTAGCTCGTCCTCCGGGCGGGTCGGAATTCCCGGAAGAGCTGGGAAGGAGCGGTTTCCTGTGCGGTTTCTCGGCCTCACCACTGTCCTCGTCTGTCGTCGCCGTCCTCGTCCGGGGCGGAGCCCTCTGTGAGCGGAGAGAGGGAGAGAGAGAGCGAGAGAGAGAGCGCGAACGGTTAGGTAAGCCCGTGTTTCGCGGATTCAGTGGTAATTACCTCGGACATTAGCTGCCTACATAGCCGAGTTGATCCTCCCTCGTCGTGGGCGGAAGGGTGTCCTTTTATCCCCTCCTTCTGGAGCTGGATTGGTGAACCTCCTGCTCCCGGTTCGCCAATCCGCCGCCCGGCGTGGCGGGGGTTGGCTCCACCCTGCAGTGACGGCCCTTCCGGTTGGCGTTGGGACCGGGCGCGAGGCTGCCCGCCTCGTGCCGGGGCGGCAGTCGGGGAAGGAGCGAACCTCCTAGTTTGCGCGGCGGGTGTTGGTCCGCCGCGACAATATCCATTACAGGAAATTACAATCCATTTACATTACAATCCATCATTGATCATAGAATTTTTATTAGAAATTGTAACATATAAAACACCACACCCAACAACCCCAACAAAACAACCACAGATAACCAAAAGAAAGAGGGAAACAAAACACTAAAACAAAGATGCAAAGAAAAACACACACACAAAACAACAACAACAAAAAATTTAAGATGATTAGTGTTTACCTGGGGAAAATCAATATTTCTAAGAAAATGGTCCATGTTACCTGAATTGTCAGGAGCCCCAGCTGTGTATAAAGTGGAGTAAAAACTTTTCAAAGTTGAATTAATTTCTACAGGATCCAAGTTTAATGCACCACTGGACTGCATAATCTGAGTAATAGAGCACTCAGCTGCTCAGCTATGCAATTGGTGAGCCAATCAAACGACTGACCTTATATCCATATTCATAATAATTGCCACGCGTATGTAACAGCAGCCTCTGCGCCTAAACTGTCAATAACAAATCAAACTCCGCCTGCAAATTAAGCCTTTGTTTATGCAGCTCAGGGTTCGGGATGAGAACATATTGGTTGTCAATAGCTCGAATATTATCAGATATCTCTTTTTTCTTATCCTTACGTTTCTTATTGGCATGAGCAGAATAAGAGATTATCTGTCCACTTTAGAAGGCCTTTAGAGTTTCCCAAAGTAATGAGTAAGCCGTTGAATCAGTTTGATCAGTAAGAAGAAAATCATCTATTGAAGTAGTAATATACTTGCAAAAACTCTGAATCGGATAAAAGTAGAGAATTAAGCCTCCATGGTGGACGAAAGGCGTGATGTGACGGTTGAAGAATGTTAAGACTTAATAGAGCATGGTCTGAAATAACAATTGGTAGATATTCAGAGTTTACAACCCGAGAAATTAGAGTTATTAATAAAAAAGTAATCAATGTGAGAAAAAGATTTATGTACGTGAGAAAAAAAAAAGAATATTTTCTCACTGTGGGGTTAAAATACCTCCACGGATCAATGTAACCATTCTGAACCATAAACTCAGAGAACACCTTTGCCATTGCAGAGGGAGCCTTTGTAACAGCGCTAGATTTGTCCAAAACTAGGTCAATAAGACAGTTTAAATCTCCCCCAAATATCAAGAAATGTGTGTTCAAAGCAGGAATTTTTGACAAAAAATTCTGAGCAAAAGGAGCATTATCAAAATCTCCAGACTCCAGCAAGCTTGTAGTCTGCGTTGATCCCTGAAGAAATGCAACATCGGATTTTTGTAGTTTGAAATGTGTCAAAACTTTGGATCTTTCAATAGGACCACCTTTCTTATTCCAAGTTAGGAATCTGATCAAGCTTTGGGTATTTTCCATCAATTTAGATTAATGCAGAATGGAGTACAGAGAGGTTGATATCTATAGGAAAAGAAAAAAAAGAAAAAAAAGAGGGGAAAAAAACACAAACATCAACAACACAGCATCCCTCTCCGCCTCCCACCCCACCTTCCCCCACCCTACTCTGAACATCAGTTAACTTCTCTCCATTCCCAAACAACGGAGGCAGAACCCTACAACACTGGAACATCCGATACTTGTAAACCATACCTATTCTTGTTGTGTGAAGTCACTCCCAAGCATAAAAGCAGCCACAATTACCATGTATCTCAGGCAACCTATAGATTTACATGGAAACTGATATAGTTGCCCACACCTGCATAGTTTTACATTCACATGAAAGGTATTAATAAATTGGTTAAGTGTTATGTAGACAGATTAAGATGGAGGATACCATTCATTAAACCATATTTGCGCTTTTTGGGGGCAGTCGAATTGCAACCTCTCATCACTGAGGTCTATCCGAAGGTGAGCAGGGTATCAGCCCGCACATTTATCTCAAGCTGTTGCTCACCGCAGCGAAGGCCGTCCTCCTGTTAGCGATGCTGGAGTTGAAGTCAGGAAAGATGAAGACCTTATGGCCCTGATGGAAAAGTTGATTCAAATTACCACGTCAAACAACTTTTTCTCTGTTGTGAAAGTAGTGAAACCGCACAATCATCACTCTGGGCCTTTGATTCTCTCGCTCCTCAGAGGGCCTCTATCCAGCAATTGAGCGGGTGAAAATTTCTGATCCGAGGACATCCTGGAAAAATTTTGACATAAATGTTACCGGATTGCTCCCTTCTTCTCGTTCTGGAATATCGATGACCTGGAGATTGCAGCGCCATGAACAGGACTCCAGTTCCTCCACTTTATCGGTGAGCTGTTTGTTAGCCAAATTTAGCTTTAGCACTGTCTGTTCCAGTGCTACAATGCGGTCACTAATCGTTCAGGTGCTGGTCAAGCTTGTCAATATGTCGTCTTTGTGATTCAATGCCGGATTTAAAACTCTCAAAAGATGCAACAACTGGAGCCAGACCTGAGTCAATAGCTGCTTTCACTGTACAGTGACGATAAATGTTAGCTCCATGATCAAAGTGGTGAGTAGATTTTCCAGGTCAAATGGTAACTTGTCGCCATGACTCGTCACGCCCGGTGAAGATTTAGGTTTCCGTAGTCTTTCAGAAGCAATAAGTCATTTCTGGTTATAATTGTAAAATGGGTAATTGGAAAAGAATGCACCAAATGTCTTAGAAAAGATTCAGGTTGCCTGAAGAGCAAAAGATAAAATGCTCAGGAGCTCACCACACGCTTGCTCATTCACATGCTCAGCTGGAAGTCTGTTTGAAATTCTGCACTTGCATCCGACTTAACCTCCATTTGCGACACTCATACTTTAACAAACTCAACCTAGAGATTTCATCCGATCAACATCATATTCGGTCAGTCTAATCTAAAGGTTTTGTTTATGCTAAATTGTGAAGGTTTTGAGTTTTCACTGCATGGTGTGGCCATGGCGGTCTAACAAATTTCATTTTGCCATAAAACAACAGTCAATCTCCACCAAACTGCACATGTTTGATATGAATCCTGGCCTTAAGAAATCTACATGCTAATATTCAGTTATAGTCATAGCACCATCTACTGCCGACACGAAATTACTTGTTTTCAGTATGATAGTTACACTCCTACAACATATAGGTGCTACAAGGTGCTAAAAAAATATGATGGTGTTCCTCTGGAAGAGCAGCCACAACATGCACCAGGGTGCGAGGGCCCGCTAATTGCTCCTTGTCACTTCAGCATGTAGCTTTAGTTATATATTAATCTTACTTTTCTTCGGTAAACAAACAAAAAATGATTCATGGTAGAATAAATGAGAGTAGAGGATTGAACATAAGGGTGTAGAGCAGATCCCAGCAAGCTTGCCAGATTCTGAGACAAGTTTTATTGTTACTTGTAATAGTCATTACTAATTGGTTGTTCTTCAAATGGATGAACTCTGTTCTGTACAATGGATAATAAAAATGAAATTCACGTTATTTTTATACATTGTAATTTCACGTTGAGGGTGGAAAAATTAGGACATGATTTTGATATTGTTTTCATTTCTTTTTATATCTCAAAAATCTGTCATTTCAGCAGGGTGTGTAGACGTTTTATATCAACTGAATACCATTTGAAATTAATGAACAAATATGTATAAGATATTTTTAAATAAGTGGGAAAGTCAGAAACTCATTATTTTATTCATCAAATAAAACAGAAATAGGGATGACTGACTTTTTTGTAATTTAATAAGGCAACGTATCCTGGGAAATTTATAAAATCCAAAATATATTCAGCCTGGTTCCCCTGGCTGTCTGCGGGGGTTGGCAGGCTGCAATACTCGCCTTCTGGGTCTCCCTCGCATTAATGCTGGCCCGGGCTCCACTCTTGGATGCCCGGGTGAGCTCGAGATAACAGGGAAGCAACTGCCATTTTTGAATGCTGCCATATGTCATTGTCTGCAGTGACCCACAAGCAAGACTACTACTGCATAGGCTTGCCCACCAACACCATGGCAGCCTTACATGGTGGTTTGGATGCAAAGCCAACCCCCTAATTACCTGCTGTTAATGGAGAGAGGTAGCTCGCAAGTGCCTCATCCACCTTCAGCATACTTAAATAGCTATGCCATTCATTCCCTGCAATGGCTGAATAATCCATCATCGTGGGTTTATAAATACGGCTTATGCATGGTTTCCCCCAGAAACTGTCTAACATTTTGTCCTTTTAGCAGTTACTCATTTAAGTGTGAGACTCAGTGGAAAACAATTCTCTCTATATATTTTCCATTTTCAGACATTTGTTGACTGGGCACACAGCTTCTATTTTCAGGATTAGCTCTTTGCACATTTACGGTTGGCTTTGTGACTACTGTATATTAGGCTGACTCAACTTCGCTCAACTTTGCTGTTGTAACTTGATACTCTGTATTGATGGGTTAGGTAATAAAAGAAAAATATATTTAATGTAAATAATATCTAACATTAGTATTTTACATACATTTACGCACTCCAGTGCATGAGCAGGATATGAAGGTTTTTCTCAAAACATGAATAAAGTTGAGTAAAGAATGGAACATGCACACTAACATGAATGTGTCTTACCCTTTCTGAACATCCCAATACGCTGTGGATGCCCCCAGTCAGAGCTCTGACCAGAGCTATGGCCTGATCTGGCATAGTGACCTGTTCATCTGTGTTGGTAGACATAGAGTGCCTGTTGTGACCTGAATAGGAACCAGAACGTGACTTCTCATCTACATCTAAAAATCCCAATATGGCCCCAGTTCAATCCTGAGCATGGATTTTTGTCTGTGTGGATGCTCTTCCCATATCTGTGTGAGTTTGCAAAATCCTGCCAGCAGGTGGACTAACTAACTAATAGGGTGAATGTGTGTGTGCGCATGCTGCCCTGCCATGGACTGGTATGCATCCAATATTCATTCCTGTTAATTTGCTCAGTTTGGCTGGGTGGCCAGATATTGTAAAAGTCTCTGTGGTTCTGAAATTCTGTGTTCTTTGGAAGAATCTTTCAATACCCTTCTTGTATATGTGATATGTATATGTGATGCAAGTCGTCTACAGAGAGTTCATATAGTGTCAGGGCTTGATTAGGTGTGAATCATTTATTTTTGAAGGATCCAAAATTTATGTTTGTGAGGTCTGTGTAGTCACCTCAATGTTTGTGACCTTATGTAAAGTGAAGTAAAATACTGTATGTTTGGCTTAGTATTTGCCAGCTTTTTGTTACCACTGCTGAAGATTTCATCTATAGATGGAAACCAGCAGATGTAGAGAATCTGAGATTGCACAAATGATGCTTAAAAGCTCAATACTAAGGGTATAATTAAGTCCCTCTAATTTTGTTCCAATCGCAGGCCTGGATAGATGGGATGGAATTTCTGATATGAATTTCTTTCAGACTTAATTGGATAATTTATTGTGTATGGCCACACACAGCATACTGTACACAATAAAGAGCCTTGGTCTTGTTCCTTAAAGATGAATGTTTTCATTAAATGATGCTGCTTTGATAGGCAGCAGGGTAGTCATATAACAAACAAATTTTAGATAGTTATTATTTATGAAGTACTTTCAGTGCAGTAATGTTTTTAAAGGAATCAAGTCATATAGAGAACTTTCAGACCTATGAATTTTATGTATGTAAAGTCATGTAAAAAAAAGAAAGAATAAAATGTACACCCCATGGGAATTTTTTGATTTTTTTGACATATAAAGACAAGCAAACATTTGATCCTCCTTGAAATAGTGCCTATTGTAGCACTTGTATGCTCTGATACAACTTTATTGAGCTACTGGACCAGTTCTAGGTTCGAATGGAGTGGGGTAACAGTGAAAAATACTGTAAACACAAAAGCCGACAGTTTACTGAAGACAGACATCAGAACCAATAAATAGTCCTGCAAGTAGCAAAAGTAGGTAGAACCAACTTTAACCCCCCCCTTTCCATTTCCTTCACCTAGGTCACAAATAATTTGGTTTACCTAGGGTATTTTTTAGGTTAGACCGGTCTAAATATCTTATTTTAGGTTAATAGGGTGTGCCTATTTTCTCTTTTTTTCTTGAGTTAACTCTTTTTTTCCTTCCCTTACCGGTGAGAAAACATTTATGTCAGTTCCAAATCAAAATCGATTCAAGTAAAACACTCTTAACCCTTGTACACCTTAGTTCCCACAGTATTATGTCCCACAACCCTATATTCCCCACAGAAACAGTATGCCAACCCTGAGCTCCCGGGCCAAAATTGGCCCCAAAATCAACTGCTGAGGACCTGAGACTCCACCTTAAAGGGCAGGTGACAAGGTGGCCCAAAGAACAGAGAGGGCCAAACTGTCCCTGGCCATCTGAGAGGCAAAACACACACATGCCCAGAAAAATCCACAGTTACTTCATGGATGGCAGAGACACATGACACTTGTGGAAGGCATTCAGGCCATCAGTAACTACAGGACAACATTACCTGCCTGTGACAGTGATGCCTCTCTTCCAGATGCACCGGACAACTTCTACACTTGGTTTGAAGCACAGAATGAAGTAACACCAAGGAAGACCACACCTCCTCCCAGCAACCAGGTGCTGTGTCTAACCACGGCTGATGTGAGGAAACCCATGGAAGGCTGCTGGACCAGACACCATTCCTGGCAGACTGCTCAGAGGATGTGTAGACTGTCAGGCAGATGTTCTTACTGACATCTTCAACATCTGCCTGAGCAGCATCGTCGTTCCAATGTGCTTTATGGTCACCACCAATGACCCAGTGCCAAAGAAGTCTTCAGTGTCCTGCTACTGTCCCGTAGCACTTACATCCATCATCATGAAGTGCTTCGACAGGCTCATCATGAGGCACATCAAGACCCTATTGCCCCCCTCACTAGACCCCCTTCCATTAGCATATTGCCCCAACAACTCAACAGATGATGCCATCGCCTCTAGCCTACATCTGGCCCTCACCCATGTGGACTAAAAGGACACCTACGTTTGAATGCTGTTTATAGACTTCAGTTCAGCATTCTACACAATCATTCCTCAGCACCTGTTTCGAAAGCTGAACCTACTGGGCCTGAACAGCTCCATCTGCAACTGGATCCTGGGCTTCCTGACTGGGAGACAGTCAGTCTGGATCCAGAACAGCATATCCAGCACCACCACAGTGAGCATAAGGGCCTCTCAGAAGGCCTTAAGTTCAAATACCAGCACTGCCAAGCTTCCATTGCTGGGCCCTTGAGCAAGGCCCTTAACCTTCAAATGCTCAGTTGTATAAATTAAATAAGTTCCTCTGGAAAAGAGTGTCTGTCAAATGCTGTAATTATAAATGTTGACTTCAGGAAAGCACAGAGCGACCAGTCTCGGCTGAACTTCAACATCTAATCCATAGATATTGTCAAGAGTAGAGATTGTCACCTGACAGAGAACTTTACCTGATCCCTCAACACCAGCTCCATAGCCAAGAAAACCCAGCAGTGTCTCTACTTTCAGCAACAGCTGATAAAAGTGCACCAGCTCATAGATTCTGGTCTCTCAACCAAGGTTGTTGGGACCATGTTAAATGCTAGTTACCTCAGTGAGACCCAGTAAGCTGCGCAATGGATACAGTCCCGGAGTTCTTGCAGGAATATTTGTAAGCAAGAATGGCTCCTTCTACAATTAGGGTCTATGTGGCCCTAATACTATAATACTAATAATAATTAGTACAGGATGCTAATTTTGGTCAGCCACACCCCTGTTGAAAGAGCATCTGTGACAGGCCATACCCTCAGTATGACAGAGTGGGTATACTCATTCCCACTGCGTGAAGTTCACGCAACGTTCAGTTCTCTTTGAAATGGAATATCTGGGTTAACCCTGTTCCTTGAGAATAGAATGAGATGGTGCGTAGCTTTGACATTCTATGGCATGTCTGTGAATTGTGTCTTTGCTTCAGATAATAGAGACTGATGATGAGGTTTACAGGCACCCATTTTATTGTCATGTGACGCGTGAAATTCCATGTCACTTGACCACAGCAGGCTAATAAATAGGTATGATTTTACACAGACAGTCACATGTGAGGGTGCTTCCCACAGCGTTCCCACATCTCGTTCCCTTCTCAGGGAATAGGGTTACATGTATAACCCAGTGTTTAATAGGGTTATGCAATGCATTCAGTGTGAAAATGTACCTCATCCCAAAATCAATATACATGCATGTCTGACCTGGCAGTTTACATTCTGTAATGGTGCTAGGGGTTTCCAGACCCATCTGACAAACATGAGCTTCTCCTTCCACCTCACCCAGTAAATGTGGGAGGATTCTGGTATTTATGTTACCGCCAACTTTCTGCTAACCACTCCTAACAGTGCATTATTTACATAGGTGACTATTAGTGTGTTAAATACCAAAAATGCTATATACATATACATATGTTTATGTATAAGGGTCTCAAGTGAATCATAATGGGACAGATCATAAACAAATTCAAAACAGGCATAAGGTCATACACAGGCGAAATGCACTTGTCTCTACACCGAACACAAATGACAATGATCTGCCCTGGGATGAAGACTGACGAGGCTTAAGTACACTTCCGGAAGCGTGTCGGCAACCAATCCCATCACGATGGAGCAGGCGGGAACAAGACATGAACAAGACGTGATCGCCCAGTAGCTAGCCGGAACGTGACAAATGCAGTGGGCGGGGTCTAAAGAAAGGGGAGGAGAGATAAGAAATCCCAGCCCTACACCAACATAGAAACACAAATGGCACATAGAGCAAACAGAAATATATTGAATAACGTAACAATTTACTACTGTGAAAACTCTAGCTTGAATATTGGCTATCCACCTAGCTAATTTGTGTGTAGACAAATTAATCTATTAAAATGAACCTTTAATTTTCCCCTGTAATAGCATCTGAACTGGAATATGCATTGTATGCACCAAAACAGACAGAAATCTCACAAGGGGATCTGTTGTGGTTAACATCCAGTGAATTGCCAAAACATGCTGTGTGCATGGGTTATATGTTTACTCTAAGGGCGAAATTTTACAACTGTAATATGCTACCGGACATAATGCTCCAGCTGCTCTTGCTCTTGGGCTAGCACTCCGCCGAGTGTCCTCATGTGTTGGAACTTGGCTGGCCTAAAGGGGGGGATGGGAGTCTAAACATAACTTCTGTTTTGGCTCAGTAAATGCAGTTTCATGTTTTTCAGTCCAGTCTAAAATGCCACTGAGTTTCCTTTTCCCTTTGACAAGTTCATACAGCAGAGAAGTTGTGCTCACATAATCAGGAATAAATTCCCATAAATAGTTCACCTTTCCAAGAGTTTGTAATACTTGGCCAACTAATTCAATATGCTCTTCTAGAATATCTTCTTTTAAAAATTCTTCCACTGCTCGATGAAAGATAGCTGGACTGTTATGAAAGCCCTGCAGCATTCTTTCCAATGTGTTCTGTATCTGGTTAACTGTAAATGCTAACTTCCATTGGTCTGACCTCCAGACTGGGAGTGACCAAAATCCATTGGCAATGTCCAACACTGTTAACCAGCTATACTCTGTTGTTACTTCACTAAGAATAGTTGAAGGATTAGCGACTATTGGGGCAGCCTTAGGCAGGGCTGGTTGAAGGTTTGATAATTGACTGTAAGTTGCCATGCATCTCCCAGTTTTGGCACTCGAGTTTTTAGTAGAAGTACAATGCCAAACTATGCTTTCAAGGTGTTCAACTACTTGGTGCACTTCTGCCTTGGGTTTAATTTTATACTATTTCTGTAGTGGAGGGGGATCTCCCTCAATGCAAGCTTCCATATCAATTTACCACATTAATTTTGATCTTTTTCTGAGATTTGTTCATGTTTGTCTATTAACTGTTGGATGGGTTCTGTTTCAGCAATAGACATAATGCATAACTTTCTGGATTTCACTATCTTTTAGTAGTCCATTCCATCATCATCTCAATTTGCTGTTCTAAGCAGTGGATAACAAACTCATACTTCTGCATGATGTCCATTCCTAACACAGTCCATTCTGAGTTTCCCGGTAAATACCAAAATACAGTGGTGTGAAAAAGTGTTTGCCCCCTTCCTCATTTCCTGTTCCTTTGCATGTTTGTCACACTTAAGTGTTTCGGAACATCAAACCAATTTAAACAATAGTCAAGGACAACACAAGTAAACACAAAATGCAATTTGTAAATGAAGGTGTTTATTATTAAAGGTGAAAAAAAATCCAAACCATCATGGCCCTGTGTGAAAAAGTGATTGCCCCCCTTGTTAAAACATACTATAACTGTGGTTGTCCACACCTGAGTTCAATTTCTCTAGCCACACCCAGGCCTGATTATTGCCACACCTGTTCACAATCAAGGCATCACTGAAATAGGAGCTGCTTGACACAGTAAGGTCCACCAGAAGATCCTTAAAAGCTACACATCATGTCGAGACCCAAAGAAATTCAGGAACAATTGAGAAAGAAAGTAATTGAGATCTATCAGTCTGGAAAGGGTTATAAAGCCATTTCCAAAGCTTTGGGAATCCAGCGAACCACAGTGAGAGCCATTATCCACAAATGGCGAAGACATGGAACAGTGGTGAACCTTCCCAGGAGTGGCCGGCCGCCCAAAATTACCCCAAAAGCGCAGCGACGACTCATCCAAGAGGTCACAAAAGACCCCACAACAACGTCCAAAGAACTGCAGGCCTCACTTGCCTCAGTTAAGGTCAGCGTTCATGCCTCCACCATCAGGAAAAGACTGGGCAAAAATGGCCTGCATGGCAGAGTTCCAAGGAGAAAACCACTGCTGAGCAAAAAGAACATCAAAGCTCGTCTCAATTTCTCCACAACACATCTTGATGATCCCCAAGACTTTTGGGACAACATTCTGTGGACCGATGAGACAAAAGTGGAACTCTTTGGAAGGTGTGTGTCCAAGTATATCTGGTGTAGAAGGAACACTGCATTTCATAAAAAGAACATTATACCAACAGTAAAATATGGTGGTGGTAGTGTGATGGTCTGGGGCTGTTTTGCTGCTTCAGGACCTGGAAGACTTGCCGTGATAAAAGGAACTATGAATTCTGCTGTCTACCAAGAGATCCTGAAGGAGAATGTCCGACCATCTGTTCGTGTACTCAAGCTGAAACGAACTTGGGTTCTGCAGCAGGACAATGATTCTAAACACACCAGCAAGTCCACCACCGAATGGCTGAAGAAAAACAAAATGAAGACTTTGGAGTGGCCTAGCCAAAGTCCTGACCTGAATCCTATTGAGATGTTGTGGTATGACCTTAAAAAGGCCGTTCATGCTCGAAAACCCTCTAATGTAACTGAATTAGGACAATTCTGCAAAGATGAGTGGGCCAAAATTCCTCCAGGACGCTGTAAAAGCCTCATTGCACGTTATCGCAAACGCTTGGTTGCAGTTGTTGCTGCTAAGGGTGGCCCAACCAGTTATTAGGTTTAGGGGGCAATCACTTTTTCACACAGGGCCATGATGGTTTGGTTTTTTTACCTTTAATAATAAACACCTTCATTTACAAATTGCATTTTTGTTTTACTTGTGTTGTCCTTGACTATTGTTTAAATTGGTTTGATGTTCAAACATACTAGTGCTACAAACATGCCAAAGGAACAGGAAATGAGGAAGGGGGCAAACCTTTTTCACACCACTGTATAAGAGGTTCTGAGAAACACTCTAAAACAAAAAGAAGGGCGATTCCACATATAGCACCTTTGGTAAGACTGTCTTTTTCTTCCTTTAATTTAAATATGGCACTGTAGGCGGCTGTGGCGCAGGTGGTAGAGTGGGTTGTCCACTAATCATAGGGTTGGCGGTTCGATTCCTGGCCTGGATGACTCCACATGCTGTAGTGTTCTTCGGCAAGACACTGAACCTTGCTCCTGATGGCAAGTTAGTGCCTTGCATGGCAGCTCTGCTATCATTGGTGTGTGTGAGTTTGTGGGTGAATGAGACACAGTGTAAAGTGCTTTGGATAAAAATGTTATATAAGTGCACCATTTAAATATGTTAATCTTTTAAAAACCTATAACTTCAGCCATTGTGGAGGTCGAAGCTCCCAGAACTTCTTTCAAAGAAATCGCTTAATGAAATACATGCATTTCTGTTTCAATGACTTATCAAACACAAATCAATACACAATAATTCCCTAACTTATTGGAATAATTTATTATTTACATTGTTTCTGTTTCTGATTATTCCTACTTGTGTGTGGTGAGATGCTGCAGTCTTTCACTCTGCATGACAAAAGACATATCGCCTGTATGCCAATGCGGGCTTCAGTGTGAAACGAGCATCCTCCAATTTGCTTGTTGCCCAGAAGAACCTGAAGACTCATTCAGCCCACCGAAGGACGGCAAGATTTGTTGCGAAAATTATACAAAAACTCACGCTCTCAGGTGCTTGTGCTGAACATGTACTATATAAAGGAAGTGCAGAGCATTATACACTTCTATGTATCAATAAGGAACAGTTTGAGGAAGTTCAAACAGGTTTTGTCTCCGGGTCTTAGCAAATATGCAGACAAACCCTTAACAGAAAAACATGTTTATTTCTCTGTAAGCAGATAAACATTCTGTACTAATCTAAATGACATGACATGACCTTCTTATGTGTGCATCCTAGCACAGGCATAGAACACAGTAATTCGCACTGTAGGATGAAGGTAAAGAGACCACCTCTGCCGTGACAGAGGTACAAAATGAAGAAGTTTGGAGACCTCAGGAAGCCTGCATTCCCTTAAAAAAATTATGATTATTAAAACTTGATCATTTTCCCATTAAAGCTTATGGCTGGGGATTCCTGTACAGAGGAGGGTCTATCTACCTCCACACAGAATCTTGGCAGTGTAAAAATTTTTTTGAACATAAAGGCCAGGCTTGAAATTAAATTTCTGAATCACTGGTTAAAGGTGGACAAAGTATTTGCCTACTGATTTATTATTATTATTATTATTATTATTATTATTATTATTATTATTATTATTATTCTGTCAATTATTGTTGAATGGTAAAGCAATAAATTCAAATGTCTCACAGAAAATAAAGAAACTCTGAACCAAACCCAGCTCTTCACTTTTGTGCATTATTCATTTAACGAGAAGTGATTTTGGCAAATCACATCTCAACTACACCATTTGAGTGGAAGGCATACAGTACAAACAACAATGCACACAGTTGCCTTTCCCACATGCTCTGTGTCACCCACATTATACAGAAAACTCACTCTGGCAAAAAAAAAAAAAAAAAAAAAAATAGCAATACAAAGCCAGACTGAAGTTTGATTTTTATCACCAGGATGGAGGCCTATCCTTTTGGAGTAGTATTCTCTGGAGAAATAGCCTGAGGCTTTTAATCCATAGAATACCATCTCTAATATGAAGCATCATGTTGTGGGGGTGTTTTCCTGGAAAAGGGACTGGTGTACTTCAGAAAGTTGATGGAATCATAACGATAATAAGTCTTTCAACATCTGAAGCATGAACTACACATGACAAATTTGCATAATCAACTTAATTAGGTGGTAAGCCTATCTTTGAATATTCTTAATTTTCCCAATGCAAATACTGATTTGTTACTTGTCATAAAAGCAGCCATCTGACTTCTCTTTATCAACCTGCTCCCATATTTAATAATTAAATATGCTTTTATTCATACCAAAAAAAGAATTAACAAAAGACATCTTTTGTATCTGTTTATCAAGGACATCAATTGAATTTTAAAACTCTTCTTTCCAAAACCACAAACTAAATCAGGCATACAGAAATCATCCACGATTTTAAAAGTGATGAGAAGGAGGAGAAAAAGAAGAGTTGTAACGAGTGGGAACTTGCCACTGGGCGCCTGACCCTGGGACAGCATTCACTGTGTAGTGCATTGGTGTAATGAGGCCCTGTGTGGATATTGATATGACAGAACAAAAGGCCAAGGTGCAGTAAGGACAGCAATCCACACGTTTCACACCATTTGTTTTTCACACCATATCCATCACATTAATGGGTCACCTTTCAGTGACAGCTCATGATTACCTGCTTACCCATAGAGAGAGAGAGAGAAAAAAAAAAAAAAAAAAAAAAAAAAAAAAAAAAAAAAAAAAAGAGAATAAGTGAATAGTGTAGAGGTTGCAAAAGAAAAGGTGAGGGGGAAGACAGCAAGACATTTTGGGGGAAGATGAGAATGGTGTGATAGACCTGTGTATGGTGTAAAAGGTGAGCAGGTGCTGGATACTGCTGGGTAGGATGAGGGTCTAGCTCTGATGAATTTTTTTCATTAAGATTGGTTTAGGTCCAGATTGGCTTAGGCCCATTTATTATAGGTAGTGTGCAGCAGTATCAATCCAATTCGATTAAATTCAATTCAATTTTACTTGTATAGTGCTTTTTACAATAGGCATTGTCTCAAAGAAGCTTTACAGAAATATACAGTGGTGTGAAAAAGTGTTTGCCCCCTTCCTCATTTCCTGTTCCTTTGCATGTTTGTCACACTTAAGTGTAAACAATAGTCAAGGACAACACAAGTAAACACAAAATGCAATTTGTAAATGAAGGTGTTTATTATTAAAGGTGAAAAAAAATCCAAACCATCATGGCCCTGTGTGAAAAAGTGATTGCCCCCCTTGTTAAAACATACTATAACTGTGGTTGTCCACACCTGAGTTCAATTTCTCTAGCCACACCCAGGCCTGATTTTTGCCACACCTGTTCACAATCAAGGTCACTTAAATAGGAGCTGCTTGACACAGTAAGGTCCACCAGAAAATCCTTAAAAGCTACACATCATGCCGAGACCCAAAGAAATTCAGGAACAATTGAGAAAGAAAGTAATTGAGATCTATCAGTCTGGAAAGGGTTATAAAGCCATTTCCAAAGCTTTGGGAATCCAGCGAACCACAGTGAGAGCCATTATCCACAAATGGCGAAGACATGGAACAGTGGTGAACCTTCCCAGGAGTGGCCGCCGCCCCAAAATTACCCCAAGAGCGCAGCGACGACTCATCAAGAGGTCACAAAAGACCCCACAACAACGTCAAAGAACTGCAGGCCTCACTTGCCTCAGTTAAGGTCAGCGTTCATGCCTCCACCATCAGGAAAAGACTGGGCAAAAATAGCCTGCATGGCAGAGTTCCAAGGAGAAAACCACTGCTGAGCAAAAAGAACATCAAAGCTCGTCTCAATTTCTCCACAACACATCTTGATGATCCCCAAGACTTTTGGGACAACATTCTGTGGACCGATGAGACAAAAGTGGAACTCTTTGGAAGGTGTGTGTCCAAGTATATCTGGCGTAGAAGGAACACTGCATTTCATAAAAAGAACATTATACCAACAGTAAAATATGGTGGTGGTAGTGTGATGGTCTGGGGCTGTTTTGAGGAACTATGAATTCTGCTGTCTACCAAGAGATCCTGAAGGAGAATGTCCGACCATCTGTTCGTGTACTCAAGCTGAAACGAACTTGGGTTCTGCAGCAGGACAATGATCCTAAACACACCAGCAAGTCCACCACCGAATGGCTGAAGAAAAACAAAATGAAGACTTTGGGTGGCCTAGCCAAAGTCCTGACCTGAATCCTATTGAGATGTTGTGGTATGAGCTTTAAAAGGCCGTTCATGCTCGAAAACCCTCTAATATAACTGAATTAGGACAATTCTGCAAAGATGAGTGGGCCAAAATTCCTCCAGGACGCTGTAAAAGCCTCATTGCACGTTATCGCAAACGCTTGGTTGCAGTTGTTGCTGCTAAGGGTGGCCCAACCAGTTATTAGGTTTAGGGGGCAATCACTTTTTCACACAGGGCCATGATGGTTTGGATTTTTTTTCACCTTTAATAATAAACACCTTCATTTACAAATTGCATTTTGTGTTTACTTGTGTTGTCCTTGACTATTGTTTAAATTGGTTTGATGTTCCGAAACACTTAAGTGTGACAAACATGCAAAGGAACAGGAAATGAGGAAGGGGGCAAACACTTTTTCACACCACTGTATAAACACGGTATGCAGCTAACTTTTAGTGTTTAAAAGTGCGAATTAATCCCAGTTGAGCAAGCCGGTGGCGACGGTGGCAAGGAAAAACTCCCTAAGATGTTAAGAGGAAGAAACGTTGAGAGGAACCAGACCAGATAGTGGAAAAAAGTTAATTATGGTTTTATATTAAGTCTGTTTGGCCTTAGAAGCAGCCGTAGTCACAGCAATTTGGAATTGGAGTAGATGAGAGCTCCATCCAGAGGTAGGACATCCGAAATGGATCAGGCACATCTGGAGAGCAGAAAGGATCAGGATCTCTAGTATCTTCATAAAATCGTGTGTGTGGCTCGACAGAAGGAGAGAGGGAGAGAAAAGACTATTAGGACTGTGCTTAGTGTAACAGAAAGTCTAGTCAGGGTAGGCTTGAGTAAACAAAAACGTTTTAAGACTAGACTTAAACACTGAGACTCTGTCAGAGTCCTGAACACTAATTGGAAAAACAATTAGTTCCATAACTGTGGGACTCTATAAGAGAATGCTCTTCCCACTCCTGTAGCCTTCGCTATTCGAGGTACCATCAAATAGCCTGGATCTTTTGATCTAAGTAGGCATGGCGGATCATTGAAAAACACATGGGTTTATAGGTTAATACCAGTATTTTATAATCAATGCGAGATTTCACTCGGAGCCAACGTAGTGTTGTTAACATTGGGGTGATGTGGTCATATCTTCTGGTACTAGTTAGGACTCTAGTAGCTGCATTCTGGACTAACTGGAGTTTGTTTATGCACCTACTGGATCAACCAGACAGTAAAGCATTACAGAAATCTAGTGTAGAGGTGACAAAAGCATGAACTAATATTTCTGCATCATATAGTGACAATATATTTCTTATCTTAGAAATATTTCTGAGATGAAAGAAAGCTATCCAAGTAATATTATCTACTTGAGCCTCAAATGATAGGCTGGAGTAATTTTTTATTCAAGATCTTTTACTGCTGTACATGATGAAACAGAAAGTCCATCCAGAGTTACTATGAGATCAGAAAGCTTATTTCAACAGTGAGGGAAATAAGTATTTGATACCCTGCTGATTTTGTACATTTGTCCACTGACAAAGAAATGATCAGTCTATAATTTTAATGGTAGGTTTATTTGAACAGTGAGAGACAGAATAACAACAAGAAAATCCAGAAAAATGCATCTCAAAAATGTTTTAAATTGATTTGCATTTTAATGAGGGAAATAAGTATTTGACTCCCTCTCAATCAGAAAGATTTCTGGCTCCCGGGTGTCTTTTATACAGGTAACAAACTGAGATTATGAGCACACTCTTAAAGGGAGTGCTCCTAATCTCAGCTTGTTACCTGTATAAAAGACACTTGTCCCCAGAAGCAATCAATCAATCAGATTCCAAACTCTCCACCATGGCTAAGACCAAAGAGCTCTCCAAGGATGTCAGGGACAAGATTGTAATCCTACACAAGCCTGGAATGGGCTACAAGACCATTGCCAAGCAGCTTGGTGAGAAGGTGACAACAGTTGGTGTGATTATTCGCAAAAGGAAGAAACACAAAAGAACTGTCGATCTCCCTTGGCCTTGGGCTCCATGCAAGATCTCACCTCGTGCATTTGCAATGATCATGAGAACAGTGAGGAATCAGCACAGAACTACACAGGAGGATCTTGTCAATGATCTCAAGGCAGCTGGGACCATAGTCACCAAGAAAACAATTGGTAACACACTACACCGTGAAGGACTGAAATCTGAAATCTTGCTACTGTGTTTAATAAAAATCTTGAATTGTTTTTATCTCCTGTTAAGATGGAGAGACAAACCTTTCTAGCATCGCTAAGATATTTTCTATAGTTCAGAAGGCTGTCCTTCCATGTTGTTTGAAATATTGGTTTGACGCCATTTAGGTTTTTTTGTTGAGTGGTCTGTTTTAAGGTACCCGTTTTACTGTTATACCAGGGTGCTAGCCTTTTCTCTCTAATTATTTTTCTTTTGAGTGGAGCCACTCTATCTAGCATGTAGTAGAGTGTTGACTCTAAGCATTCAGTCGCCTAAAATTTACAATATTTTGTATATTTAATCTGTATTTTAGTATGAGGTCGAGTGTGACCACCATCATGAGTAGGTCTGACTACGTTCTGATTAACCCCTACTGAATCCAAGTCTTCCGGTTTACCAAAATGAATATTACAATCATAGACTTTTAATGCTTTATCTACAGAAACAACCAGGTTTGAGATAAAGTCTGCAAATATGGCCCTGGGGGTCTGTAAATAATAATTAGCGGAATTGACTTATTTTTTGTGGCTACATAAGTTATACTGGTATAAATAATTTAAAAAGAATTAAATTTATGTCTAGGTTTTTGTGTGATGCCTAGATTTTGATTATGGATGAGACCAACACCTCCTCCTCTACCAGTTAAACGAGGCTGATGAATGTGATGTGCCGCTGGCGCAAGAAGCAAAACAAGATGTAAACGCACCGATGAACGGTGATGTTTTATTTACAGTGTTGCCACAGGAACAAAAACCAAAAATTAACACAAGAACTAAACTAAGCTCACTTGACTACCACTGTTACTGCTAGTGCTAACTGCTAAAGCTAATACATAAACAAGAGCAAAAGAACTATGGCCAGACACGGTTATCTTCATAGATACCCATTCATGGCATTGAACCGCGCCGTGTGGAGCACGGCACACAGTATATAAAGAGTCCCCGTCATAAGTGAAATCAGCGCGCAGGTGTGTGTGATTCCCACACATGACCCTTTGACCTCACGGGACGAAGACGTGACATTGATGCGCAGTGGCGTTCGATGCGTGCCACTGCTCCGGGAGGGCTGTTACAACACGGAAGGAGTTTGCACATGCGCAGTAGCGCTCGCTGCGCGCCACTGCTCTGGGCAAACTGTGACAGAAGAGCAGAAAAGCAGAGCAACGTCCTCCGGAGAGCAGGGAGGCTGAGCGGCATCCTCAGCTGAATAGGGAGGCTGAGTGGCATCCTCAGCTGAACAGAGAGGCTGAGTGGCGTCCTCAGTTGAACCGGGCAGCTGAGCGGCGTCGTCAGCTGAACAGGGCTGCTGAGCGGCGTCCTCAGCTGAACACGGAGATAGGGCACTGTACTCTGTGGGGCAGGCGAACAGAATACCATCCTCCCTGGACCAGTCAAGTAGCGCACCGTACTCAGTGGTGCAGGAAGACTGAGTGGCATCCTCAGCTGAGCAGTGAGGCTAAACAGCATCCTCAGCTGGACGGGGAGGCAGGACAGTTTCCTTGGCTGTGCAGGGCAGCAGGATAGCCTCCTCGGCTGTGCTGGACAGCAGGATAGCCTCCTCGGCTGGGCTGGACAGCAGGACAGTTTCCATGACTGGCAGCAGCTCCACCGCTGAGACCTCCCCACAGGCCTCAGGCTGAAGCCCTGCTGTCCTCATTGCCCCCTCCAAAAAAATCTCTGGGATAGCCTCCACCTGGACTTGAAACTTGGCTGGGACCTGAGTCTGGGCCATGGCCGGGTCATCGGCCCGATGCTTGACCAGAGACATGGCAGGGACAGGGCTTGGAGACATGGCCGGGACTAGAAGCATGGCTTGGACTAGAAGTGTGACTGGGACTAGAAGCATGGCTGGGACTGCCTCAGGAGTTCCCTGGGTGTCGGATAAGTGGTACAGAAAATGAATGGTTAGATGGAAAATAAAATAATTCAATCAGTTTATCACTGCATACAAAGGTTTTTATTTTATGTTCTGAATTCAACAGTCTGACTGTTTTTCTCAACATCTCGCTTAAGGGAGCAGCAAGTGAAAATGTTCCTATCTTAACTTATTTATAATTGATTATTATTTCCATGATTAATGCATTAATCAGTGGTTGATTTTTATTTATTTTTTTTTTAATTGCATGTACTATTATTGACTATTATTAAAAGCTACAGTTTCAAAGTAGCTTCCCAACAAACACTGGTTGTGTGAACTATGTGAAGAATTTTGAAAACGTGAACAGAGCATTGATAAATGCATGTAACTAATAGTAAAATAATTAAATAAAACAGAAGTAAAAATATACATTTAAATAACCAATGTTAACCATTAGCTAGAATTTGACTTGCTGACAAAATGATTTATGTTAGCTACCAGTATCAATGTAGTATAGTCTGACCTGGAATTAGCAAGGAAAACATGCTAACTTAGTTAAATATAGTCAGTTGATGTTAGCAAATTAGCTTTTTATTTATTTTTCTTTTAACTTGAACAAAAACTAAAATGAAATGATTTAGATTCTAAACTGAGCCCATTTTATTGGAATATAGCATACAATCATTGGGTGGATGAGAGAAGGTGAGACCTTCATGATTTGTAATGAGTTCTTTGAAGGATTAAAATATTTTTTTATAATTTTTTTCCCTGGAAATGTAAGTAAGTAACACAAGTATTTCAAAAACAACAAAAATTTCAATACTACTCAAGTAAAGTATAAATATGACAAAATATTCACACTGTCACAAAGACATAATTCAATTCCACTTTACAAAACAATTTTTGTGTGAGTTACAAATCGAGGGACATTTATACAGGAAGCTAAGTATGAAATAACGATGAATAATGGTGAGTGTAATTAGGGAAAAAAAAAAAAAAACAATAACCAGCTAATATCCCTCTTAAAAATAGCAGAGAATGTAAATTCACCTATTCAGAACTGATAAATGTATGCTGGAGGTACCAATGTGCTTTTGCTCATTCAGTAGAGAGTTTGTAAATTCAGCTGATAAGCTTAAAGTGTAGATTCACTGAGGTACTGGTGCAAATGGTTACTAAAATTTCAGGTTCAGTATCAGTATTGGCTGTCACAGCGGCGAAGGCAGATGCATGTGCTTGTGAAATAAAAGTGAAAGCAAAAAACAAAACCATGAAAACAAGGATTGTAAACATAAACAATGGATATTAAGCAAAAACACAAAGAGTAATAGCTAGGTAGTGACGCACACACACAACACAACATACACGAAAATTAAAAAAAAGGCAGTGAGGAGAGAAACACTAGAGCTTATATAGATGTGCTAATGAGGGTGAGACGAGACACAGGTGTCTTGTTGAGCCATGTGACAGGGTCATGTGACATGTAGGTGTAATAGGTGATGTAGTCCAAACCAAGTGGCATGTTGTATTGGAAGTCTGAGGTGAAGAGTGTGAACAGGAACGAGGACAGAACAGGAATGAGGTTGCTTGTTCCCCCCGTCTTCTTACTGCTGAATGAAATATATCTGTCTGATCACTTTATTCAGAAGCCAGGAATGGTACCGCTGCTGTCCAGATGATACTCATTTAGTGTCCATGTCTATTTAATGCACAGAATACAGTGTACTCTTTATTCCTGCTGGGTTTTTATCAGTGCAGTAAGCTCATCCATCTTTTATGCAAACAACCTCATGTTACCCATGGCAATCCTAGGGACCAATCAGTTGAATTTCCTCCTCTTTGCCAATAGCTTGATCCGAGCACTGGGTTTAAAAAAAATATTAAAGATCTGGGGTTGATTCCAAGTGTTGAATTTGCATTTGTTTGCTGTTCATGGGAACTCTCAGCATGTGATGCAAAGTGATGTTGATGCAAGTGAAGGAGGCCATCATTAGGCTGAAAAAAACAGAGAACAGAAAATTATTGCTCAGACAGGAGGTAGCTGCATCATTGTCGAAGTCTAAAATCAAGAGACAGCTTCATGAATGTAACTATAGACATTTTACCTCAAGATGGAAACCACTGGTAACACTCAAGATCAGAAAGGGCAGATTTTTCTTTGTTTAAAAAATTTAAAAATTAATAAACTGACCAATTTTGATGCTAGATTAACTTGTACCAGAATGATGGGAAGAGAAGAGTATGGAAAAAGAAAGGAAGGGCTCATGATCCAAAGCACCATCTGTCAAACAAGTGTTGGTAGTGTTATGGCATAAGCATGTATGGCTGTCAATGGAACTGGGTCACAAACTTTTATCAATGACGTGACTTAGAAGTAGCAGGATGAATTCTGAAGTGTATAGAGCTATTCTTTCTGCTCAGATTCAGTCAAATACTACAAAACTGACATGACAGCATTTCACAATACAGATGGATAATGACCTAAAACTTACTTTGAAAGCCACCCAAGAGTTCGAATTCGGTGTTCGATGGAGTAAGACGCGAAGTTTGAGTCTCCTGCTGATCTCGATTAAAATTGTAATTAATTGGCACTTTTTTGGTCATATAATATATTTGACTTATTCTACTTCATTTTCTTATTTGTACTTTTAACTTGGTGGTTCGTTAAAATGTCTGGGAGGACCTTGAAAACCGGTGGTAGCATTCAGACAAAACTGAGGCCTAGCGAGCGCGCCGCGAGCATGTCTCTGTCTCCCCGTGAACCCGCAGCCGTATCCGCATCCCCGAGCGGTTACCCTGACTATGCCACGCTCAAGCTTGAGCTGCTGGCTTTACAGAAGAAGGACATTGCCGATATTTTTAAAAAGGAGTTCCAGGAGTTCCAGAAGCACTAGGCGAATCTTCAGGAGACTCTCAGAGATGCTCTGTCTACTATCCAGCTTGACCTGCAGGCCATGATAACACAGCTGGCTAGTGATAAATTTGCTACCGATGCCACCATATCAACACTGAAAGGTACTGTTGGGGAAATGGGGCACGCTCTCTCCAGTTGCACTGATGATTTAGTTCACATGAAGACTACTATCAAGCCTCTCACTGCAACTGTGACTCAATTAGAGAATAAATGTGAGGATTTGGAGTCGAGGTCATGGCGTAATAACGTTAGGATAGTCGGAGTTCCAGAGGGCGCTGACACCTGTACGAGGGGCTGCTGTAGCGGCCTTGTTAAAAGAGGCGTTTGGTCGGGAGAAGGAGCCAGTTTTGGACCGGTCCCACCGGACCCTTCAGCCGAAGCCCAAGCCTGGTGAACGACCACGAGCTATTGTGTGCAGATTCCATTATTACAGTAACTATGTTCACGTTTTACACCATGCGAGAGAGCGCCAGCAGATTAAAGTGAGGGATCTGACCATCTCAGTTTTCCTGACTACACAGTCCAGATAGCCAGGGCTTGGGCTGCATTTAACGAGATTTGGCATCAACTTTGTGGTATTGATGGCGTTTGTTAAGGAATACTTCATCCAGCTCGGCTTCGCATTACATATAATGGTGTCCAGAAGGACTTTATATAGGAAGCAGGAAACTACTTATACTCTTAATGCTGGGATGAACTGCATCACCTACATAGTGTAGTGTTCTTTTTGTATTTAATTTTTTAATTTTTAATTTTTCTTCTTTCTTTTTTTTTTTTGCTCTCAGCCTTCCAGCTCTACAGAATTCGAATTCTTATTGAAGATATTGTCGGTGCATTACTTTGTCTACAATTTGTGGACTAAAAATAAAATATCTTAAATCTACTTCTGTATTAATGTGCATTTCTGTTTTGACGTGTTGGTCAAATTTTTGCCTACTTTCTTATTACCAATATAACACTTTAGAAAGTATTGAATGTACTTACAATAGCTTTCATCAGCTGAGATACTCAAAGTCTAAATCATCACACGGAACCAGTGAGTGAGAAAAGATGAAGGTCCAGTTTATTGATTCCAGTTACCTGAGATCCAAACAGTTTGGAACGTCTCAAAAAGTGATCTAACATGCTTGGAGTGGGGCTCCCCTTTTATACAATTCTTCTATGAGCCTCCGCCCCTCCTTCTATCGCGTACACCATTATGTCAGAACTTCCTTTTTTCCCATGCCCCTTATGTTTATATTCATGCCTAAATTAGCAACCAATATTTCAACAACCTGTATGTTTCAAAGTAATTCAACAACCAGTATGTTTCAAAACTCATTGTTTATTGTTTCCAATTGCCTATATGTACATTTTTATCTTATTTCCCACACCATTATGTTTTTGTTTTACTCATTTTCGCACACCCTTATGAATCTCCTGGGTTTGGGTGTTTTTTTAAAAACCAACGGTACTTCCCAATTACGTCTCATTCGGTTCTTTCCTCTGAGTGGAGTGGAGTGTTTGTTATTCTTGGTTCTTTCCAGCAAGGGAATTTTCACTATGGGTAAGTGTTTGTCTTAATTCAGCTTCATTGTTTTTTGAGTGACCTATTCTTCTCATAATCCTATCTGGTTATTTGTAGCTTATCCCTTGTGGCTTACGCTATCCTATTGTGTGTATTTATACAGCGCACCGTGCTGTTCTTGGGTTTCTGTTTTCTGCTATGGAGGGGTTAGAGGGCCTATATCTGGATTCTAGGTATCAACTGTCACATCTTTTTGCTGACTTGGCCCTCCTTGTGGATGTTCTCTGCCTACCTTCCTCTACCTCACCTTTCCACCCCCTCTTCGGTATCGCCTCAGCCCTGCTGTTACTCTGGTGGATTCTTCTACCCAAACGGAACCTCTGTCATTCACTCCTTCTACTCATACTACTGATTGCTATTTGGCAGACGATGACATGGAACCATTCCAATGTGTCTCTGGCCCTAATACTTCCTACAACCCCACCAGCCCAGAATATTCTGACAATTCGTCTGGCCCTATTTCTTCACCTGGGCATACCCCGTACCGCTATTCATTCTCTCCTCCCTATACTGCCCCCTCTCCTTCTTATTCTCCTACCAGTCCTGCTTCTCCTCAATAAAATTGTTGTTTCTGAGTTTAACTAAGTGTACTGTGTCTTTTTCTTTGGTATTATGAATTGTCATGTATCTTTTTACTGGTATTATAATGTGGCTTAATTTCAATCCAACAGATGCTCTGACTGGGTTAGAGTTTATTTCATTTTATTATTTATTTATTTATTAGTTATTTTTTTATTTATTTATTTATCTTTTTTTGTGCTACACTGTGTAATATTATTAGTTATAAGTCTTTAAAAGGTAAGGACATTATATTTGTTAAAGCAGCCTATTTATTAGATTGAAGTCAGTAGGGGACTTTTATGTTACTGGAATTATTTTTAGTTTAGGTAATTCTGTTTAGCGTAGTCTTTGTCCACTTTGTGGACAACTCTAGGTGGGAAACACTACTGTCTTTAAAAAAAAATTTTTCCTTCTCCATGAAATATTTGGGAAAGGGAAGGGAGGAGAGAAAATGTAAGTTAATCACATGAAAATGAATCACATGAATAGGAATCACATGAAAATGAATCACATGTAAATGAATCACGTGTATGAATATGAATCACATGTAAATTAATCATATGAAAATGAATAAATAAATTAAAACTAGAAAGCCACCCAAGAGCTTCTTGTGGCAAATAAATTATATGTTTTTAAAATGTCCTATGGCCTCAACCAAATTGAGCATGCTGTTCACATACATAAAACAAAACTGAAGGCAAAAAGACCCATAAACATGCAACACCTGAAGGCAGCTGCGGTAAAGGCCTGGCAAAGCATCTCAAGGGAGGACACCCAGCATTTGGTGATGTCCATGGGTTCCAGACTTCAGCTAGCCATGTACTGAAACCTGTGAAAATGTAGGGGCTCTAAAAAATGGCTGTAATTATGTACTATATATGTTAAGTAGGGTGGTTTAGTGGTTAGCACGTTTGCCTCACAGGTCCAGGGTTCGATTCCCACCAGGGCTATGTGTGTGCGGAGTTTGTATGTTCTCTCCTGTGGGGAGATGTGGGGGTTTCATCCGGGTACTCCGGTTTCCTCCTCCAGTACAAAGACATGCGTGTTAGGCTGATTGGCGTGGCAAAAGTGTCTGTAGTGTATGAATGGGTGTGTCTGTGATTGTGCCCTGTGATAGACTGGCACCCTGTCCAGAGTGTACCCTGCCTTGTGTCCGATGCTCCCTGGGATAGGCTCCAGGTTCCCCTGTGACCCTGAGGAAGGAGTAAGCAGTAGAAGATGGATGGATGGATATGTGTTGTGTTTCTTCATCTGGGTGACACTGGATAGTGCAATTGTAAATAATTTCCCTTCTATAACTGTGTAGTCAAATGATATATAGTCAAAAAGTGCAATTGTGCAGCCGGGAACCTATGTGCAAAGATGCATATCCATTGTGGATAAGATAGGGGTGAGGTGGTATTATTTTAGATGAAATAAGGCTGTCCTAGAAATATTATATACATGGGCTTCATATGAAACTTTTGAATAAAATTATAGAAAACCTGTGAGGTGAACTGAGTCCATCAACATAGACCATGAAATTTGAAGGATCTGGAAAGATTCTGTATGGAGGAATGGTCTCACATGTATTCTCCAACCTTATCAGGCATAATAGGAGAAGACTCAGAACCATTATGTTGGCAAACAGAATTAGCACAAAGTATTAACTAAAAGTTTGCCATGACTTATTTATTTATTTATTTTTTATAAAACCTGTGTTTTGTTTGCAATTGTTTTATATCCATGAGAGCAGAGTATTTTTGTGTTCTTTTTGTAAATAAAAGATCAAAAGGTAAAAAAAGAATTTTCACACAGCCTACTTTGCTCATATTTACCAATGATGTTAATATTAGTGGAGGGCACTGTAACTCGTAACTTGCTACTTGACTAGTCTTCTCATTGGATGCAGTGAGGGGAAAAATTATTTGATCCCCTGCTGATTTTGTATGTTTGCCCACTGACAAACAAATGATCAGTCTATAATTTTAATGGTAGATTTATTTGAACAGTGAGACACAGAATAACAACAACAACAAAACAAATCCAGAAAAACGCATGTCAGATATGTTATAAATTGATTTGCATTTTAATGAGGGAAATAAGTATTTGACCCCTTTGCAAAACATGACTTAGTACTTGGTGGCAAAAACCTTGTTGGCAATCACAGAGGTCAGACGTTTCTTGTAGTTGGCCACCAGGTTTGCACACATCTCAGGAGAGATTTTGTCCCACTCCTCTTTGCACATCTTCTCCAAGTCATTAAGGTTTCGAGACTGACGATCACTCCAGGATCTTAATGTGCTTTTTCTTGAACCACTCCATTGTTGCCATGGCCGTGTGTTTTGGGTCACTGTCATGCTGGATTACCCATCCATGACCCATTTTCAATCATTTAGATGTTCATTGGCAAACTTCAGACGGGCATGTATATGTGCTTTCTTTAGCAGGGGGACCTTGCGGATGCTGCAGGTTTTCGAGTCCTTACGCGTGTGTGTTACCAATTGTTTTCTTGGTGACTATGGTCCCAGCTGCCTTGAGATCATTGACAAGATCCTCCCATGTAGTTCTGGGCTGATTCCTCACTGTTCTCCTGATCATTGCAACTCCACAAGGTGAGATCTTGCATGGAGCCCCAGGCCGAGGGAGAGATTGACAGTTCTTTTGTGTTTCTTCCATTTGCGAATAATCGCACCAACTGTTTGGCAATGGTCTTGTAGTCCATTCCAGACTTGTGTAGGTCTACAATCTTGTCCCTGACATCCTTGGAGAGCTCTTTGGTCTTGGCCATGGTGGAGAGTTTGGAATCTGATTGATTGATTGCTTCTCTGGACAGGGGTCTTTTATACAGGTAACAAGCTGACATTAGGAGCACTCGCTTTAAGAATGTTCTCCTAATCTCAGCTCATTACCTGTATAAAAGACACCTGGGAGCCAGAAATCTTTCTGATTGAGATGGGGTCAAATATTTATTTCCCTCATTAAAATGCAAATCAATTTATAACATTTTTGACATGCATTTTTCTGGATTTTCTTGTTGTTATTCTGTCTCTCACTGTTCAAATAAACATACCATTAAAATGATAGACTGATCATTTCTTTGTCAGTGGGCAAACGTACAAAATCAGCAGGGGATCAAATACTTCTTTCCCTCACTGTTCTAGATAACACATTGGTAATGTGGCGGTCGTAGAACACTAGCAACATGAGTTCAATCCTCAGCTCAGGTGGAGTTTAATCTTATTCAGTGCACTACAAATATATTATCAAATCATGTTTGATGTATGAAAACATATTATGGTAATGTATCTCAATTCAGTCAGGTGGAACTGATGTACACATTTGAATTAAGTAAATTCAATGAGCTTTTTTCATCATTGACTTCTGTGTTCATTTTTAAACCAGTTTTTTCCAGTAGTGAAATTTTAAATCTAAGAAAAGAATAAAACATCCACTGCAAAGAAAAAAAGAACACTATTTTGAGGAAGGACATTCATTTATACACATGCAATATATACAATAGACATTCTACATTAAAAAACTCATTAAATCAATAATCTCACCTGAGCTGAGGGTCAAACCCCAGTTACTGGCATAATACACAAAGGACATCACTGTTGCGCTATTCTAACGCACACATTTTAGCTATGTTTTGTACCTATATTACCTGACTCGATCACGCTCATTTTGTGTAAACCTTGTAATTAGAAACTTGTTTAAATATTAGGTTTAGCATAAGTTGGATTTTCCTGTTTAGCATGAATTTTGAATATTTCATTTAGTAGCTTATTCCACGTATTAACCACTAAAATGTGTTACAAACTAGTGACAAATGGCTGTGTACATTATCCAATTTAATGCTGCTCTTTTGGCAGGAATTCACTAACACATTGGAGGCCTGATGTAAATATTAAGCACATTATGTTTGCATGAAGTTACTTCACAGCTGAAAGCAGCAGTAAATTTTTATTTTTATTAAAATTTTTTGTCCTTCACCGTATTTTATTGTTAATATTAGTTTTTTGTTGTTTTTATATATTTTTTTCCCCAAAATATTTTATTGAGAAGAAAAACAAACAGACTGACATACAGCAACAGTCATTCAGTTTTTTTCTTTTCATACTAATAAAGGAAAACAAAATTAAATTAAAAAGTACAATCACCGAAAACAAAAAAAAAGTGGAAAGTGTCTGTAACTCCATAAAATATGCAATAAAGAGTTGTTATTATATAAAAGAAAACCTTGTCAGTACAACCCCTCATAATATACCTTATTTTCTCGAGTTTTAAAAAAACATCCCGTATTTTAGCCACTGGGAGATGGATATTTAGCAGACTTCCAGTGTAACAATAGGGAACATCTTGAAAGCGATAAGATCCTTTTGTATGAAGCTCAATGGAACTGAGGCATCAGGAATCCCAAATACAGCAATCAGTGGGCAAGGTTTTAAATCTACCCTGAGAATAGTGGACATGATGATAAAGAAACCAGACTGAAAACCAAGATGACAGGGAGAGCCATGGCATTTATCACACTTGTACTCTACGTCCGGATATATTACAGAAAGTCTTGACTTGGACAGATGGACTCTGTGTAAAACTCTGAACTGGATAAGTCCAAGATGAGCACAAGAAGTGGTGACTGTACCCTCTCTATAGCATCTTCCCAACACTCGTTACTTATCTGTACTCCTAAAATCATTCCTCTCTAATGTGAATTGATTGAAAACAAGGTTTCCCAAGCCTGTTCAAGAGGGAAAATTAGGAAATCATCTAGAAATGAAATTCATAATTTGAAAATAATGAAAGAGATGCATCACAGGGAGGTCATAAGTAGATGACAGATTGGCAAAGCTATCAAAGACACCATCAGCATACAGATTTCTAACTTGTTTATTGCCCCTGTCATACCCCACTGAAAATGTAGTGTCCAAACCCGATGGAGGAAATAGGTGGTTGTTGTCTAAAGGACCCAAAGAGGATGCACCTACAAATTTAAAGTGCCGTCTAATTTGATACCAAGTCTTAAGTGTGTTGAGGACAAATTGATTATAGTATACAGGGAGAGTTTTGTAGGTAGAGAGTAATAAAGTAAAGCAGGTAAAGAGGATTCCCTGCAAGAAGATAGTTCCAATTTACACCAAGAAGATCCAGGAGAATTAACCCAGTAGCAAAGTTTATGGATGTGCACAGCCCAGCAGTAGAATTGAAAATTTGGTAATGCAAGTCCTCCACTAAGTCTACATATCTGCAATAAATATTTATGAACCCTTGGTGGCTTCCCACCCCAAATAAAATTACTAATTATGTTATCCAATGAATCGAAGAATGATTTCGGCAGAAAAAGAAGAACTTGCTGGAACAAGAAAAGAAACTTCGGCAATATATTAATTTTAAATTAACAATCATCTTGCCAATTAGACAAAGGGGGAGGTTACTACAACTCTGAATGTTGGATTTAACCTTTGAGATAAGGAGAGTGAAGTTAGCTGATAAAAGATTAGATAAAGAACGTGTCACATTGATACCTAGGTATTTAAACCCTGACTGACTAAATCGAAAAGGTAGATCTGACTGTTGGAGAGAAAATGCTGCAAAAAAAAAAAAAAAAAAAAAAAAAACAAAAAAAAAAAAAAAAAAAAAAAAAAAAAAAGTATTGGCTCGATAGCGACAGTAAAAAGCAGAGGTGATAAAGGACAGCTTTGGCGACACCCACAGATAGTTTTTTTTTTTCCTTCACAAAAAATTATAACGAGTAATATTCACCTGAGGAGCAGCCCTGAACTCTCGTATGGTCGAAGCTTACCTTTCGCTTGTGGTATCAAGTGCTAGAGTCTAAGTTTTTGCCCAAAACCGCAACGCCTTCTCAACGGTGTCCGGGTGCGGTTACGAGCAAAAACAGAAAAAACAGAAAGCATGCCCTTATTTGGGTCTTTAATAGATAAACAGAAGTTGGGGGGATTGTGGTTTTTGAGTACTTGCCTTAAAGCTGTGTGTGTTTTTGCACTGGCTGTAAAAAGATTGGAAGTTGAAACAGGATGTATGTTTTTTACTGGGCTTTCTTCAGATTCAATCATTCTATCAGTCTTTCCATTTCATCTATTTGTCCTGCAAGATTAGAGATTCTCTCTATTCTCCCATGTCTCTGACTTAATTTCCTAATGTATTCAGTCCTCCTGTATTTAGCACGTTCTTTTAACATTTCAACTTCAGCTGTCATTTGATTTAAGGTGCTCAGTATTCTCTCACACTTTTTCACTGCACAATCATTTTTCCATATCAGCTTTTCAGTTCTTTTCATATCCAGCATGTCGAGCTGTAGATCTCTCAGGTCTTGCTGGATGTGTCTAAGGTCCAGAACAGCTTTCTCAGCAACCCCCGAACAAGAAGACTTTACAATCCGTATTTCTCCATGTTGCTGTCTTGCCCCCACTCCTTCTCCTTCTTCTTTTCTCCTCGCGTGGTTCTGTATCCCCAGACTGCCATGGTTAGGGTTCTTGACATAGTTCAATTATAATACGTTTTCATGTAACATCACATAACATAGTGCATCAGTTGTATTTTACAATAAGCTGGAAATAATGGTAGGACTGAGGCTACATATATCTGAGATCTAAATTTCCTATAACAGAAGAGTAAAACGATTTTATAAGTATCATTAATTTCCACAAGATCTGTAGTGACAATATTATAAGTGTTTTTAATACTAGGTATGAGATAGGAAGTGGCCTGTCGCCATAGCTGATGTGCCAGTAAACGACTCGGCCATGTTCATAGTATGAACCACGAGTACGTAACAACAAGCATTCTGCCTGTAAGTCAATACGCTGTTTAAGAAGTTCTGGAGAGGGGTTCAATGCATATCTTTGATTGAGGTTAATGATCACAGATATGAGTTCATTAACCCTAGCAGTGTGCTTTTTATTACAGAGAGTGGAGTAAGAAATAATCTGACCCCTGACATAGGATTTAAGTCTCTCCCATAACAATGAATAAGAGGTGGAGTCATTCTGATTGAAGGAAAGAAAATCATCAATAGAAGTGGAAATGAACTCACAGAATTCAATGTCCGCCAAAAGAAGAGAATTAAATCTCCAAGGTGGTGGGCTATGTTTATAGATAGAAAGATAAATATCTAATTGTACATGAACATGATCAGAAATTACAATACCCAGATAATCAGAAGAAAATAGTCAAGAATCAAGAGTGCTGTCTATAAAAAATAATCAATCCTCGAATAGGAATGATGCACCTTGGAGAAGAAAGAAAACTTTTTAAGAGAGGGGTTATGGGATCTCCAAGGATCAACGAGACCGTTCTGACACATAAAATCTGAAAATGTTTTAGACATAGCAGATTG
The DNA here is from genome assembly GCA_012411365.1 of Ameiurus melas. Classification (NCBI taxonomy): domain Eukaryota; kingdom Metazoa; phylum Chordata; class Actinopteri; order Siluriformes; family Ictaluridae; genus Ameiurus; species Ameiurus melas. The sequence continues at coordinate 12,676,892 of CM022780.1, read as the reverse complement.
ATTCAGAGTACAGGCATTAGACCGATCTAAGTTTAGGTCAAAAACAATGTTTAAATCTCCCCTGAAAATCAACAGATGAGTATTTAAGAAAGGGAAATTGCTCAACAATCTATTAGCAAATTCCATGTCATCAAAGTTTGGAGCATATACATTTACTGTCACGGTCGTTGACGGAGGCGGATGCAGGTGCAGATTAAACTCTTTATTAAACATAAATACAAAGCTCAAAGCAAATGTGGCATAGACAAACCATGAGGCTACAACTAATAATACCAAGCCCTGTGCTCAGTAACTCCTGCGTTTAAATAACTAATGTCATTAAACTAAATGACAAACACCCATACAGCTAAAGCTAAACCCGAAAGTGAGTGAACCAAAACAAAGTCACGTGGTTTGTCCGAAGACAAGTCACAGTGCCATAGTGCCCTCTGATGGCTATATCGTGACAGAACCTCCCTCCAAACAGTGCTCCTCCCAGAGCACCAAGAACCCCCCTCCAAAGGGGGTCCTGGGCCCCTGTCTGAAATGTCTCTTGCTGTCCCTGGAAATGAGGCAGTCTTCGTTGGCCAGCAGATGGGCTGAGCAACACCCCAACCAGAGTCGAGAGTTGGAGCGCCACCCCTGGAATGCAGGACTGCAAAGCGATGTCCTCTACCGAGCAGGAAGGCGGAGCGACGTCCTCGGCGGAGCTAGACTGCGAGCGACGTCCTGAGCAGAGCAGGACTTGGCTGCCTGTGTCAGTAGACACGGGCCTGACATGAACTTGGACATCAGAGACTGGCGACCTGACTTGGACCTGGACCTTGGCCTGGACTTGGATCTCAGGGACTTGAAACTGAACTTGGATGTCAGGAACTTGATGCTTGGCTTGGACGTGAACTTGGGACTAAGCTTAGACTTGAGTCTTGGTTGGGACTTGAGACTGGGCCTGGCCTTGGACTTGAGTCTTGGCTTGGACATAAACTTGAGACTTAGCTTGGACTTGGACTTGTTACTTGGCCTGAGACTTGGCTTGGACATGAACTTGAGACTTGGCTTGGAAATAAACTTGAGACTTAGCTTGGACTTGAGACTTGGCTTGAGACTTGGCTTGGACATGAACTTGAGACTTGGCTTGGACATAAACTTAAGACTTAGCTCGGACTTGGATTTGAGTCGTGGCTTGGACTTGAGATGTGGCTTGGATTGAGATGTGGCTTGGATTGAGATGTGGCTTGGACTTGGACTTGAGACGTGGCTTGGACTTGGACTTGAGACGTGGCTTGGACTTGGGACATGGCTTGGACTTAAACTTGGTGGCAGGCTCAGTGCAATTCCCCTGCAGTTGTTCCAGAAGACGGCGTGCCTTGTCAAGCTGTTTGTTCTTCTCCTGGAACGCACGGCAGAACTCCTCAGACCTGACTGCTTTGGCGGCGATCACCTTAAACCACTGGCAAAATGCCTCAAACCGGGCCACTTTGGTGGCACTCATCTTCTCAATCTGCTGCTTCTGGATTACTGGCTCGGTATTCTGTCACAGTCATAGATGGAGGCGGATGCAGGCGCAGATTAAACTCTTTAAGATAAATACAAAGCTCAAAGCAAACATGGCATAGACAAACCATGAGACCGCTACAACTAATAATACCAAGCGCCGTGCTCAGTAACTCCGGCGTTTAAATAACCAGTGTCATTAAACTAAATGACAAACACCTGTTACCCATACAGCTAATGCTAAACCCGAAAGTGAACAAAGTCACATGGTTTGTCCGAAGACGAGTCACAGTGCCACAGTGCCCTCAGCTGGCTGAAATGACATTTACCAACAACACCTGTCTTTGCATTAGAGTACCAGCAACTATAATATATCTACCGTTCACATCAGCAATAACGTTAGTGGAGGAAAACTGTGACCTTTTGCCATTTAAAATAGCGACCCCTCTTGCCTTCAAATTAAAGTTCGAATGGAAGACTTGACTCAACCAAGGGCAGTGTAACCTATGATGACCTTTAATACGTAGGTGTCCTGTAGTCTTAGTCTCCTGTAAAAAAAAATACTATATCGGAGTTTAAACGTTTCAAATGTGTAAAAACCTTATATCTCTTGACACGATTACCCATACCTCTAACGTTCCAACTAATAAATATTAAAGGCGTGCCTGTCCCAGCTAACCATTTTAATAAAGTGAACCATAGGGATATAAATAGCCAATTAGAGCTAAATTGGGACCTTCTCCCCCTCTCCCTCCCCCGGACAATCCACCAAATACACACACACACACCCAAAGACTCCATAAAACAAAGGAGACAGAAGTGTTTCCCACAATAACCAAAAGTTGTCCACAATGTGAAAACAACTCAGAGAGTAAGCTGAACTAACCAACAAAATTACCAAGACAAAAAGTTCCAGTAAGAGAAAAGGCCCCTACTGACTTCAAGTCTGATAGAGTCTGCGCACAATAACAAATATAGTGTCCTTAACTTTTAAAGACTTAATATAATATAACAGTGTACCATGTAAGCCGAGGAAAAAACACTACTAAAATTAAATAAACAGAAACTCTAACCCAGTCAGAGCATCAAAAGAGAGAACCACATTAATACAGAAGTAGATTTAAGAGGAGTGAGTCCACAAAATCTAGGTGAAGTAATGCAAGGACAATATCTTCAATAAAAATCAGAATACTGTAGAGCTGGAAGGCCGAGTGCAAGAAATAATAGAAGAGCGAAAAAGACACCGCTGTGTAGGTGATGCAGTTCACCCCGATATCAAGAGTTTAACATACTCTCCTGCTTCCTCCACTGAAATAAAGTCTTCTGGACATAATATATAAATAAAGTCTTCTGGACACCGTTATATGTAACGCGAAGCCGAGCTTGATAAAGTATTCCATAGCGAGTGCCCTCAATACCACAAAGTTGATGCTGAACCTCATTAAATGCAGCCCGGGCCCGGGCTATCTTGGCTGTGTTTTCAAGGGAAACGGAGATGGTCAAATCCCTCACTTTAATCTGCTGGAGCTCTCTTGCACAGCGCAAGATGTCAGCATAGTCACTGTGATAGTGGAATCTGCACACAATAGTCATTCACCAGGTTTGGGCTTCGGCTGAAGGGACCGGTGGGACCGGTCCAAAACCGGCTCCTTCTCCAGACCAAATGCCTCTTTTAACAAGGGCTCTACAGCAGCAGTTGTACATGTGTCAGGGCCCTCTGGAACTCCGACTATCCTAACGTTATTGCGCCGTGACCTCGAATTTAAATCCTCACATTTATTCTCTAATTGAGTCACGGTCGCAGTGAGAGACTCAATTGTAGTCTTCATGTGAGCTATGTCATCGGTGCAACCAGATAGAGTGTGCTCCATTTCCAAAACAGTACCTTTCAGTGTTAATATGGTAGCCTTGGTAGCACCTTTATCACTAGCCAGCTGTGTTTTCACGGAATGCAGGTTGAACTGGATAATAGACAATGCATCCTCGAGAGTCTCCTGGAGGTCCTTTTTAAAAATATTGGCAATGTTCTTCCTCAGTGAAGCGAGCAGCTCGAGCCTGAGTGCGGTGAAGTCAGGGTCACCCCACGGCGATGCGGATTTAGGGGAAGAATGTGACTCGCTAGCGGTGCGAAACACTCTGCCTCAGTTGTATCTGAATGCTACCATGGGTTTTGTGTTCTTTCCAGACATTTTAATGTGCCACAAAGTTAAAAATGCTAACAATGTAGAATAAGTAAAAATCTATTGTATGACCAAAAAGTGCAAATTAATTAGAATTTTAATCGAAATCAGCAGGAGCCTCCAACTCCATGTACTACTCAATCGAACTCCGAATTAGAACCAAAAAGCAGTCCTGAGATATGTGGCGGGTATGCTAGCAAGTAATGACATTGCTGGCTGTGAGCTAGCATGTGCAAGGACCAAGGATAATACTGAAACTTTAAAAATGAGAGATCTAACTAGAAATTTAGAAAGCAACTTATAAAGCAAATTATAAAACTAGATTACCTTGGTTATCAATGCCAACAAAACAGTAGCAGAATTTGCTGCTGAAAAGTTGGGCACTAACCACCAAATTCCATTGTTGATGGTCAACTATTCTGTAAGTGTTAAAATGGATAAAATCACCCTTTTTAGCCTAAGTCAAAAACGTCAGAGACAGAGAGTTTAGTAGATGTCAAAAGTAAATAAACTTTATTGAAATCCAATAAAGTGTGACTGTCTGCAAAGAGTCCAAATTGTACATACACAGACATGTATTTACATACCTCCCTAAAACAGTAAAATAATCCCTAGGTGTGGCATTCAACTTTTCTTTTTAGAAACGACCAATCTCCATTGCCTAAACTAATTATTCATATCCATATGATACCTCACATTTGTGGCACATGTGCAGCCAACTGTATGTTCTTCAAAGGTCTTTCCAGAGCTGGGTTCTCCACCATGTCACATAATTCACCCCGTGGCATCATCTTGGTACCCTTACAGTGAGGGAAAAAAAAGTATTTGATCCCCTGATGATTTTGTACGTTTGCTCACTAACAAAGAAATGATCAGTCTATAATTTTAATGGTAGGTTTATTTGAACAGTGAGAGACAGAATAACAACAACAAAAAAAATCCAGAAAAACACGTCAAAAGTGTTATAAATTGTTTGGCATTTTAATGAGGGAAATATGTATTTGACTTAGTACTTGGTAATGACTTAGTAATTACTTTTAATTTTCAATGCCCTGGCTGAGGGAAGGAGGTTTTCACCCAATATTTGATGGTACATGGCCCCGTCATAAATATATGCAGATATATAAACAAACAAAGAAGAACCTGAGCTCCCAGTGGTTGAATGGTGAGCTGGCAGGAATAGATATGTAGTTATGCTTAACAACGGAGTTTAAATTGGGAAGAATGATCCAGCATGTACCTTCATCACCTTCTTCAACCACCTCAGGTTGAACATCAGCTGGTTCACCCTGCAGAGGAACTGTGCATTCTTCTGGAGAGTTATGAAACTCACCAGGCTTTGACACTACTAAGTCTACATCAGGAACAATATCCTGTTATTGTCCCTCAATCACTGGGGTTACTATGTCATCAACATAACACCCATACCCATATTCAGAGTCGGAAGAACTCTGTTTTTCTTTTTCATTTTAGTAGCCATTGCTTCAGCTAGCTGGTATGCTGTTTGCAAATTCTGTTTCATCTTAGTCACATACTTTGGGTAGGACATGTATGATGTATTGTCACCAGACACATCAAACCAAACATCACCTGGTAATTTGGCCTCACTCCCAAACATAGGGAAATAGGGCCTTAGGAAACAGGGAATAGTGCATAAGTCAACACTGATCTGAGTGTACATGGTTTGGTAAAGCAAAATGAATGAAATACATTTCCTGTAAAGTCGTTACCACGGCCTTTTGTTACTTTGTGGAAAACACTGGAGCATATTCCTATAATGCATGAAATGGTCAGTGACCACATACACATTGCATCAAGAGTCTGATTCGATAAAGAAAATCAATACAGACAAGATCCATGAGATCCATGCCATAAAGATAATCATGGTGTTGGTCCACGATCGCTCACTTCAGAGCTAAAAACTGCAACTTATGTGCAGGATAATTTCACTCAGAAGGGGACAAATTCGACTTATGAAAGCTACCGGAAGAAAACCTTCATTGTGATTCTGATGCAAAACACACCCTAACCCATCCACACTTGCATCGACATGCAAGTGAATGCATCAGTGAAAGCTAAAACTGGTGAAAACAGGTCAAATGTGTCTTCAGAGTTTGTAGCCCCATTTCACACTGGAGTAACCAATCTTGCTCCAAAAGCTTCAGAACGCTTGCAATGGAACTTCTTACCCACTATAGTGTGTAGATTTGGGCTCTTTCTAGTATTTGAATGATTTCGAGAAATTTGGGCTCTTTCTAGTATTAGAATGATTTCGAGAAATTTGGGCTCTTTCTAGTGTTAGAATAATTTAGAGAAATCTTTCACACAACTGCGGTAAAAAACACAAAACCATAAAAACAACCTGATTTCAGTCACCCTTTGAGGTTGGGGCCAGGAGACCACCACCTCTGTCTTGGAAAGGTTTGAAGCTGTTCTGTCCTGTGACACAATATGGCCAATGTAGTTTACGGAGGCCCGCCAAATTGACAATTGTCGAGTGAAATCTTCAATCCTTCATCTCTCAGCCTATCTGTCAGGCGGGGTGAAGACGGGGACGGAGGCAGGTGCAGATCCAACTCCTTTATTGAACAGATAAGGAAAACTCAAATGAAAACAGAACATAAACAGGTCAGGAGCAAACGTAGCCTGAACAAACGGGTGCTAACATAGCAAAACAAACTGCTGTCAACGTGGCATAAACAAACGGGTGCAAACAGAGCCTAAGCAACTGAATGAAATGAAGCAGAAACAAATCGGTGCAGACGTAGCATGAACAACTTAGCGACCTGCTATGACACAAGGGATCCTTAATTTTTTTTAAGGGATCCTTAAATAACCAAACCTCCCAATTAAACGAATACAAAACACCGGTTTGGAATCAGGAAGCAAACCGAACACAACAGGTCACGTGGCTGATCCCGTTTCTGAATCCAGTGCCACAGTGCCCTCTGCTGGTCGCACTGTGACACTATCTAGCACCGTATTTCTCATATTTTGAGCCATTGCTCCACAGAGCTCATAGATATGAGCTACATATCTTCTATATAAGCTAGATATAGACATAAGCTACCTATCTTCTGAAGGCAATATTTTCATATTATCTGTATGTTTTCAATTGATTAAATATTAATTTCTAAAATTACTATTTTTTTTTTTTTTTTAATATTGTAAAACCTGTTTTTGTCATGTTTTTTTTTCATTCTTAAACGGTCATTCTCTATGGTATCTCCATTATAACGAAATGCTGAATAACCTATCCCTTTTTGTGTTACAGAAACACTGAGAGTTTGGTGCAATTTATAATAAAATTAGTAGTTTTATAGTGAAATTTGCTTCAAACAAGTGAACATCCAATATATGACTACACCACAAGCCTTTTCTGTTTTCTCACTTACACAACACACTTGCTTTTTGTTCAGCTGCAATCACTTAAATACAAGGATCGTAAAGGGAGCCATAATGCTTTAAAGTAATAAGATGGTCTTGTTCAGGTCACAGCCCTAAAGGTCTAATTTCACTGCCTCTATGCGTTAATGGCCTATCGCCAAAGCACCAGAAGGACCATTCCACCTATACAGTTTCTCCCTGCTCTATAGCCACCAAAACAAAATGAAGCTCCTCCTATCCACATAACAGCACAGCTGCTAAACAGCAAGCCGTTTTATCCCTGGATGTCTTATATGCATCTGTAAATCACTTAACATTTATCACCTTGCACTAGTATACCGCTCAGACACATTTTTACACTGTAGGAAATTGAGCTTATATCAAAAGTAGAATATATTACATTGTGCAAATTATGGCTAAGAAAACTATATAATAATAATAAAACATGATACTAACAGATCCTAATGAGAAAGCTAAAGCAATATGTTTTGTACATAAGATTTTCCCCCTTTTTAATCCAAGATGGTCAATTCAGAGACAGGATTAAACCGGACTGCTTGCTGACCCCACGACAGGAACCCATTTGCAAGCATCTGTGTGGGTGGACAGAGAGAGAGAGAGAGAAAGAGAAGAGAGAGAGAGAGAGAGAAAAGAGAGAGAGAATGCAAGAGAGCTTATCCCTTAATGGATGACAGTGAGGGGGCTTATGAGGCCATGTGGGGCGGTGTCATAGAACAATGGGCTGCAGATAACGCTTCTCTATTTACTATGATGACATGTGAAATGCTGTCATCTGATATAAGCACCACTAGCATATTAATTAAATGTTGCTTCTTCACATTTGCCTCATTTCATGCCCATTCACTTTTTGTTTTAGATTCTTTTTCCACATTTACACTGTTTCTACCTTCAACTCTCATTAACTTTTTATTACCAACTTTTTTTTTTAAGTTTAATTTTTATTGAACATTTCTGCTGAACATTTCTACAATTCTACAGAAAGTTTCTACATTTCTGTTGAACATTTCTGCTAAGCCTATCTAAATCGCCTTTTCTGTTCTGTCCTCCCCACCATTTCCCAAAAATAAAAACAAATTGAGCAACAGCAGTAAATATTCACAGATTTTTTCTTTTTATACAAAGGAAAGCAAAATTGAACCCACAACCCACCCCTCCAGCTCATCATGGCTACAGTGCCTTGCAAAAGTATTTGGCCCCCTTGAACTTTTCAACCTTTTGCCACATTTCAGGATTCAAACATAAAGATATAAAATTTTTATTTTTTGTGAAGAATCACCAACAAGTGGGACACAATTGTTAAGTGGAACGAAATCTATTGGATTTTTGAAACTTTTTTAACTAATAAAAAAATGAAAAGTGGGGCGTGAAAAATTATTCGGCCCCCTTGCGTTAATACTTTGTAGAGCCACCTTTTGCTGCGATTACAGCTGCAAGTTGCTTGGGGTATGTCTCTATCAGTTTTGCACATCGAGAGACTGAAATTCTTGCCCATTCTTCCTTGCAAAACAGCTCGAGCTCAGTGAGGTTGGATGGAGAGCGTTTATGAACAGCAGTTTTCAGCTCTCTCCACAGATTCTCGATTGGATTCAGGTCTGGACTTTGACTTGGCCATTCTAACACCTGGATACGTTTATTTGTGAACCATTCCTTTATAGATTTTGCTGTATGTTTGGAATCATTGTCTTGTTGGAAGATAAATCTCCGTCCCAGTTTCAGGTCTTTTGCAGACTCCAACAGGTTTTCATCCAGAATGGTCCTGTATTTGGCTGCATCCATCTTCCCCTCAATTTTAACCATCTTCCCTGTCCCTGCTGAAGAAAAGCAGGCCCAAACCATGATGCTGCCACCACCATGTTTGACAGTGGGGATGGTGTGTTGAGGGTGATGAGCTGTGTTGCTTTTACGCCAAACATATCGTTTTGCATTGTGGGCAAAAAGTTCGCACCTTCTTCCACATGTTTGGTGTGTCTCCCAGGTGGCTTGTGGCAAACTTTAGATGAGACTTTTTATGGATATCTTTGAGAAATGGCTTTCTTCTTGCCACTCTTCCATAAAGGCCAGATTTGTGCAGTGTACGACTGATTTTTGTCCTATGGACAGACTCTCCCACCTCAGCTGTAGTTCTCTGCAGTTCATCCAGAGTGATCATGGGCCTCTTGGCTGCATCTCTGATCAGTCTTCTCCTTGTCTGAGCTGAAAGTTTAGAGGGACGGCCAGGTCTTGGTAGATTTGCAGTGGTCTGATACTCCTTCCATTTCAAAATGATCGCTTGCACAGTGCTCCTTGGGATGTTTAAAGCTTGGGAAATCTTTTTGTATCCAAATACGGCTTTAAACTTCTCCACAACAGTATTACGGACCTGCCTGGTGTGTTCCTTGGTCGTCATGATGCTCTCTGCGCTTTCAACAGAACCCTGAGACTATCACAGAGCAGGTGCATTTATACAGAGGCTTGATTACACACAGGTGGATTCTATTTATCGCCATCAGTCATTTAGGACAACATTGGATCATTCAGAGATCCTCGCTGAACTTCTGGAGTGAGTTTGCTGCACTGAAAGTAAAGGAGCCGAATAATATTGCATGCACCACTTTTCAGTTTTTTATTTGCTAAAAAAATTTAAAATATCCAATAGATTTCGTTCCACTTCACAATTGTGTCCCACTTGTTGGTGATTCTTCACAAAAAATTAAAATTGTATATCTTTATGTTTGAAGCCTGAAATGTGGCAAAAGGTTGAAAAGTTCAAGGGGGCCGAATACTTTCGCAAGGCACTGTACCCATTAATTGTCGCTGGTTATAAAGATATTATAAAATTCAACAACAGGCACCAACCTTTAAGTGGGTAGTGTCTGTAACTCCATAAAGTATCCCACACATTCCTAATTTTATTACTTGACCCACTACCTAGCGTCAAAATAAAATCATAAATCTTAGAAATCATTCCTCTCTGATGCAGGTTATTTGAAAACAGGTCTACCTAAGCCTGTTCAGGAGGAGCAGAAGGGAAATCGGGAAAACATCTAGAAACTAAATTCCGTATTTGAAAGTACCGAAAGAAATGCGTCAAGGGGAGATCATAAGTGGATGCCAACTTGGCAAAGCTATCAAACACACCATCAGAATACAAATTTCTAACTTGTTTAATACCCTTGTCATACCACACTGAAAATGAGGAGTCCAAACATGATGTGGGAAATAGATAGTTGTTCACTAAAGGACACAAAGAGGATGCACCTAAAAATTTAAAATGTCGTCTAAATTGATACCAAGTCCTGAGTGTGCTGAGGACAACAGGGTTATCAGTATATAGGGAAAGTTTTGTAGGTAAAGAGGAGTAAAGTAGAGCAGGTAAAGAGGATTCCCTACAAGAAGATAATTCCAATTTAGACCAAGAAGATCCAGGAGATTGAACCCAGTAACAAAGTTTATGGATGTGCGCAGCCCAGTAATAGAAATAAAAATTGGGTAATGAAAGTCCTCCCCTAAGTTTATATTTCTGCAATAAAGATTTACTAACCCTTGGTGGCTTCCTTCCCCAAATAAATGTACTAATTATCTTATCCAATGAATCAAAGAATGATTTTGGGAGAGAAAGAGGCACTTGTTGGAACAAGAAAAGAAACTTCGGTAAAATATTCATTTTGACGGCATTGATCTTGCCAATTAGGGAAAGTGGTAAGTTACCCCAACTCTGAATGTTAGATTTAACCTTTGAGATAAGGGGAGTAAAGTTAGCTGATAGAAGATTAGATAGAGAATGTGTCACGTTGATACCTAGATATTTAAAACCTGACTGACTAAATCGAAATGGTAGATCTCACTGTTGGAGAGACAGAGCTGGAGTATTGACAGGGAAACAGTCGCTTTTATCTAAATTTAGTTTTTTCCAAGTCGAGATTGTCTGTGATGTATCCGGATGTAGAGGACAAGTGTGATAAATGCCATGGCTCTCCTTGTCATCTTGGCCATATGTTTTTCTTCTGCCCTGAACTCCATGGTTTTTGGTCTGGCTTTTTTACCATCATGTCCACTATTCTCAGGGCAGATCTAAAGCCTTGTCCACTGATTGCGATATTTGGGATCCCTCAAGCTTCAATTCCTTTAAGTTCGATACAAAAGGATGTTATTGCTTTCACATCCCTTATAGCTAGACGTTCCCTACTGTTACATTGGAAGTCTGCTAAATACCCATCTATCTCTCAGTGGATAAAGGACATGATGTTTTTTCTGAAACTCGAGAAAATACGATATACGATGAATGGATGTACAGATAAGTTTTTTCATAAATGGCATCCTTTTATTGCATACTTTATGATATGATGAATTTTATAATATCTCTATAACCAACGACAGTTAATGGGTAGCCATGATGAGCAGGAGGGGTGGGTTGTGGGTTCAATTTTGTTTTTCTTTGTATAAAAAGAAAAAAATCTGTGATATATATATATATTTGTATATTCACACAACTACTTTATTCTATTCACCAATCTACGGTTCAGAAAAGAAACAAATCACTTCAAACTACACTGTTGCAAAGAGTCTGTAATTAAACTAACTCACAAACTCACTGCAGTGAGAGCCACATTAGCACAACATGGCAGCAAAAGAAACCTTTATGCAACACTGCCTAATCCAGATACTCATACTCCATGCAACACCCAAATTCAACATTAACTATTCACTATCTTATTCTAATGTGAAGGACTCAGATAGCACATAGGCATAAAACACCTTACAGAAAGTTTGAAAATAAGTCCAGACTACTATTACCATCAAATCTTACTAATTATTCATCACTGGACATAAGCAGCATTTAAAGTGAAATATGCAGCAAATTATTCATCATTGTGCAACTTGAATATCATACGCCAAAAGAACTCACACTTACACTGCTCGACTTAGTAGAACAAGAGTTACATTATTATTATTATTATTATTATTATTATTATTATTATTATTATTATTATTATTATTATTATTATCAATATTTTTATTATTATTTATCAATTAATTCATTTATTTATTTATTTCGCTTTGAGTTCACTGCAGTCGACGTGTGTGACTGCATCAGGTCACATAAAAATGTATAGACAGGTACATGTATAGGAATTTTTTAAAACATTCACTCAGCAGTTATTGACACCAAGTAATTATTATAATACAAACAGTCCCACCCAACTCACACAAAGTCTGTACCAGATTCAAAACATTCAATGAAAAGGCAGAAATATCTCACAAAGTTCTGTGTTACCCATCTCACTTTTTTTTTTTTTTTTTTCTTTCACACAGAAGCAGGCCTGCCTGCACAGATAAGAACACACACACACACACACACACACACACACACACACACACACACACACACGCGCACACACACACACACACACACACTGAGGGAGGCCTTTACTCACACTTGTCTCCAAAACAAATTTTTAGAGCTTATCAAACATACCTATCTCCTTATCTATGGAGCTCATGTTCATACACTAATTAATGCAACATCCATACTTGTCTCCAAACCTAATTTTCAGAGCTTATCACACACATGCCTCCTTTTATAACCAACACATGCAAGCTCACATACACATGTTATATTCACACACTGACATTGTTACACATATTTATATGGTTACACACACACACATTTGTTATTACACATTCATACACCGGGCACGCTTCTCTTGATGGGTCCTTTCCCTGAGTTGCATGACCCAGACCTGGGCCCAGGATTTTCACCCTTCTCTATTCAGCTCTGGAATATTTCACCAGCGGTATTAAAGGTCCCCACCAAAGCAGCCGCCACCTCAAGTGGCCGGTATCTGGGGTTTGAGGACTCACATCCACCTGCATCTAAAGCAGCCCTGAGTTTTTCATCAGCAGTATTGCAGGTCTTTCACTCACACAACACACACACACAATATAATTAAACAACCCTTATACAGTTACAATTCTCTTACCTTTTCTCACTCACTCATTCAGTGGGATGATCCAAAAAAACAGAGCTGAACCTCTTCTATTTATACAGTTTTCTTAGGGGCAGGATGACCCAGACAACAATATGTTTAGAGTTAGCTATCCCGGAACACCATTACATACATCAATTGGCACTGTTGAGCGACCCTTATTACGCAGGTGCAGTTCCGGCTCCAAAATATATTTCGTCTTGTTTCACTCTTTAAAAATAACCTGACAGTGTCTGTGTCGCTTCCTGACTGGATTTTTGTCGAGAAAGGACACTTTCAAACACACCATCTCTACATTATGAATAAATGTTATGTTTGTTCTACATTTCTTTTTTTTCTTTCTTTTTTATAGTGCTTTCATTATCCTATAATAGTTTTTCATGAAACAGAATATGAAGCAGATTAATTTCTGTTTTCTACATACACACCATGACTGTGTGTGTGTTCCTTAGTTGACCTTTTGCCTGCATGCAGACGTACCCTACCAATGCTCTGAGGCCTACCGCACTAATCAAATACATGAATGGTTTGCGCCTTGCTTATCTGTGTGTTGTGTCTTAGGTGAACATCCTTTCATACAGTCCACCAGCCCAGTGAATTCTCAATAAGATTACATATTACTCATACTAGGTCTCCCTCGTGTTTATTTCATGTATATTTTATATACAACATATGGCACTTCAACATGCTACCACATGAAATGTACTTTGACATCATCTACTGCACATAGTTTTATCTATATTCTCCTAGCATTATCAACTGAGATTGGAACACAGTTTGACCCTGTGAAACTTACCAAGTGACTGACTTAGGGTCAACATTCAACTATACTCTAGATCAGAGGTCACTAAACCTCTTTCTTGAGATCTACCTTGCTGCAGGTTTCATCTCCAACCAAAACCTAACACACCTGTTTTAGTTGATAAAGAACATCTTAAGGCACTGGGAATGATTATGGATGGAGCTAAAGTCTTCAGGAAGATAGATTTTCAGCAACCTGGTTGGTGATCACTGCTCTAGATTATGTAGCTACACTTAAAATAAACATTATTTGAGAGGAAAACACTAGAACCCTGGAATAACTATCACACGTGCACATTAAAATACATTACTCAAATCCTGAACATAAATGGCGTCTGTCACGGGATATGACAGCGTCAAACTAAATTGGGAAAGCATTCCAAACAGCATAGAAGGAGAGCCTCCTGAGCCATCGAAAGGCTCTTAGTGCTGCAGGCTCAACTTATCTCTCTACCATAATAGGAGAAAACAAATATAATTCTAGATTTAAATTTAACTAGGAAGAAGACCACCAGAGAAGCATGCACACAATAATATGTAGGAGCAATGACTTAAAACACAACTGAAAGTATCACACATAAAATATCTATCTTACTATTATTTTAAAGTCAGACATTTTGATTACTAAACATGCCAATATAACCACATCAGATCAGCGATTAGAATTGTTTACTCCCCTTTGGGAAACTAAACTAATTTAATTACTCATCAAAATCATCAACTTTTGTATTAGATCCTTTACATACACATTTCTTCAAACAGATAGTACCAGAAGCAATCAAAATCGAATTACAAATAATCAGATCTTCACTGAGCACAGATTATGTACCTAAATCTTTTAAACTAGCAGTAAGCAACTCTGATTAAAAAACCTGACATTAACCCACATCAGCTATAAGCCAAAATCAAACTTTATCTTTACTATATCCAAGATCCTAGCTAAGGTTGTAGCACAGCAAATATGCTCTTACATACATTGGAACAACATTACTGATATCTTTGTCAATATTTAGGTCTCATCATAACACAGAGAGCACTGGTTAAAATGGTAAGTGACCTACTATTGGCCGCGGATCATGGTTGCTTATGTTACCTCACCTTAGGGCAGCTTTTGACATCATTAATCATATTATTCTCCTTGATAAAAATGTTGTTGTTTGAGTTAAGGGAACAGCTCTACCCTGGCTCAGGTATTATTGGATCCGAACATTATCAGCTTGTTGATTATTACCACTGACTGTTTGTAATCAGCTTGTCTATGTATACTAAGGTAAAGATTGGTGTGTCACAAGGTTCTATTTTAGGTCCACTGCTTTTTTCTCTATATAGGCTACATCTAGGAACAATTATCCATATACATGGCATTAGCTTTTATTGTTATGCTGATGATGCACAATTATACATTTCTGCAATGCCAGATGAAACACCAGCAAAATAATTTGCATAAAGTTACAGAATATATGACGGACATTAGACACTGGATGCTGAGTAACTTACTTACTGTGTAATTTTGACAAAACAGAAAAAGTATCTCTGAATGGCCTTTCAGTTACATTATGTGAACAGTAAAACACCATGACATGATTATTGACTCTAGTTGCTCATTTAAATCTCATGTAGATAATATTAATTTCATCTAAGAATATAAAAAATATAATATCACTACATGAAGAAAAAATATTTAATACTGTTGTTAACTTTAGGTTGGATTATCGTAATGCCTTGCTGTCTGGATGCTACAGTTTGAGAATAAATAAGCTTCAGTTAGTTCAGAATGCAGAAGTAGTCCTTACTAGAACCAGAAGATCACCCTTATCTTATCCACACTGAACTCGCTCCCAGTAAAATTTTGCATAGATTATAAAGAATGCATGGGTACACGGTGGCTTAGTGGTTGGCACATTTGCTTCACACCTCCAGGATTCAGGGTTTGATTCCCGCTGTGGCCATGTGTGTGAAGAGTTTGCATGTCCTCCCCGTGCTGCAGGGGTTTCCTCTGAGTACTCCAGTTTCCCAGGTAAGCTGAAGACATGCATGTAGGTTGGCATGTCTAAAGTGTCCATAGTGTATGAATGGGTGTGTGAGTGTGTATGTGATTGTGCCCTGCGATGGATTCATTCATGTGCTCCCTGGGATAGGCTCCAGGTTCCTCGCAATCCTGAAAAGGAGTAAGCAACTCATTACAGTTTGTGCCAAAATTTGTGCCAAAATTGGCTCAGATGATCACTGGACAAATCCGCACAAAAATGACCAAACTATATTTTGCTTTTCATATTTGTTTAAAAGTTATGATACAGTATCTGTTAACATTCTAAATAATGGTTCTTTTGTGCTCAATCTCACCTTCGAACCTCTCCTCAACAATATGTCAAAGTTGTGTTCTCTGTGTAGTGCACTGTGATGTACAACATGATTCAGTCATGGTTCAATTCCTGTCAAGTGGCAGTTCCTAAAAGCATCTGTAATCTTTGTAATTTGGTTCCTTTTTTTATAGATCAGTATTGCACTAATCTTTGAACCTCTTGGCATGTCCGTGTTCTGTTAATTTCCTATTAAATCTTATTCTCAGCTATGCATCTGCACCTTTTATTCTTTTTCTTTACTGTAGGGAAACTAGCCAGCTGTGTCTACCATGAGTCACAGTCATAGCACCACCAACTGGCATCAGGAAGAGTATCAATTAAAGCAAGCCTTTAAATAGTTTTCATATATTTACCTGAATCGCTTCAAATTAGGTAAAAAAATGTAACCCCTTCCTGGCGCCGGAAGTGTAATATTAGACAAACTCCCCTGTCTTCCAGAAGTGCATGACAACATATCAGGCTTCTGGGGGAAAACCATGAATTTGCCATATTTCTAACCCCACAATGTTGGATTATTCAGCCATTGTGGGGAATGAACAGCATGGCTATTTAGCTATGCTGAAGGTGGAGGAGATGCTTGCGAGCTACCTCTCTCCATTGACGGCAGGTAATTATTGGGGCCGGCTTTGCATCCAAACCAATGTATATTGCCACCGTGGCATGGGTGGGCAAGCCTATGCAGTAGTAGTCTGGCTTGTGGGTCACTGTAAACAATGACAGTGTTGCAGGCTGTTAGATTTCACCTCACAGGAATCTACCTTGTATGCCTTTTCGATCTCCGTCATGCCTTTCAGTCTGTTTTACCATTAAGATTCTATTAACTTTTGGTAATTTTTAGTTCTCTGCTGCTATGAGCTAGAAAGTGTGGTTTGCTGCAGAGTCAGGCGCACCTGGAGAGTCCAAAATGAACACACACACACACAATGACAGATATGAGCGTGTTCAAAAAGAATTCCCGCTTTATTCATTCAAAACAGGAGTATTTATACACCCTGTGCACACTGATAACCGCAGTGCGTGGACGGTGTCTACTGGTCATGGTGTCAGACAGATTTATTCAAAACACACAGCACATAGTCATGACAAAATAAGTCCGATGTCATGTTCGCACAGAAGTATATAATAATATAATAAAGGATAGCAGTTGATCAGCTTATTCAAAGAGGCAACTAAATGATTACATTCATCATATATTTGAGAGCAGTTCATAATATAAGAGGGTACATAATATAAAATATAAAATGTTAAAAGAGAATTTCCTTTCACAGGCCTACCAAGCAGACCTGCTGAGTGAGCTTGACATACGGCGGCATTCAAAAGGGCCAGTTCCTTTCCCTGTTGTCTCGAGCTCACCCAGGCATCCATGTGTGGAGCCTGGGCCAGCACTAGTGCGAGAGAGACTGAAGGCAAGTATGGCAGCCCGCCCAACCCCTGCAAACAGCCAGGGAAACCAGGCAAGCCACAGTCTTGTTCTGCTACTACTCCTGATTTGAGAATGGTCATAAAGGCCAAGCAGGCAAAGAAGAGCAGTCCTGAGGGGCCATGGAGGGAAGTATCAGGGGACATGAGGTTGTTAGGTCAAGTAGCCTTCAGTGCTACAGTAGGGGCTCCCCTAGCTAAGGCGGTCCCCAAGTTTTCAGTGTTCTCTGGTCAGCGAGCTGTCACAGGGCAAGGAAAATTTGATGCTTTCCCTCTAATAGAATGTGGAATAGTTAATGTCACTAAAAGACCATCGGGCAGCATGGAAACTGCTGCCAAATGTGTCTCCATGGGTTATGTCTACTGTAGAAAAGGGTCACCGGGTCCAGTTTATATCCAGGAATTGTATGCGGTGAAGTAGCAGCTTTTTGTCTTGTGGTGTGAGGAACTCCAGCTAGACCCAATGAACTGTGCAATAGCTACAGTCCTGTAATTCTTACAAGAAGTTTTCTCAGCAGGGTTGGCTCCTTCTACAATCAGGGTTTATGTGGCCGCCATTTCGCCAAGCCACGTCCCTGTTGATAGAGCCTCTGGGCGACAACATCCTCTAACTTCGAGGTTCATGCATGGTGTCAGATGGCTGAGGACCATCTGCTGAGGACCTTCCTGGGACCTTTCTGTGGTCTTGGAAGTTCTGTCAGGGGCACCATTTGAGCCCGTAGAGTCAGCCTCTGAGAAGCTTCTGACTCTAAACTTAGCTCTCCTACTGGCCCTGATATCTCTCACGCAAGTGGGAGATCTACAAGCTCTCTCTGTTGCCCCTTCCTGCCTTGACTATGAGTGCTTACATCCTCATACTGGAACAAGAGAGAATGCACCTGCTGTGTCCAGTAAGGGCTCTCTGTACTTGCATCCACTACTCCGTCCAGTTGCGTAAGTCGGTGAAGCTGCTGGTCTGCTTTGGCAGCAACAATAAAGGTGATGCTGTGTCAAAGCAACGCATCTTGAATTGGATAGTGGAAGCAATCTCTTTGGCTTATTAAGCGCGGACTTGCCATGCCTCTGGGCATAAGAGTTCATTCCACTAGGGCGGTCGCCTCCTCAAAGGCTTTGTCCAAAGGGGTATTCTTGCAGGATATGTGTGCAGCTGAAGGGTGGTCTATGCCACACACATTCATTCGTTAATACAGCCTGGATATTCATTCCACCCTGGGCTCGAGTGTCTTGCAGTGACCGTCAGGCTTGAGTATTTTTGAACAGGCCATACCCTCAGTATCATGGAGTTTGTATTCCCATTCCCATACTGTTATGCTAAATGCAATGTTGAGTTCCCTTTGAAAATGAACGTCAGGGTCATGCATGTAACCCTGTTCCCTGAGAAGGGAACGAGACGTTGCATAGCACTGTCATACCAGGGCAGGCCTGTGAATTACATCTTTGCATCAGACAATAGTCTGGCGGCGTGGTTCACAGGTGCCATATATATATCACACGCTTAATAGCCACGTCACCTGATCATGGCAGGCCTATAAGTAGAGGCATGATTTTACACAAGCTTCAGATACCGGTCACGCGCAAGGTGCTCCCATACTCTTATGAATGCAATAAATGCAATGTCTCATTCCCTTCTCAGGGGACAGGGTCACATGCGAAACCCCAATGTTTTCTTGCATGTACTGCACATTTCAAATCCCCCGCAACATTTCAATCCCCCGCAACATTTCAAAATCCAGGCTTTGACTAAGCCATTCCATAACCCTTCATTTCTTCATTTTGCTAGTGTGTTTAGCTTTCAGTCCTGGAGGAAGGTCCACTTTCAGTTCATCTTCAACTTTCGGACAGGTGGCCTCATGTTATCTTCAAGCACTCTTTGATATTATGCAGAATTCATAGTTGGATAAATGAATGCAAGCTGTCCAGTCCCAGAGGCAGCGAAGTAACCACCATGCTTCACAGTTGATAAGATGTCTTCTGTTTTGGGGGCTAAACAACTATCTTTGATTGGTCTGTTCAGAACACAATATTCCAAAATGTCTCCTCTTTGCCCATATGCTCACTGACAAGCTGTAGTCTTGCAAAGCCTTTTTCTGGCATACCTCCCATTCAGGTAAAATTTGTTGAATCTCTGGGAATTTGGAATTCGATGGAGTAGGATGTGAAATTGCAGGCTCCTGCTGATTTCGATTAAAATTGTAATTAATTTGCCCTTTTCGGTCATGCAATATTTTGAGTTATTCTACTCCGTTTCCTTATTTGCACTTTTAATTTTGTGGCACGTTAAAATGTCTGGAAAGAACATGAAAACCCGTGGTAGCATTCAGACATGACTGAGGCCTAGTGTGTGCGCCGTGAGTGAGCCCCCTTCTTCCCCTGAATCCACGTTGCCGAGCCGTGACCATGACTTCGCTGCACTCAGGCTTTAGTTGCTGGTTTTACTGAGGAAATACAGCACCAATTTTTTTTTTAAAAAGGAGCTCCAGTAGACTCTCGGGGGTGCACTGTCTACTATGAAGCTTCACCTGCAGGCTGTGAAAACACAGCTAGTGTTGTATATAAAACAGACATGAAATTTACACGAGGGAGACCAAGTAACCCATACTTGGGTATATAATTTTATTGGGAATCCGGAGAATCCATGGGGTTGGTGGGATGGTAATCTGTGGGTGAGGTAGAGCAAAAGGGGGAAAATGGAAGGTAAAAGTAAGGAGGGGTATGTCCTGGGGACATGTGACAGCCAGCTGAGGTGTATGGGGGGGAGTACTCTGGACTTGCAGGTGAGAACAAGGGAGAATAATCAGAGGCCGGGTCAGAGAAGGTCGTGTCACCATCAGTCTGGTAGTTGGAGGAAGAGACAGCGGGTAGAGGTTCTGTCTGGGTAGAGGTATGTACACACACATTTGCTGGACAGATTCTATATCTGAGAGGAGAGGGGAACCCTGAGTTTCCAGAGGAGGTGCAAAGAACTTCGATCAGCATGGTGAGGTTGGCAGTGAGATGTACAAGCTGATAGTGAGTGTTGTTGGGACGGACCGATAGCTGGCGCACAAGAAATTAAAATCGCTCCTTTTGCAACTGCCATGCTGACGCTGAAGAGACGGCCCTGCTGCAATGTTGTAGACAAGCAGGAAGCATGTGGTGGTGGGGAGGAGCCACCGACACACCCCTAGCCGATGACTGTTGCACCAGATGAGAGAATTCCACCACACAGCGGACAAGGGGAGAGTATAAAGGGCCGCTCTTCTGCTCGACAAAGGAGATTCCTCCCACATGACAAGTGCGCGTGGCTTCCTGCCAGCTCTTAGCATTGGTGTCACTACGTGTGTTGTCTAATAGGCATTGTGTGTGTGTGTGTGTGTGTGTTTTCTCCTTTCAGAAGACTCAGTCCCGAACAAAGCCTCACCTCCCTAGCTGCACACACGGTGCTGCCTGACCGCCAAGAAGAGCCTCAATTCTTCCGGATAACATCAATGCAATGCCAAAACCCTGTAGCCCACTGATCCTGCACCACACGCTGCCATGCCCACACCCAAGCACACGAGAGCACGCATGTACACACTCGCACTCACGCACACCCCCAGAACACCATAAATAAAGAAAACTTCATTTTTACAATTACAGCGGCCTCCTGTGTTTCTGTGCTCCACCCACCGCAGGATAATATCCTTACAGTGTTTAGATCCAAATCCAGCTCACCTGGGACACATGAGAGAAGGAACTCTATTTCCATATTAGATTTAACATCTAGATTTATTTTGTTATTTAGAATTATTTACAAGACCTAGAGAACTGGATGTAATGGAGACTATGCACAGGTAAAGACACACACATACACACCAACCAAGTCCTGGTGTGTATGCAGACAACCGAAAACAAACTATTGTAAAGTAAAGAAGTAAAATAAATGCAAGCATTATAAAAAAAACAGAAATGCAGATATAAAAGAAAAAACTTACTCATTATGTGTATGATGATTGGACAACACTTGAAAATCTAGTCAGGAGAGCGTGTGAAGGTGTGAAGAATTCTTTCTCACGATACACCAGTCAGGAATGGCTCAGATGTAGGCCCGGTTATTTTTTTTAGAGTGAAACAAGATGGCTCATTATAAAGGTATATTGACTTAAAGCAGCGCTAGTCATCATCCAGCTAGTGTTGTGGTGGTAGAGAGTGAAAATGGTACACTAAAAAATAAATTAAGCAAATGATGTTCTGAAACAGGCTTAGGATGGACAAAGGTTTTGTTCAGTAGAACTGTTCAGCAGAAATGTTCAGCCGAAATGTTCAGTAGAAATGTTCAGCAGAAATGTTCAGCTGAAATGTTCAGTAGAAATGTTCAGCAGAAATGTTCAATAAAAATTAAACTGGAAAGAAAGGATGGACAAAGGTTCTTCAAATAGTTCTGATACAGATGAGCACGAGGGAAAAACTATGTATGGGCTTAGCCCCTTTGAGGTAATGTTTGGGCGGCCTCCACACAGAGGAATTGGACCTGTGACAGCTCCTCTTCCCAACACTGCAGCATTTGATGATGCAATGTTAAATTACTGTGCAAGCTTGTCCTCTGCTCTGTACTGTATCCATTAGCATGTGAAGGTAGCACTTCCAGCAACAGACCCGCTGCACGACCTGCAACTTGGAGAGTGGGTTGTGATTAAGGATTACCACAGGACCAGGTGGAACAAGCCATGGTTATCTGGGCCATTCCAGATCCTCTTTGTCACTCATGCCGCAGTAAAGGTCAGCCAGAGATCCACATGGGTGCACACCAGCCACTGTAGGAAAGTGCCTGAGCACTGAGCACTGAGCTGGAGAAGACGGGACTTTGACAGGAAGACTAGAAAATGATTCTGTCAAGAGGCCCCTAGGAGGACAGTGTACATGTGCTTACCTTACGCCACAAAGCTCCCTGACTGCAGACTGCTGATGCAGACTAGATATAAAACATTGTTAAAAAATGGTAATAATATCAGGATTTTTTTTCAGTGCTCCAGACTGTGCCTAAAATGGTTGCATTTGCAACCAAAAATATTAATTTGCAAATTATATTTTTGCTGAGATCTCCACCTGCAACAATATTAATTTGCATGTTATAATTTAAAAAAAATTATTGCAATGTCTATTTAATTATGTGTTCTGTGAGGAGTAGCCTATCACACAAGGTGTTGTGTTGACATAATAAATGAGACACTGGGCATGAAAGTTCCTGTGGAGAAAAAAGCAGTTTTACTGCTTTTTACTGAGTTCAAATTCATCTGGAACACCAAAATACGCACAGGGAAAGTGAGGATCAGTTTTCCGTGTGAATTAAAAATATCAGACTTTGAAGTGAAAATGAAAAATATCAGACTTTTTCAAACAATACATATATATTGAGCACTGATTAGCACACCTGCTAATAAAAAAGTTATTAAAACTCCAGTTGTGCCAGTATGAGAGAAAAAGAAAATGTCTGGGTTATGCATGTAACCATGTTCCCTGCGTTTAGCATGACAGTGGCTTGTGTAAAATCATGCCTATTTATAGGCCTGCCATGATCAGGTGACGTGGCAATTAAGTGTCATGTGATATAAATATGGCACCTGTGAACCATGCCATTAGCCTCTATGATCTGAATCAAACACACAATTCACAGGCATGCCCCAGTATCACAAAGCTATAAATGTCTCGTTCCCTTCTCTTTCCTTTCAAAGGGAACTCTGAGGGTAGGGTCTGGTAAAAAATATCCGAGCCCAAGGGTCACTGCAAGACACACAAGCCCGGGCTGGAATGTATATCCCGGCTCTGATATCAAATGAATTTGTGCAGCATAGTCCACCCCTCCCAAGCACAAACATCCTGTAAGGGTGCACCTACCTAGAGAGACCACGTGCCTCATAAGTGATAGAGATTTCTTCCATTATCCAATTAGTGATGTACTGCTTTGACAAAGCATCACCTTTATTGTTTCCGCCAAAGCAGACCAGCAGCTGCACCGACTTACGCAACTGTCCAGAGCGGTGGTCACAAGTACAGAGAGCCCTTACTGGACACAGCAGGTGCATTCTCTCTTGTTCCGGTGTGAGGAACAGAGGAGGGCAGAAAGCATGCAACACCACAGCGTGAGCAGCTGATGTAGGCACTCATAGTCAAGGCAGGAAGGGGCAACAGAGAGAGCTTGTAGATCTCCCACTCACTTGAGAGATATCAGGGCCAGTAGGAGAGCTATGTTTAGAGTGAGAAGCTTCTCAGAGGCTGACTCTACGGGCTCAAATGGTGCCCCTGACAGAACTTCCAAGACCACAGAAAGGTCCCAGGAAGGTCCTCAGCAGATGGTCCTCAGCCGTCTGACACTACGCATGAACCTCGAAGTTAGAGGATGTTGCCACACAGAGGCTCTATCAACAGGGATGTGTCTGGGCGAAATGGCCCTGATTGTAGAAGGAGTCAACCCTGCTGAGAAACATTCTTATAAGAATTCCAGGACTGTAGCTATTACGCAGTTCACTGGGTCTAGCTGGAGTTCCTCACACCACAAGACAAAAAGCTGCCACTTCACTGCATACAATTCCCTTGTGGATGGTGCTCTAGAATTTAGCATGGTCTCTACAACCTCAGTTGTGAGACCAGAATCTATGAGCTGGTGCTCCTCTGGGGCCAGACCCACAGTTTCCATAGTTCTGGCTAAGGGTGAAAAATATTCCCTCTGGCTTGAGACACAGAGGCTCCATAAACAGGGCATGGCTGGCCGAAACGGCAGCCAAGTAAACGCTTATTGTAGAAGGAGCCCACTCCTTTTACCGACCCCTTCCACCCCAGTAGATCCCTGCATATGGGAATCTCCCAACGAGTGCCATCATGTATGGATATTATCTCTCAGAGCCATATTCGAGCTGGAGCAAGGTGCTACTAGCAGCAGCTATCTGTTCTCAGGGAACAGAGTTACATGCGTAACCCCGATGTTCCCTTTCAAAGGGAACTTCAACGTTGCATTTAGTATAACAGTATGGGAACAGAAATACCCACTCCGTCATACCGAGGGTACGGCCTGTTCAAAAATAGCCAAGCCCGAGGGTCACTGCAGGACACTCGAGCCCGGGGAGGAATGAATATCCAGGCTGTAATAACAAATGACTGTGTGAGGCGTAGACCACCCGGCAGCCGAACACATCCTGCAAGGATACCCCTTTGGACAAAGCCTTCGAGGAGGTGACAGCTCTAGTGGAATGAGCTCTTATGCCCAGAGACATGGCGAGACCGTGTGTTGTAAGCCCTAGAGATTGCTTCCACTATCCAAGTAGAGATGCGCTGCTTTGGCACAGCATTTCTTTTCCTGCCGCTGCCAAAGCAGACAAGAAGCGGCTCCGACTTACAACACTGGCCGGAGTGGTGGACGTAAGTACAGAGAGCCCTTACTGGACACAGCAGGTGCATCCTCTCTTGTTCCGGTGTGAGGAACAGAGGAGGGCAGAAAGCCTGCAACACCACAGAGTGGGCAGCCAATGTAGGCACTTTAGGAATATAAAAGCCTAGGATACAGGAAGGACTTGGCTTATCCAGGGGTAAAGTCAAGGCAGGGAGGGGAAACAGAGAGAGGTTGTAGACCTCCCACTCACTTGAGAGATGTCAGGGCCAGTAAAAGAGCCAACTTTAGAGTCAAAAGCTTCTCAGAGTCTGACTCTAAGGGCTCAAATGGGGCCCCTGACAGACCTTCCAAGACCACAGAAAGGTCCCAGGATGGTATGCATGGCCTGCAGATGGGCCTCAGCCGTCTGACAACATGCATGAACCTCGAAGTTAGAGGATGTTGCCCCTACAGAGGCTCCCTCAACAGGGGCGTGGCTGGCCACATAACCCTGATTGTAGAAGGAGCTGTAGCTATTGCGCAGTTACTGGGTCTACAGTGGATCTCTGCAGACAGGAATCTCCCAAAGGGGTGCTATCTCGCAGAGATATTATCTCTCAGAGCCATGTTCGAGCTGCCAAAATGGTGCTACTAGCAAACTGTCTTGGTGAACTCTCGCTAGAGCTTGTGGGAGCAGAGCGATGGGGGGAGCAGCATACAGATGTGACCTCGGACACATGTGTGGACTTTATCTTGCTCAGTGTTGATAGGATTGACACTACGCATGTTGAGGATTGAAACGCCCTCGTAGTAGTAGAATCCTATAACCCCTAGAAAAGTTGTCCACTTCACCGGGGAAAGCATACTTTTCTGAGATTCAAACTGAGCCCCAAGCTCTTCATGTGGGCGAGAACAACATCTCAATGTTGAACTGCCAGTTCCCTGAATCATGCTTGAATTAACCAGTCATCCAGGTAGTTTAGTACACAGATGCCCTGGAGTCCCAATGGAGCCAGAGTGACATCCATGACCTTTGTGAAGGTGCAAGGGGATAAAGCTAGCGATATTCCTATGTGGAAACCTTTTAGATCCTATTAGATCTATCACCACAAACCAGTTCTCGAACTGGATCTGTGGCACCATAAGTTTGAGCATCAGCCTCTGGACCTGTATGTCCGAAGAGTATGGTTCAGATGATGCAGAACTAAAATTGGCCACATACTCCCACTTTTTTGTGGAACAGGAAAAAAAGGCTGTAAACCTCCCTCTCTGAGGGAACAGGGAACATCTTCCAAGACCCCATGTTCCAAGACTGTTGCACTGGGGGCTACCTGCCCTAAAAACCTCATGTCCCTAGATACATCCCTCCACAGCCCCTCAGGCCCACTCTTCTTTGCCTGCTTGGCCTTTATGACCATTCTCAGATCAGGCCAAACAGCAGACCGCGACTGTGGCCGCCCGGTTCCCCTGGCTGTCTGCGGCGGTTGCCGGGCTGCCATACTCGCCTTCTGGGTCTCCCTCACACTAGTGCTGGCCCAGGCTCCACTCGTGGACGCCCGGATGAGCTTGAGACAACATGCCATATGTTGAGCTCTCTCAGCAGGTCTGCTTGGTAGGCCTGTAACCCTGTCATTGTCTGCATTGACCCACAAGCAAGACTGCTACTGCATAGGCTTGCCCTTCAGTGCCACCTTGGATGCAAGCTGCCCCCTGTAATTACCTGCCGTCGGTGGAGAGAGGTAGCTAGCAAGCACCTCCTCCACCTTGAGCATTGCTAAATAGCCATGCCGTTCATTCCCACAATGGCCGAATAAACCAACATCGTGGGGTTATGAATATGGCTTAAGCGTGGTTTTCCTCCAGAAGCCTGAGATTTTGTCATAACTTCTGGAAGACAGGGGAGTTTCTGCAGTGTGAGGGATTTACTTTCACTGGGTAATCACTTCAAGCAGCTCTTTATATGCTGCTCTCAGTTTTTAACACATCCTTCTAACTCTTCAGAGTCAGAGAGGAATTATTACCCTTTTGGCTTTCCATAGCGGGAGGAGGAGTCGCGAACTCCAAAATCCAGTGGAGAGCCGAACCCGGAAGACAGAGCAAGAGATAGAGCAGCGCTCATCTCTGGCTCCTCTTTCGGATTTAAGAGATCCCCCGAAGCTGAGACGGTTGGCTGCCTCGGCAGCGGCCGGCCCAGAACCCCGAGGCTCTGAAACCCAACTCGCTTCGACTTCTGTTTATTTTTCAAGAAGAGCGCGAGTCGCGAGTCGAGCTGCTTAATGTAACATTACCATGCGCAGCCTCCGGAGGTTGCCATCGCATACTACACCACTAACACTTCACCCAAAAAGTGTGCACTTTCCCGTGATGAAATGGGAGCATGTTACACACTTCTTGAACTCTTACTCACTCATTACTTACCTTTCTTTTTCTTCAAAAAAGGGATAGAAAAGTTAAGAAATTTTGAGAAAATATCGAGTAGAAATGAAGCGGTTTTGTCAAACAAACAACAGACACGCAGTCTCGCTGAAGATAATAAAGCTGGCGGCGTGGTTCACAGATGCCATATATATATCCTGTGACACGCTTAATTGCCATGTCACCTGATCATGGCAGGCCTATAAGTAGAGGCATAATTTTACAAAAGCTTCAGATACCTGTCACGCACACAATCCCATACTGTTATGCTAAATGCAACGTCGGAGTTCTGTTTGAAAGGGAACAGAAATCATGCAACAATCAACATGCATGATGATCTGCTGGAGAAGCTATTGTGGAGTGAATTTCCATCGACTATCACATTACTATTAAAACTAATTAGTAGATTTTTCAAGATATACTTACCATTACCCAGTCAAGTTTGGCAGGAGTCAAAACATCACACGGAACCAGTAAGTGAGAAAAAGCAAAGGTCCAAGTTTATTTGTTCCAACCCATGAGATCCAAACAGTTTGGGACTTCTCAAAAATTTATCTGAGTAGCCTGAAGCGGGGCTCTCCTTTTGTACAATTTTTCTATGAGCCTCCGCCGCCCCCGATCTATTTTTCAATACCATTATGTTTAAATTATTTTACTCCCCGTTCCCCTTATGTCCATATTTGTACTGGTTTTAACAACCATTATATTTCACCCTTATCCTATTTTAACCACCCTTATATTTCTCCTTTGTACTATTTTAACAACCAATATGATCACAGTTTATCCATTTTCTTCAACCCTTAAGTTCCAGCTTTCGCCATTCCTCAATACCCTTAGGATTGCCCTAACTCCAAGTTTTTTAAAAACGCACTTCCTCCTTCCTTCATTATTTGGCTTCTGGTCGCTGTTCAAAGCAGGTCTCCGCTTTGCTTGGATTTCGACTATTTTGACAAAGAAGACCTTTTGTACTGGATTAATATTTTGATTATTGGTGAGTATGTTATTCATTCACATCTTCCCTAACTACTGTATTCAGTCACCTAATCCTAACTTCTCTGTCCTTTCTTGTTTTATCTAATTATGCCCTTGTTTACTAAATGTGTGTATGTGTGTCTATAGATAGCTTCCCTATTCTACCACATAGCTTGCCTTTTTAGGAGGCTTGTTTTTCTTTTCTGCCATATGTTGTTTTGACTACTATTGACCAGGTGCACTAGTCACTAGGGTTCATGCCTAATTGAGTGACTTTCTATGTGTATTTATACAGCACACAATGCCGGGCTTGGCTTTCTGTTCTCTGCTCTAGAGGGACTGGAGGGTTTTGGTCTCAACACTAGATATCAGCTGCCTCACCTATTTGCAGATCTCGCTCTTTTGGTTGATGTTCTGTGCACTCCATCTGAAACTTCTACCTTCCCCCCTCCCCTGAGATACCGGCTTAGTCCGGCTACTATTGGCGTCGATGCATCAACCCAGGCAGATTTCGTCCCTTATACACCTTCTACTCACTCTACCAGTTATTCAGAGGTTGTGGAAGACATGGACCCTTCTGACTGTGGTTCTGCCCCTGTTTCTCCCTATAATCCCACCAATCCAGAGTATTCTGATAGTTTAGTGAGCCCAGCATCCTCTCCAGGGCATAACCCGTACCATCAACCTTTTTCTCCCTTTCACTCAGCTCCGTCTCCTTCATATTCACCCACCAGCCCCTCCTTTTCTCAATAAACATCCTTTGTCTACCCATACCCTTGTGTTCTGTGTTATTTAATTTTTCCACTACAACACTATGTGATCTCGGCTTGCTTCGGAGACCAAGCCTCCAGTCTTTGGCATCGCCTGATGCTGGTGGCTGGGAGAGGGGGTGTCAAAATTGGTGTGCAAGGGAGCAGAGGAGTGAAATAGACAAGGGGTGGATGCTAGGCTAAAAGCAAACCCTAACCGGCCGGCTCTCCTGTCTATCCTGCTCTCCAATGTCTGCTCGCTGGACAATAAACTGGACTACATCCGACTCCAGCAGGCAATGTAGTATGAGTTTAGACACTGCTGCATTTTTGTTTTCACAGAGATGTGGTTCAGTGTGTGAGTTCTGGACGTCGCAATTCAGCTGGATGGTCTCGCCTCGTCTCGTGCTGACAGAAATGCAGCGCTGTGCAGTGGTGTCTTGTATGTTTACATCAACACGGAATGGTGCAAGAACTCGGTGCTAATTTCTAGTCACTGCACATTGCTGATGGAGTTTGTGACTGTTAAATGCAGACCATTGTATTTACCACGGGAATTCACCTCTGTCTTTATAGAGTATTCATTGCCCCCAGCACTAATGCTTAGGAGGCACTCTATGAACTGTAGGGGGCTATTATCAAACTGCAGAACACAACTCCATTTATCATCACCAGAGATTTCAATCATGCGAATCTCAAGTCCGTGCTCCCTACATTTCACCAACATGGTAAATGGTAATTGTGTGCACTTATATAGCGCTTTTTTCCAAATCGCTTTACACTATGTCTCATTCACCCATTCACACAAACACTCACAAACCAATGGTAGCAGAGCTGCCATGAAAGCTGCTAACTTGCCATCAGGAGCAACTTAGGGTTCAGTGAAACTGACTGAATATGAGCATAAAAGCAGAGAATGTGCAGGAGGATTTTTCTGAAGAACAGTCAGCAGTGTTACTGCTCAGGACTAGCAAGAGATTCATGAACAATTTATTCAGAGCAGTACTACAAAAAATTATCCCTTTTATTTTATTTTATTTTTATTATTAATATTTTGCAGATTCAGTAAGCGCTATGTAAACTTATTCCCACAACTGTAATATAATTTAGTAAACATCAGTTTAATGAAATACTCACATTTCACGAAACGGTGAACTCGCGGCCGCTGTGACAGCGCGGACTACAATTCACCCGCACTCAAGTTTGCCAGAATTCTGAGTAGCAACACCTGCGCGCCGCCCAAGGGTATTTAAGATCTTGTTTACAACAACGCAGAGAAAAACGACAGCTAATTACCAAGCTCTATGTTTTCATGGTTCTGTATTGGTTTTTCTGACTTTCGCCACGACGACCTTTATGACTTTAGATTACCCCTTGGATTATTTGTGTTTGCCTGGACGTTGTGTTTATTCGCTCCGACCCGAGTTCCTGTCAGCTCTTCCTCAGCCCGCGCCTGCCTCCCTCCAGGTATTGTAACACACATCTGCATGCAACACTAGTGTATTTTCATGCTTCTGAAAATAGGGCATTATCAGCTTTATTAAATGGGGCATCATCAACTTTATATGCAGGTGTAAGAGTGCCATCTCTGTGTTCCTAGCCTGGGACAGGACATTCTTTATCCTTTCGTCTTTAGATTTGTTTTGGAAAAACTCAAATGTGGTCTTTCCGCATTCTTTCATAGATATCTCAAAAGTATGCAGACTATCAATGTTAGTGAGCAAATTAAAGTGGGCACAGATAGACTTCTGATGGAACAGGTAAGGCCACTGACTCCTAATGTCTTCAACTGAAAGTGCTGGTGTGGAATTTTAAATGCTGACACAAAAGACAGAATGCAGTCTCCATAAGATTCTTTACTTCTGTTCTCTCTACACCACCAGTTCCTTCATGGCTTTAAATATCCTGTAGTCACTGATGTTTGACCTCCCATTATCTCTGCTGGCAAAAGGTGTGGTTAAAAACTCCGACAGCCGTAAGTGTCAGTTGGCCCTCTCTTGCATCCAGAGTTTGGCTTTGATCTATGACAGGCAAGACTGCTCTCATGGATTACATTTTTAACTCACATCTTCACTTGTAGTAGGAATGATGTATAACCACCCCCTATTAATGAACCATTTGGAAACTTGTCTCCAAAGCTGTCAGGGTAGTACCTAACAATCTTCTGACAAATTGTAAGACACTGAATACGATTTGGTTCAAACGAAGTTCAAACTTCTGCATCTCATCAACCAGAATTCTCACTTTCTGGTGCCATTTAGCAGGTTTAGGTCTCTTTCCTGTAGAGATTGCTGAATGGATTTCAGGAGGAATTTCATCCCAAGGGACTTGGGACAGTCTCAGGCCATGTCTTGGAAATTATGGGCATATGAGTCCAGACTTAGCCTGGCTGCCTCTGAGTGGGATTTAAGGTAAGACAGGCCATTTGCACTTGAGATAGAAGAGTATGAGGAACACACTAATGAACTTGCCATTACTTCTAACGCCACAGTAACCATCTCCATTTCTGAAATCATACAAAGTATCAAAGCAAACAAAAAGAGTAAAAAGTTTAAAGAATTAACAACTGGTAAAATATTGATAAGGTCTTCTTGCTGAACATGTTTGAGGTTTTCTTTATATTCTAGTCCAGAGATCTGAAGTTTAGAAATTATCTGGTGCAGAATGTCAGAGGACAGATTGGATAATACCTGAATAATGATATCTTCAACCTCTTCAAACCAGTCATGCACTGGTCTAGAGAAAGAGAAAAGAGTTTTGAAGAATTAGTACAAGCATGCCACACACACTGAACTCAGGCAATGTGTAGCAATCCAACATATTCTGGAGTTTTACACAGCAGATTTCTCTCTGCTGGTGTAATACTGAAAATACCCATGTTAGAAAGACACACAGCCTGATATTCCTGAGTAACCAAATGTACAGATGTACACCCAGATTTTTTTTGTATTTTGCACCTTTCCTATAACATCATTGGCAACATCAGTGTTCTCAGACTCAAAGTTCAGATTTAAAACTGTGTGTCTGATGTCTTCAGTATAATCCCTAAAATAAAACGTTGCTTTTCTCCACGTCAACTTCCGACTTCTTGTGGGAGGAAGTTGCCAGCATACTGATATGCCTGAAGAAGCTGATGGTTCTCAGAAAGCATTCAACATAGATTCTTAAACCTGTGATTTCCAAGCACACTGTTTGAAATATGCACGTATGCTCTCAAATCTTACTGTCCGCAGATGAATTAGAGGGCCAAAGTGAAAAATCATGTCAGGATAGTGACTGATGTAATGGTGTTTTGGTTTGAGTGGGTGACTGGGAAAAGAATCCCATCGAGTATGCAAATACTCATCACTAAGGACTTCTAAGTAAGCTATCTGGCCAGTGGAAAGAGCTAGTGCACATATAATTTCTAGTATTTATCTTAGTTGCAAAACCAGTTGCCAAGTCTCATTTTCAGATGAGTTTTCAATCTTGTCTCCAATCAAAACTGGCAACATCCTAAGAAAACTTCTGGGTTCGAATAACCCTGTTCCCTGAGAAAGGAAGGAGAAGTTGCATTTAGCACAAAACTATAGAAAGCGCCTCTCACACATTACTGGTATCTAAAGCTTGTGTAAAATCATGCCTATTTATAGGCCTGCCATGATCAGGTGATGTGGCAATGAAGCATGGCGCATGATATAAATGGGGCACCTGTGAACAGCGCCATCAGCCTCCATTATTGCATAATAAATTAAACAGGCCTGCCCTGTTATGACAAAGCTACGCAAGGTCTCGTTCCCTTCTCAGGCAACAGGGTTACATGCATAACCCAGATGTTCCCTTTCAAAGGGAACTTCGATGTGTGTAGCATAAAACTATAGGAATTAGAATATCCACTCCACCATACCAAGGGTGAGGCCTGTTTAAAAAGACCCAAGCCCAAGGGTCACTGCAAGATACTCGAGCCCAGGGTGGAATGAAAATCTAGGCTGTAGTAATGAATGTATATGTATGGTGTAGACCACCCTGCAGCAGCACATACATCCATCCTGTAAGGATACCCCTTTGGACAAAGCCATCACGGAGGCGACAGCCCTAGTGGAATGAGTCCTTATGCCCAGAGGTATAGCGAGACCACGCGCCTAGTAAGCAATCTCAATTGCTTCCACTATCCAATTAGACATGCGCTGCTTTGACACAGCATGAACTGTACTGTCGCTGCCAAAGCAGACCAACAGCTGCTCCAACTTACACCACTAGCCGGAGCAGTGGACATAAGTACAGAGAGCCCTTACTGGACACAGCAGGTGTATTCTCTCTTGTTCCGGTGTGGGTAATGGAGGAGGGCAGAAAGCCTGCAACACCACAGGGTGGGCAGCCGATGTAGGCACCTTAGGAATATAATCCGGCATAGGATACAGGAAGGCCTTGGCTAATCCAGGGGCAAAGTCAAGGCAGGAAGGGGCAACAGAGAGAGCTTGTAGGTCTCCTACTCGCTTGAGAGATGTCAGGGCCAGCAGAAGAGCTACCTTTAGAGTCAGAAGCTTCTCAGAGTCTGAACCTAACAGCTGAAATGTGGCCCTGACAGACCTTCCAGGACTACAGAATGTCCGAGGAAGGTATGCACGGCCTCAGCCACCTGACACCACACATAAACCTCAAAGTTGAATGTTGCCCCACAGCGGCATCCATCTGGTATTTGGAGTAGATGAGAGCTCCATTCAGATGTAGGGCATTGGAATGGATCAGGCAGGTCCAGAAAGCAGAAAGGATCAGTATCTCTAGAATAAAATCATGTGTGACTCGACAGAAGGAGAGAAGAGATTGTTAGGACTGTGTGTAACATAATAGGAAGTCTACTCATGGTAAGCTTGAGTAAACAAATACATTTTAAGCTTAGACTTAAACACTGAGACTGTGTCTGAGTCCCGAACAATAATTGGAAGGCTGTTTCATAACTTTGGGGTTCTATAAGAGAAAGCTCTTCCCCCTGCTGTAGCCTTCAGTATTCGAGTTACCGTCAAATAGCCTGCACCTTTTGATCTACGTGGGCATGGCAGATCATTGCAAAACAAAAAGGTCGCTAAGATACTGTGGCGCAAGACCATTTAATGCTTTGTAAGTTAATCATAGTATTTTATAATCAATGCGTGATTTAACTGGGAGCCAATGCAGTGTTTTCTGGTTCTGTCACAGCTCAGCCAGATCAGAACTCCAAGTCCCAAGATGCAACGCGTGCTTCTCAGGCACGCATGCGCTCCCCATCCCCGGAGTTCTGATCCAAGACACCTGCCGCTAATCACAGACTCACACTCAGGCACTGCTACTTAGGTTTGCCAGTCACAGAGTTGCGCAGTTCTCTGGGTCTAGGTGACGTTCCTCATGCCACAAGACAAAAAGTTGACACCTGAGTGCATTTGATTTCCTTGTGGATGGGATCCACTCCAGGGGCTCGAATGGGGCAGCCAACAGACCTTCCAGGACCATAGAAGGTGCCAGGAAGGCATGCATGGCCTGCAGATGGGCCGCAGCCGTCTGACACCACGCATGAACCTCAAAGGTAGAGGATGTTGCCCCACAGAGGCTCCATCAACAGCGGCTGGCCGAAGCAGAGGCCAAGTACCCTGATTGAAGACGGAGCCCAGCCCGCTGAGAAACGTTCTGTAAGAACTCCAGGACTGTAGCAATTGTGCAGTTCACTGGGTCTAGGTGACGTTCCTCATGCCACAAGACAAATAGCTGACACTTGAGTGCATACGCTTTCCTTGTGGATGGTGCTCTAGCTTTTAACATGGTTTCAACAATCTCATTTGTGAGACCCGAATGAGCTGGTGCCCCTCAGGGGCCAGACCCACAGTTGCTGAGTTCTAGCCAAGTGTGATAAATCAGCCCTCCGGCTTGAGACAGTAGATCCGCTCTAGGGGCTCGAATGGGGCAGCGACAGACCTTCCAGGGCCATAGAAGGTCCCAGGGAGTTTTTGCGGCCTGCAGATGGGCCTCAGCCATCTGAGACCACGCATGAACCTCGAAGTTAGAGGATGTTGCCCCAGAAAGGCTCCCTCAACAGGGCGTGGCTGGCCGAAATGGTGGCCACATAACCCTGATTGTAGAAGGAGCTCACCCCGCTGAGAAATGTTATTGTAGGAGCTCCAGGACTGTAGCTATTGCGTAGTTACTGGGTCCACAGTGAATCCCTGTGGACGGGAATCTCCCAAGGAGTGCCATCTCGCAGAGATATTATCTCTCAGAACCATGTTCGAGCTGCCAAAAAGGTGCTATTAGCAGGCTATCTTGGCGAACTCTCGCTAGAGCTAGTGGGAGCAGTGATGGGGGGGCAGCATACAGATGTGACCTCAGCCACATGTGTGGATTCCACCCTAGGCTCCCAAGATACAGCTTCATCTAGCTCAGTGTTGATAGGATTGACACTACGCCTGTTGGAGATAGAAACGCCCTCATCGTAGTAGAATCCTATAACCCCTAGAAAAGTTGTCCACTGCACCGGGGAAAACCAACTTTTCTGAGATTCAATCTGAGCCCCCAGTTCTTCACATGGGCGAGAACAACATCTCAATGTTGAACCGCCAGCTCCCTGGATCGTGCTAGAATTAACCAGTTGTCCAGGTAGCTTGGTACACAGATGCCCTGGAGTGCCAATGGAGCCAGAGTGACATCCATGCACTTTGTGAAGGTGCGAGGGGATAAAGCTAGCAATATTCCTATGCAGAAACATGCACCTTTTAGACCTATCGCCACAAACCTGTTCTCGAACTGGATCTGTGGCACGATAAGTTTGAACATCAGCCTCTGAACCTGTATGTCCGAAGAGTATGGTTCAGATGATGCAGATCTAAAATTGGCCGCATATTCCCACTTTTTTGCGGAACAGGAAATAAAGGCTTCCTGCGCTTCCTGCGCAGGGCTCTGGTCTGTGCTGACTTAGCTCAACGGGGGGGTTGAGCTATAACTGGACCGGGTAACCCTTTCTATGGTAGACAGAACCCATAGAGACACATTTGGCCGTAGCTTGCACGCTGCCCGATGTCTTCTAGTGACATTAGCTATTCCACATTCTATTGCTGACCAGGGAACACGAAAACATGGGGACCACCTTGGCTAGGGGAGGCCCTACAGTAGCACTTGGGGCTACCTGCCCTAACAACCTCATGTCCCCAGATACATCCCTCCACAGCCCCTCAGGACCGCTCATATTTGCCTGCTTGGCCTTTATGACCATTCTCAGATCAGGCCTAACAGCAGACCGCGAATGTGGCCGCCCGGTTCCCCTGGCTGTCTGCGAGGGTTGGCGGGCTGCCATAATCACCTTCTGGGTTTCCCCCATACTAGTGCTGGCCCAGGCTCCACTCGTGGACACCCGGATGAGCTTGAGACAATTTTTTTTTTTTTTGCCGTAAGTTGAGCTCACTCAGCAGGTCTGCTTGGTAGGCCTGCAACCCTGTCATTGTCTGCAGTGACCCACAAGCAAGACTACTACTGCATAGGCTTGCCCACCAATGCCACCTTGGATGCAAGCCGGCCCCTGTAATTACCTGCCGTCGGTGGAGAGAGGTAGCTAGCAAGCGCCTCCTCCTCCTCGGGCATAGCTAAATAGCCATGCCATTCATTCCCACAATGGCCAAATAATCCAACATCGTGGAGTTATGACTATGGCTTAAGCATGGTTTTCCCCCAGAAGTGAGATTTTGTCATAACTTCTGGAAGACAGGGGAGTTCCTGCAGTGTGAAGTATTTACTTTCACTACGTAATTACTTCAAGCAGCTCTTTATACACTGCGCTCAGTTTTTAACACATCCTTCTAACTCTTCGGAGTCAGAGAGGGATAATTACCCCTTTGGCTTTCCATAGCGGGAGGAGGAGTCGCGACACGAACTCCAAAATCCAGCGGAGAGCTGAACCCGGAAGACAGAGAGAGAAATAGAGCAGCGCTCGTCTCCGGCTCCTCTTCAGGATTTAAGAGAACTCCCGAACCTGGGACGGTTGGCTGCCTTGGCAGCAGCCGGCCCAGATCCGCGAGGCTTTGAAACCCAACTCGCTCGGCTTCCGTTTTTTTTAGTTTTGAGAAGAGCGCGAGTTGAGCTGCTTAATGTAGCGTTACCATGCGCAGCCTCTCAAGGTTGCCATCGCATACTACACCACTAACACTTCACCCAGAAAGTGTGCACTTTTCCCCCGTGATGAAACGGGAGCACGTTACACACATCTTTAACTCTTTCTCGCTCATTACTTACCTCTCCTTTTCTTTAAAAAGGGATAGAAAAGTTAAGAGATTTTGAGAAAATATCGAGTAGAAATGAAGCGTTTTTGTCACACAAACAACAGACACGCAGTCTCGCTGAAGATAATAAGGCTGGCGGCGTGGTTCACATGTGCCATATATATATCATGCGATGTGCTTAATTGCCACGTCACCTGATCATGGCAGGCCTATAAGTAGAGGCATGATTTTACACAAGCTTCAGATACCGGTCACATGCAAGGCGTTCCCATACTGCTAAATGCAACGTCAAAGTTCCCTTTGAAAGGGAACCCACATTGCATGCCACGCTTCTTTCTGATCTTTTAGAAACCTCACTCTTACAGGTCATGACTCATCTAACACAGAACAGGTCTGTGGAAATTCACTCACTGATGAAGTAGCTTGGTGGGCCACACCCAGCCCCTTTATCCAGAATAATGTCTCTATTTTTCACGTTTTTGCATCCTGAGACTCTACGTGACATTGCTGTTGCTTTTTTGTTGTTTTTTACAGACATAGGCCTCTCAAGATGACCTCATGTTATGGTCTTTGGAAGGTTGTTCCCCATTGCCCAGTGATGGTTTAATATGCTGCTCTTCCGTCTTCTGTCCTTCCATTCCTCATGTCAAATGAAGAGTGGTGATCCCTGGGATAATATAAAGGTGTGTATTCGATATATTACTCCTCGATGCATGCTAAACTTGCACAAGAGTAAATGTACAAGGGATAACCACCCAACATGGTCCTTTTTCAGACACTACAAATTGACTTACACGCATGGCAGCTATGAGAGGCCTCAAATATCTTGTAATTATTGTAGATAAATTGTCAAAATGGGTAGAAGCTTTTCCATGCTTAAAGAAAAACGGCAATAGCATTGTTAAAATTCTCACAAAAGAAATAATCCCATGGTTGTCTTGTTACAAAGATGGATATGGAAGCAAGCGCAGATCTTCAAACATTTAATAACAAGTAACTCAACAAACTACAAAAGACACTAAGACAACTAGGCAAAATACTGTGGCTAAGGCTAAACATAAACTATGAAACAAAACATGGTACAGGGACAAAGGTCTGTTACACTGTTACATAAGCTGTACACTCACTACAATTACATTGTAGCAAAGTGTCATTTCTTCAGTGTTGTCACATTAAAAGATATAATCAAATATTTACAAAAATGTGAGGGGTGTACTCACATTTGTGAAATACTATATATATATACTGCTCAAAAATAATAAAGGGAACACTTAAACATCACAATGTAACTCCAGGTGTTCCCTTTATTTTTTTGAGCAGTATATATATATATATATCTGACAACCAATAACCTCTTTGAACCCCTTCAATCAGGTTTTCGTAAATTTCACAGCACTGAAACGGCATTGGACAAAGTTTCAAATGATCTTTTGATGGCCTCTGATTCTGGAGCTACCTCTCTTCTTATTCTTCTTGACCTTGGAGCCGCCTTCGATACTGTGGATCATGGTCTTTTACTTACCCGCCTTGAAAGTGTTTTTGGTGTGTCCGGGAAAGTTTTAAACGGGTTTAAATCCTATTTTACTGACCATTTCCAGTTTATTTCTATGTGTGGCTTTATGTCTGACACTTGCTCAGTGCTCACTGGTGTTCCTCAGGGTTCAGTTCCTGGCCCTCTACTCTTCCATATTTATCGATCTCCACTTGGGCATCTGCTGCGATTGTGTGTCCTCCATTATCACTTTTATGCTGATGATACCCAAATCTACATTCACTCAAGATCTGGTGAAATCATTGATGTTTGTTATCTTTCTGACTGTATTTCTGAGATAAGAAAACATATGAATAATAACTTTCTGTGCCTGAACAGTGGGAAAATTGAGGTCATGCTTACCATGCTTACCATGTTTGTTAATGGCTCTGTTCTAGAGACCCAAAGAAAGATGAGGAACTTTGGTGTAATTTTTTACACTAGCATCACTTTTGATTTTTTTGTTCAGAGCACTGCAAAGGCTTCCTTTTTTCACCTCAGAAATATAGCCAGATTATGACCAATGCTAAACTTATCTGTAGGGACTAATCTGTAGGGGCGCGTGGTCTGTGACCAGGACGAAGTGCCGGCCCGCTAGGCAATATCGTAAATCTTCGATGGCCCACATTATCACCAAGGCCTCCCGCTCTACCGCTGCATAAGCCTCTTTTTCAGAGGTGGGTCATTTTCCGGCTGATGTAGGTGACCGGGTGCTCTTCTTCTTTGAAAGTCTGGGATAAGACTGCACCCAACCCGGTTTCCGACGCATCGGTGTGTACCGTAAATGGGGGCGTGAAGTCCGGGTTCCGCAACACAAGGTCGCTGGTGAGGGCCCGTTTCAGGGCTTGGAAGGCCCTCTCCGCCTCGGTTGACCACTTCACCAGGTCCGGCTGGCCCTTTTTGGTGAGATCTCAGAGAGGTAAAGCTATCGCAGAGAAGTTAGGCACAAATCTTTGATAGTACCCCGCCAACCCCAAGAATGCACATACCTGTTTTTTTGATGTGGGTCGAGGGTAGCCCTTTACAGCTTCGATCTTCTTCTCCTGAGGTTTCAGCAACCCCCCCTGTGCCTCGGTTAACACCAGGTGACATTTCTTGGGGTTGACTGTCAGGCCAGCGGGCCCTCCCCAGTCACTCCACAAGGTAGTCCACTCGGGGGAGAGGATAACTATCGAAGTCTGATACCTGGTTCAGCCTCTGGAAGTCGTTACAGAGTCGCATGCTTCCATCGGGTTTCGGTACGACAACGATGGGACTGGACCAGGGGCTGGTTGACTCCTCGATAATACCCTCCCTTAGCATTCGCTCCACCTCGTTACAGAGTCGCATGCTTCCATCGGGTTTCGGTATGACAACGATGGGACTGGACCAGGGGCTGGTTGACTCCTCGATAATCCCCTCCCTTAGCATTCGCTCCTGCACGGCGAAAAGTACATAGGGAAGGAAAAGGTCCCAGTTCCTCTCCTCCTCGTCTACCACCCGCCGCAGCATCTGTTTGAGCGTCTGATTGAAGCGCTCAACGAGTTTGTCGGTCTGCAGGTGGTAGACAGACGTCTTCAGGTGCTTCACCTGCAACAGCCGACACAGATCTGTCATTAATTTTGATACAAATGGCGTACCTTGGTCGGTCAGGATGTCCTTGGGATGCCCACCCGGCTGAAGAGGAGTACCAGCTCCCTGGCAATGTTGGGGGGAGGTGGCTTTGTGTAGTGGCACTGCCTCAGGATACCGGGTGGCGTAGTCCACAACAATGAGGATATATTCATGTCCCCGCGCAGACTTGGGAAGTGGGCCCACCAGGTCCATACCAACCCGTTCAAAAGGGATGCCTATGATGGGTAGCGGGATGAGAGGCGCCAGCGGGGGCTTGCAGGGAGCGGTGCACTGGCTCTGACGGCATTGCTGGCAGAACCCCCGGACCTCCACATCCATCCCGGGCCACACGAAGCGGCCCCTCAGCTCCTCCAGAGTGTTCCCCAGGTGGCCGCCGAGGCGTCCCCAGGTGGCCGCCGAGTGGGTTGGCATGGGCCAGGTGCATTACCAGGTTAGTCCTTGTTCGCAGTATCACCAGGAGGTCCACCTGCTCTCCTCGGCGGCAGGCCCGTTGGTAGGGGAGGCCCCCTTTTATGAGGAAGTACGAGGTGGTGAGCCTCAGGTTGGGGTTCTGGGTGACCCCCTCTATCACACGCACTTGTGCCCAGCAGTGTTTCAGGCGGTAATCCTCCTTCTGCTCCCTTCTGCTTCCTTGCCTTTGCCTCGGTAGCGGGGCCCGTCGGGAAGCCTGGCCAGTCTCTTCCTAGGAGTAATGGCACCGGAAGGTTGGGGATCACGCCCACATGGAGGGGCCAGGTCCCGGCTGCACTCCTAATCCACACCTTGGCTGCTGGGATCTCCCAGGTCTCCCCATGGATGCAGGTGACGGCGAGTACTCCTCCAGTCGAAGTGCATTGGGGAGAACGGTTGGTCAGGCGAGCGTCACCGTACTCCCAATGTCCACTAGGGCAGTGACTGGCCTTCCTTCCACCCACACTGTCTGGGTGGGGCCCTCTGGTGGCTGCTGTAATTGGAGAGCACACCCAGCTAGCCATGGTTTCTGGATCGGTCGGCCAGACTCCACCTCCGGCTACGTGGGCATGGGCTTGTCGGCGGGGGTTACCTGGCTAGATGACCTCCGGCAGGTCCTCCACGGCCCAGGTGGGCGTTGACAGTCAGGCTGTGGCACTGAGGCCCTGAGGGGTAGGGCGGAGTGTCACTGGTCCCCTTGGCTGAACTCGAGCATGGCCCTTGTGCGCTCTAGAGCCGTCAGGAGCACCTGGGGTGATTCTGGCACCTGTACCCCTACAGCCTGTCGCTCTAGGCGGGGTAATGCCCTCAGAAACAGCTGTATATTGGTCCGGCCGGAGCTACCGCTTAGTGAGCCGGATAAGGGAGTTTAATTGTCCGCGTGGATGCGCCCCTGGCTGATAGACCCAGCGATGGAACTCCGTCGCCGCCTGGTAAGTGGTGCGGCCAGACAACACCAGGAACCCTCTTTCATCATTGGATAGTTCACGGCATCCTCCGGTTCGAGGCTGTAGTACACTGTGCGTGCCTCCCCTGTGAGTAACGCTCCAATGGCGCGGGGCCAATCGTTCCGGTCCCACCCCTCTTGGCTGGCAATATTTTCAAAGGTTTTGAAGTACGCTACGAGGTCTTCCTTGGGGGGAGAGGGGTGGCAGTAGGCGGCGGAGCTCGCATCCCAGGTCTGGGAGGGGCGTGGATGCTGCGGGGGTCTGGGTCTTGAGGTCCACCAGCGTTTGGGTAGCGACCTGGAGGCTTTCGGCAACTCGCTGTGTGATGGCCTCTTGCTGGAGGCTGGCCTCCAGCAAGTGTTTTAGAGTCTGCGCCATTTGTCTTCTCTCTCCCTTTGGGTGTGTTTTTTATTTTTTTTTTTATTTATTTATATATTTTTTTAGGTCTGTGCTAGTGCCCGCATCCTCCACCAGTGTAGCAGGAGTAGCCCGGGGCAGGTGTAGCACAAACATGCGGGAAGCTACACCTGCCCCGGCTAAACAGCTAGGACTACATTATCTCACAAAAGTGAGTACATCCCTCACATTTTGTAAATAGGCTTCTATTCTGGGACGACAGCCATGAAGACCAATTTGATGCAGTGTGCGGTGTATGGTCTGAACACTGACAGGCCGACCCCCCACCCCTTCAACCTCTGTAGCAATGCTGGCAGCACTCTTACATCTATTTCCCAAAGACAACCTCTGGATATGACGCTGAGCATGTGCACTCAACTTCTTTGGTCGACCATGGTGAGGCCTGTTCTGATTGGAACCTGTCCTGTTAAACCACTATATGGTCTAGGCCACCATGCTGCAGCTCAGTGTCCAGATCTTGGCAATCTTTGTAGAGCCTAGGCCATCTTTATATAGAGCAACAATTATTTTTTTCAGATCCTCAGAGAGTTCTTTACCATGAGGTGATGTTGAACATCCAGTGACCAGTATAAGGGAGTGTGAGAGACCAAAGTTAACACATCTGCTCCCCATTCACACCTGAGACCTTGTATCACTAACAAGTCACATAACAAAGGGAGGGAAAATGGCAAATTGGGCCCAATTTGGACATTTTCACTTAGGGGTGTACTCACTTTTGTTGCCAGCGGTTTAGACATTAATGGCTGTGTTGAGTTATTTTGAGTAGACAGCAAGTTTACACTGTTATACAAGCTGTACACTCACTACTTTACATTGTAGCAAAGTGTAATTTCTTCAGAGTTGTCACATTAAAAGTTATAATCAAATATTTACAAAAATGTGAGGGGTGAACTCACTTTTGTGAGATACCTCCCCAGGATAGACTTAATTTCTTGTGGCTTTCCTGCTGGGGGGTTGATAGATTACCAAGAGGCAACATCTTGCCAGATGGCCTCTTTACCTAAAAGACCGTTTAGATTACTTCTAAGATGGCAATTATTTGAACCCACATTAGCAGGCCCCCCTCCTGTGAGTGAGTCTGGGACTTATTGTTTGAATGTCTGATAGGGTGTTTGGATTGCAGTGGAATGTGGTGTTAACTTCAAGTTCAAGTTGTTTTATTGTCATTTCAGCTATATACAGTTGGTTCAGTACAAAGTGAAATGAAACAACATTCCTCTAGGACCATGGTGCTACATTAAACAACACACTAACCACATGAGACAACACAGAACTAAATAAGATCTACAAACATACTTTATAAAGTGCACATGCAGACATGTGCTAACAACACAGGACAGTACAGTAACTACTAAATATACAGTCCTTTAAACTCTTTATGCTAAGTTCTTTGTTGCCTGGTTCTCTCAGGTCCTACAGGTATGTGGTCAGAGAGCCTTCACAGAAATCCTGAGTGATTTCCTTTGGATGTTGTTATCCTGCTTTTGTGCTCACCACTGTATCTATCCATATTACTGATCTCTGGGCCCCTCCCTCACACAGGATAAAAAAAAAGTTGTGTCCCTAGCAAATTCATAAGGTACACATTGGATCACCCCTCACGGCAGCATAGGGTGGTGTCTGTTTTTAGGTGGTGGCACAACAGCTACATTAAATTAGATCAATGGCTTAACCTTTTAAAATGGTTTAATCTTTGGCTAACAACACTGAGGAGGCAATAACCCTAATCAATAATGAACTGACGGCCCTTCCTTAGATTGTGATTGAGAATAGGTTTGTCCTAGAACTATTAACTGCAGAGCGTGGGGGTGGGTGTAAAATGTTGAATGCTTCATGTTGTTTCTAAATCCCAGAGAATTCACAATAAAACTAACGTCATACATCACACAAAACAGGCCAAATGATTCCTCCCAAGGTGGATTGTTCCTGGTTTTCCTGGTTCTCATCCCTGTGGGAGGATGGGG
Source organism: Ameiurus melas (assembly GCA_012411365.1). Classification (NCBI taxonomy): domain Eukaryota; kingdom Metazoa; phylum Chordata; class Actinopteri; order Siluriformes; family Ictaluridae; genus Ameiurus; species Ameiurus melas. The sequence goes on along the minus strand of CM022780.1, from coordinate 12,632,686 downwards.
TTATTTGATAATGCACTCTGTCATGATTGTCTGTGCATTCCAAGACTAGTAATTATGCCCTGGTCATCAAGCAGGATGCTGCTCTATAGGTCCCTTTAAAGACGTAAGATGGCAATTGATAAGTTTCATGGCATGGTCTCTGTGTCTCAATTCTGAAGGTCTCTAATTTGTGTCATGATGTACCGGAACAGAATTGTTTTTTTTTTGTGGAATGTGTTATTTTGAGCATTCCTAAACAGCCCGCTGTATTGGCGTCTCTGCAATGATTAGCTGAGGAACTCAAGGCCAATCAAGGATTCCTATAAAAATATTGAAATAGTTGAACATGATCATGGTTGTTCCCTTTCAAAGGGAACTTCGACATTGCATTTAGCATAATAGTATGGGAGCGCCTTGCGCGCGTGACCAGTATCTGAAGCTTGTGTAAAATCATGCCTTTACTTATAGGCCTGCCATGATCAGGTGATGTGGCAATTAAGCACGTCACTTGATATATATATATATATATATATATATATATATATATATATATATATATATATTGTAGCCGTGAACCTCGCCGCCAGCCTTATTATCTTCAGCGAGACTGCATGTCTGTGGTTTGTGTGACAAAGCTTCATTTCTACTCTGTATTTCTCAATATCTCTTAACTTTTCTATCCCTTTTTGAAGAAAATAAAATAAAATAAAAGAGTGTGAAAGAATGATCGAGAAAGAATGCAGAAAGTGTATTAAATCTTGCTCCCATTTCATCATGGGAGGAGACGGACACGCTTTCTGCATGAAGTGTTTGGGCATAGAACAGCCCTCGAGGGGTCTGACTGCCAGCATTGTGAGCGTTTCACGATTAGGCACAACGCTCTGGGCTCGCTCTCTTCTTTGTCCGAAGGGAGTTGGGTTTCAGAGCCCCTCGGATCTGGGCCGGCCGCTGCCGAGGCAGCCAGCCGTCTCAGGTCCTGGGGTTCTTGTATAGATTTGGAAGAGGAGCCAGAGACGAGCACGGCTCTATCTCTTGCTCTGTTTTCTGGGTCCGTTAAATCGGTAGCAAGGTTGTGGTGGAGAGGCACCAATGGCTCAACCTGTCAGGGATGGGGGAAAGAAGATAAGGTCTCCTTGCTGAATGCCCCTGTTAAACCTTCCACATTCAATTCCATTGCCGACAGGTTTCGCGATGTAATACAGCAAACGGCGGCGTTCAGCTAGTTCCTTCCTTGTTGCGTTGAGTTAGCACGGGCCTCCATGAGTGGAGCCTGGGCCAGTGCTGGTGCGAGGGAGATGCAGAAGACGAGTGTGGCAGCCCCCCTCTCCCCGCAGAAAGCCAGGGGGACCGGTCGGCCACATCCACAGCCTGCCAAAAGGCCTGATCTAAGAATGATCATAAAAGCAAAGCAGGCAAGGAAGGAATGGTCCTGATGGGCCACGGAGGGACATATCAGGGGAGATGAGGATGCTAGGGCAACTAGCCCCCAGTGCTACTGTAAGGCCTGCCCTGGCCGAGGCCATCCCACGTTTTCAGTCTTCTCTGGTCAGCGAGCTGTCACAGGGCGATGGAAATCTGATGCTTTCCCTCCGATGAAATGTGGAAAAGCTAACATCACCGAAAGACTATTTGGCAGCATGGCAACTACTGCCAAATATGTCCCCATGGGTTCTGTCTACCATAGAAAAGGGTTACCAGGTCCAGTTCAGAGGTGTGCTCACCACAGTTGTCAACACAGAGCAGAGCTCAATGATAGTGCAGGAAATAAGTTCCCTTTTGGACAAAGGGGCCATAGAAAATGTACCCCTTTCCCTAAGGGAGGGAGGTTTTTACAGCCATTATTACCTGGTCCGCAAAAAAGAGTGTGAGTATGCGGCTAATTTTGGATCAGCGTCATCTGAACCGTACTCTTCGGACATACAGATTCAAGATGCTGAATCTCAAACTTATCATGCCACAGATTCAGTCCGAGCTCTGGTTTGTGAGGCTAGAACTGAAAGATGCATATTTCCACATAGGAATATCGCCCAGTCACAGGAAGTTCCTGAGGTTTGCATTTGGAGAAAAAACATACCAATTTCGGGTTCTTCCCTTTGGGCTGGCTTTATCACCTCGTGCCTTCACAAAGTGCATGGATGCTACTCTGGCTCCTTTGCGACTCCGGGCCATCCGTGTACTAAACTTCCTAGACGACTGGTTAATTCTAGCACGATACAGGGAATGGGCGGTTCAACATCAAGATGTTGTTCTCACCCACATGTGGAGCTTGGGGCTTAGGTTGAACCTCAAGAAAAGTATGCTTTCTCCAGTGCAGAGGACAACTTTTCTAGAGGTTATATGGGATTCTTCTACAATGAGGGCATTTCTATCCCCAACACACGTACAATCAATCCTATGAACTTTGAGCAAGATAAAGTTAGATCTGGGCATCCCCTACAGCCTTTACGAGAGCATGTTGGGCCTTATGGCAGCAGCAGATAACATCATACCATTGGGCTTATTGCACATGAGACCGTTTCAGTGGTGGCGAAAAGTCAGGGGTTTCATCCGAGGACGAAACCTCTGAGAGTAATCAGAGTCACGCAGGAATGCCTACGTGCTCTGAGTATTTGGAGGTGCCCACAGTTCCTAGCCTTGGGTCACACTCTAGGGACATCCCACTACCGCAAGATGGTAATGACAGACGTGTCCCTCACGGGCTGGGGTGCTGTCTTAAATGGCTGTCCAGCCCACGGTCTTTGGAGCAGCCCTCATCTGGAGTGGCATATAAATAGCCTAGAGATGCGGGCCGTATTCCTAGCACTGAAATTCTTTCTCCCTCACTTGAGAGGTCACAGTGTGCTAGTTGTGTCAGACAACACAGCTGTGGTCTCATATATCAACCACCAGGGATGGTTATGTTCACTCCCCCTGTTCAAGCAGGTGTATCTAATCCTTCTCTGGGCAGAGGGAAAGTTCTTGTCAGTGAATGCAATGTACATTCTGGGCAGCCGGAATGTAGGGGCAGACATCCTGTCGAGGCAGGGGCCGAGGCCCGGGGGGTGGAGACTCCATCCTCAAGTGGTGGAGTTCATATGGCGGAGGTTCAGACAAGCAGAAGTGGATGTGTTCGCCTTCAAGGAGAAAACACACTGCCCGCTGTGGTTCCCCTCACTCCTCCTGCACCATTTGGGCTGGACGCCATGGTGCACATGTGGTTGAGGTCATGTCTATATGCTTTCCCCCCCGATTGCTCTCTAGCAATCGGTTCTAGCAAGAGTTTGCCAAGATCGTCTACATCTGCTGCTAGTAGCACCATATTGGCCAGCTCGAATATGGTTCTTGGAGATAATGTCCTTGCTCGTCGGCACTCCTTTTGAGATCCCCATCCGCAGGGACCTACTGTCTCAAGCCGGAGGGCTCATCTATCACCCCCGGCCAGAACTATGGAAACTGTGGGTCTTGCCCCTGAGGGGCACCAGGTCATAGATTCAGGTTTCACAACTGAGGTTGTAGAAACCTCGTTAAACGCTAGAGCACCATCCACAAGGAGATTGTATGCGCTCAAGTGGCAGCTTTGAGTCTTGTGGTATGAGGAAAATCAGTTAGACCCAGTAAATAGCTACAGTCCTGGAGTTCCTACAAGAATGTTTCTCAGCAGGGTTGGCTCCTTCTACAATCAGGGTTTACATGGCCACTGTTTCGGCCTTCCTGAACCCTCAGCCAGATTATATTCCTTAAGGCAGGCTTCTGCCCTCCTCTGTTCCTCACACCAGAGCAAGAGAGGATGCACCTGCTGTGTCCAGTAAGGGCCCTCTGTACTTACATCCACCCCTCCGGCCAGTGGCATAAATTGGAGCAGCTACTATTCTGCTTTGGTGGTGACAGTAAAGGTGATGCTGTGTCAAAGCAGCACATCTCTAACTGGATAGTGGAAGCAATCTCTATGGCTTATGAGGCGCGTGGTCTCGCCACGCCTTTGGGCATAAGAGGTTATTCCACTAGGGCGGTCACCTCCTCGAAGGCTTTGTCCAAAGGGGTATCCTTGCAGGATGTGTGTGCGGCTGCAGGGTGGTCTACGCCACACACATTCATTCGTTATTACAGCCTGGATATTCATTTCAGACAGCTGGCTGCCTCGGCAGCGGCTGGCTCAGATCCGAGGGGCTCTGAAACCCAACTCCCTTCGGACGAGAAGAGAGCGAGCACAGAGTGTAGTTGCCTAATCGTGAAACATTCACAATACTGACAGTCAGACCCCTCGAGGGATGCTGTAGCCAGTTTTATGCCCAAACACTTCATGCAGAAAGCGTGTCCATCGCCTCTCATGAAGAAACAGGAGCAAGGTGCAATACACTTTCTGAATTCTTTTTCGCTCATTCTTTCACTCTCTTTTCTTTTCTTTTCTTTTCTTAAAAAAGGGATAGAAAAGTTAAGAGATATTGACAAATACAGAGTAGAAATGAAGCGTTTCTCTTTCTTTGTCACACAAACCACAGACATGCAGCCTCGCTGAAGATAATAAGGCTGGCCGCATGGTTCACAGCCGCACATATATATATATATATATATATATATATATATATATATATATATATTGTAGCGGGATCAGCCCAGGGGGGAGAAGGCGCAGCACAAACACACGGGAGGCAGGTTGTAGTGAGAGAAGTGAGAGAAAATCCAGGATTTATTTGTCCTTCAGTCAGTGGTGGTGTGTGTGTGTGTGTTTGCGTGCGTGTGTGCGTGTGGCTGGATGAGGGAAACCTGACAGGGGCGGGGCTGGCGCAGCGGCGTCCTCCGGGGTGTGTTGGGATTCCCGGAAGAGCTGAGAAAAAGGTTCCCTATGCCGGTTTCTCCACGTCACCACTGTCCTCGTCTGTCGTCATCGTCCTCGTCCGGGGCGGAGCCCTCTGTGATGCCCTCTGTGATGCTAATGCCCTCATTAGCTGCCTACGTAGCCGAGTTGGTCTCCAATCTTCCGTGGGCGGAAGGGTGTCCTTTTATCCCCTCCTTTTGGAGCTGTATTGGTGAACATCTCGCTCCCGGTTCGCCAATCCGCCGGCGAGGCGGGGGTGGCTCCACCCTGCCGTGACGGCCCTTCCGGTTAGCGTTGGGACCTCGTGCCGGGGCGGCAGTCAGGGAAGGAGCGAACCTCCTAGTTTGCGCGTCGGGTGTTGGTCCGCCGCGACAATATATACAAAATATACAGTGGTGTGAAAAAGTGTTTGCCCCCTTCCTCATTTCCTGTTCCTTTGCATGTTTGTCACACTTAAGTGTTTCGGAACATCAAACCAATTTAAACAATAGTCAAGGACAACACAAGTAAACACAAAATGCAATTTGTAAATGAAGGTGTTTATTATTAAAGGTGAAAAAAAATCCAAACCATCATGGCCCTGTGTGAAAAAGTGATTGCCCCCTAAACCTAATAACTGGTTGGGCCACCCTTAGCAGCAACAACTGCAACCAAGCATTTGCGATAACGTGCAATGAGGCTTTTACAGCGTCCTGGAGGAATTTTGGCCCAATCATCTTTGCAGAATTGCCCTAATTCAGTTACATTAGAGGGTTTTCGAGCATGAACGGCCTTTTTAAGGTCATACCACAACATCTCAATAGGATTCAGGTCAGGACTTTGGCTAGGCCACTCCAAAGTCTTCATTTTGTTTTTCTTCAGCCATTCGGTGGTGGACTTGCTGGTGTGTTTAGGATCATTGTCCTGCTGCAGAACCCAAGTTCGTTTCAGCTTGAGTACACGAACAGATGGTCGGACATTCTCCTTCAGGATCTCTTGGTAGACAGCAGAATTCAAATTCCTTTTATCACGGCAAGTCTTCCAGGTCCTGAAGCAGCAAAACAGCCCCAGACCATCACACTACCACCACCATATTTTACTGTTGGTATAATGTTCTTTTTATGAAATGCAGTGTTCCTTATACGCCAGATATACTTGGACACACACCTTCCAAAGAGTTCCACTTTTGTCTCATCGGTCCACAGAATGTTGTCCCAAAAGTCTTGGGGATCATCAAGATGTGTTGTGGAGAAATTGAGACGAGCTTTGATGTTCTTTTTGCTCAGCAGTGGTTTTCTCCTTGGAACTCTGCCATGCAGGCCATTTTTGCCCAGTCTTTTCCTGATGGTGAAGGCATGAACGCTGACCTTAACTGAGGCAAGTGAGGCCTGCAGTTCTTTGGACGTTGTTGTGGGGTCTTTTGTGACCTCTTGATGAGTCGTCGCTGCGCTCTTGGGGTAATTTGGGCCGGCCACTCCTGGGAAGGTTCACCACTGTTCCATGTCTTCGCCATTTGTGGATAATGGCTCTCACTGTGGTTCGCTGGATTCCCAAAGCTTTGAAAATGGCTTTATAACCCTTTCCAGACTGATAGATCTCAATTACTTTCTTTCTCAATTGTTCCTGAATTTCTTTGGGTCTCGGCATGATGTGTAGCTTTTAAGGATCTTCTGGTGGACCTTACTGTGTCAAGCAGCTCCTATTTAAGTGATGCCTTGATTGTGAACAGGTGTGGCAATAATCAGGCCTGGGTGTGGCTAGAGAAATTGAACTCAGGTGTGGACAACCACAGTTATAGTATGTTTTAACAAGGGGGGCAATCACTTTTTCACACAGAGCCATGATGGTTTGGATTTTTTTTCACCTTTAATAATAAACACCTTCATTTACAAATTGCATTTTGTGTTTACTTGTGTTGTCCTTGACTATTGTTTAAATTGGTTTGATGTTCCGAAACACTTAAGTGTGACAAACATGCAAAGGAACAGGAAATGAGGAAGGGGGCAAACACTTTTTCACACCACTGTATATATATCTCCTGCGACGTGCTTAATTGAAACGTCACTTGGTCATGGCAGGCCTATAAGTAGAGGCATGATTTTACACAAGCTTCAGATACTGGTCACGTGAGCAAGGCACTCCCATATTGTTATGCTAAATGCAACGTCTCGTTCCCTTCTCAAGGAACAGGGTTACATGTGTAACCATGACGTTCTCTAAGGTCATGAGAAGGGTACAAGGAAAGATTGAATTAATATTTTTGTTGTCAATGATCACGTATGCTGTTTAATTATGCTGTATATCTCTCCAACAACTGGACAGTGAGATTGAATCCAGTGAATGGATGCATGAACAGATGAGAATATTAAAACAACAGCTGCGTAAAGTTCTTGATCAAATGTGCTTCTGCTTACACCATGTTGAACAAGCCAGAGATATGTTTTATAATGTAAGAAGAGAAAGAAACATACACTCTGTATTTACAGATACTATTCAGGCTCTGAATACCATGACAGTTGAATGAGTGACTTAGCTCTCATAACCATATTAGGAGATCACGTTCTGTTTAAACGGTTTGCTGCTTGCTTCTTGTGCAAACCGCAGAATTGAGCTCAGGTTGTCTCGGCTGAGACAAACCGAGCTTGGGTTGCACAGATAAGAGAGTATATATAGCCACATGGAAGTTGTTCGAATTTTGCCAAGAACTTGCGTGGTGAAGAGTTACGCTGTGTCTTTGTTCTTGTGCCACTCATGCCCTTTGTGGCTGTAAACTTGTCTGTGTGCATTTATGTCTGCCTAACTTATGCATTGATCATCCTAGTGATGAGTTGCATTTATCCTCCTTGTGATGAGTCAATTCTGTCTACTTTTATATGCCTAACATATGCATTTATCATCCGCGTGATGAGATGCATTTATCATCCTTGTGATGAGATGCTCATGTCTGTTTTTATTTGTGCCTAACTTATTCATTGATCATCCTAGTGATGAATTGCATTTATCATCCCAGTGATGAGATGCTTCTGTAAACCTGTCTGTATGTTTCTATACACTTATGTAAATGTAATTACTCTCAATTATCAACCGAGTGATGAGACTCTTATGTATGCACCATCATCTGAGTGATGAGAAGCCTATGTTAAATATTGTTATTTTGAATGAATAAACTGAAGCATCATTCTGAGCGATTTAGAATATACTTCAAATAACTAGCAACAACTCCTGATTGAAGTTCACCTCACACCTCCAGGGTTCGGGGTTCGAGTTTGCATGTTCTCCCCGTGCTGCGGGGGTTTTCTCGGGGTACTCCGGTGTACGGGAGTGATCAGTAGGGTACCAGTCCAGTTTGGGAGACTGGCATGCAAGAGCAGTTTGAACAGTTGTTTTATTTAAAAAGAGAGATAGGCAGACAAATCCAAATCGTAATCCAAAAACGTAATCCAGAACATTCAAAGGTCAGATGATCTGCAAACAGGCATAAACTTGGGCAAGAGAGGATTCAAAGTCGTGGTCACGGGATACAGGGTCTATATACCAAACATAAAACAAAAAACAACAGCGAGGGACTAGTAGAGGAGAAGCCAGTATAAACTAATCTAACAGACTATGACTATGACTATGACTATGAGTATAACTATGACGACAACTACATCTGTTCTAAACAATACCTAATCTAATATTCCGCGCCAAGTGTTGGGAGGCACGCAATATATATGCTGACATGATCAGCCTTCTAATTGCTAACAGCTGAAGGTAATCCAGACACACGTGACACCATAACCAGTGACAGGGCAGGGAGGAGACAATACAAAAACATAAACAAATACACGTGTCGAGATGCCACTGCTGTCCACAATGGAGAAGCAGGTGCTTGCGCACTTGCTCGTGCCTGTGCACTCACATGCTCCACAGCGCGCTTCTCAAAAGGGGACTCATGACAGTATCAAAGACCCTGTTACTACCATTGATAATCTGAACAGAGCAGCGCATGCTACAGCTGTGTTCCCTGGATGTTTTTGTTTAATTTAGTTTGCTAAATGTATACAAAGACTATTTGGTGTTGTTGACATTACATATCCAAAATGTTTTCAGTGCAGTCAACAAGACACACTCTCAGTGGCTAGTAGTGGACTTCTTGAAGTATACATTTAATCACATTTTGTATTAGGTGGAATTAGTAATAACATGCATATTGTATACAATGTGATAGCTATGGTTATGGTCATGACGAGACCATTTGTTTTTCACATTTTTTTTGCCTTTTTTAAATAGATGTTTGGACAAGCATGACTCAAGTGTATATCTCCAAAACTAAAAATGCTCCAAAAAACTGTTTTGGTAGATTGTTTGGTCATTCTCCTAACTGCTGTCATTATGATCCAAATAGGGAAACTCAACCCTTATTTATCAAATAAATCTTTGTTGTGCTGAGCGTGTTAAGTTTTGTTAGACATACCATGTCCATTCATTTCTAAGCTCACAACAGGTTCTGGCAATTTGCTAATCTTACGGATAAATTACATCTCTTAATTTATGAATAGTGTTATGTCTGTGTACATCTTCCCACAAAAGTTGAAATTCTTTTTGCTCTCATGCCTGAAACGTCACTTGATTATTGTATCTGTGCTCTCGCTTATGCACATATAGGACTTAGAAGACCATTAGATAAACCATTCTGGTTGGACCTGTATCCTTATGTAGCGGGTAAGGTATTATTATAAGGTATTATTGATGTCAATGCCTGTGTGATACTTATGATGATTTCACTGTTATATATATACCATGTCCCTCTCACAAACTATAGTATGGCCTAGCAAATTAAAATATCATTATTGTTTTGAACACAATGGAACACAACAAGTGGGGCATATAACTGCCAGTTATTATAAATCAGACTTGAAGTCAGTAGGGGTTTTTTCTATTACTGGAACTTTTTGTCTTGGTAATTTTGTTGGTTAGTTCAGCTTACTTTCTGAGTTGTTCTCACATTGTGGACAACTTTACGTAGGATACACTGCTGTCTCATATATTTTATGGAGACTTTGGGTGTGGGTGTTTGGAGGATTGTGAGAGTAAACAAAACATACCAGTGCTTTGAAGGATGTGAATTGGAACATAGTAATGTTATTAAATTGTGAATCTGTTTTTAGAGGATTTAAACCTAACATGGTGAACAAGTTATATTAGAGATTTCGGGCAATTTTACTGGGGTTATCTCATACAGTGTAGAAAGTATTAATCTGGAAAGACCTTTGTAATATTACAGTCTAAAACCAGATTTAAAGAGTAGCAAATCAGTAAATGAATCCCATGTAAATTAATCATATGTAAATGAATTACATGAAAATGAATCATATGTAAAGGAATCACATGTAAGTGAATCACATGTAAATGAATCATATGAAAAGGAATAAAATAAATTAAAGACTAAAATAAATAATAATAATAATAATAATAATAATAGTCATCATCATCATCATCATCATCATTACTGTGCAACCCTGTCCTCTGCTCTGCACTCTATCCACAAACAGGTAAAAGCAGCACTTCCAGCTCCACACACACACACACACACATACACATACACGCACACACACACGCACACACACACACACTTGAACTTATCCCACAGAACTCTCCATGGTCCTGGGATAAGTGGTACTTAGTCAGAAGCCCCTTCATCAAGATCAACACATGAGTGAAAGGTGCAAGTGACCTGACATGTGCTAGTTTTTTTGTTGTGTGATAGGCCAGAAACAGATGAGGACTTAAAAGGACACTGCAACAAAACCCTGGACACATAGTGATGGGGGAAGCCGCAGGCAGAATTGAAAAAGGGTCAGGGTCTTAATACAAAATCGCATGTTAAATAACATCTGTGTGTGGTATCTAACTGATTGGGGACTGATAGGAGAATGTTGGAGGCATAGATTGTTCATTACTTCACATCGCCATAGTGAAAGCTTATTAAGTGACTACTGTAGTAGACTGGGCATAAATAAATTAGCACATTGACACATGCCAAGATACTGGCTGCCTCTTAAACCATTTTGTATCGCCTCTGCTCACAACATGGTGCTTGCGACATGGTGGGTGATCAATGCAGAACTTATATTCCATAAAATAATGGAATTAATGGAAATATATCTGAGGCACTAGATAAAATGAAGTTGATCACAAAGGATTTTGCACTGACGAGCATGGGGAGTGATTGTGGGGTTTGTTATATAATTTGTTTGGGTGGTTGATGCCGTATAAATCCATGATAATCCCCGTACTTGTTATCTTACTGCTGATCCTTGTATGCCTCCCGTGCATAGTTACCCTCTCAGTGACATTGACTGTGATGACCCACTGACATCTATTTCACGCCTACTGTAAATATTCTTCTAACCATAAAAATGCCTGGGTTGTAACCCTGTTCAATGAGAAGGGAACGAGATGTTGCATTTAGCATAAAACTATTTATAGGTGTTACACAACGAGTCTTGGACAGGAAGTAAGTGCAGGAGGGAAGTCTTTATTTGATACTTCAACGCTCCTCAAATTAAGACATGCAAATTAAGACATTAAGACACTCCTTAAACTATGGTAGGAGACACTCATCTAACTTAGGCATCTCATGAACACTTAACTATGGCATGACTTGTACACATAACTATGGCATAGCATGAATACTCAACTATGGCATGGCATTAACACTCAACTACGGCATGACATGGACACTCAACTAGGGCATGACATGAACACTCAACTATGGCATGGCATAAACACACAACTCTTAAGCTTTGTCTCTCTTAGTCCAGTCCGGATTCGTGTGGGTAGATTTAGCTCCAATTAATGCTGTGTGGCGTGCGCAGCAACATGAGGGGTTTAAATAACTAGTCACCAATCTCTTAATTGCTGAGAGTTGGCAATACTTGACACAATGGTAGTGTCCATGTGCATCTCAAGCATGTGCATGTGCGCACTCTGAAGCCGCTCGTGCATGTTGTCGCCTCAGCGCCCTCTGCTGGCGCAATTGTGAAAATAGGCCTGCCGTGAACAGGTGACGTTTCAATTAAGCGCGTCGCGTGATTATATATATTGTAGCGGGATCAGCCCGGGGGGGGAGGCGTAGCACAAACTTGCGGGAGGCAGGTTGTGGTGAGAGAAGTGCAAAAACAAGGATTTATTGTCCTTCAGTCTGAGAGTTACAGAGGAACAAAGAGATAAAGGTGTTAACACAGGAACAAAGGAAAAGGTGTTCACAGTAAATTTATCATTGCCCTTGTAGGACCTGCACATGCTCTTCCCATAAACGGCAAGGGATTCATGAGCCTATGACAGCTACCACCATTCACATGCCCCCTCCAGACATGGCATGAGTTGTTGTTTATACTTGTATGTGTTCTCAAGGCTAATACAATAATATCTATGCGTGTATGTGTTAAGCTGAGATGAGCAGATGCCCCCTAAGGGCTGCTTGATTGTGAATTTTCTCTTTCTCGAGTGATCTGGAAAATCAACAGGTGAGTATTTAAGAAAGAGAGATTGCTCAACAATCTATTAGCAAATTCCATGTCATCAAAGTTTGGACATTTACAAAGTTATACATTTACCAACCACACCTGTCTTTGCATTAGAGTACTAGCAACTATAATATATCTACCATTCACATCAGCGATAATATTAGTGGAGGAAAACTGTGACCTTTTGTTAATTAAAATTGTTTTTGAATTAAAGTTCGAGTGGAAGACTTGACTCACCCAAGGGCAGTGTAACCCTTGATGATCTTTAATATATAGGTGAGTCTCTTGTAAAAATACTATATCGGAGTTTAAAGGTTTCAAATGTGTAAAAACCTTAGATCTCTTGACAGGATTACCCATCCCTCTAACGTTCTAACTAATAAATCTTAAAGGCGTGCCTGTCCCAGATATGCAGGGATCCATATTACTACTATCCATATTACTACACCATTTAAATATAGTAAACCATAGGAATATAAATAGCCAATTAAAGCTGAGGTGGGACCAGGCTATCTTGGCTGTGTAGTCAAGGAAAACGGAGATGGCCAGATCCCTCACTTTAATCCGCTGGACCTTTCTCACATGGAGTAAAATATCAACACAGTCACTGTGATAGTGGAATCTGCACACAATAGCTCATGGTCGTTCACCAGGCGTGGGCTTCATCTGAAGGGTCCGGTGGGTCTGGTCCAAAAATGGTTCCTTTTCAAGAACAAATGCCTCTTTTAACAAGGCCGCTACAGCAGCAGTTGTACAGGTATCAGTGCCCTCTGGAACTATCTTAACATTATTACGCCGTGATGTTGACTCCAAATCCACACATTTATTCTCTAATTGAGTCACGGTCGCAGTGAAAGACTCGATAATAGCCTTGATATGAACTACATCATCGGTGCAACCGGAGAAAGTGTGCTCCATTTCCCCAACAGTATCTTTCAGTGTTTATATGGTAGCATCTGTAACAACTTTATCACTAGTCAGCTGTGTTTTCACGGCCTGCAGGTCAAGCTGGATAGTAGAATCTCCTGGAATAGTAGAATCTCGCTTCCCTGAGAATTTCCTGGAACTCCTTTATCGGTGATGTCCTTCCTCAGTGAAGTCAGCAACTCAAGCTTTAGTGCAGCAAAGTCAGGGTCACCGCTCAGCGAAGCAGATACAGGGGGAGAAGGGGGCTCGCTCGCGGCGCGCACCCAAGGCCTCAGTTGTGTCTGAATGCTACCACGGGTTTTCGTGTTCTTTCCAGACATTTTAACATACCACAAAGTTAAAAGTGCAAACAAGGAAAGTAAATAGTATAAGTCAAAATATATTGTATGACCAAAAAGTGTAATTAATTAATTACAATTTTTATCGAAATCAGCAGGAGCCTCCAACTTCACTTCTTACTCCATCGAACTCCGAATTCCAAGTATATATCACGCTTGACACACAACAATGGGTTACAATGAGTATGATACAATGGGTTAACTATTAATTGGCTAGGTGGAATAGCATGTTTGCATATAAGAGGAAGCATATCAAATTAAGAGAGGAACAACTCCATGTATGGTATTCTGGATGTCATAGAATGCAAGCAGATGTTGTACAGGAAGGTATGTAAATGCATGCAAATTGTAATCAGGGAGACAAAGGAATGCACAAATGGTGAGGGGCTTTATCTGTTTGTATCTGGTTGGGAAGCATTACAGAGGAACAAAGAGATAAATGGAAGAGTTGTTCACAGTAAACTTATCAAATAGTTTTAGTTTTTAATTCACCAAAAGTAAAATTGAACAATCAAAATGCTAATCATATATCACCGGTGCTTAAACATTGCTAATAGAAAATCAATAGCCTAATGTAATCATAATGTAATCATTTCTAGTTGAAAGGTTACCTGAATTTGTTGTCACGAAGCAAAGCATACAGTCAATGACAGTTAATTGCCACATCACCTGATCATGGCAGGCCTATAAATAAGCATGATTTTAAACAAAATTCATATACTGGTCATGCACAAGCGTGGAGCTCATGCAATGTTTCGTTCCCTTCTCAGGGTCCAGGGTTACATGCGTAATCAGACATTACTATTTCAGTTTAAACCAATTTACTGGTTTTTAATAAATTCTGCATACAGTACTGCACAGAATTCTTAGGCACTTGCAAAGAAATGCTGTAGAGCAAAGATGCCTTCAAAAATAATGAAATTAATTGTTTTTCCATTTAAAATATACTATAAACAGTAATAAATGAAACACGGGCAATATTCAGTGTTTATATTGGGATTATATAACACAATTTTTCAGTTGAAACCCAAAGGTATTTGTCCATATTTTGTAGCTAACAGCTAACCAACACTCATTTTGCTCTTTTACAGCTTTTCAAATGGAAGGGAGTGGGACTTGTGTCTTCCCAGATAGCAGGGATATTTGTAAGAAGATACATCAACTCCAATTCTTACATCTGTAAAATGTTTAAATGATTTTAATAAATGTCACCAGAATTTCATTCAATTGTTTGTTTATTTTGTGAGCATTTTAGTAGAATTTTAGCATACAAACAAATAGCATTTTAGGACAATTGTAGGGAAAAAAGTATAAACAACACAGTTCTGGGTTATGTTTAACACATATTTGTGTGGAAATGTACTAACATACAGCATGTGATAAATGTACAAAAACACTTGTGTTGAAAGCAACACAAAATGTGCTGTCCTTAACTAGACATGCAGGTGTGATAAAAATGAACACATGATATGTTAAAGAGGAGAAAATTCTGCAGCTAAATTCCACTCTTGCTGCTAACCTTGACACTTTTGCCCCTCTAAAGTCACGTAAGTTCACATTCACCCGCTCTGCTCCCTGGTATAAGGACAATCTGCGCTCTAGAAAGGCGGTATGTCGGAAAATGGAGCGAAAATGGCGCCTTACCGGACTGAGTGTCTACTACCAAGCGTGGAAGGATCTTCTGGGGGATTATCGTGCACTACTGGAGACTGAACGATCCTCTTACTTCTCTGTTGCTATTGTAAAAAACCAAAATAATCCCAGACACTTGTTCCATACCATAAATAGACTCCTTCAAGTAAACACTTTTACCACTTTGCCTGTTTCTCAGCAGCTCTGTGATTCCTTTCTACAGTTTTTCAATTCTAAGATTGTCAATGTTCGTAAAGAAATTTCTGTTAACCCTGACTGCGCCACTCCACTCCTTCGTCCTTCTGGGTTCACTGGTGTTTCTTTCACTCATTTCTCACTGCTTGATTCAGAGGCTCTCACAAGGGAGGTCTCCAGCATGAAATCTACCACCTGCCTGCTGGATCCAATCCCCACGATGCTGTTTAAATCGTGCTTTGCTGTGTGGTGCCCTGCTATCCTCAGCATTATAAATGATTCACTGGAGACTGGGGTTGTTCCAGCAGTACTGAAGACTGCTGCTGTTACGCCTGTCCCCAAGAGAGGAAATGTTTCGGTGGATGATTTTAACAATTTTCGCCCCATTTCAAATCTTCCGTTTTTGGCAAAATTACTTGAGCGTGTTGTCGCCTCTCAACTTTGTTCTCACCTGACAACCAACAATCTCTTTGAACCACTTCAATCAGGTTTTCGTAAATTCCATAGCACTGAAACTGCGTTGGTCAAAGTTACAAATGATCTTTTGATGGCCTCTGATTCTGGAGCTACCTCACTTCTGATTCTTCTTGACCTTAGAGCTGCTTTCGATACTGTGGATCATGGTCTTTTACTTACCCGCCTCGAAAGTGTTTTTGGTGTGTCCGGGAAAGTTTTAAACTGGTTTAAATCTTATTTTACTGACTGTTCCCAGTTTATTTCTATGAGTGGCTTTAGATCTGACACTTGCTCGGTGCTCACTGGTGTTCCTCAGGGTTCAATTCTTGGCCCTCTATTGTTCAATATTTATCTGTCTCCACTTGGGCATCTGCTGCAAACACTTGGCCTCCATTATCACTTCTATGCTGACAATACCCAAATCTACATCCACTCAAGATCTGGTAAAAGCATTGATGTTGGTTATCTTTCTGGCTGTATTTCTGAGATAAAGAAATGGATGAATAATAACTTTCTGTGCCTGAACAGCGGGAAAACTGAGGTCATGCTCATAGGTTCCCGTCATCAGGTTCGCAGAGTGGCTCCACTGTCTCTATCCGTTGACGGCTCTGTTCTAGAGTTCCAAAGCAAGATGAGGAACCTTGGTGTAATTTTTGACACTAACCTCACTTTTGATTCTTTTGTTCAGAGCACTGTGAAAGCTTCCTTTTTTCATCTCAGAAATATTGCCAGATTAAGAACAATGCTTAACTTATCTGTCGCTGAAAAGCTGATAAACTCGTTCGTGGTCACGCAATTGGATTATTGCAATTCCGTTTTAGCTGGAGTTTCTAAAACTGCAATTAGCAAATTGCAGTATGTTCAGAACTCTGCCGCCCGGATCCTGACGGGAAGCAGGAGATATGACCATATCACTCCTGTTCTGAAGTCCCTACACTGGCTCCTGGTCAGGTTCCGGGTGGATTTTAAGATCTTAATGCTAACATACAAGGCATTGCATGGATTGGCTCCACAATATTTGACTGACTTATTAATCCCATACACCCCACATCGTAGACTGCGCTCCTCACAGGGGAATCTACTGACGGTTCCACTTACCCACCTTAGGTCTATGGGTGACAGGGCTTTTTCTGTCTACGATCCATCTCTTTGGAACTCTCTTCCCCCTGAACTCAGGGAAGCTCAGTCCTTTGGAATTTTTAAAGCTCTTTTAAAGACACACTTTTTTAAACTCGCTTTCGATTCTTAATATCTTTTGACTGTTTTATATTTGTTTATTATTAGTTTTATTCATGTTATTTAAGTTTTTATTTATTCTGTGATTTGTCTTTTAATGTACAGTGCTTTGAGAAGCCACTTTAAAGGCGCTTTATAAAATACAGTTTATTATTATTATTATATTAAATATCACACCATCCAATACAATAGTTATGTCTAATTCAATTGATTTAACAATACATACTACATTCTGTAACTATACAAATAACAACAATAAAAAATTTCTTATTTAGCACAAAGTAATCAATTACTTTAGTAAGTGACCAACGCAGAGGGCATTTCACTCATAATGAAGACCTTTCAGGAACAGATGGAGTTTCTTCATACAGGCCAAAATGATAATCCCGATTATTTTGATCAATATTGAGATATCAATTATTTATCACAATTATTAATTGATTTTAGTGACAACATAATTTTATTGCACTTTCACATTTATTAAGTTTTCTCATTCCACAATATAACACACAAGTAGGCATGAGAAACTTGAGCTGGACAATTATGACAGAATTTAGAAACATAAGTTGAGCCATGACATTAATTTACTTCTGATAAACTAAATGTAATATTTTCAGTTAATTTTACAGACTGTATGCAAAAAAACACCTTTAATCTGTTCCACCTTGTAAACAAATACAATAAATATCAATGTTCAGTGTTTGAAGTCTGCTCCTCTTAAATATATTTAAAGCTACACTATTAGACATTTTCCACTGTCATGGTTCTGGGCTGGAGTCAGTTCTTGATCCGCTCTGTGTATATTGTGTATATATCTGAATAATCTCATATACGATGTGATTGGGCGAGTTCATTTACCCGCAGGATGCAAAGCACTTTAGTTTAATGGTCTTCAGTAGGAATGCACCGATCAGGATTTTTACAGCCGATATGATCCAGATACCAATCTTATTTTGTTTAAGCTTTAATCAGGAAGTCTATCATAAACAGTTAAATGTAAGTGCTATGCTCATGGTCACTGTTAACCGAGTTAAAATAATAGCAATTATTATTTCATTTCTCATTTTATTTATATTTTATGAAGTTATTATAATAGCTTAATTTTTTTATATTAAATGATTTATTTATAACTAAGAACATTTTCTGTCTTCATATTTTAGTAGGTTTATTTTTGTTTGGTTATCAGTTTTAGATCTGTTCCCCCAGTATAGTGTCAATGTCTGCTGATAGTAGTGTGTTTTGGGGGGATAAATCAAAACATGGAAACTGGCGTTGACTTTTCTAGTAATATCTGGCAACCCTGAGTTTAAAAGAAGTGAATTAGAATTAGTCAAGGAGAGCGGCAGTGTACTGTATTTTTACAGACCGAACAGGTCCTACTCTTGATTATGATTGGTGAGGAAGTATTTAATAAAGAAGTTTGAATTAAACCACTGTCTAGCGTTATTATTAATTTACTCTGCCCAATGCCGTTGTGTCTACATGAGCTGATGAAAGTTCAGGTCATTTTGTGGGATCAATAAAAGATGGCAGTCGTGAGATCGGAAAGTTAGAAACCGATAATGTAAAGTTACACTCTTCATAATAATGGCTTCTCTGCATTATTTACACACTTGTTTGGTTGACTGAGGTGATGAAAAGCAGTGTGCAAGTAATTGTTTCTCAGTGTAGGTGTATTCTGGACTTCCTGTAGTTTTTATCCCAATTGTATTATACAACTCCGAACAGGTCATTCGCACTGGTGCGAATAAATCTTTATTCCCAGTTGCACAAAATACTTTTCAATCGAAAATGCGAGTGAAATGGTCACACTGTAGAGCCCCGAGTTTATCTGCGGAGTTTTTTCCTGTTCGGCGTGATGACGTTTAATGTCCCAGACACCCTTTGTAGTGCCATTTAGCATCATGCTAGTGTCATGATTTCTCCTCGCACAAAGCACTGGAGCTTGAAGTGAAGCTGGCAGCTCGAGGACTAAAATCCTAACTCCGTTTGGGGTTTTGACGTTACAAAATGATGTCATCCCTGCGTCGCTCTTTGCGATTGGCTGTAGTGTAGGAAGCGATTGATTTGAGTGGAGAAAACAGCAAAGGTTTCTATGAGCGAAGGACAAACTTTAAACGTTAATATGGAAGTCGATCATGTTCATTTAATCATGTGCAGTCAAAATCGTAATCGCGATCGATATTTGATAAATTGTGCAGCCCTACTTCTGCACTAAGTATTAAATAAATTGCAGTTCAATACTTTTTCCTGTGTCATTCCACTTTATTACACATAACTTTATTTATTGACTTCAATGTTGTGAATTTTTTTTTTTGGATTTCTTGAGTTAATACTGATCTCAACGTCAAAGTCTGGTGAAAATTTCATGTGAAAAGCCTCATTGAAAATATACTTACTGAAAAAATCTTTATGCGTTCAATACTAATGCTAATTATTTTTCCCACTGTGTGTGTGTGTGTGTGTGTATAATATATATATATCGCTCTCCATCCAACCTCACTCAGCTCAAGCTGTTTTGCAAGGAAGAATGGGCAAGAATTTCAGTCTCTCGATGTGCAAAACTGATAGAGACATACTCCAAGCGACTTGCAGCTGTAATCGCAGCAAAAGGTGGCTCTACAAAGTATTAACGCAAGGGGGCCGAATAATTTTGCACGCCCCACTTTTAATTTTATTATTAGTTAAAAAAGTTTCAAAAATCCAATAGATTTCGTTCCACTTCACAATTGTGTCCCACTTGTTGGTGATTCTTCACAAAAAATTTAAATTTTATATCTTTATGTTTGAAGCCTGAAATGTGGCAAAAGGTTGAAAAGTTCAAGCGGGCCGAATACTTTCGCAAGGCACTGTATATATGTCTGGCCATAGCACTCCGCTTTGTGACACTCCCTGATTTAACACATTTGTTCTTTATCAACCCTCCAATCAGCAGTGCGATTGTTCTGGCTCTCAGTACAGTAACACAGCAGGCCTACTCATGATTATTTTCCCTGTTTGTTGTCCAGTTTTTTCCTCTTGCTCTCTTCTGTGTTTTCCCTGTGTATTAGGTCCCTGTGTATTAGTTGGGGGTTGTATCTTGAGCTTGTTTTAACCGCAAACCTTATTTCAGGTGTGTAACCAAAATCCCACTCAAAAAAACCATTGTTTTGGGACAATGGATCAACGGAATTGCAAAAATGATAACAATTTCCGGGTTTTAGGACTCATTTTTGTAGTACTCTATACGACTACTACCACTATCATGTGCATAGACTGGAATACAGATTAGGGCTGAGAGAATCTGAAGTTGGGCTAAGGGTCAGCCCCAGAGAAAGCAGGAGGAAGCTCAAAAGGATTCTCAGAGGAAAAAACTGAAGAAGTCACTGTTTGAGTACCAGGTCCAGGCCAGAATCATGAAAGGATCGTAGGAAAATGGGATACTGCCCAGTTAAAAAAGGTAAACCACAAGAAGAACAAAGTTACACTCATTCACTCATAGAGAAAGCCCCTCTGATTCAGACATTACATAGCCATAACAAAAACGTGGAACACACACACACACATACACACACACACAGAATAAAATACAGGGAATAAAAGTATAAATTACTAACATTTATTTACATTGTAACACTCACACTAAATATAATATTAATAAGAGCGCAAAGAAATGCATGTACTTAACCATAATAAAGAGAAAAATAAAGAGACTGCTAAGGTCTTCACTTGATGATAGCCAGACCATAAATGCATTAGAAAGCAGAGTTTGTGTCACGTGCTGTGACGTGAAGGAAGCAGGCAGGATGCAAACGCAGTACGAACGGTGACTTTTATTTACAGTGTGGTGAAAGCAAAACAAAAACAGAAACAGGAAACATAACTCTCTCAAGAAACTAAGCTAAGCTAAGTCACTGTGACTATGGCTGATGCTAATGCTAAAGCTAAGGCATAAACATGACATGAAACGGAGATTCGCTATAGTTGTACTCAAGATATACATAGAATACATTCGTACATACATCGATATATTCAGGTATTCATTCTTACAACCCCGCCGTGTGAAGCACGGCTCACGGTATATATACACATACGTTTCATTAGCCCAAGTGACACATGACGAGACGGGACCGAGACATGACGTCAACCCGGAAGCAGCATGCGCATCAGGTGCGCTGCTGCAACTGGAAATCGTGACAGAACCACCCCCAAGAGGGACTGCCAAGAGTCCTCCCATTTCATTGGCGGCCCCAGGCCCCTGGGCTGAATGTCCCATACAGAGCCAGGAAACTGCACGCTGTTCTTGGCGGAGGTCCTCAGCTTGACAGGAGTGCAGAGCAACGTCTTCGGCCGAACAGGGAGGCAGAGCAGCGACTACAGCCGGGCAGACAGGCTGAGCGACGTTCTCAAAGGAACATGAAAGTGGCGCTACATGAAAGTGTAGCAACGTCCTCGGCGATGCTTGAGAGCGGAGCAACATCCTCAGCGATGCTTGAAAGCGGAGACAGGTCAAGCTCCAGCTTCTTCTTTGCTGTTACCGCCAGAGCTTTCTTCCTGCGAGATTCAGAATCTTTTTTACTCTGAGTGACTGTGACTGGAACGTGAGGCTTGGCTGTGACTGGAGCTTGAGGTATGGCTTGGATAGGAACTTGAGGCTTGACCTTGGTTGGAGCTTGAGTTTTGGCTTTGGTTGGTGCTTGGACATGAGTTGTGGCTGGAGCTTGGACTGGAGGCGTGACTGGGGCTTGTACTTGAGACGTGACTGTGGCTTGGACTGGAGGCGTGAATGTGGCTTGGACTGGAGGCGTGGCTGTGGCTTGGGCTGGAGGCGTGGCTGTGGCTTGGGCTGGAGGCATGGCTGTGGCTTGGACGTGAGGCATGGCTATGGCTTGGACGTGAGGCGTGGCTGTGGCTTGGAGCTTGGCCGTGGCTGGGACTTGAGACTTGGCTGTGGCTTGAGACTTGGCTGTGAGTGGAACTCTGATTATTGGGTCTGCAGATTTGGAAATGAGGGGATTCTGCTTCACGGGATGACCGGTGATGGCTCTGTCTCTCTCCTCATAATAGAGGTTGAAGGGCGGTCAGGCTGGGGCTGTGCCTGAGACTTGGCTGTGACTTGGTCTTGAGACATGGCAGGGACATGGACTTGAGACATGGCAGGGGCATGGACTTGAGACATGGCAGGGGCATGGACCTGAGACATGGCAGGGACTTGAGATTTGGATGTGGCTGGGACTGGAGACTTGACTTGGACTGGAGACTTAGCTTTGACTGGAGACTTAGCTTTGACTGGAGACTTAGAGATGAGCGGAACTCACTTCACTGGATGAGCGGTGACAGTCCTGTCCATCTCCTCTCGATGTCTCACCCGCTCATAGTGCACATGGAATGGAAGCTTAGCACTAGTCCCCACATTCCCTTCCAACAGTTTATCCAGATCGTAGTTCTGCCCTGGTTCCCCAAACTCCTAAAAAAATAAGTCCAAAACCTGCCTGCTATCCTCCAGCACCCAGGGTCTTGTGGCTGCTACTCGCTGGGCCCATGTGCGAGCA
This sequence comes from Ameiurus melas, assembly GCA_012411365.1. Classification (NCBI taxonomy): domain Eukaryota; kingdom Metazoa; phylum Chordata; class Actinopteri; order Siluriformes; family Ictaluridae; genus Ameiurus; species Ameiurus melas. The sequence goes on along the minus strand of CM022780.1, from coordinate 12,610,107 downwards.
GGGCCAAAAAACCGAGACATGATAAACCGAATAAACTGTATTTCGGTGGGCTTTGGGTCACACAGGCTTGAGAAGTACCACTGACAGTCCACCACAAAATAATCTGGATACCCGAAAAAACCAGTCATATATGTCAGACATGTCCTCGTAAGTCCGTTGTGCAAAACTCATAGAATCCAAGTTCGGCGTCCTCTCCATTCGAACACTGTATCCATTGTTCGGCGGTTGAACTGCTAACAGCTGCGGGCAATACCATAACCCACGTGACACATGACGAGATGGGACGAAGACATGACGTCAACCCAGAAGCAGCATGCGCATGCACATCAGCGCCCCAGGCGCGTTGCTGCACGGGGAAATCGTGACAGGTTGTTTTTACAAAAGGGAAACAGAAAAAAAGCTAAAATTTAGATATTGGAGTTGGAAAAAAAAACTAAAATTCAGACATAATGGTAACAGAAAGTACCTACAAATCAAAGGTATTGGAATTTGGGCAAACCAGGGGGTGTACTCAACTTTAGGCCAACTGTATAAAAGGGAACCCTCAACTGAGGGGTTTTTAGATTACTTTAGCATGTCTCACTGTGTGGATCTCATGTTGATGGACAATAAACTTGGACCCTTTCTTTTCTCACTCATGGTTCTTTGTGTATTTCGTCATCCACAAGCTGATCTAGCTGATGTAAATATTGACTTTAAAATTAACTTTAAAAGTAATTAACTTTTGGTGATTTCAACACAACACTGCTCCTGTCTGCATAAACTTCTCCATCTCTGGTATATAAATTTCAGCTTTCACAGGATACTTCACCAAATGTCTCTTGACACTGCGAAGGTTAAACATGACTGAGTCCTTAGAGGCATGCAACCAAGGCATTTTCTTCCGTTGTTGTAATTGCATCGCCAGTCAGAGAATTCCATTCACCTCTGTGTGGATAGTCTTGGTTTCAAACAGTTCTATTGTCTCTAGATCTTGCTTGGACCAGGTCACCTATTTCTCTTTCTTGTGTGTGGAGCAGTGTCAATCAGCTAAATCTTTGGACATTCTTAATGAGCACATCTTGTGGTGGAAATACAGAGGTCAGCCGGGATTGTTGTGAGGATACAGACCTACCACTGAATGGTGTACAGCCTTGGAGGGTCCATCCCAAGCACATGTGGACAGCAGCAGGGCCACCTGTATATCTTAATCAGATGGGTGGGGTAATGAGATGTGGCTGATCTGATTCAATAAGGAGGGGCTGAGGATCTTTCAAAGACAGGATCAGAAGACCTTGTGTTTATACTTCCTTTGCAATAGTTCCACAGGATAGGATTGGTAGGACAAATTGAGGCATGGTATTTGGCAGTGAAATTGTGTTTAACTAATAGCTAGTTTGGGGCTAATGGGTTGGGGATAATTTAAAGGATATTGAGGATCCATGAAGAACCTCAATGCCATCTCACACTGTGTGCAATGGGAGATCTGCAGGTGTGCCCTGTATGTGAAGTGCTTTGGCAGAAGATTTTGAGCATGTTGATTCTCTCTGATATGTTTTCCAGGAGGTGAATGAATCTAGAGTATGGTCTTCATAACAAACATGTAGCGGAATTACCTTCAGCATGACGCTGTTCCCAGCAAAAGTTTCCATACCCCTATGTACATCTGCTTCAGGTTCCTACCACGGTAGACGTTCCATCTACTCTTCATCATCGGCTGATGCAGTCATCTCACTTGGGGCTATTTGGGTAGGAGGACTGAATGGCAGGAGGGGTTTGGTTAGTACTGGGACACGGTCGTGGCTTTTAGCTGTGCTGTGGTCAGCTCAAAGTGCTTGGGCTGCTTTGACCAGCTCTTTGAATGCGATACAAACTTCTTTAAACTCCATCAGGTCTGGGCTTGGTGTGATTGAGGAAGTTGGGCATTCTCTCTACAGATGGCCTGGAGGTCATTAGGGTATTCAGGCTCAGAGAAACTATACAGCTGGGCTGATGTGAATGACTGAGGTAGGTTGCCACTGCATGCTGGATTGGGCGGCTGTGGCTCGGGTGGTAGAGTGGGTTGTCCACCAATCAAGGTAGTGGACATGTACGGTCGGTGGTTCAATTCCCAGTCCAGCTGATGCCACAGGCTGAAGTGTCCTTTAGCAAGACACTGAAGTTGCTCTCAATGGCAAGCTAGCACCATGCATAGCAGCTCTGCTACCATTGATGTGTGTATGTGTGTGTGAATGGGTGAATGAGAGCCAGTGCAAATTGCTTTGTATAATCGTTAGGGTAAAAATGAGAAGTGCTATATAAGTGCAAACCATTTACCACTTACCATAAGGAAAGTTTGGTGAACTTACATTCTCATGTACTAATCTGCCCCCTTTATACCACACATCAAACTGTAGGAGTCTGGCTTTTGGATGGGTTTGGCACTTTAGTTTGGTTGGCCCAAAGGCTCTCATCTGACTCCATGTTACTAGGAATAAACACTGCTATGTGGCTTGAAGGACCATTTTGTTGGAAAGATAAGGGCCTGATAGGCTCTGACTCTACTTGTTTAAGCAGTGAAGCTGTGTGTCGTTCAGGACACAAATGAGAAGACTGGCCTTCTTTCTGAAGTGTCTGAAGTATATTAAATCACAGTCTAAAATATAATTGAAATACATTACATTAAAATAAGGTAAGAATGTTATGAATATATCCACAATACCAATCACTGTTCAATCCAGAATACTAACATATTCCTTTTACATAACAGTAAAAGCTGTATATACAGAATGTACAATGGAGTGCAACAACACTGACTTTAGCATTGAGATGCTAGGCTTTATCTGCAAAGAACCCATCTTCAAAGAAAAAAATACAGCTTAACACTTCTATAGTATCATTAATTTAAATGTTATAGGCAGAATCTAGTAATAGAATAAGAATTACACTGCAATATCTAACTCAGTACCAAACACAGTATTCGTTACAAAATATAACTAATTAGCCCCTAGAGATAATATACATTTCATGGGATCACACTTGCATCACAGCATGTCTGTGCTAGTGCATAAACTTAAACAATACACTTCTTATGTACATCTGGAGTATTAAACATGATGACCAAAGGTGGCACATCAGAGCCAAAACATCCCTGTCAGTTCTCATTTCCAAGTTGAAATGTAATGTTAAAAATTTCTTGCACAGCAAAATTAATTAGACCAGTGAGCTCTGTTTCTCTTTAAAACGTTCTGCCATCAGCGGTTGTCATTAACTGTAACTCACCATAACCCTCTTTGTACACTAAAAAATATTTATTAATCTAGAAAATCCATGACCAGGCAGATACATCACATTAATTTCTGAGGATGTGCACAAGCAACACAGCAAATGATGGTAATATTTTTTTCAAATTCATTGTCACTTGTTTATATGTTGAATCCCCTGTTTGACCACCACGCCAGCACACTCCCTTACCTGCAATATTTTACATCAGATGTCTGTGCAATAAATTATTAAGACAGAAACCTAGATCGTTCTAGAATTAACCATTCATCCTGTTAGTTTAGATGCCCTGGAGTCACAATGGAGCCAGAATAGCATCCATGCACTATGTGAAGCTGCGAAGGTTTAAAGCTTGCCCGAAAGGAAGAACCTGATATTGGTATGCATTTCGTCCAAACGCAAACCTCAGGAACTTCCTCTGACTGGGTGAGATTTCTATTTGGAAAAATGTGTCTTTAGTTCTATTGTCACAAACCAGTCTTCAAACTGAATCTGTGGAATGACAAGTTTGAGTGTCAGCATCTTGAACCTGTAGGTCCGAAAAGTACAGTTCAGATGATGCAGATCTAAAATTCTCTGAATACTCCTATTTTTTTTTAGAGACTAGGAAATAATGACTGTAAAAACCTCCCTCTATCATGAACTGTTCTATGGCCCCTCCAAGATGGATCCTACTTCCTGCACTAACGTCAGGCTCTGCTCTGTGCTGACTACTTTGATGCTTTTTGCTACTTCGTGTTTTGATTTGGTTTTTGTTTTGTGTTGGTTACGGTCGCTGAGATCAGTTTTCTTTAACTCAACAGTATTGTAACTGCTTTTATCCGTTATACTGATATCGCTATGTGGTAGTAGTGATTTTTGTTATTATTGCTGTGTTTATTTGCAGTGTGTTTTGTGGGTATGATTCTGATTAGTGGGGTGCTTTTCCCTTTTGTAAAGCTGGTGCTTCTGTACTAGCCTGCCCTTCATACAGGAAGCCTCATTCCTCCTAGGATCATTTGTTAAATCCTTTGTGACTGTTTTATTTAACCAATGCTTAATTGTGTTGGCTGCTCCTTTTTAAAATAGTTATTGGCCATTCTTTTTAACCTTAAAATAAAATGTGTTTTTGTATGGAAACCCATGCCTCTTGCCTGTTCTAAGTGGAACGTACTCGCGTGTCCTTATTTGAGTTATTTTCCCCGTTTATTCAGGGTGGCGTAGTTGGTCTTAATCGAGCTAAACGAGCCACATTGCTACAGGTGGCGTAGTTGACATGATCAAGCAAAACGAGCCACATTGCTAAATCCAGGTCATGCGTGAATGCAAATAGTGGCTGAACACTGAAATAACACACACAATGACACAATATCACAATAACACTAAACAAACAATACTAATATAACACTCGTAGGCAAACCACACAGACAGTTGCAAATTCAAATTATTCTTCAAATATAAAATACATGGCATGACGTTACAGAGGATCATAGACCAGAGTACAGATTATTGGTGACAGATAATCACTCAATTCAAATTCAAGTCATTTATAATTATGGGTTCGAAATTATACCTTAAGAAAAACACTTACCCTGGCCCAGAGTAATTGCACTTCTGGCACCAAATTGTTAGATTTCCATGTATTTCAGGAATTATGGGTTATGCCTTTCAAATCTTCCATCATGCCTTTTAGCCTGTTCTACAATTACTTCTATTAACTTTTAGTTCTGTGCTTCGAAAGTGTGGTTTACCCAGAGTTCAGGCGCCTGGAGAGTCCGAATGAACACACACACTGACTCTGGAATGTTCATAGTGACTTCAGGTTTATTCATGCAAAACAGTAGTATTAAAACCCAACATTCAACCAAAAAGAGTGAGGTCACAAGAAGGTGATAGGCGCATGATTGTCTTAACATGCGTTTTTGCTGTTCTCATTCCCAACTCGTAAAATAAAGACGATTTGTCACGCCCCTAGGTGTCCGATACTGACGCAACAGGGACCCTTCCACGTCTGTATGAAATGCTCTGTGTTCTCCAATGTAAATCCAGCCATCCATTCACTCCAATAATAACCTGATCACAGCGATATATGACGCTGTGAGCATCAAACAATCAAATCAATAAATAATAATAAATCAATCTGATTGGCAGAGGGTCCTCGGTTCTCAAATCAGGTTGAAGCTCACAGCGCCATACAGTATATCGTCGTGATCGTCGTTATTAGTGGAGTGAATGGAGGGCTGTAGCCTCTGCTCTAAGCCAAGGACAGGTTTACATTGGAGTCAATTGAAGACCCAGAACGTTTCATATAGACGTGAAAGGGTCCCTTTTGGGTCAGTATCAGACACCTAGGGACATGACAAATCGTCGGTGGTTGAGGATTATGGGTAGTGTAGGCCTTTCTGCTATCCAAAACATACGAATAAAACTTTATTTCTCAGAATCGAAGGAGAAAAAAATCATACTGAGGGCCACATAAACTACATCTGCATCGTACTCAAGGTGATTTGGTATTGAGAAATCTCCACAAATTAACCTCAACATGTCAAAGAAGAGAAAAATTGATGCACGAGGAAAGCAGTTTCACGAACGATGGGAGAACGAATTCATGTTTGTACTTCAAGATCAAAAACCAGTATGTCTTTTGTGTTATGAGGTGGTGTCAGTCGTGAAAGAGTATAATCTATGTCGGCTAAGTATATATATAAATATATAAAATAAAGAATTGCAGCAGAATTAAAAAGCAAACTGTAGTTGCAGCAGAATGTGCTCACAAAAGCTACAGCCAAAAATGATGCAGCAGTGAAAGCAATTTTTCTTGTCTTTTTCAGAGGGTACATCTTTAAAGCATTGCATGGTAAAGGTGTGTGAGCAGATGTGTCCCGACCAGATACAGACTTTTCAAAATGTCAGTTTGTCAAGAAACACCATCTCGGACCGAGTTAAGGAATTAGCGAAACATTTAGCAACACAGCTGGCCAAAGAGACACGCAGCTGTCTACCTTTTTCATTAGCTGTGGATGAAAGCACAGACAACATGGATACAGTGCGTCTATTAATTTTTATTAGAGGCATGAAGCCGGACCTCTCTGTCACTGAGGAGCCCTTGGATATAGCTGCCATGCATGAGACCACAACGGGCCGGGACGTAATTGATCCAGTGGAGAAGTCCGTAAGTAGAAATAAATTGCTGTGGGAAGTTGGTGGGACTAACTACAGATGGTGCACCTGTGATGTATGGATGAAAAACAAGCTTGGTTGGACTAATGAAAGAGAGATTGCAAAAAAATTACGGTCACACGCCCCTGATAACGTATCACTGCATAATCCATCAAGAAGCTCTGTGTGGAAAGGTTCTGGAGCTGGATGATATTATGACCACGGTCATGAAAACAGTGAACTTTATTCGGGCACATGGCCTGAATCATCATCAGTTCCAGCTGTTCTTGCAGGAGGTGGGCTCAGAGCATGGAGATGTGCCATACCATACAGAATTAAGGTGGCTTATTAGCAAAGTCCTCAAATGATTTTTGGAGCTGAGAGAAGAAATTGCTCTTTTCATCCACAGCTAAGGAAAACCCTTGTCTGAACTATCAGATCCAAACTGGCTATGTGACTTTGCTATGTTATGTGACATAACTGAGCATCTGGCTCAGCAGAATCAGAAACTGCAGGGAACAAGTCATCAAACAGATGTCTGACATAATCACAGCTTTCTAGTCTAAAGTTGACCTCTAGAAGTGTCAGGTGGAGGAGGACAATCTCGCCCACTTTCCTGTTTGTCAGATCATCTCAGCCTCAGTTCCCGGTGCTTTTTCATGTGCTCGGTGGACTACCAAACTGAACCGGTTAATAAATGAGTTTGATCGGCACTTCTCTGACTTTAAAGCACAGCGCTCTGGTTTTGACATTTTTGCCAATCCTTTCACCACCAATGTCTGCAGTGCGCCCCATAACCTTCAGATGGAGTTAATTGAGATTCAAACTGATAATGGTCTGAGAGCAAAGTTCCAGGATGCTGCAATCGAGGACTTTTACCATCTACTGCTCCTTGGTTTGATGCCACAGCTCCAACATCATACTGCTCATATTCTGTCCATGTTTGGGAGCACCTATCTGTGCAAACAGATGTTTTCAATAATGAATTTAAACAAGACCAAGCACAGATCACGCATTACCGAAGACAACCTCCATGCTGTTTTGCAGATTGCCTCAGCACAAGACCTAAAACCAAACATTGACACTCTGGCCAGGGGAAAGGGGAACTTTGTCAGACATCCGACCAGAAAACATAGGTAAGCATTTTTAAAAATCTGGATTAAAATAGAATGCATTTAAACCAAGACTAAGAACAGTCGAATATTTGTACAATTTAATGATTGTGCTTGTATTTTTCTTTTGTGTTTGCCATTTCCAAACATGATCTATGAATAAGGATTTGTGTGAGATGATGTTTCAGGTTGAGGACAGATCTACTTGATGGGTTCAATCACAGGCAGCATCACCTCATTGTTGTTGTTCTTTTTGTAAAATGCTACTTCTGTAATACATGCTGGTTGTGCCATAATTCTGCCCCCACTTGACTGTGTTGAAAAACGTTCTGAATGAAGTTAAGGGATAATATCATAACTTGTTTACAATATTTTTCTTTATTTGCTTAAATAGTTTGAACACTGATTCAAGAAATGTGGCTTTCAAACTGAACATTTCTTTTTACATCTGTGCAAATGCATATGTAATATTTGTAAGTTGAATACATAATAAATACAGTAACTTTTATTTAAAAATATAATAAGGTATAGTTTAATTTATTATAAACTACATTGCATTTTGTTACATACACACTATTAATGTGGCCCATCAAGGGCAACCATTATGCTGATGTGGACCCTGGTGAAAATGAGTTTGAGACCCCTGATTTACACTAAGCAAGTGTTGAATCTACACTAAATGTGTAAATAGCTCAACACTAAGGGAGTTATTTTCAACACTAGTGTTCATACCCAGATGGAGGTAATTAAATGTAATCTACACCCTGTATGCCTAAAAATGCATACCTTTAAAATGTGTGTACTCATCAATAAAAGAACAGCTAACATATCAGTTGCTGTATCAAGTTGAACTTTTAACACAGTATCTCAGATGTAACAAACCAGCATGAATTGAGGTACAATATATTCACCATCATTTGACCCATATGGACTCTGTAGATCAAAAGGCCTGTAGAACTTCAAACTCTTGCAAATTCACCCAAGTCACCTATAAGTACTTTAAATGCAAAATTAAATCCATGAAATGTGGTCCTTAACATATTCAGACTTTGCGATGAAAAATGTGCTATAATCATAATTAAGAAACACAAACATTCTTTTAATATGTGCAAAATAAAACTAGTTTGCATCATTCTTTATGTATTACTTCAGGACAACTTCATAAAAGGAATATTTCAACCAAAAAATAAAATTTGCTGATACACTCTCAGGCCACCCAAGATTTATATGACTTTCCCAAAAAATTTTCTAAGGAAATTCGAGTTCTGTAAGTCAATAGAATGCATGTGAATGGGTGCTATCTTTTTGAGAGTCCAATATGTACATTTAGACAGCGTCACAGTAATAAAGGAACAGTTAATCAAAGAGCTAACAAGCAGAACAGATAAAAGCATTTTGATTAGCAATTTGTTTTTCACAATAACTTATCGATTCATGTCAGAAGACATTACTTGATTGACTGGAGTCGTATGGATTACTTTGACGCTGTCTACCTCGACTCTCAAAGTGATCCCACCCATTCACTTGCATCCTATTGTCCTGCAGAGCTTGAATTTAGATAGAAAGTCACATACATCATCGTTGACTTGAGAATGAGTACATTATCAGCAAATTTACATTTTTGGGTGATTGATTCCTTCAAGTATCTAATAATAATAATAATAATAATAATAATAATAAATAAAATTCCCAAAGACTTCACAACAGTATTGTGAGTTCTACCTTATGGAAATGCACAATCCTATAAACAGCCTCCATTGGACTGATCTTAGTCTTCTTCCTACCTGAAGAAGGTGGCAGGAGATGCAACAGTAGCAGGACAGATATAATGTCACTGTCTCAATCGGAGTGATTACATATATACACACAATAAAATACAAAAATACAGAGGCGCCAGACCAAAAATACAATCCAAGAAATCAGAGCAAATCTAAAACTATGACATCACAAATCATGGGAACCATTTTCAAATCCTTGTCCCCCAGCTGCACTGAGAAGACACTGAATTTCTGCTGTTGAAGTATGAGACTTGGCTTTGTTGATGATCGAGTGCTTGAATGCGGTCTCCTACCTCTAAAGCAGCTTGCTGGATGTTTCAGCATTGAACAGCAGAGCAAAGTCCTGATTTCCTGATTTAACTAATGATTAAGCATATTTCAAGATATACAAGAGGCTACTTAGGATTTTATTAATACTTTACATCCAAAATGTATAGTGTTCATGTGAGAAGATTGATAGACTCAGAAATCGTGAATGTGTGAATGAAGTTGGAGTTCAGGTCTGATAATTACTATGGCACATGTGAGATTTGTGAGCGACAGTGATGAAGAGTGGCAAGAAGAAAGCCATTTCTCAAAGATATACATAAAAAGTCTCATCTAAAGTTTGCAACAAGCCACCTGGGAGACACACCAAACGTCACACAAAACGTTGAGAAATAGCTTTCTTCTTGCCACACTTCCATAAAGGCCAGATTTGTGCAATGTACGACTGATTGTTGTCCTATGGACAGACTCTCTCACCTCAGCTGTAGTTCTCTGCAGTTCATCCAGAGTGATCATGGGCCTCTTGGCTGCATCTCTGATCAGTCTTCTCCTTGTCTGAGCTGAAAGTTTAGAGGGACGGCCAGGTCTTTGTAGATTTGCAGTGGTCTGATACTCCTTCCATTTCAAAATGATCGCTTGCACAGTGCTCCTTGGGATGTTTAAAGCTTGGGAAATCTTTTTGTATCCAAATCTGGCTTTAAACTTCTTCACAACAGTATTACGGACTTGCCTGGTGTGTTCCTTGGTCTTCATGATGATGCTCTCTGCGCTTTCAACAGAACCCTGAGACTATCACAGAGCAGGTGCATTTATACAGAGACTTGATTACACACAGGTGGATTCTATTTATCACCATCAGTCATTTAGGACAACATTGGATCATTCAGAGATCCTCGCTGAACTTCTGGAGTGAGTTTACTGCACTGAAAGTAAAGAGGCCGAATAATTTTGCACGCACCACTTTTCAGTTTTTTATTTGCTAAAAAAGTTTAAAATATCCAATAGATTTCGTTCCACTTCACAATTGTGTCCCACTTGTTGGTGATTCTTCACAAAAAATTTAAATTTTATATCTTTATTTTTGAAGCCTGAAATGTGGAAAAAGGTTGAAAAGTTCAAGGGGGTCGAATACTTTCGCAAGGCACTGAACACTGTGCCACACCACAAAACAGAACATCAACTACAACACAGTCCTCTAAAGCAGAAAATTGTTAGTGAAAATATCATACATGCACAACTAGATAGTTACACAAGTACATCAAGATATGATCCTTACACAGCCCTTTGTTGAATATGGGTTTCTCAGAGCATTAAAAAGAGAAACAATGCCCAAGGCATGAATCTCCCTTTGCTTTCGGTTGGGGATCCTCCTATAAAATGTATAAAAATCCTGTGAGGCTCATAAGTGCAGCTAAACTTAAAACCCGTATTTTCTACATGAGTTGATACAAAGCCTGTATGGGCAACAGTGTGTGTTTTCTGCATCTCTACACTGAATCTTAACCATGAATCTCTGCCATATGACTGACAACAATATTAACAAGCTGCCGTCCAGTGCTGTGTTTTAAAGTTTTGGTTATCTGGTATTCTTCAAGCACTTCCTCACCACCAGATATATATATATATATATATATATATATATATATATATATATATATATATTATATATATATATATATATATATATATATATATATATATATATATATATATATATATATATATATATGTACTTTGTACATTTGCTGATTGATTCTGCCCCTCCCTCTCTGACTCTTCATGATCCGTTGAACAGAGTGAAAGAGTATCAGTGCATGTACTGGGGGTTGAAAACTCTGACAGAGAAAACTAAACATAATTTTGATGTTTCTGTAAAATTAAATCAGAGCTACAGATACACCTTTTAGGCAACGATCAAACACCTATGAATGTTCTTTGCTGCCATAAGGCGATGATTTTCCATTACAAATCAAAGTACTACAACAACAACAACAATAATAAAACTAAGGATGCCCCACATGTGTAACATTGGCTTTGTTTCTCTGTCTAAATAACATTTTCTTTTGTCCCCAGAATACTGTTACACTGGAGCCCTTGAAAGAATGTCTGAAATTCTATAATGTATTTACCTTCAGGCAATCCAGCAAAAATATTTTTTTTTCTGGACATCTTACAGTTAAGCATAAATGTGGACTGCCTTCAATCAATTTGTTGAAGATGTCCTCCTCTACATTGGGGTCTGTGTCATCGATGACTAGTAGAGCTGCAGTTGTTGCAAGCCCAAATTTGCTTTTAACTTAAAAGTAGTTTTTTAACAATGGCATGAAAGTAGAAATTTAAATGTATTTGTTCATATTTAAGTCAAACCTAAAAGGGGTCATGACATGAGAAATCTAAATCTGAAATAAAATTGTCTTTAAAATCGTTTATCAATTTTACAAATTTCTTCACGCCTTGATATTGAGCTTTCACCAACATGATGAAAGATGCTAGGGAAGAAAAATTCAAATGCTAACATTAGGCATTGTTAAACAAAGTCCCACATTCCAAAGAAGAGTGTGAGTTGGCAAAGTCTTTGCTTGGTCTTTACAAGGTCATTGCAGCTGTTCTTAGATCCTCCATAAAAACAGCTGTAAAGTGGTAAATTTAGAGAAGAGTGTAACAAGCGCTTCATGGAAATTCCGCACAAGATTCAGCTGCGTGCGAAGGTATATGTTTAATTTTAAACAGGAAATCGCATGTTTTTGAGTTATGTTCACTTACACTTAAACTGTGTAGGGCACAATAACATACACACTCAATCATACACTACAGACAATTTAGACACGCCAATCAACCTACCATGCATGTCTTTGGACTGGGGGAGGAAGCCAGAGTACCCAGAGGAAACCCCCACAGCACAGGGACCCCGGACCCTGGAGTTGTGAGGCGAATGTGCGAACGTGCTAACCACTAAGCCACCGTGCGCCCTATTGATAGAATTATGTGGTCCAAAAAGTATTTTGCTTACATTGCATTAGAATAGCCTACACTGAGACAGAAATGCGGTGTAAATGTGAAATTCATGCTTTTAGGCACCACACAGAAAAAAGTAGACGTAATGTCGAGACATACCACACAACTTCTTAATGTTTGAGAAAATGTGAAACACAGTTATATAATACACTCACAGACATTAAAATGACCTTAAATCCCATTTTTATAGTGGTCAGTAATGAGTAGTTAAGGACCGTTTAAGATAAGGTTTCTAGTTAGCAACTACACAAACGACGACAAATAATCCGTCTACATTTTTGCTGTATCTGAAAAAAATTAATTAACAGTACATATATACGTTTATATCCACACAGAAAGTCTATCAAATGCAAAATTTTAAGTAGCTTTTGTAACGACACGAGACTGTTGACAGGAAGTAAGGGCAGGAGCAATGTCTTTATTAATAAACCAAGCAAACAAACACAAGGAAACGCGATCTAGCCAAATCTGGCTTTAAACATAAACACTGGATACGAGAGCAAACATGACACTAAGACCTCTAGCATGCTAAATGCTACGACGTTCACACATATACCAATACTCTTAGTTAACGTAACACAAATACAGCACCATGTACGCAACAATCATGCCACCTGACAAACACAATCAAACTAAACCATGGACACCTGGGGCAAATCAAAGTCATCCTCAAACATAAACCAATACTCACAGGAAGAGAACAAACCAAAACAAAATCATGTGTCCACTTCGTCCAGTTCAGTCACTTGTATGTGCGTGCTCAGAAGCCGGATCTGCACCTGACTTTTCGACTATCACAATTGGAGAAGCCCATAGCCCTGAAGTGGGCTCAATAACGCCATCCTCAAACATTCTGGAAATCTTCTCCTCGATAATCTTTCTTTTTGCAGGTGAAGCACGGTATGGAGGAAGACACACTGGCTTTGCAGTCCCAGTGTCTATTGTGTGTTCAACCAATGAAGTACATCCCAGCTTTGCCCCTAAAAGATGAACAAAGTCTCCCAATAGGTGTACCAGTTTTTTCTTATCCACTGAAGGCAGGGTTGCTTGTTCCACCACTGGACCAAGATTGATCTGGACATCCTTAAAGGTGAGGCTAGCTATGTGGCCCTCCCAATCATCAAACTCCAGCAAGCATAGGTCTGTTGCTGAGGTGGCATTATCTCTAAATTTAATGCTTCCTGTGGCTGCATGGATGTGGACGTCAGCCTGAATCATAAAATCTGTTCCTGAGAGAATGGGACAAGACAGGTCTGGAAGCACGGCAAAGCGGTGAGTAAATGGTTGCTCCAGTCGATGAACAGGAAGCCATAAAACACCAGATGGGATGCATTGGTTTGAGTCCGCCAACTCCAGCTGGAAAAAATTCCAAGGAAAAACGACATCTCCTTCTATCCTGCATTTAAGAAGGGTGAATGGATGGACTTCTGAGATGGATGTGCCTGTATCCAGGGTTGCCTTCAGTGAAACCTGATTGATGACCACCACTGCCATCACTGGAGTATTCGTTGACTGTTTCACACCAAATTAACTGTGTGTGAACTCTCTGTCTGTTGTGCACTGGTCCCTGATTCCATTCTCTACTTACCCTCACGAGCTTTTTGAAACCTACAAGGCCAAGCACCAGTCCCACATCTAGTGACCTCAGAAGTAACTGGGGTCTCGTGGCCTATCTTAGAAACTACAGCTCCCCCTCCGGTAGGTTCAGCACTACCAATCTGCCTATTTTTCCTACAGTTCCCACAATTGCATGTGGTGACCTCCGGAGTCAAACATTTGTAGCAGTGCAAGTCCAGGCGAGAAGGTGTCGGGGCAATGGGGACTCTACTAGAAGAAACAGGCCCTAATGCAGCATGTAGCTCATGGCTGGTTAGAAGTAGCTCTGTTAAAGTTGTAGGTGCGGTAGCATGAAGGGATAGTCTATACTGATCAGAGACATGCCGGAAGATTACTTCAATCTGTTCTCGCTCAGGGGGTGGTTGCTTTAGTCAGTTGAATCCAATCACTAGGTGAGCTACAAAAGTGGGGACTGGCTCATTTGAAGTCTGAACTCTGTCCAAAATCACTCTCCAGATTTTCTCTACATTGTCTTTAGACAGGAAGGCCTGTCAAAAGAGATCTGAGAAATGCTCCCATGAGAGTAGGTGTGGCTGCATGGCAGAATACCACTTCCGTGGCTCCTTTCCAAATAACCTCGTCAACTCAAGGAAGAACGGAGTGTCAGATTAACCAAGCATTGTCTTGTACAAAGAAACAGACTGAAGCCATTCTTTTGGGTCAAGGGATTTACCCCCATCAAACAACGGTGGCATAAATCCAGGGAGATGGACTGAATGAACAGCAGGCGTCTGTAGATGTAACAGCTCAGAGTGGCTAGAGAGACTGTGTGTAACCAGGGTTGAGCTATATACAGGGTACGCAATAGAGGCTTGTCCCTGTGTCTGTTGAGAAGTCTGATTATCTTGGTTGGTGTGGCTAGCGAGTGTGCACGTTGCAGGGGTTGAGGTAAGTATAGGTGTGCCTTTGTGTCCTGTCTATGTGAATGCTGAGAAGTCATATCTTCTCACAGATTAACAGAATGTTTTTTTTAATCACCCGATCACATAGAAGTATTAAACACAAGGTGCATTTTTCTCTGCTCACGAAGTGCTACTTAGCTTGTTTGACCATAGAATCCAGACACAAATGTCCTGACTTTTCCTCTCCTCCACTACGCAGTCCAGTAATAGGCGAAGCTTGCAGAGGTGTGCTGTCGAATCAGTCAATCAGAAACATGCCTTTCCTTTACCAAAGTGCTTGCCACCGCTCTCTGATGATGCCGCTGCACACAATTTCTCACAGCGAATCCACACAAACAAAAGTCCCAACAAGGTCTTTTTTTTAAAACATAAGAACTGGAAAACAGCGAGTGAAATTCCCTTCTAAAAATGTAGACAGCAACACTTAGAAAGCCTATAGTGGCGAAAGAAAATGTAAAAAATGTACATTATTCCATGGTGGGTTTTCTCCTATAACACAATAGTGAGACTTCGGTGGTTGCTAGTTTATCCTGCTAGCATGCGCGCCAGCTAACTAAAAGTTCAGTAGGAACTTTGCTTACAGTTCACTTGCCTTATGAGCATCGAGTATGAAAACCACATTTAAAGTTCACTCACTCTCTGGTGTCCAAACTTTTCTTTCCGAGGATGTACATTCACAGTTAATATAGGAAAGTTAATATAACTCAGCTGGACACAGAGTGAAAGTGCTGTTCTCCGTTTATTACGTTGAAGGATACCATAGTTTTATGCAGGGTTACAGGTCAGTCATTAGAAGAGGATTTAATCGAGTTAAACATCCCAAAAATGGTACCTTATGTCACGATTGAGCGTGAGAGCTAGTGACTTTAATTTGCCACAGGTGCTAATGTTTAAGTACTCATTATGTTCTCTATTTAAGTGCTGTGGTTACGGAGCCCTTCGCTTGGTATTAACGGTGTTAATGTGTTTTCGTGTCCGTGCCTTGAATGATCTTTGAATGCCACGTTTCTCATTTGCCGGCGAAGACCGTGTTTACTTTGCGGTTTGTGTTTTGTGTATAATAAAGACATTGATCTGCACCTGCATCCGCCTCCAACTACATTACGTTACAGAATACCAAGCCATCTAACACGGAAGCAGCAGATCAAGAGGAAGTTGAGTGCAGAGTTGGCCCGAGTGTTCTGGGAGAAGCAAAGGACACTGGACGAAGCACTAGAGCAGCTCACTCACCAGATCGTGCAACAAAAAGCTAAGTGAGGAACTTGCTCGGCTCAAGCGCATGATGGCTGAACAGATGCAGCTGCAATCTGTGCTATGTGCCATGCCACCCCCGCGCCCTCTACACCATCCCCACCACTGGAGGACCACGCCATGAAATGCAGCCAGCTAAGTGGCTGGAACATCTGGGGCTTCCCTCTGAAGGAGAGCTGTACAGCGTCGCGCAGTCCAGAGGTGAAGGCTGGCCAAGAATTTTTTTGGGGGGGGGCAATGAAGACAGCACAGCTCCAGCCTGAGGCCTACGGGGAGGTCTCTTTGGAGGAAGCTGTCCTGCTGCCCTGCACAGCCGAGGAAGCTGTCCTGCTTCCCTGCACAGCCGAAAAGGTTGTCCTGCAGCACTGGACAGCAGAGGAAGCTGTCCTGCTGTCCAGCCCAGATGAAATGGTCGTCCTGCTGCCCTGCACAGCCAAGGAAGCTGTCCCGCTGCCGTGCCCGGCCGAAGAGGCTGTTCCGCTGCCCTGCTCAGCCGAGGCACCTACCCCTGTGCCCTGCGTTCCAGTGCCGCCGGGGGAGGCGCCCAGCATTCCAGTGCCATCAGGGGCGGCGCCCTGCATTCCAGAGCCACCGGGGTCGGCGTCCTGACTTTTAACTCCGGTCGGGGTACTGCTCTGCCCATCTGCTGTCCGACGGAGCGAGAGACAATTTGGACAGGGGCCCAGGACCCCAATTGGAGGGAGGAGCACTGTTTGGAGTGGGGTTCTGTCACGATATGGCCAGCAGATGGCACTGTGGCTCGTCTCTGGAAGAGTCACATGATTTTGTTTTGGTTCGCTCGCTTCCGGATCGAGCGTGAGAGCTAGTGACTTTAATTTGCCACAGGTGCTAATGTCTAAGTACTGATTATGTTCTGTGATTAGGTTTGTGTTTTGTGTTTAATAAAGATGTTGATCTGCACCTGCATCCGCCTTCAACTACGTTACGTTACACCTTATATGAGACCGCATGTCAGCACACATTGTGAAGGTCACGGAGAGATAGAGCAGGGCGGCAACCAACCTCCTTGACTCTACATGATATCATCATTACAATTTGCTGTGCATGATGTCTTCTATTTTTCCTGAGAAAAAAGATTTAACTAAACTTGTGTGTATATAATTACAGGGTTGAAAAACAGACATAAAATGAGAAGTTTAAGGGGGCTAGGCAAGTTACAATTTAAGTGAATTCAAAATAAAATGTAAGAATTCATTACATTTGACAGAATCACATTAAACAGAAATGGAAAAAAAATGATAGGTGGGGTCAGTTCTCAAAGAGCTTCACATTAATATATGGTACTAATGTTGTTATTTATTATTATATAAAGATTATGTCTGGTTAACTTGTAATTTGTGTACAGATCTATTGAATTCAAAAATTTTCTAAATAAAAAAGCTGACTGTATTTGTTCAGACAATATTTTAATCTGGTCTGATTCACAGTGTCACAGCTCCGTCCGACCGGGACTCTGGCTCCCAGAATCCAACACGAGCGCGCATGCGCTCAACCCCGTCCGACCTGGACTCCAGTTCCCAGAATCCAACAGAAGCATGCATGCGTTCAAGATCACCAGAGTTCTGATTCGCAACACCTGTGACTAGTCTTAAGCGTCCACTGATATTTAAGTAGTCACATTCCTAGTTCAGGTTGCGAAGTATACGATCCATAACGTAAGTTAGCTGTGATACCAAGCTTTCTATAGTCTGTGAATTCACCTGGTTGGTTTCGACTTCCCGCTTTGTTTAAGACTACGCTTCTGGATTATCCTCACGATTCTGTATTACCTGGTTTTTCTCGACACTCTTCCTGTTTACGACCACGTCTCTGGATAACCTGCATTGCTGAGTATTACCTGGTTCATCACGACACCCTGCTTGTTTACGACACGTCTCTAAAAAACCCGCATATCTGAACATTACCTGTTTCCACCCGACTTTCTGCGTGATTACCTCCATGTCTCTGGAACACCGTTATTGATATTCAGTATCTGTTCACGCCTGCATCTCTGGATACCCCTCACATTGTGCATTACTGTCTAACTCAGACTGTTCTTGCCCTCGCGTCTCGGCTCCTGCGCCTGCGCTTGCGTCCACCTCCACCCCTGTGACAGAATACTTCGCCGAATGATGGACGCAGCGGGAGATTCTTGTTTGGCACAAGCCATCGAGGGACACGGACGGATGATCAGTGAACAAGGTCAGTGTCTCGCTGAGTTACCTGCCCAGTTTGCTAGACTCACTCAAACTCCCGTTCATGCCGCGACCCCACAACCTCACTTACCTCCCATTCTCCAGCCTGAGAAATATGATGGGGATCCTACGCGGTGTCGTGGATTTCTACTCCAGTGCTCGTTATACTGTTCTACTTACCCAGAAATGTCGGATGCGCATAAGGTGGTTGTGTTTATGGAGTTACTCACTGGGAGAGCTCAGCTCTGGGCCCCCGCGGAGTGGGAGGCCAATAACGGCATCACATATGACCAACTAATTACAGGCTTTCGCACCGTGTTCGACTACTACCCTGATAAATGAGAGACTGGAGAAGAATTAATGACCATAGAGCAAGGTTCACGTAGTGTGGGGGAGTATGCACTGACTTTTTCGCGACTGTGCCTGTCGGTGCACGGAACGGCTGTGCAAGCTATGTTTCACAGAGGATTGAACGCTGACATAACTCGGGAGCTCGCGCGTTGACACAGCATCACTGGATGAGCTCATTACCATGGCGAGTCGTTTAGATCGTTTGCTGCGCCAAAGTCGTCCTGTATTGAGGGAGGCAGAGCGACTCTCCTCAGAAACCCTGGAAGAACCCATGCAACTGGGACAAACACATCTCACACCCCAAGAACGCGAACGTCGCCGTAGAGAACAACTCGGCTTATACTGTGGGGAGAAGGGCCACTTTATTCCCAACTGTCCAAGAAGATCCCGAGGGCAATGGCCCTATCACTCTGACAAGGCTACCCCTGTTAAGGTGAGTCCAGCCTCCTCCTCCCCGCTAAGTACCTATTATGGGACGTTTGTGATACGTGTGGTACTAGAACATTCCTCTGGTTCTTGTGTTCTAGATTCCTTAAGCAGCAGGGAATTTTCTTGACCAGGAGGAGGCAATCCGTCGTAATATCCCCGTTCAGAATCTCACTCGTCCTCGTCATGTTCAGGCCATCGACGGAGCTCCTATCGGTGACGGTCTCATCACCCAGGTCACGAAAACCCTCCTAATGCACGCCAGTGTTCTGCATCATGAGTACATTTCATTTTATGTAATTTAGAAAGCCAAATATCCCCTAGTTCTCGGATTCCCTTGGCAAGTCCTGCACAACCCACACATCACATGGAGGGAAAAGGAAATCACTCAGTGGTCCCCTAACTGTTTACAGCACTGCCTTCCCTGCCCCACGATCAGTCTCTCCTCCACCTCCGTCGAAAGTCCAGACATTCCGGTTCATCTCTCGATCCCCAGCATGTACAAGGACTTGAGAGAGGTGTTCAATAAGAATAAGGCAAGTGGGTTACCCCCACATCGGAGTTACGACTGCGCAATTGATTTACTGCCCGGAGCCGTCCCGCCTAAAGGGCGAGTATACCCTCTTTCTCTCCCTGAACAACAAGCAATGAAGGAATATATTCAAGAAGCCCTTCGTCAGGGGTATATCCGACCCTCCACCTCACCTGCATCAGCGGGGTTCTTCTTCGTGGAAAAGAAGGGAGGCGGTTTATGCCACTGCATTGATTATCGGGCCTTGAACCGTTGTTGTGTGCGCTATCAATACCCCTTGCCACTTGAACCGTCCACCCTGGAGCAGCTATGGACGGCCAAGATATTTACCAAGTTGGATTTACGCAGTGCTTATAATTCAATTTGGATCCAGGAGGGGGACGAATGGAAATCTGCATTCAGTACACTCACCGGACACTATGACTATTTGGTTATGCCGTATGGGCTTTCCAACGTGCCATCGGTGTTTCAGTGCCTCATTAATGATGTGCTTCACGACATGTTGGGGAAATGCGTTATTGCATACATCAACGATATTCTTATCTACTCAAACTCAGTGGAGGAACACGTTTCTCATGTTCGTCACGTGTTGAGAAGTGTGAGTTTCATAAGACCACCATAGCATTTCTGGGATATATCATACACTCTGATGGCGTGTCCATGGACAAGGGAAAGGTGACAGCTGTGGTGGAATGGTTCGTACTGACGAGCATCAGGAAATTACAGCAATTTCTGGGATTTGCAAATTTCTACTGGAGATTCATCCGAGATTTTAGCTCCATTGCTGGCCCGCTCACGACATTATTAAGGAAAAAACCTAAGCGGCTAACCTGGACTCCAGAGGCACAGGCTGCTTTCGAACATGTCAAGACAGCCTTTACCACGGCTCCCATCCTCAAATACCCAGATCCTGAGCGTCCCTTCATTATGGAATTGGATGCCTCGAGCACCGGAGCAGGGGCTGTTCGGAGACAAGCCGAAACTGCATCCCATAGCCTTCTTTTCACAGAAATTTACCCCCTCCGAATGGAACTATGATTTGGGGGACAGAGAACTTTTGGCCATGAAGATGGCGTTCGAAGAGTGGAGACACTGGCTGGAGGGGTCAACTCATCCATTCATGGTGTATCACAAGAATCTAGAATATCTCCGAACTGCGAAGAGATTGAATGCACGTCAAGCTAGATGGAGCCTGTTCTTTACCCAGTTCAATTTTATGTTTTCCTACCGTCCCGGATCCAAGAATACCAAGGCTGATACCCTCTCTCGTTGTGAGCCCACAGATAATGTTCCAAATCAGGAGGACCATGTGATCAACCCGACCTGCATTCTCAATGCTGTAGAATGGAATTTTAGCCAGGAGTTTGAGAAGATGCCCACAGCCAGCATTCCGGCTAACTGCCTGATAGGAAAATTATTTGTACCAGAAATACACCAAACTAATCTGATCACATGGGCCCATTCGGTTCAAGGGACTGGGCACCCCGGGGCACAACGAACTTATCAGATCCTGCTAGCAAGATACTGGTGGCCAAAGACGGAGCGAGACATCCGAACTACGGTGGCCTCATGCTCAACTTGTGCCCAGGCCAAAGTTCCCAGGACACTGCCAGTAGGAAAGCTGAAGCCCTTACCTTCGCCTGAAAGACCATGGTTGCATCTCACTATCAATTTTGTCACGGACCTGCCCGTTTCCCAGGGGAACACAGCAATAATAATAGTAGTAGACAGGTTCTCGAAGTCCGTCCGTTTCATTCCTGTACCCACGATACCCACCGCCTTTGCTAATGCCAACCTGATCTTTCAACATGTGTTCCATTACTTTGGCATCCCTGAAGAGATTGTCTGCGATAGTTCACCTCTCGGGTATGGACGTGTTTCATGGAGAAATTAGGGGTGACCATGAATCTCATGTCCGGCTATCACCCCCAAGCCAACAACTAGGCCGAGAGGGTTAATCAAGAACTGGGGCGTTTCCTGCGGACCTTCTGCGCTCATAATCCAGAGGATTGGAGCTCCTTTATACCTTGGGCTGAGTATGCACAGAATTCCCTCAAACACTCAGCCACCAAACTCACACGGTTCCAGTGCGTGCTCGGGTACCAGCCCCCGCTGTTCCCATGGAACGTTACTCCTACGGCAGCCCCAGTCATTGACCGGTGGTTAGAATGTAGTGAGTATGTCTCGGCAGAAAGTAGTCTCGGCAGCCACCCATCGACGCCTCAAAGCCATCTCAGAGAGATATAAACGCCAGGCAGATCGCCGACGTAGAGACCACCCTAACTACAAACATGTCGACAGAGTGTGGCTCTCTACTAAAGATATGAAACAACCTCACAGCTGCAGGAAACTAACCCTTTGATATGCCGGCCCTTACCAGATCCTCCGACAGATCAATGAAGTCACCTACCGCTTGAAGATGCCTCCGCATAGTCGTATATCCCCGTCATTCCATGTGTCCCGTCTGAAGCCAGTGGTGGAAGGTCCCCTAGCACAGGAAGTACCGGCAGGCAGCCAGCCTCCTCCACTTCAGATCGAGGGACAATCAGCTTTCCAGGTCAGTAGGATTCTGAAATCGCGACGAAGAAAACGAGGATTGGAGTATTTGGTCGAAACTTATGGAGGACTTTCACACCTCTCACCCAGAATACCCAGGCCCAAGACCCCGAGGAAGACCAAGAGGTGCAAGGGCTCCCGGAGTGAGCCCTTTGAGGGGGCTCTGTCACAGCTCAATCCGACCGGGACTCCTAGTTCCCAGAATCCAACACAAGCGCGCAAGCGTTCAAGATCACCAGAGTTCTGATTCGCAACACCTGTGACTAGCCTTCGGCATCCACTGGTATTTAAGTAGTCAGATTCCTATTTCAGGTTGCGAAGTATACGCTCCATAACGTATGTTAGCTGCGATACCATGCTTTCCGTATTCTGTGAATTCACCTGGTTGGTTTCGACTATCTGCTTTGTTTAAGACTACGCTTCTGGATTATCCTCATGATTCTGTATTACCTAGTTTATCTCGACAATCTGACTGTTTACGACCACGTCTCTGAAAAACCCGCATATCTGAACATTATCTGTTTCCACCAGACTATCTGCATGATTACCTCTACATCTCTGGAACACCGTTATTGAGATTCAGTATCTGTTCACGCCTGCATCTCTGGATACCCCTCACATCGTGCATTACTGTCTAACTCGGACTGTTCTTGCCCTTGCGTCTCGGCTCCTGCGCTTGCGTCCTCCTCCACCCCTGTGACACACAGCATGCTACAGATTATATGTTCTAATTTATTTGTGCATCCAGTTTAATAATTTTGTTTATATAATAATATATCATTTATATAATATAATAAGATATAATTTAGATTATTAACAACTGACTGTCTGTACTTGAAATGTCTCTTTTCAAAACCACTTTCCTAAGCTCCCAGCTGCTTGAGAATCGCTGTGTAGCGCTTTAACAGCCTGAAGAGCACCAGTGTACATGGACACACTGGACGAATGTAAACACGCTTAGTTAGAGCACTTTTGAAAAAAGTGACTGTTTGCACTTCAAATGTCACTTTTTTCACATTACCATACTTCATTGAGAACTTGTACATTTTAATGTAAACAATTATATTTCGTATCATTTGAGGTCAGATACATGTCCTAGTATTATATTATGCCAGTAATATCATTTTGGAGGATGTCACGCACATGATTATATGAGTTTGTTAGAAAAACCACTTTCCTAAGCTCCCAGCCGCTTGAGAATCGCTGTGTACCGCTTTAACAGTGTACATGGACACACTGGACGAATGTAAACACGCTTAGTTAGAGCACTTTTAAGTAGTTAAGCTGGCATGTCTAAAGTGTCCGTACTGTATGAATGAGTGTGTGAGTGTGTATGAGATTGTGCCCTGCGATGGACTGGCATCCTGTCCAGGGTGTACCCCGCCTTGTGCCCGTTGCTTCCTGGGATAGGCTCCAGGTTCCCCCGCGACCCTGAAAAGGAGTAAGCGGTGAAGATGGATGGATGGATAAGTAGTTAAGCTATGTTACCAAGCCTGCCTGACTACCCTTGTAATTACCCGTATCAGTAGATATAACTAATAAAACTAATAAAACAATCTAATTAGTAAATAGGTAAGATGAACACCAGCTGGGAGACCAGCTGACATATCCACCATCTAAAACACCTGAACACCAGCTTTGCCAGGCTGGGATACCTGCTTGACCAACTTGGCCAGGCTGGGAGACCTGCTTGACCAAATAAGCCAGGCTGGGTGACCATCTTAAACCAGCACATTCCAGCTTAAACCAGCAAAGACCAGTCAATCAGCTTTTTTTATAGGGATTCTTTCAAAAATGAGAAAACGTATTAAAATGAAAGCAACCAAACTTGAAGTACCAGGTTGTATTGCATTTATGATAGCATTAGTTTGTTTGAATGAGAAGAATTAACTGGTTTAGAGTCCATCATTACAACCATATCAACACCCAGAGGAAACCCCTGCAGCACAGGGAAAACATGCAAACTCGGCACACACATGGCCCCAATAGGACTCGAACCCCGGACACGTGAGGCGAACATGTTATACACTAAGCCACCGTGCACCCGTGATGAATAAATGTAAGTTCTGGCATTCATACTGCAACTTCCTGTGTGGCAGAGATATGTACATTTTCCCCTTCCTAAGTGTCATCTACTGTCCCAGTGCCATCATCATAAGTGTTGGCATTATAGATATATAAATGCTAAAATCTAAGACTGTATTAAATATTCTAATAGACTTTTAAAAAAATGTGGAGTGTGACAAATCTTTGTTAGTGTTTTTCTAACTCTTTGCAAGCACATTGGCTGCTTTAGGGTGAAATGCATTTTTTTGTACCTTGTACCTAAACATCGGGCATTAGATGTCCATAAAGATGATTAAAATATATCACACTAACATAACCTTTTGGGTTGTATGAGTACAACAGGATGCTGCAAGGGCTGTGTAATAGTCTTCCAACCTTTATGCGGATAATGTTGCAAATATTTGTGGATCAAAACATCCTTAGTTTACTCTGCTACCTTGATGATATTTTGGTATTTGCTCATACTCATATATTTCCTTGCACTGAATATTTGGAGATGATCTCAGGGCTCACAACCTGAAGGTGGCTCCGCTAAAAAATTCCACTATTCACAGAAGTCATTAAAGTTTCTGAACCTGACAAGGTTCAAGGCAGGCATGAGTACATTGGTCTGCATCCAGAGAGAGTGCAATATGTTTTTCACTGGTCAGCTGATCCTGCTGAAGGTGCTTGTGAAGCTGGAGAGATATTATGTGACTGTGATATGGCTCTTGTTAAGACCCTTGGCACTCGTTAAAGTGTGGTAATGATCTATGTATTCACACTCTGCTGTTACCCAAATTGACAGATAGCTTAATTATAGGGTTATGTTATGGTCTTTTTTCCCCACACCAGCATTAGGTTACATGTAGAAGTGAAGCATTTGCAAAATATGTAATTATGCATCTTTAAAGCTTATTAATTGGCCATATGTACAAAAAAATTTTTTTTTTAAGTACAACTTATTTTTAACACAGGCTATTGTGTTTTTATATTAATTTTGCAAGTGATATGAGAGGTCAGATTGCATAAAAACTAGCTATTTTTTAAACAGTAGGTAATATTTTAACTTTCTCCCACTTTAGCATGCACCCTTACCTGTAACATACTGTCCTATATTCAGTATCGAAATGTGTTTTCTTTTCATTTAGCTGTCTGTGCAATGACCAAACTGCAAACTGCTTACATAAGATTTGTTGCACAAACATTGGACTTAAAAGGGAAGCAAAGGCTACTGATCGTGATAATATATAAAGTATCATGTAGCTACTGTATATCTTTAATTTCTGGTGTTTACTTGCAACAAAAACTGCTGATAACTTCCCCCAGGATAGTTTGAGTGTGTGCCATATGCAGATAATAACAAAGAAAGCAAATCTAATAGCAACAACTACTGGAACAACAACAACAAAAAGTTGTCACTGTGTTCCATGCCATGATAAAGTTACACTACACAATTTGAAATCATCCTAAGGTGGTAGATTAATTAAAAATCAACCTAAAACTGGTTTCATACTCTTCTTGTTTTGGGATTAGCTCCTAGCTAAATGAACAGAAACTAGTGTTATTTTATTATATTTTATACTGTTTGCTTTAATTTGTTTTCCTTTGCTTTCTTGCCTCTTCCTGCTGGTGGAAATGATGTTTATATTGATGAACTGGGGCCTGATATTGATTTGCCATAATTTCTAGTGTGGACATTTTCTGGTCTATTATGCTACACTTGCAGCATATTCCCTTAGCAGCGGTAAACTGGATATATGGACAGGCTGACCTCCACAATATGGAGATAATGAAATATCTTTAATGATCCTTTTGGAAAACTTTTACAGTCAACCTTATAGCCTGCCAACACTTGTACAATAATAATTAATGGTGGCAGCATTGGGATTTTACAGGGCTTTGCTAAAATCTATAACTGCCCATTTGTGATTTGCTTTGCCATGGTAGTGGAACAAACCTGTCTTCCCAAATATGCACAGAAACAGAAATGTAATATGATCGAGTCAAGTGTGTGGCTTTTTTAATGTTTGCTACAAAAAGAAAACTTTCATTTAGGTCACATAATAAGCACGATTAATATAATCATCTGCAGAATACACTCAAAAGATAATTTTAAATGTACAATCAGCAAATAAAGGGCATACATTTTGGAAATCCTGAAAAGGGGTGCAAATACTGTATGTCCGAACATCTGACAGTATCCTTCATTCTTCTGTGGCTACAGATCATCACCATCAGAACCAAGCAACAGGGAACTTGATAGAGAATGCCAGTATTTTCAAGAGAGCACTTCAAAAGTCTCAATCCTACCAACACAAAAGATGTCATTTCCTTTCGTCATTGTCAAAGACCAAGTTTTGTTTTTCTGAAAACACTCCCACTACCTTCTTTATAAGGAAATAAATTAAAGTGTAAGAAGAAAATATTAGAAGGCGTTTAGATTACACTGACCTAATTTGATGTTGATCGGATGAATTCTCAAGGAGGAGCTCATTAAAATACAAGGCCTAGACATGCTTGTTGCCAGTAGGTGGTGCTATGACTACTATGGATTATTGAGTTATAACAACTTCCTTTTTTATGGTGAAATATCAAAATTTGTGAGAACGCTACGCCCACGCCATGCAGTGAAACCGCAAACGCTTCACAATTTCACATCGTGAATGCCTTTAAATGATAGTGACCCAATATGATGCTGATCTGATGAAATCTCTAGGAGAAATTCATTAATGTACGAAGCCTGGAAATGGCAAAAAACAGAGCAAAAATTTAAAAGCTAAATCAAAATGGCTGACTTCCTGTTGAGTTTAGACATGTTAGACATGTTTACCGAATTTCGTACATGTAGGTGAAACACAGCGCGAGACACAAATGGTTGAAATTTTGTAGCTGGCACTATCGAACCATTTTGCCACAGTCAATTGTGGAACCCCTATCAGATGTAACTTTTCAATGGTTCTGATGCACGTGCAAAGTTTCATGAGATTTCAGCCATGTTTAGGCCCTGTAAAATGTGATTAATTTTGGAATATAATAATAATAATAATAATAATAATAATAATAATAATAATAATAATAACATGTGTGTGCGGAGGTTGCCTTTTCTCCCCGTGCTGCGGGGGTTTCCTCTGGGTACTCCGGTTTCCTCCCCCAGTCCAAAGACATGCGTGGTAGGTTGATTGGCATGTCTAAATTGTCCGTAGTGTATGAATGGGTGAGTGTGTGTGATTGTGCCCTGTGATGGACTGGCACCCTGTCCAGGGTGTACCCCGCCTTGTGCCCGGTGCCCCTTGGGATAGGATCCAGGTTCTACATGACCCTGAAGAAGGAATAAGCGGTAGAAGATGGATGAATGGATAACAATAAATGGAGAAGATCCAATAGGGCTTTGTACCAGTGGTGCTTGGGCCATAATAATAATAATAATAATAATAATAATAATAATAATAATAATAATAATAATAATAAAAGCTGCAAGCAGTGATGAAAGGGTCCTTGCACCCAGATGCATGCTGGGTCTGCTCTGCATTCCAATGGGCACTCCATTCCATTTTTTAGCACTTTTTAGCACTTACATGTAGTTAAGAGTGTTTCACAATGAAAAATGTATCATTTCCTGTTGCCAGCAGGAGGCGCTATTAATGAATCTTGGCATGTAGATGTCTTCATGCCAGGACTTTTATCAAACATATGAAGTTTGGAGCACATTGGACATTATAACAACTTCCTTTTTCATGGCGAAACAGTGAAATTTGTGAGATCTTCATGCCCATGACATGCAGCCAGTACTCAAAAGCTTCACATTGTTTATGCCTTTAGATGAGACTGACCAAATATGGTGCCGATCTGATTAAAGCTCTAGGAGGAGTTTGTTTAAGTATGAGGCCTGGAAATGGCAAAAAATGAAGCAAAATATTAGAGATAAATCAAAATGGCTGACTTCCTGTTCCTGTAGGTGGTGCTATCGGCCCTAATAAATGGAACAGATCCAATAGGGCTTCGTACTAGTGGTGCTCGGGCCCTAATAAACACCAGGAAAACAATAAGGCCCTGCACATCTGGTGTTCGGGACCTAATAATAATTATAATAATAATAACGAATGGAGTAGATCCAATAGGCCTTCGCACCAGCGATGCTCTGACCCTAATAATAATAATAAAGGGAGCTTCACACGAGCGTTACTCAGGCTCTAATAAACAAAGCAGATCCAATAGGTCTTTCCACCAGTGGTGCTTGGGCCCTAATTAAAGCTGCAAGCAGCAATGAATGGGCCCTCGCAACCGGATCCACGGTGCAGCTCTGCCAATAGAACGCTTTTCCATTTTTTCTAAAAAAAACTTTTTTCACTTTTTAGCACTTGAATGTTGTTACGAGTATTATGATGTAAAATGTGTAATTTCCAGTTGGCAGTAGATGGCATTATGACTATAGCTGAATATGAGCCTGTAGATGTGAAGATTAGGCATTGTATGCTTGAGTGATAACTTCTGGTTCATTATCAGTATTAGCATGGTTTAGCACTTTTACTTAGAAACTTAGAGTTTAGAAATTGCTGGTATATTTTAATGTGTTGATAGGAGTGCATCAGTGTAAAACATATCACTTCCTGTTGCGATCTGGTCATGCTATGACTATAAATTTAATATTGGCATGCAGATGTCTTCATGCTATTATTCATATTGTGGCGATCCACCAGCAGCCAATGCACAAGAAAAAAAGGTTGCTCCAGAAACCATGCTCCATCCCCCGCTGGCAAGATTCCCTACACTGGTGGAGGATGTGAGCATGAGCACAGACCCACCCCTTTAAAAAAAGGAGAGAAAAAAGAAAATGGATGCCATGCTACAGCAACTAATGGAGGCCAGCCTCCAGCAGCAGACAATAACGCAGCAGGAATCTGGCTCAGAGCCTACAGGTCACAACCCGGGAGCTGCTGGCCCTGAAAGCAGTGAGCCCTGTGAACGCCCTTCCTCGCCCAGATCCCAGCCTAGAAGCCCGGAGCCTTCTTCCACACTTGACCCCAGAGGACGACATTGAGGCCTTCAAACGGGCCACCCACTGAGAGGGCTGGGTCATTGAAGAGTGACCACGCAACCTCAGTCCACTGGTCTCCGGAGAGGCGCACACAGCTTATTATGCCCTCGCTCCAGAGGATGCAGGGGACTAAAGAGTAGTAAAGAGAGAGATCTTGGCCTGGTGTGGGTGGAGCCCCCGCCAGGCGGCGGTGGAGATCCACTGGTGGAGCTACAGGTTGGGAGCCAAGCCACAGGGACAGATGGACACCCTCCTGTGCCTCACAAAGAGGTGACTCCAGCCAGACCTGTACACAGCCACCAAGGTTGTAAAGAGGGTGGCCGTGGACCAGTTCCTGAGGACTCTGCCACCCACCAAACGTCAGGCTGTGGGAAGGGCAGGGTCCTCCCCATGCTGGACCCACTGCAACAGCCCCAGCGAGTGAAGGAAGCACAAGAGCAACAGCCCTACATGGCTGAGGCGTGGAGGACGCTGGGAAAGATGGTAAGCTGCACACACCCTCTAACCCGCTCTCGTCTATATTCCAACAGGTAAACCTGAAGGGGAACTTTGGGTTGGTACAGAAGGACGGCCGCCTGAAACACTGCCAGGCCCAGGTGCATCAGATAGAACCATATCCCGAGCCCGAGGCTCCCCTCCTCCTTCACCGCCGAAAGGAAATCATGGACCTCCTGGTAGTCTCCAAGACGAAGATGCAGATGCTGATGTACCTGGCCCACACCCACCAGCTCAGGGGCCACCTGGGGGCACGAAATACCCTACAGCAACTAAAAGACCACTTTGTCTGGCTAGGTATGGATGCAGAGGTCAGAGAGCTTCTGCTAACAGTGCCACAGTGCCCCCCAGTGCCAGCGCACTGCCCCCCAGAGGCCCCCGCTGCCCCCGTATCCCTCTGCCCATCATAGGTGTCCACTTCCAGAGGGTCAGCATGGACCTCGGCATGGAGCTGCTTCCCAAATCTTCCCCGGGCCATGAGTATATTCTCGTCATCCTGGATTATGCCTCCCAATACCCTGAGGTGGTGCAGCTATGGGCAGGCGGTGGTCACAGCATGGGAGGCACATCTCAGATACAGCTTTATGAACGGCATTAAACTAGAAATTGCTGCTATAATCAAATAACAATGTATCACCTGGGACACCAGATGACTCACAAAAGTGGAGAGATATGCAATCCATGCGGAGAAGCTCCTATGAGAGGCAAAGGAAAGAAAGATGGAGAAGAGAGGAAGACCAAAAGCATGCAGATGAGGAAGACCCGGGCATCAGAGCTATGGACCAGGATTAAACTGTTACAACTGCAGATAAGTTGGACATTTTGCAAGAGACTGTCCAGAGCAGAATGAACTGACGGGTGGAGCTAAGGGAAGGGTGAGGCCCCTGGGTATAGAAGAGGTGACATCAGACAACCAAACTATCAGTTAGCTCAAAAAAGAACAGGAATATATGCACACACCCATATCCAACATTAATCAGACTGACAATTCACAAATGTCTGAACCAGTCATGACCCTTAACCTTTTAAAGTATAATGCTTCTCCTTTCACACGGTTACCATGTGTATCTCTTGTAATTAATGGGCAAAGTGTCAAATTTTGGTAGAGCAACATATTCAGTAATAAACCACTGAAAATTAAAAGAATCCCCGAAAACGAGTTCATGGTCATTGCGCTCCATGGGTGTAATAGGAAATTCAGTATCTGAATGTATTCAGTATAACGTTTCTCTGAACCGTTAGTTTGTGAATGTGAAAATGGGAAAAGAGTAACCCACCAATTCCTAATTTCATCTTCATATCCAGTCAATCTACTGGGCAGGGACTCAATGTGTGTTTTACACTTAAATTTGATGTCCTCACCACAGGGAATTAAAGTGACTGATGACTCATCTTTGGGAACTCCATTTGTTAGAGAAACAGTGCTCTGTGTTTATCAATTGTCCATGCATAACAAGCCTAGAGCCTGTGCTCATTTGTTGACATTGGCACATGATAAGATGAAGGACAAGTGTGTAGATTTTATGCTGTCCTCTGCCCTTCATTGCACAGTGCAAGTGCATGAAGGATGAGACTTTAATTTTGAGAAAGAATGGTTTATGGATATCCCAGAAAGTGAAGAGCTGTAAATATATTGGTGTGACAAATTTTGTGCATGTTCAGTCAAATTGATTGTCACTCAGTTGTGTGCATTTTTCGTCCCAGAATCAGTGTCTCAAGTCTCATTAGCCAAAATAAACAACAAACAGTAGAAACACATGGGACTCTGGGACAGATTATGTGAGAGTGGGAAAATTACA
Organism: Ameiurus melas; assembly: GCA_012411365.1. Classification (NCBI taxonomy): domain Eukaryota; kingdom Metazoa; phylum Chordata; class Actinopteri; order Siluriformes; family Ictaluridae; genus Ameiurus; species Ameiurus melas. Next base: position 12,578,349 of record CM022780.1, on the reverse strand, counting down.
GATTGGGAACAGAAACCCAACTCCAACATGTGGTGTAGCCTGACGCTGGGAGTTTATAAAAATCCTTTCAGGAAAAGAGGAGGTTAACCGGGATATAATATGTCATGACAAGGGCATGTTTCTGAACTTTGGGACAAGCCCCACACCCCTAGAGATACACCCACAATTGAAGAAGGTGGCTCTCGGGCTGTGGGCCCAAGGGAAAGATGATGAAGCAAACGATCCTGGACGAGTCACGTGACATTATTTGGTTCACTCACTTCCGAGTTGAGCGCTAGCTCAACCACCGTAATCTATCACAGGTGTTTGTAATTTAAGTTAATGACACTTGGTATTTAGGAGCCTGGGTTTACTAAGCATGTTTCTCATTATTGTTAGTTGTTGTGGTTATATTAATTGTATGTTTAAGTTCAATAAATAGTGTTGATCTGCACCTGCATCTGCCTCCAACTACGATCCGTGACAGAATAACGAGCCGCAAATATGGAAGCAGCAGATCATGGAGGAAAGAATGAGAGCGGAGCTGGATCTAGTCTTCTGGGAGAAGCAGAGGACACTGGACGAAGCGCTGGCGTGGCTCACTCAACAGGTCACATGCCAAACACTGCTGCAGCGAGCCAGTGCATGCGCCATGCCACCATCCGCGTTGTTCCTGGAGCGCAACCATCAGCTCGATGAGGAACTGGCTCGGATTGAGCACATGATGGCAGAGCAGATGCAGCTGCAAGCTATGCTACACGCCATGCCACCCCCACGCCCTCTACACCAGCCCCGCCACTGGAGAAGAAGGAGAGCTGTACAGCGCTGCGCACTCCAGCTGAAAGGGTCGTCCTGCTGCCCTGCACAGCCAAGAAAGCTGTTCCGCTGTCCAGCCCAGCCGGAAGGGTTGTCCTGCTGCCCTGCACAGCCGAGGAAGCTGTTCCGCTGTCCAGCCTAGCCGAAAGGGTCGTCCTGCTGCCCTGCAAAGCCGAGGAAGCTGTCCTGCTGCCCTGCCCAGCCAAGTCTCAAGTCCAAGCCACGTCCAAGTCCAAGTCCAAGTCCAGTTTCAAGTTCCGGACGTCCAAGTGCAGTCTCAAGTTCCGGACGTCCAAGTCCAGTCCCAAGTCTCTGCCGTCCAAGGACGTCGCTCCGCTTTCATTCCAGGCATCCAGCGTTTCAGAACCGCCAGGGTCAGCGCCTTCCGTTACAGTTCCCATCCATTTCTGACAAAAATGTTACCATACATGTGTATTACATATCCAAACAAACATATGACACACACACACATGCACGCACAAACACACACGTGTACGCACAGACAAACACATGCATACAAACCTGTTTATAAAAGTCAGGCATCCCTCTATGTTTTATAATACTCTGTACTCTGTCCACGAGTGGAGCTTGGGCCAGCACTAGTGTGAGGGAGACCCAGAAAGCGAGTACGGCAGCATGACAACCCCCGCAGACAGCCAGGGGAACTGGGCAGACGCAGTCACGGTCTGCTGTTAGGCCTGATCTGAGAATGGTCATAAAGCCCAAGCAAGCAAAGAAGAGCGGTCATAAGGGGTCATGAAGGGATGGATCTGGACCCCCAGTGCTACTGTAGGGCCTGCCCTGGCTGAGGCCATCCCATGTTTTCACTCTTCTCTGGTCAGCGGGCTGTCACAGGGCGATGAAAATCTGTTGCATTCTCTGCAACGATATGTGGAATAGTTAACATCACTAAAAGACCATTGGGCAATGTGGAAACTACTGCAAAATGTGTCCCCATGGGTTCTGTCTGCCATAGAAAAGGGTTTCCGGGTCCAGTTCAGAGCTCAACCCCCCCGGTTCAGAGGTGTGCTCACCACAGTTGTCAGCACAGAGCAGAGCCCAATGTTATCTCAGGAAATAAGTTCCCTTTTGGACAAAGGGGCCATAGAACATGTACCTGGTTCCCTAAGGGAGGGAGGTTTTTACAGCCGTTATTTCCTGGACCGCAAAAAAAGTGGGGGTATGTGGCCCATTTTAGATCTCTGTCATCTGAACCGTACTCTTCGGACATACAGGTTCAAGCTCAAACCTATCGTGCCACAGATTCAGTCCAAGGACTGGTTTCTGATGATAGATCTGAAAGACGCATATTTCCACATAGGAATATCGCCCAGTCACAGGAAGTTCCTGAGGTTTGCATTTGGAAAAAGCACATACCAATTTCGGGTTCTTCCCTTTGGGCTAGCTTTATCTCCTCACACAAAGTGCATGGATGCTGCTCTGGCTCCCTTGTGACTCCGGGACATCCGTGTACTAAACTACATGGACGACTGGTTAATTCTAGCACAATCCAGGGAACAGGTGGTTCAACATCGAGATGTTGTTCTTGCCCACATGAGGAGCTTGGGGATCAGGTTGAACCTCAAGAAAAGTATGCTTTCTCCAGTGCAGAGGACAACTTTTCCAAAGGTTATATGGGATTCTATTATGATGAGGGCGTTTCTATCCCCAACACGTGTACAATCGGACCCATCAACTTAGAGCAAGATAAAGGCCATCCCCTCCAGCCTTTATGAGAGGCTGTTGGGCCTTATGGCAGCATCAGCCAACGTCATACCGTTGTGCCTATTGCACATGAGACCGTTTCAGTGGTGGCTGAAAAGTCGGGGGTTTCATCCGAGGATGAAACCTCTGAGAGTAATCAGAGTCACGCAGCGATGCCTACGTGCACTGAGTATTTGGAGGTGCAGTTCCTAGCCTCGGGTCACACTCTCGTCCCCTTACCGCAAGACAATAAGATGCGGGCCGTATTCCAAGCACTGAAATTTTTTCTCCCTCAGTTGAGAGGACACAGTGTGCTAGTTGTGTCAGACACACAGCTGTGGTCTCGCATATCAACCACCAGGAAGGGTTACGTTCATGCCCCCTTTTCAGGCAGGCACAACTAGCCTCCTCTGGGCAGAGGGAAAGTTCTTGTCAGTGAGTGCGATGTACATTCCGGGCAGTCAGAATGTAGGGGCAAATATCTTGTCGAGGCAGGGGCTGAGGCCCGGGGGGTGGAGTCTCCATCCACAAGTGGTATAGTCCATATGGCGGAGGTTGGACAAGCAGAAGTGGATGTGTTCACCTCCGAGGAGATGACACACTGTCTGCTGTGGTCGCCCTCACTCCTCCTGCACCATTGTGGCTAGACGCCATGGTGCACACGTGGCCGAGGTCACATCTATATGCTTTCCCCCCGATTGCTCTGCTCCCGCAAGTTCTAGCGAGAGTTCACCAAGACCATCTACGTCTGCTGCTAGTAGCACTTTATTGGCCAGCTTGAATATGGTTCTCCGAGATAATGTCCCTGCTTGACGGCACTCCTTGGGAGATTCCCATCTGCAGGGACCTACTGTCTCAAGCCGGAAGGCTCATCTATCACCTTCGGCCAGAACTATAGAAACTGTGGGTCTGGCCCCTGAGGGGCACCCGCTCATTTATTCTGGTCTCACAACTGAGGGTGTAGAGACCATGTTAAATGCTAGAGCACCATCCACAAGGAAATTGAATGTGCTCAAGTGGCGGATTTTTGTCTTGTGGTGTGAGGAACGTCAGTTAGACCCAGTGAATTGCACAATAGCTAAAGTCCTGGAGTTCCTACAAGAACGTTTCTCAGCAGGGTTGGCTCCTTCTACAATCTGGGTTTACTTTGCCGCCGTTTCGGCCAGCCACGCCCCTGTTGATGGAGCCTCTGTGGGGCAGCATCCTCTAATTTCGAGGTTCATGCATGGTGTCAGACGGCTGACGCCCATCTGCAGGCCGCAAATAACTTCCTGGGACCTTCTGTGGTCTTGGAAGGTCTGTCAGGGGTCCCATTTGAGCCCTTACAGTCAGCCTCTGAGAAGCTTCTGACTCTAAAGGTAGGTCTTCTGCTGGCCCTGACATATTTCAAGCAAGTGGGAGATCTACAAGCTCTCTCTGTTGCCCCCTCCTGCCTTGACTTCGCTCCTGTACTAGCCAAGGCCTTCCTGTATCCTAGGCTGGATAATATTCCTAAAGTGCCTACATCGGCTGCCCACCCTGTGGTGTTGCAGGCCTTCTACCCTCCTCCGTTCCTCACACCAGAACAAGAGAGGATGCACCTGCTGTGTCCAGTAAGGGCCCTCTGTACTTACGTCCACCTCTCCGGCCAGTGGCGTAAGTCGGAACTGCTGCTGGTCTGCTTTGGTGGCGACAGTAAAGGTGATCTCTACTTGGATAGTGGAAGCAATCTCTATGGCGCACAGTCTCGCCACGCCTCTGGGCATAAGAGCTCATTCCTCTAGGGCGGTTGCCTCCTCGAAGGCTTTGTCCAAAGGGTTTCCTTGCAGGATGTGTATGCGGCTGTAGGGTGGTCTATGCCACACACATTCATTCATTATTACAGCCTGGATATTCATTCCACCCCGGGCTCGTGTGTCTTGCAGTGACCCTCGGGCTTGGGTATTTTTGAACAGGCCGTACCCTCGGTATGACAGAGTGGGTATTCCCGTTCCCATACTGTTATGCTAAATGCAACGTCGAAGTTCCCTTTGAAAGGGAACATTGGGGTTACGCATGTGAACAGGGTTACATGAGAAGGGAACAAAACGTTGCATAGCACTGTCATACCGGGGCAAGCCTGTGAATTGCATCTTCGCCTCAGATAATAGAGGCTGGCAGCGTGGTTCACAGGTGTCATATATATATATATCATGTGACGTGCTTAATTGCCACGTCACCTGATCATGGCAGGCCTATGATCAGGTGACGTGGCAAACGCAACCTTCAGAGATATCCGTCAAAAATCGATGGAGAGAATTAAGAATTTGCAACACACTGTGATGTGGGAACATGAGTGGAATGAAATGAAGAAAAACGACAACCTCGTGCTAAATTTTCTAAAAGACTTTGACTTTCCTGAGCGTTTAAACCTGCGAGATGCTCTTTACGGCGGTCAAACAAACACGTTAAATTTGCATTATGTAGCTCAACCAAATGAGAGAATCGATTATTTCAATTTTACCTCTCTTTACTTATTCGTAAATAAGACAAAGACATACCCGATCGATCACTCTATCATCATTTATCGTGACTTTTGACCTCTGAAATAATACTTCGGTATCATTAGAGCAAAAGTATTACCGCCTAGGTGTCTGTGGGCACCTGCTGTACCATTTCGTGTAAAAATCAAACTCCTCTTTCCTCTACGTAGAACATGCACCGAACATCAGCTAAAACAATGCGATCATATGGATCAGGAGCGAGCATGGGCATCTATCGAAATTGAGAAGGCTGTCGAAAAAGGTTACAAAATTCTAAAAGTTTGAAGTGTTGCACTTTCCTAAAATGTCTGATAAGCTTTTTGCCTTTGTTTATTTATTCATTTACGTATGATTCATTTTCATGTGATTCAATTACATATGATACATTTTCATGTGATTCATATTCATGCATGTGATTCATTTACATGTAATTCATTTTCATGTGATTCAATTACATATGATACATTTTCATGTGATTCATATTCATGCATGTGATTCATTTATATGTAATTCATTTTCATGTGATTCATATTCATGCATGTGATTCTTTTACATGTAATTTGTTTTCATGTGATTCATATTCATGTGATTCATTTACCTTTTCTCCCCTCTCTTCCTCAAATATTTCATTGAGAAATAATAATAATAATAATAATAATAATAATAATAATAATAATAATTAATTAATTAATTAATTAAAAAATAATGATATATATTAATAATCAAAGACTAGACAGATCAAACACGACCTTAATTCGTGATCCTGCCGAGTTTTTACAGTTCATGTTCTTTGATATTTATAATGTGAGTCGTCTTTTTTGAATGAGAAGGTGGCAATGGTACAGTTGTGTTATGCAGATGAGAGATTGATTAAACTGCTAAACAGTAATGTATTCATCTGCATTTTTTAACTACAGCGTATGCTAGGCTTGAGCTTTACAATTTTATGGATCTACAGTGCCTTGCGAAAGTATTAGGCCCCCTTGAACTTTTCAAACTTTTGCCACATTTCAGGCTTCAGACATAAAGATATAAAATTACATTTTTTTGTGAAGAATCACCAACAAGTGGGACACAATTGTGAAGTGGAACGAAATCTATTGGATATTTTAAAAATTTTTAGCAAATAAAAAACTGAAAAGTGGTGCGTGCAAAATTATTCGGCTCCTTTACTTTCAGTGCAGCAAACTCACTCCAGAAGTTCAGCGAGGATCTCTGAATGATCCAATGTTGTCCTAAATGACTGATGGTGATAAATAGAATCCACCTGTGTGTAATCAAGTCTCTGTATAAATGCACCTGCTCTGTGATAGTCGCAGGGTTCTGTTGAAAGCGCAGAGAGCATCATGAAGACCAAGGAACACACCAGGCAGGTCCGTAATACTGTTGTGGAGAAGTTTAAAGCCGGATTTGGATACAAAAAGATTTCCCAAGCTTTAAACATCCCAAGGAGCACTGTGCAAGCGATCATTTTGAAATGGAAGGAGTATCAGACCACTGCAAATCTACCAAGACCTGGCCGTCCCTCTAAACTTTCAGCTCAGACAAGGAGAAGACTGATCAGAGATGCAGCCAAGAGGCCCATGATCACACTGGATGAACTGCAGAGAACTACAGCTGAGGTGGGAGAGTCTGTCCATAGGACAACAATCAGTCGTACACTGCACAAATCTGGCCTTTATGGAAGAGTGGCAAGAAGAAAGCCATTTCTCAAAGATATCCATAAAAAGTCTCGTCTAAAGTTTGCCACAAGCCACCTGGGAGACACACCAAACGTCACACCAAACGTTGAGAAATGCTTTCTTCTTGCCACTCTTTTCAGTGGTCTGATACTCCTTCCATTTCAAGATGATCGCTTGCACAGTGCTCCGTGGGATGTTTAAAGCTTGGGAAATCTTTTTGTATCCAAATCCGGCTTTAAACTTCTCCACAACAGTATTACGGACCTGCCTGGTGTGTTCCTTGCTCTTCATGATGCTCTCTGCGCTTTCAACAGAACCCTGAGACTATCACGGAGCAGGTGCATTTATACAGAGACTTGACAAGGGGGCCGAATACTTTTGCAAGGCACTGTATTGGATCAGTGTTTGTACACAGACACCGATAGCGTCATTTTTAAAAGTAAGGAGGGTGACTGGATGCCGCCCTTAAGCGATTACTTGGGTGGGCTTACCAGCGAATTAGATGATGGCAATCAAATCGTGGAATTTGTAAGCGCAGGTCCTAAATCTTACGGTTACAAAACCATAAAAGGAAAAACAACCATGAAAGCTAAAGGCATTACTTTAAATTGTATTTTGTTTTTGTTAAATTGTACTTTAAATTTCAATTGTAAGATCAGTAGAACAATCAACCTGTACACCAACTACATGGTTCTTTTTAAAACCCTAGAGATAAATTACAGATCAGCATACTGGCTTGTCAAATGTATCTGGGTAACAGCAAGTATTTTTTATAATGCTTTCTCAATGCCATCTCTAGACCTTATGGGTATTTATTTGTTGACCTGAAAGCACAAATGCCAGAAGAACTTTGTCTCCAGTCAGGGTTGTTTCCGGGAGAGAAACACGTTGTGTATGTTCTGAAGAAGAAAAAAAACTTTAAAGTATCGACACCAAATGTCTGAGCGATTAAAAAAACCCTCCCATTGCTGAATTCATTACACAGGTCTCCACCCCGAATGAGGAAGGATATATTACGTGATGCGCCCACAGATCTCATCCTGAGTGTTACAGAACGTAGTGGAGTGGGATGCAGGCTCAGATCAACAGTCTTTATTGATATATTCCCATTCAGTGCAGTCTTCACATGAACACAGGAAACGTATCACGTAGCATAAACATATAAACTAAAAAATATAAAATTCTCCCCGGAACACATCCCAACATAAGAATAATCAAGAGCAGCGTGCTCGGCAACTCAGGCACTTAAATAACCCATGTCAATCAAACAAAGCAAACACACCTGTGTTCAGTTATTGTGAACGCGCACGCTAACCCAGAAGTGCGTGCCCAGCCCAAAGGCCCTTCAAATGAAGCGCCACAGCGGCCTCTGGCGGCCGTGGCGTGACATAAGCCCCCTCCAAAGAACACCCCCCCCCCCCCGAAGGGGGATCCCGGGCACCCGTACCAACTGTCTCTCGCTGCCTTGAGAAGAGAGGCAACCTCCCTCGGGCAGCAGATGTGCAGGGCAACCCCTCCACCGGGGTTGAAAGTCGAGGCACCACCCCCGCCGGTACTGGTACTTGATCAAGGAAAGAGTTCGTAGTCTGGAGGGTTTCCGTACTAGTCAAAAAGTTCTCCTGTGTTTTCGTCATTAAGGCATAACGCTAACCAGTTCTCACCCGGCATGTGTCTCGGATGTGAGTTTAAGAAGAATAAAGCAGGAAACTTTCTCAGTGTACGTGTAGGGAGCTCGTCACAGGCCATCACACCATGATATATTTGATCCATTTCAGGACAACGTCTCATAACCTCCGTTAGTCCTCTGGTATCCATGAGTTACTGGTAATCGATGAGCATGTTTCTTTATATGTTTATTTCTAGAATGCTGTCGAAACTGGCGTACACGATTAGATTCACTGTGCTCAGTAGCGGTTGACGAAATCTGAGTGCCAATCGCATATTTCCCGATTTTATTAATGACAAATTTTGCCCACAATCGTCATCAGGATTCAAGTTGAATATGAATAAAGTATATCCGTTCAGGTACTCTTATCTGTTTAATGACAAAGCCTGATTTTTCAGCTGCTTTCCTGATGCTAAAATTAAAGAAAGGGACCACGTTTCCGGAATGAAAAACAGGTTGAAAGGGTTTTGCAGGATATTGCATACCGTCCATGTACTGCGCTATAAACTCTGCATTGTAATGTTTCAAATTAAAAGGGTTTTATTGTACGACCTGCTGAAGGCATCGTTGTCTACCAACCCAAAGATAATGGTTTATCTTTGGGTTGGAAAATGGCCGAGGAAAAGGTTCTCTTGTGAACAAATGCGGCTCCCTGCAGCTAGACTGAAGGTCTTCAAACAGACCCTTTCGATCGGGTACTTGGCTGTGGTGCTGAGAAGTGCTTGTCCATGACCAATTTTTACAGATGGTGAGACGATTACTTTCATCACAAAAAGAGAAGTGTTGAGTATTTTCAGAGTGAAATTTGCATTTCCTTCCTTCATCAAACAGAATTCAACTTTGCTGCAAACCATTTTAATCCTCAAATCGATACCGTTCAGTAAAAGTTTATACTGAAAAAATATATCCGAGTGAATGTGTCCAATCAGGTCGAAGGTGTTGCTTTCAGCACTGAAACTGGCCTATTTTTTGAGAACTTCGTTTCGGCCGTCTGGGTCTGTGGCATCCATATGCCAAGCTGTGTCTTTGTAGAATAGCCCGGTGCAAAATTGTGTTTCCAGTGTATGTTTCCATAGTTGAGAAGACTTTCAAATTTAGCGCGTATGGGTATGTACAGCTAGATTGAGAAATAAGACGATCCCCGAGCATGACATCCACTTTTGAAAAAGTGAGGCTACGGGGTAGTTAACGACCTCAACCTTTGCATCATTAGCTATATTGGAACCGTCGGGGTTCACGATTTTACAGGCCAGATGTAAAAAAAGTGTTGTTCAATTCGAGGTAATCCTCCCTGTTTCCAGCCACGTAGAACTCCAGAGGTCCGTTGTCCGTAAGAGCGGAAAGTGGAGGTATTTCAATATAAGTGTAATTTTTGATACTTATACTTTTTGGGTATAAGGTAATGTGAAAATATCCAATTCTGTCTTGGTACACTCTGAGGATAGACTGTGCAAGAAAGCCATGATGTTAGAAAATGTTCAGCTGATTTCTCTTGTGAGAGATGGAAGGATGCCTGTTGCCTCTCTGCTCTGTCTTTTTCACACTGGTCTTGATTTTAGTAACCTTACGTCTTTTATTAGGAATCACGTGTCGACGTCCTGGGAGCCTTTTAGATTTTTTATGCGCAATCAACGCAAGTCCCGATCCATCTTGATTCTGAGCTTGTGTCTTGCTCATAATGTTGCTGAATACGTCGCTTACGAACCCTTTAGCCGTTGTTTTTAAATGAGGTTTTGCAATAGCAAATCCCCTTTTGAGGAACGGAAACGCCATCCTAAAAAGACCCTTGAACAGTCCTTCAAGCCCCGACCCATACTATATTGATAATGTGGTTCTTGGTGAGAGGTACATAATGCAGTTTATCATAAGTAATTGTGACGACTTTGTTGTTTTCACCCGTTATATGTATGCATCTCAGTAACGGGGCAAAACTGTCACCAACTCTTGATACTTGATAACTTCTGTATATACATACATCGTATAAAAGCCTGCGTGAATATCAGCAGATTTAGGCGCATCTGGTTCTCGGGCCATTATCGGAACACTGGGGTTCATACCGACCATATATGCTAATTTTCTATTAGCTTTGAAGGTAAAATGTTTTTGGGATACGATGCGTATTTTATTTTTCATAGGGTTATAGAATAGCTCTATTCTGAGTTCTAATTTCTTTATGTTGTTGTTGATTTCACTAACCACTTCTTATAATACTTTTATAATATCCTGGAGGGATATTAAAGTTACTGTTTTGTGTTCTCTTTCCATCCCTCTGAATAACATGACACAGACTGTCTTCCTCTGTTAATGAGTACCATCTCTGGATATATTGAACCTCCGCGAGCGAGACTTCCCATATTCTGTTCAAATCGATTGGTTTGGCGAATTTAGTAGTGTAGTGCGTGATCTTATTATAAGGGTAAATATCCAAAAACGCGTTGCTTGGAAGGGTCACAAAGAATCGACACTCATCCATGGTTTAATGAATATAGTTTCAGTTTTGTTCACAAAGATTCTTTTGTTATGTTAACACCGTCTTCGACAGGAACCCAGGAATTAAATTTATCGGGCCAACACACCCATTTCACCAAGCAGACTTTTTTCTGGTTTCGGGTTTTTTCAGTAACTCGGGTTCATAAAATGTTCCCTCAATTTTTTCATCATCATAGTCTTTATATATTTATAATTTATTTATTAATCCGTAAAGTTTTGCTCGTATCCTTTCTCAAACTGTCTTTTTAAACTGGAAATTTTAACGATATCACCAACTTTAAACTTGAATTTTAGTTCCTTTAATTTAGGTGATAACAGTCCGTAGAGGGTTTTATTCACAAGCCATATTGCTTGTTGATGCTCAGAATACTTTGACTCGATATATATTCAGACTCATTGATATAGCTGTCTATTTTTAATCTGGAACTGTATCATCCAAGTGATCCTACCATCTGAAAATGATGGACATTCATTTTCCTCTCTTCTCTGTCCCCCTCCTCCCCCTTCCCCTACCTCTCTCACTGTTGATGACTTTGCAACTTTCTTTTCCAGCAAGGTTACATCAATCAGGAACCAGTTCTCAACCCCAGACATGCATAGACTGACTCCTCCTCCACGTAACTCCCAACTGACTTCCTTCTCTCCCCTCTCAGAGACTGAGGTCCCTAAACTCCTCCTCTCTAGCCGTCCCACAACCTGTCCCCTTGACCCTATCCCTTCTCACCTTCTTCACTCCATCTCTCCCACACTATTACCTGCACTTACACACATCTTTAACACATCGCTCTCTACTGGCACATACCCTACCTCATTTAAGCAAGCCCGGGTTTCCCCACTGCTTAAAAAACCATCACTCAACCCAGCTATAGTTGACAACTACAGACCTGTTTCCCTCCTCGCCTTTCTTCCCAAAACTCTTGAAAGAGTCGTTTTTAATCAACTCTACAATTTTCTCACACAGAACAACCTCCTAGACACCAAGCGGTCCACGGAGACTGCTCTGCTTTCCGTCACTGAAGCCTTACGACATGCAAGAGCAACCTCTAGATCATCTATCCTCATCCTACTTGACCTCTCTGCTGCTTTCGACACTGTGAACCATCAGATCCTCCTGTCAACTCTCTCCAACCTGGGCATCACTGGAACGGTTCTACGCTGGGTGGAATCCTATCTTTCGGACAGATCCTTCAAGGTAATCATGGAGCGGAGGTATTTCTGAAACTCAGCAACTCACAACTGGAGTTCTACAGGGGTCAGTTCTGGGTCCACTCCTCTTTTCCATCTACACTACATCTCTCGGTCAGGTGATTGAGTCTCATGGTTTTTCCTATCACTGTTATGCTGATGACACCCAGCTCTATTTGTCCTTCCAGCCTGATGATCCATCTGTCTTTGCACGCATCTCTTCTTGCCTGTCAGACATCTCGGTCTGGATGAAGGAGCACCATCTTCAAAAAAATCTGAGCTTCTCGTCATCCTAGCCTATCCCTCAATCAACCAGAACTTCACTGTACAGCTTAGTTCACTTACACTCATGCCAACCAGGACGTCCAGGAACCTTGGGGTGATTCTTGATGACGGCTTGACCTTTACAGACCACATCTCAGCAACTTCAAGGTCCTGTAGGTTCATCCTGTACAACATCAAGAAAATCCGACCATACCTCACCAAACAGTCTACACAGATACTAGTCCAGGCTCTGGTCATCTCTAAACTGGACTACTGCAACTCACTTCTTTTAGGCCTCCCAGCCAGCTCCATCAAACTCCTTCAGACGATTCAGAATGCTGCAGCGCGCATTATCTTCAACCAGCCCAAGACAACCCATGTCACACCCCTCTTCATCTCCCTCCACTGGCTTCCTGTAGCTGCCCGCATCAAGTTCAAGGCCTTGATGCTCACCTACAAGACCTTGTCAGGAACAACACCCTCCTACCTCAACTCTCTCCTGAAGGCATACATTCCCTGTCGCAATCTACGATCGACTAGCGACCGACATTTAGTAGTTCCCACTCAGCATGGCATAAAGTCCCTTTCCAGAACCTTCACGCTTACCATTCCCCAGTGGTGGAATGCACTTCCGATCTTAATCCGGACTGCAGAATCTCTCACTATCTTCAAAAAACAGCTAAAGACCCACCTCTTCCGTGAACACCTAATCAACTCCTGGGGAAAAAAAACAACCCCACACACAACGCACTTACACCTCTACTCTGTGCACTTTGTTTCTTCTGGTATTCAATTAATGGATCTTGTATAGTAGCACTACTTGTATTGTTCACTGCTTGATATATCGCTTTGCTTATTTGTAAGTCGCTTTGGATAAAAGCGTCTGCTAAGTGAATGAATGTAAATGTAAATGTAAATGATTTGCCACAGTTCCATGGGTTATAAACTTCTTGATTATATTGCGCACAGTGGACAAAGGAACCTTAAGAACTCTGGAGATTGACTTGTAACCTTGAGATTGATATTTTTCCACAATTTTGCTTCTTAAGTCCTCAGACAATTCTCGACTCTTCTTTCTCTTCTCCATGCTTGGTGTGACACAAAGGTTGAGCCAACTTTTATACACTCTAACTGGCTTCAGTTTTGATTTCTATATTGCCTGCACCTGTTACTTGCCACAAGTAAGTTTAAATGAACATCACATGCTTGAAATGAAATTATTTACCCACAGGTTTAATAGGGTGCCAATGATTTTGTCCAGTCCATTTTGGGAGTTTTGTGTAAAATGATTGTCTTTTTTCTTCTGCTTTTTGTGCTGTTCCAATGCACTTAAAGGTAATAAACATGTGTATACCAAAACATTTGTCATTGCAACACTTTTCTGTGAGAAATGGTGCATTTTCTGGAAAAGTTCCAGGGGTGCCAATAATTTCGTCCATGACTGTAGGTGTCTATTAAGTGAGGTCACAAGAAAATGGTGTGACCTTGAAATGGTGGAGGAAAAAAAGGAAGCACACTAGGCATGTCAGACAGGGAAACTGCTATTTTTAAAAATAGTTTTAAGTGTCTTGTCCAATGTGTACAATGTTAAAATAAGATACAGTTGCAAATGAAAAAGATTCATAAGCCAGTATTAATTCTCTGAAGAAAATCATACCAGTCTTTGAACATTCTTTCACTAATAAGCGAGCACTAAATAGTCAGCTGAAGCATTTTTTTATTGCTATGCACAGACAGACCAGCCTGTACATCATATGTACAGCAGCATTTCCTTTGTCATAAATGTTGGCTCACTTTCTTTTATTTTACATATTTTTTGATTAATACCAATAATATAGATGACTGGTTTTCACAAAATGTTCTCAATGGTTCACTTAGTCCCTGACCTAGAGAACTACCACGAGGACGTGTTTTTCAATACAGACTACAAGGCAGTTTTAGTCAAAGCAAATCAAAGTCAAGTCAAAGTCAAAGCAAGGCAAAGCATTTTAAACTCTGCAATATAATCTGTATATTAAAATACAGTAATCTTAGCAATTAAGCATATTATATGATCTGAAGTTGATTAAATCAAGGTTTATTTAGGCTACTAATGCACAAATTTGCATAAGTGGAATATTAACTTTTTCCAAACTTACAGGATTTATGAATGATTTACCTATATCCAACTTGATAAATGAGGCCCATTGTGATTAAAGTAAGTGTTCAATTACTATAACTATAGCTCATTATTCAGACTTACTGCCTACAAATTTGCTATTGCATGAGGTGCAAATTGCACTTTAAAAGCCAATGTGAAGTGATGATAAAGTTCACATAATAAGCTGTCAAACAGCTAGTGAGTAAATATTAGATTCCGTAATGAAAATCATGTAGGCTCCATCAGTAAAAGTTCTTGTTAAATAAAGACTCTTGCGTCAGAACAAGTAAACAGTGCTGAGGGTATTAATATGACTGATATGCCATTTCATTACTTATTGAATTTAAAGAAAAGCCTGCTGGATATGGAAGCAATTACATTGTATTCCATTTTTCTTGTACTTGACTGTGTTCCATAACATTTAGAAAATTGTGTCACAAAAGTCCTATTTAATGTGATGAATTTCTTTGTTGGATGTTAGGAAGACATATGTATTCCTGACATATATGCTTTGACAAGGATCACAAAAGTAGCCCAGTTGTCAACCAGTATATTCTTCTATGTATTTATCTATGTAGTTTTCCTAAATAGCAATTTATAGGCCAAAAAGTCTTTCTTGTTACACATTCTGCAGGAAAACCATGCAGTTAGCAACACTACCAATAAAGCTTTGAGCAACATCAGTGGTGCTTGTTTAAAAAAATTACAGTCTCATCTGAAAGTATCAGGATGGAAAGACCAATTCTATTGTTTTTGCTATACATTGAACACATTTGGGTTTAGGGTCAAAATATGAATATGAGATGATAGACCAGAATTTCAGATTTAATTTCCTGATATTTACAACTAAATGTGTTTAACAACTTAAAATATGGCACCGCTGGTGGCAGACCACACAATTTTTATGTGAGCAAATGTACTGGAACAGATAAACCTACATCAAGCCGGCAACCTGCTGACATAACCACATTGTTGCATTTTACTTTTGTTATGCTTTTCCAGACTTATGCCACAGCTTCTTAAAGTTGATGTTTGTGTTGGGGGGTTTCTCTCTTCAGTCTTCACTTCAGGATGTGAAATGCATCCTTGATTGGGTAAAGGTCTGGTGATTAACTTAGTGGAAAACCTTCCACTTTTTCACCCGATGAAATCCATTTTGTTGGCAGTATGTTTCCTTTCAAAGGGAACGAGACGTTGCATTTAGCATAACAGTATGTGAGCGCCTTGCGCACGTGACCGGTATCTGCAGCTTGTGTAAAATCATGCCTCTACTTATAGGCCTGCCATGATCAGGTGACGTGGCAATTAAGCGCGTCGCATGATATATATATGGCACCTGTG
The DNA here is from genome assembly GCA_012411365.1 of Ameiurus melas. Taxonomy (NCBI): domain Eukaryota; kingdom Metazoa; phylum Chordata; class Actinopteri; order Siluriformes; family Ictaluridae; genus Ameiurus; species Ameiurus melas. The sequence goes on along the minus strand of CM022780.1, from coordinate 12,562,581 downwards.
AACCACGCCGCCAGCCTTATTATCTTCAGCGAGATTGCATGTCTGTTGTTTGTGTGACAAAAATGCTTCATTTCTACTCTATATTTTCTTAAAATCTCTGAACGTTTCTATCCCTTTTTTAAAGAAAAAGAGAGGTAACTAATGAGCGAGCGAAGTGTTTAGGAGTGTAGTATGCAATGGCAGCCTCGAGAGGCTGCGCATGGTAACGCTACATTAAGCAGCTCGACTCGCGACTCGAAAAAAAACGGAAGCCGAAGCAAGTCGGGTTTTAGAGCCTCACGGATCTGGATTTTGGAGTTTGCGCCGCGACTCCTCCTGTCGCTATGGAAAGCCAAAAGGGTAATAATTCCTCTCTGACTCCGAGCAGTTAGAAGGATGTGTTAAAAACTGAGAGCAGCATATAAAGAGCTGCTTGAAATGATTACCCAGTGAAAGTTAATCCCTCACACTGCAGAAAATCCCCTGTCTTCCAGTTATGACAAAATCTCAGGCTTCTGGGGGGAAACCACACTTAAGCCATATTCATAACCCCACGATGTTGGATCATTTGGCCATTGTGGGAATGAACGGCATGGCTATTTAGCTATGCCCAAGGTGGAGGAGGCGCTTCCTAGCTAATGTACCTCTCTCCACCGACCACCGGTAATTACGGGGGCCGGCTTGCATCCAAGGTGGCTTCGGTGGGCAAGCCTATGCAGTAGTAGTCTTGCTTGTGGGTCACTGCTGACAATGACAGGGTTGCAGGCCTACCAAGCAGACCTGCTGAGTGAGCTCGACAAATCGAGCTCACCCGGGCATCCATGAGTGGATTCTGGGCCAGCACTAGTGTGAGAGAGACCCAGAAGGCAAGTATGGCAGCCCGCCACCCCCCCCACAGACAGGCAGGGGAACCGGGCAGCCAAAGTCGCGATCTGCTGTTAGGCCTGATCTGAGAATGGTCATAAAGGCCAAGCAAGCAAAGAAGAGCAGTCCTGAGGGGCTGTGGAGGGATGTATTTTGGGGACATGAGGTTCTTAGGGCAGGTAGCCCCCAGTGCTACTGTAGGGCCTCCCCTAGCCAAGGTGGTCCCCAAGTTTTCATGTTCCCTGGTCAGCGAGCTGTCACAGGGCAACGAAAATCTGATGCTTCCCTCCAATAGAATGTGGATTAGGCAACGTCACTAAAAGACCATTAGGCAGCATGCATGCTACTGCCAAATGTGTCTCCATGGGTTCTGTCTACCATAGAAAGGGTTACTGGGTCCAGTTATAGCTCGACCCCCCTGTTCACAGGTGTGCTCACCACAGCAGTCAGCAAAGACCAGAGCCCAACGTTAGTGCAGGAAGTAAGCTCCCTTTTGGACAATGGGGTCTTAGAACATGTACCCCGTTCCCTCAGGGAGGGAGGATTACAGTCTTTATTTCTTGTTCCGCAAAAAAGTGGGCGTATGCGGCCAATTTTAGATCTGCATCATCTGAACCGTACTCTTCAGACATACAGGTTCAGATGTTGATGCTGAAATTTATCGCGCCACAGATCCAGTTCGAGAACGGGTTTGTGGCGATAGATCTAAAAGGTGCATGTTTCCACATAGGAACATCGCTAGCTTTATCCCCTCGCACCTTCACAAAGTGCATGGATGTCACTCTGGCTCCATTAGGACTCCAGGGCATCTGTGTACCAAACTACCTGGATGACTGGTTAATTCTAGCACGATCCAGGGAGCTGGTGGTTCAACATCGAGATGTTGTTCTTGCCTACATGAAGAGCTTGGGACTCAGGTTGAATTTCAGAAAAGGATGCTTTCTCCAGTGCAGAGGACATCTTTTCTAGGGGTTATATTGGATTCTAATATGATGAGGACATGTCTATCCCCAACATGCTTATGGTCCATCCTATCAACATTTAGCAAGATAAAGCTGGGTTTGGACATCCCCTTCAGTCTCTACGAGAGACTGTTTGGCCTTATGGCAGCGGCAGCCAACATCATACCATTGGGCCTGTTACAAATGAGACCATTTCTGTGGTGGCTGAAAACTCTTTTTTTTTTTTGCATACTCTGAGAGTATGCAGTGCCATGCAGTGATGCCAACATGTTCTAAGAATGTGGAGGTGTCCCCGGTTTCAAGCCTCATGTCACACTCTAGGGGCATCTCCTTATTGCAAGAAAGTAATTACAGATGCCTCCCTCACAGGCTGGGGTGCAGTCTTAGATGGCTGACCAGCTTGCAGTCTTTGGAATGGCCCTCTTCTGGAGTGGCATATGAATCACCTAGAGATGTAGGCCGTATTTCTAGCACTGAATTTCTTTCTTCTTCAATTAAAAGTTCACTGCTGTGTTTTGAGAGACAACACCACAGTGGTCTCATATAATCAACCCACCAGTCAAGGTTATGATCAAGCCCCCTGTTCAGTCAGGCGCAACTAATTCTTCTCTGGGCAGAGGGAAGGTTCTTGTCAGTGACTGCGATGTACATTCTGGGAAGCTGGAATGTGGCGGAAGACATTCTGTTAAGGGAGGGGCTGAGGCCTGGGGGTTGTAGGCTCCATCCTTAATTGGTGGAATCCATATGGCGGAGGTTCGTACAAGTGGAAGTGGATCTGTTCATACTTTAATCTGAAATTTAAAAAAAAAATGTCCATGACAAGGTTCCATCCGCAAAGCAGATCTGTCAATCACTATTCAAGAAATTTGGAACCAGATTGATGGAGAATATTGCTTTTCATTAGTGATGATGTGAATTCTCTGAGGCATGGATATCATAAAAGCCTGAAGAGGAGCAACAAAGTATCAGTTTTTTTTGTTTGATTTTTTTGTTTTTTGATGATTCCATGTTTTCCTCTATTTTAAACAATTTAATTTAACTTGTTTGAGTTATGTTTCATGAAGCCAGAATGTTCATCTGTTAAACAAAAATTGTTTTGTCATATCTGTAATTTTTTTAGTTGCTACGAAGTAAATAAGTGTAACATACTGTGAAGGAAGCAAGTGTAGGCAGAGGATAAGCAGACAGAAGAATGAGGCGTGAAGTGTGGTGTATGAAGTCTGCAGCAAACAGTAATCCAAAGCGTGAATCCAGAGTCGTAGTCGTGAGTGAGGCAGAAGTCCAAAAACCAAATACAATACAATATTTTTGTGAGCGTGGTAACAACAAATGTAGAGTAAGGTTTAGCGTTACTTCACACCGCGTTGTTGTTCATCGGGTCTTAAATACCCTAGAGAGGCACGCAGATGTTCGCACTCAGTATTCCGGCAAACTTGAGCGCGGGTGTCACTGGGATGTGTAGTCCACGCCAGCACAACGGCCGCGAGTTCGCCGTGGCGTAACAGAGCCCCCCCTAAAGGGCTCACTCCGGGAGCTGACTCCTTCCGAGGCCTTCCTCTCCTCTGGGGTACCGGTCTGTCTGGATGAGCCGTGTGGAAATTGTCGCACATGTTTGCATCCAGAATGTCTCGGAATGGGATCCAGCATTGATCCTCTGGGCTGTAACTCTCCCAATCTACCAGATATTCCAGTCCCCCTCTCCTGCGTCTGGAATCCAATATCTCCTGCACACAGTATGCTGGGCGACCCTCGATCTCCAATGGGCCCGGTGGGGTATTCTTCGGAACCGTCATGGCTAAAGGCCCCGGTATTACTGGCTTGAGGATGGAGACATGGAACGAGGGGGCGATGCGGCTGTGTTTGGGGAGGTCTAGGCGGTACGTCACCTCATTTACCCATTTCAGGATCCGGAAAGGGCCGGCATACTTGGGCGCTAATTTGCTGCCTGAGTGAGGTGCTTTGAGGTTCATCATAGAAAGCCATACCCTGTCCCCGGCTGATAATCAGGGTGCGCCCTACGATGCCTGTCCGCCTCCCGCTTGGTGATACGAGAGGTTCGTATCAATTGTCGGTGAGCATGCTCCCAGACCAGTTCGCTGCGGCGAAAGCACTCGTCCACAGCCGGGGAGTCAGTAGTGGCGGCGTTCCAGTGGAAGAGCGGCGATTGGTAACCCAAGAAGCACTGGAACGAGGTGAGTTGGGTGGCGGAGTGTCTCAAAGAGTTCTGGGCATATTCCACCCACAAGAGAAAGTGACTCCAGTCTCCGGGCTGGTGGCACAGAACGTTCAGAGGAATCTGACGATTTCCTGATTGGCCGTTGGCTTGCGGGTGGTAACCGGAGGTGAGGTTAACAGTTACCCCCAGTTTCTCCATGAAACTTGCCCAGACTCGAGACGTGAACTGGGGCCCCCTGTCACTCACTATCTCCTCTGGGAGGCCAAAGTAGTGGAAAACCGGCTGGAGCAACAGTTCGGCTGTGGTGAAGGCAGAGGGGAGAGCTGGCAGTGGGATCAGGCGCAGGGACTTAGAAAATCGGTCCACGACCATGAGTATAACTGTGTTGCCTTGTGATTCCTGCAGATCAGTGAGAAAATCCAGAGCTAGGTGGGACCATGGCCGTGTGGGTATGGGAAGTGGCACCAATTTCCCGACAGGTAGAGCACGGGTTGTCTTGGAGCAGGCGCAGGTTGAGCAAGAGGACACCATGCGCTGTATCTCCCTGGGTATGTGGGGCCACCAATATTTCTCGGCGAGCATGTTGTATGTGCGGTGGGCACCCAGATGTTCAGTTGCTTGTGTCGTATGGGCCCAGGTGTCAAGCTCCAGACGGTGGCGTTCTGGCACGAACTGCTTCCCTGGGGGACAGCCCTTGGGGATGCTTGTTCTCGGGAGGCGAGCTAGGGTCCTGTCCAGGGCCCACTTGATGGTGCCCATTACACAGGAGGGGTTTATTATATATTTCTCCCGATCCACCAGGCCTTCGAGAGAGTGGATACGGGACAGTGCATCCGCCTTCATATTCTTGGTCCCCGGACTGTACGACAAGGTGAACTGGAACTGGGAGAAGAACAGAGACCAACATGCTTGGCGAGGTGTGAGCCGCTTAGCCGTCTACAGGTACTCAACATTTTTGTGATCGGTGTAAGTTAGGAACGGATGGTCGGCTCCTTACATCCAGTGTCTCCACTTTTCGAGGGCCAATTTGACGGCCAGGAACTCCCGGATCCCCACATCATAGTTACGTTCTGCCAGAGACAGTCTTCTTGAGAAGAAGGCCATGGGGTGCAACTTGGGTCTGTCTCCAATCCTCTGAGACAGTACTGCCCCCACTCCCCTTTCAGATGCGTCGACCTCCACAATGAATGGTTTGGAGGGATCCGGGTGACGGACGATGGGGGCATTGGTGAACCTCCATTTCAGCCCGTCCAGGGCCTCCTGGGACTGGGTGGAGCAGACGAGGTGCCGAGGTTTCCCCTTCAGGAGGGATGTCAAAGGGTTGCACAATCTTGCTAAAGTCACAGATGAATCGCTGGTAGAAGTTTGCAAAGCCCAGGAATCATTGTAGCTCCTTGACCGTTTTGAACGTGGGCCACTCCACTACCGCCCTCACCTTACTTTGATACATGGCAACTCCCTCTGATGACATACACCAAAAACATTATTGTGCGTTAATAGAGTTCACACTTTTCTGCTTTTACATACATCTGGTGTTCCATCAGACGTGCCAGCACCTGGCGGACCTGTTTAATGTGTTCCTTCAGGGATGTTGAATAGATCAATATGTCATCGATATACGCGATGACATAGTGCCCCAGTAGATCCATCAGGACGTTGTTAATCAGGTTTTGGAACACTGAGGGGGCGTTAGCAAGCCTATATAGCATGACCAAATATTCATAGTGCCCGGAAGTGGTGCTAAAGGCCGTCTTCCACTCATCACCCTCCCTGATGCGGATGAGGTTGTACGCGCTGTGCAAGTCCAGCTTCATGAAGAAGGATGCCGTTCTCAGTTGTTCAAGGGCTGCGGGCACTAGTGGTTGGGAATAACGGTACTTCACGGTCACCTGGTTAAGCCGCCTATAATCAATACATGGTTGCAGCCCCCCCCCCCTTTCTTCTCCACGAAGAAGAGTCCAGCCGAAGCGGGTAACGTGGACGGCCGAATGTACCCCTGCTGCAGTGCCTCCTGTATATAGGCATCCATGGCCCACTGTTCAGCTTGAGAGAGGGGGTACACTTGCCTCCGTGGTGATCTAGTGCCGGGGAGACGGTCTATGGCACAATCATATGCCCAATGGGGAGGTAGATGGACTGTGGCACGGTGACCGGAACTGAGGACAGGGGGCTTTCTACTGTAGTGGCAGCTACCGGAGCTGTGGGGCCTGTCACGCAATGACGTAGTCAGAATGGAGACCATCTGGTGATCTGTTTGGTGGTCCAGGATATCTGAGGATCATGTTGTTCGAGCCACGGTAGACCAAGAATGATGGGGTGATGGGTAGATACCGTGAGATACAGTGAGGGAAAAAAGTATTTGATCCCCTGCTGATTTTGTACGTTTGCCCACTGACAAAGAAATTATCAGTCTATAATTTAATGGTAGATTTATTTGAACAGTGAGAGACAGAATAACAACAAAAAAAAAATCTGAAAAACGCATGTCAAAAATGTTATAAATTGATTTGCATTTTAATGAGAGAAATAAGTATTTGACCCCCTCTCAATCAGAACATTTCTGACTCCCAGGTGTCTTTTATACAGGTAATGAGCTGAGATTAGGAGCACATTCTTAAAGGGAGTGCTCCTAATCTCAGCTTGTTACCTGTATAAAAGACACCTGTCCACAGAAGCGATCAATCAATCAGATTCCAAACTCTCCATCATTACTTTGTCAGTGGGCAAACGTACAAAATCAGCAGGGGATCAAATACTTGTTACCCTCACTGTATAGGACAATGATTTCCTGATGGAGGGCACTGGCTTGCATAGTGATTGGGGCCGTACAACGGGAGATGACCTCGCCTCCTATGGGGGACCCGTCTATTGAATGCACCTCTCGAGGCTGGATCAGGGCTTGACTGGGGATCCCAAGGGTGCATGCTGTCTGCTCATCTATAAAGTTTTTCGCTGCACTTATTTGACCACTTGAGCAGCACCAGTAACACTAAGGAATCAGCATTAGAATATCGGAATGAACTCACCTGGGGATAACGAATTTGGTGGATGGGCCCCTCCTCCGTGGACCGCGTCCTTCGCTGTGGGCACTGGAGAGCCTCTCGGCATCGCTTCTCTCTCTCCTCCTCATGGATCCGTGCCCGACCGAGCTGCATGGGCCGTGGGTGGTAGCACCGTGGGTGGTAGCACCTCAGTATGTATGGGGTTCCACATCGCGGAGCAATTGGTGCGGCGGAGACGAGAGTTAGTTGTTCACCCCGGCACGCTAGTTCCTGGACCAGCTTGGGGTTGAGACCTTGGCGAAAAGCAGTTTTTAATGCTGGCTCATTCCAACCACTCCGTGCAGCTACGGTGCGGAATTCCAGGGCATAATCCACCACATCGCGAGGACCCTGTGCAATCGTGAGGAGTTCCTGCCCAGTCTCCCAACCGTCTGGGGAATGATCAAACACGTGTTGGAAGCATGCAAGAAACTCTGCGACTGCTGGTCTGACCCCTCCTTCTCATGCCCATTTTGCCATAGCCCACTCCAGGGCACGTCCGGAGAGTAGTTCCACGAAATGTGCTAATCGGCGCTCCTCCGGCATCTCCGGGTTGTTTTCAAAAAATAATGTACACTGTAACATGAAACCCTTACATCGTTTGGGCTCACCGGCATAGTGCTCTGGTGTCCGCATGGGCGGATAGTGTACAACCGGTGGAGCAGGGGCAGGTGCTGCGTGCGCAGCCGAAGCTTGTGTGCGGAGAAAAGCAGAACGAAATCCGGTTGCTGTGGGTTGTCTCTCAGTGATGTGGAACTGCTCCAATTGCTCCGTGAGGCATTTAATCCAATCCGTGTGTCCAATCCAGGCCGCCTGCTGCCTCCATGATAGGTGAAGTAATCTGTAACATACCGGGAAGGAGGCAAGCGTGGGCCGAGGATAAGCAGCCAGAAGAATGAGGCATGAAGCGTGGTGTATGAAGTCCGCGGCAAACAGTAATGCAAAGCGTGAATCCAGAGTCGTAGTCGTGAGCAAGGCAGAAGTCCAAAAACCAAATAGGATACAATATTCTTGTGAGCGTGGTAACAGCAAACATAGAGTAAGTTTTAGTGTTACTTCGCGCCGCATTGTTGTTCATCGGGTCTTAAATACCCTTGAGCGGCGTGCAGGTGTTCTCACTCAGTATTCCGGCAAACTTGAGCGCGGGTGTCTCTGGGATGTGTAGTCCGCGCCGGCACAACGGCTGCGAGTTCGTCGTGGCATAACAGTAAGCCAGGTGAGCATCTTCTTAGTTTGGTGATACAATAATTTTTTCCAGGGGTTGTAGTCCAGTACAATGTAAAGAGCTAAAAGAAAATTATTTTCCAGTTCATGACTGATCCTTTGGAATTGTAATTGCAATCTTCATATGTAAAGATACCTTCTAAAAAGTAGTGAAGTATGAGAATAAAGCACCTTTTAGAGAAGAAATATCATGATTAGTTAAAGTATATCACTTGTTAAAGTATGATGCATGACTCTCTGGGAGTGCACAGCTATATGGATGTTATTACACTGCACTCTCTCTATTCTTGCACCAAAGGGACATTTTTAAAGGAGTCCATCCTGGCCTTTAATATATGAATATAAATGAACTGATTATTCTAGCACGAGTGTCTGATGTATTACTTGTAATTTGTCAGATAAAGTATACTCAAGGTTGCAGCTGGAATAAGCCGTGAACTAAGTTTACCAGTATAGCTTAATTTTAATCTTTAATTACTATTGTATTGTGTCAATGAGTATATAATATTTTAAGTAAAATCCAGGCTGCTTCATCGATGTAATGCGTTATGCTTCTTGAGTCACTGCCATTGGGGCATGTGTGCCATGTAACAAAATATCAAATAATTTGACAAAAAAAACAAACAAAAAAAACAATGACAAGCTCTGTCTCAAAGACTTTCTGATCTCATGAACTGTGTCTCAAATTAAAAACTCTGACCTTAAATTGAAAAGTATTTACTAATCTAGAAGATCCAAAAGACTAGTAGAAAGTCAGGCCTTCAGTAGATTTGAAGGCTACATGAAAGATTTTTAAAGTAATAAGACAACTGCAAGAAAAATTAATAACAATAACTTTAGGAACATAAAGTAACAATTAGGACTGCAACTAATGATTATTTTCATAATCAATTAATCAGCCAATTATTTCTTCAGTTAATTGGATGGGGGAAAACCCAAATTTCAATACCATTGATTTATTTAAGATAAAATCCACAATTTTTATATGTGTCTGTGTGTGTGTGTGGGGGGGTTCTCTCTCGCTCTTTCCTTTTTATTATTATTTTTTTTAAAGGGATAGAAAAGTTCTGAGATTTTGAGAAGAGATAGCAAGGAAATGACGCGTCTTTTTGTTTCTTTACACAAACAACCGACCTGCAGTCTTTCACTGAAGATAATAAATGCTGATAGCACGGTTCACAGGTGCCATATTTATATCACGCAACGCACTAAATTGCCACGTCACCTGATCATAGGCATGATTTTACACAAGATACAGATGCTGGTCACGCGTGAGAGGTGCTCCCATAGTGTTATGCTAAACATTCAAAGTTCCCTTTGAAAGAGAACAGGCAAAGAGGTAACTGCATTAATTTGAAACTTTCTCCTTGTTGAGGGATGCAGATCGCTTAAGGTGGAAACAACAGAATTTGGAGAAAGCTGTCTTATCAGTGGACTTCAGGAAGGTTACTTTTCAGATGGCAGGCTCACTAGGATGATACAGTTCCAGATTAAAAATAGACATCGCATCAACCTTTGTTTAGAATTTGACATTCGCATTAGGAAGACAAGCGGGTTATGGAGTTTTGAAAAGAATGCGGGTGTTGGGAGAACTACCAATCTTATCTTGGAAGTATGTGGCTTTAGCAATGGAGATGCTTTTGGGAAAAGAGGAGAGAAGTGTCTGGTAATTGGTTAGGTCAATTGGATTGTTTGATTTGCGCCATTTCCTTTCAGATGCTCTTAGTTTGGCCCGGTTGCTACGCAGAGCTTCTGAGAGCAAAGGACTAGAGGGTGATGTGCGAACAGGTCTGGAGGTTAGGGGGCATATGCTGTCAAGAGAAGATGTTAAGGTGGAATGGAGGAGAAATGTGAGGGGGAAAGGGAGCGAAGATTGCAACGAAAAGAGATGGAAGGAGGAGACAGTGAAGGGGGTGAGGGGAGAGAAATAGAGAACTGGATAAAGAAATGGTCAGAGGTGTGGAGAGGACTAATGAGAAGATTGTGTGTGGTGCAATTACATGTGAGGATGAGGTCAAGCTGTTTGCCGGCTTTGTGGGTTGCTGGTGTGGTGAACTGCTTGAGGTCAAATGTGGGAAGGAGAGCAAGAAAGTCAGCTGCATGTGGCTTGTCTAGATGAATGTTGAAATCACCAAGGACCAGAAGAGGAGTTCCATCATCTGGGATGGTGGACAGTAGCATGTCAAATTCATCGATGAACTTCCCCAGTTGACCTGGAGGATGGTAAACAACAAGAAAGTGCATTTTTGCAGGGTCAGTGACTGTAACAGCATGAAATTCAAAGGAAGTGTATGAGCAAGAGGGAGAAAGACAGGTAAATTTCCATGTTTTGGAGAGAAGCAAACCTGTAACACCCCTTCGTCTGTTGGGGCATGAGGTATGGGAGAAGTTGAAGTTGGAGGCCAGGGCAGCTAGTGTGGCAGTGTTCTCAGCATGGATCCAAGTCTCAGTCAAAGCCAGCACGCTGAGATTAGAGTGGGTTGCAAATGCAGAAATGAAATCTGCCTTGTTGACAGCAGATTGGCAGTTCCATAGTCCGATTGAGAATGAGATGGAACCTGCAGAGGCCGCATTCGGAGAGCGTAGGTTGTCCAAGTTGAGTACGGTTTTGGGAGAGTGCCACCATCTGTGCCTGTGGCAAATAACAGGGATAAACTGATGACACATGTTAATGTGTGTAGACAGTTAAACAGCAAGAAGAATAAAGGGAGAAAAGGTATACTTAGCAGCACGTGTGGTGTCTTGTCGGTGTCCTTGACTCACGCAGGTAGACTCGCAGGGCTGATGCTTCCGCTGACGCTTCCGCCTCAGCGTTTCTTAACTAATAAATAATGATGTGTTTCAGCTGAGCACGCCTCTTTAATTAGCAAAACAAAGAGTAGTCGTGTGAACGAGCGACTCCCGATCGAAACTGAAACTGAGTACCGGAATATGCTTTAATCTAGCAACAAGTATACAGCTCGTAGCAACAAGGAAGCACAGTTACAGCTTCTATCTGACAATCGGTGCTAAAACAAGTTCCAACTAAAAAATCCAGAAACACTTACCACTTACTGTTCGCCTGGGTCAAAAATCTCCCTGGACGTGGACAGAAGAGAAAAATTTATCAAAGAATGCAACACAGCACCGAAGTTTAGTAGTTCCCACTCAGCGAGGCGTAAGGTCCCTTTCCAGAACCTTCACGCATACCGTTCCCCAGTGGTGGAATGCTCTTCCGATCTCAATCCGGACTGCAGAGTCTCTCACTATCTTCAAAAAACAGCTAAAGACCCACCTTTTCCATAAACACCTAACCAACTCCTAAAAAAAAAAAAAATACCCCACACACAATGCACTTACACCTCTACTCTGTACACTTTGCTTCCTCTGGTATTCAATTAATGGATCTTGTATAGTAGCACTACTTGTATTGTTCCCTGCTTGATATATCCCTTTGCTTATTTGTAAGTCGCTTTGGATGAAAGCGTCTGCCAAGTGAATAAATGTAAATGTAACACAGGATAGTTCGAATGGTGGATAAACAACCTCAGTCAACTTCCACGCAAATTCAGGCTGTCCTGCAGACTCAGAGTGCATCAGTGTCAGCTCGAACCATATGTCGTCATCTGAATGAGAAGAAGCGCTATGGCAGAAGACAGAGGAGAACCCCACTTCTGACATAGAGGCATAAAAAAGCCAGACTGCATTTTGCAAAAATGTACCTGAGTAAGCCTCAATCCTTCTGGGAGAACATTTTGTGGACAGATGAGATTAAGGTAGAGCTTTTTGGCATTCTACTGTTTACAGAAAAGAGGCCTACAAAGAAAAGAACACAGTACCTACAGTCAAACATTTTGGAGGTTCAATTATGTTTTGGGGTTGTTTTGCTGCCTTTGGCACTGGGTGCATTGACTGTGTACAAGGAATCATGAAATCTGGAGACTATCAAAAGATTTTGGCCCATAATGTAGGGCCTGGTGTCAGAAAGCTGGGTCTGCGTCAGAGGTCATGGGTGTTTCAGCAGGACAATGACCCGAAACATACCTCAAAAAGTACCCAGAAATGGATGGAGACAAAGTGCTGGAGAATTCTGAAGTGGCCATCACTTAGTCCGGATCTAAATCCCATAGAAAACCTATGGAGAGATCTCAAAATTGCTGTTGCGAGAAGGCACCCTTCAAATCTGAGAGACCTGGAGCAGTTCTCAAAAGAAGAGTGGTCCAAAATTCCAGTTGAGAGGTGTAGGAAGCGTGTTGATGGTTATAGGAAGTGATTGGTTTCAGTTATTTTCTCCAAAGGGTGTGCAACCAAATATTAAGGTGAGGGTGCCAACAATTTTGTCCGACCTAATTTTTGAGTTTTGTGTAAAATTATGTAAAATTTGCCTTTTTTCTTCAGCTTTTTTGTGCTGTTCCAATGCACTTAAAGGTAATAAACATGTGTATACCAAAACATTTGTCATTGCAACACTTTTCTGTGAGAAATGGTGCATTTTCTGAAAAAGTTCCAGGGGTGCCAATAATTTCGTCCATGACTGTATGAGAGTGAGGCCCACACAATTGTTATTTAGACCCTGATAACTAAAAACTAAAAGGAGTAGGTACTTTCTTTTTCCCCATGGCTATATGTTGTTAGCAGTTGTTGGCAATTGCAACTGCACACAGGCACACAACACAAAGGTTGAGCCAAGTTTTATACACTCTAACTGGCTTCAGTTTTGATTTCTATATTGCCTGCACCTGTTACTTGCCACAGGTGAGTTTAAATGAACATCACATACTTGAAATTAAATTATTTACCCACAGTTTTAATAGGGTGCCAATGATTTTGTCCAGTCCATTTTGGGAGTTTTGTGTAAAATTATGTCAAATTTGCCTTTTTTCTTCTGCTTTTTTGTGCTGTTCCAATGCACTTAAAGGTAATAAACATGTGTATACATTTGTCATTGCAACACTTTTCTGTGAGAAATGGTGCATTTTCTGGAAAAGTTCCAGGGGTGCCAATAATTTCGTCCATGACTGTATAAACAAACAAATAACCTCAGGTGACAACAGAAACAAACACACAAAAAAAACATGACAGATTATAATATTTAGCAATTTCCCCAAAAAAAGTAAACCAACATTCAGAAACCAGGTGGGGAAGAAAAAGTGCACCCTATAATTCAGAAAAATGTAGAACCACCTTTAGCAACATTAACTTGAAGTAATCAGTTTTGGTCTCTAAGTCCATTGATGTTTGAGGGCATTTGTTTATGCACAGCTCTCTTAGGTGAGGTCTGAACTTTAACTTGACCATTCCAAAACATTAATATTTGTAATCTTTAACCATTCAGTTGTCGATTTCCTGGTGTGCTTGAGATCATTGTTCTGTTGCATGACTGAATCTCAGCCCAGTTTAAACTGCTTCAGCTGAACAGATGGCCTCACATTTGTCTCAAGAATATTCTGGTATAAAGTGGAGTCCATCGTTGTCCCATCCCGTTGTCCCATCACTCTTCCACCACCATGCTTGTCAATTGGCCTGTGGTGTTTGTGGAGACATGCTATGTTTGGTTTTTGCCAAACAGGGTACTGTGCATGATGACCAAACTTCTCCACCTTGGTCTTATCAGTCCAAAGGATATTGTTCCAGAACAGTTGTGATTTTTTCAGATTAAATGTTGCATACCTAAGTTCTTATTTATATATCTATATCTAATTTCCATGAAAGCCTTACTTGTTTGATCTTTTTCTGATTGTGGTGTCATGAACATAAACATTTAATGTGCTAACAGAGGTCTGTAGGAACATGATGTAGTTATTGGGGTTTTGTTTATAAACGATATGGTTTGACCTTTTTATAAAAATAAAATGGTTTGACCTTGGACTGAATTTGCTGGGATGTCCACAGGGAAAATTAGCAACTGTCTTGAATGATCTCCATTTGTAAACAATTCTTCTCACTGTAGGATGGAAATGGCCTTAAAACCCTTCCCAGACTGATGAACAGCAACAATTACTTTTCTGAGGTAATGGCTGATGTCCTTTCTTCTTGGCATGATGTAGACATGTACCTGAATGCTCCAAAACACCAAACTGCCAAATGTTCTGCTTTTATAAAGGTAGTCACACTTCTTGCCAATTAACTAATATTTTGCATTTCTTTAGTAACACCTGGCTGCTAATTACTGTCTTAATGATTGTGGAACTAGGAAGAGTGCACTTTTTTTTCCCCCACCTGGTATCTGAATGTTGATTTACTGTTGAGGGGAAAATGACATGTTGATAATGTGTTTTTTTGTTTGTTTGTTTTTGTTTTTTGTGTCACCTGGGGTTATTTGCTTGTTTATATAAGTTGGTGAGGACCATCCAACTGTTATTTAGGCACTGATAAATAAAAACTTAGAATTGAAGCTGGATGTACTTTCTTTTCTCCCGTAACTCTAAGTACTTACTTATGTTGTTAGTTTATGGTGTCTGAGTACTTTATTCTTATAATTTATGTTTTTTTCTTTGTTTATGCTTATGAATACATACTTTTTGTTCATATTTATGAGTACAAAGTCAAAAGACATGTAAATATGGAGCTAGTATACGCTATAATAAATAACAAAATCAAAAGTGTCCAGATACTTATTTCCCCTCACTATACAACTGATCCTATATACTGTACATTGCTTCAAAAAAAAAAAGTCAATGTGTTCCATCATGAAAGGAAAATTTGTTTATTTGTGTTTGTAATTACACATAACTACCACAAGGAAGACTGTTCAGTCCAAGGTGTAGTCTGGTTTGAAAGAAATGCAAAACATCAGTAATACATTAGAATCACTGCCACAAATAAATGCTCATGATCTTTTTAAATCAGTTTCAGAAGTCACATACAATGCAAAAAAAAAGAAATAAAGGAAGTTGGGGACCTGTCAAACAGGGCCTGAAATGCACAGTTTTGAATACTGGACCATTTATGCACTACAATATTTTTTATCTAATTTATTTATTTGTTTGTTTGTTTGTTTCTTTTCTTATTTTAGTGAATTAGTAACAGGATGAGTAACATTTAAAATGTTTTCACTACTTACAGCAGTTTAACAGTGTAAATTTTCATTCCAATGTTCCTAAACCACACCCTCCCCCAAAATTCTCTCACTCTATATGGTAATATTGTCATTTTTTTGTAAGTTGCAAGAATGCAACTAATTTTCTTAGAAGATTAAAATATACATTACATTACATGAGAGGGGCGTATTCAAAATGCACCCACATAACCTTACATAAAAAATTACAATATGGAACAACTAAAATGGTGGTGAGATTTTTGAGAGGTAGTCAGTGAGCAAGCTCTAAGCTAGAGAAATGTAGTAATGTTGGAATTCTATCACTTCTATCAGTATGAATTAATGGAGCCATGTATTGATTTGTGAAATGTATAAATACTCTTAAGATTTATTATATACAAGAATGTTTTTCATTATGTCTCTGAATGGAGACATGCCAAAATAGAGTTCTTATACATACTGGCTAAATTGTAAGACTTGTATTTTGTGATTAAAAAAAAAAAAGGATATCGGATAGCAGGGAAAAATCATTTCACTGATGGAAATTTTTTTTCTCCCAAAATTTCCATAATTTTAATTTATCCCCCAAATCATCAAATTCATCAATTTAGTGTGGTTATAAAAGAAAAGGGAAAATAATGAAATGCATACCATCTTTAAAATTCCCAAAACTGCCATCCATAATATATTAGCTAAATTAAATTGGTTAGATTTGCTATCAGATTTTATGTTCTAAATGTCTAAATGTGTACTTGTGAATGTAAATGAGATATGAAACATATCTATTTGCACATTCACAGAAAATAATACAAAATATACTTTTTAATTAACAAAAAAAAATCTCAGACTGTAATAGTAAATATTAGTAAAATAATGAAGAGACATTGTCTGCTGAGACCAGAAATTTCAATTCCTAAAAGACATCAAAACGTTCAAATGTTCTGCTGAATGTATTTGTGAAGATGGTAGTTTGTGATGTCTCTGACTGATCAGTCTCTGATTATCCAGTGTGTCAATGCAGAGATCAGTTCGAGGTATCAGAGTGCACACTACCAGGGCCTTCAGTAGGGGAGATTGCAGAGGATGGGGTCATAGCATCTTGCCACCCCCCATTAGCCTGCAGTAGAAAAAAATAAAGAGAATTCATTAACAAGATTTAGAAGTGAAGTGACATGAAATTGTGAATGTGAGAAGCAAATATGTGTGAGACAACATAGTAATGAGCATATCAAACCAAAGTTCTCCAAAATTATACAAAGTTCCTCCTCAATTCCTTAGACATCAGGTCAAAGCATATGGAAAATGTTACATATCCATGGCAATTATATAACAAATATTTTAACCATTTGAGTGTCTGACTTGAGGGGTGTATGCTTATGAGAAAGCATGATGGGTGTGAACATGCCTGTATACAGTTTATATATAGCCTAGATAAGCATACACTGTGTGAGATACCTCTTCATATGAAATTCCTAAAAAAAAAAATTTTTTAGAGGTTGCAGTCGATTATGCTCTTCTGTGTCAGAAACTGAGTTTCCAGAATAGGTTGATAAATAAATTGAGCTGGCCTTTTTATCCATTTTCTCCATTTTCTGTCTGGTGGAATATTGGTGGGTGTGCATACACACACAAACACACATGCAGACATCTTGTTTTAGTGCTAATGGATTAATGGAGTGAGTGAACCAAGCACTATATCAGTGTGAGAAAGTGGAAAACAGTGAGAGAGTTAGTGCACAAGTGTGATTTGCAAGAGCATGACACTTCTGCACTGCTGCAGGCCACAAAGTCAAATCTCAAGACAGCATGAATATTTGCAATGGATACACTGCCAAACCCAACTGTTGTTAAAACTCACCCATGTATTTTAATTTATAACACAAATTGTAATGTGGATTGCATAATCAAAACCACACACTAAATAGCAGCACTTTAATCCATCTAAACCATACAGTACACCGATTGGCCATAACTTTTAAACCATGTACTAAATATTGTGTAGGTACTCCTTTTGCTGCCAAAACAGTTCTGACCCATAAACGCATTGACTCCACAAGAACTCTTAAGATGTTCATCATATAAAAATATATATATTCTAAAAAAAAATTACAATATGGAACAACTAAAATGGTGGTGAGGTAGTCAGTAAGAGAACCCTATGCTAAATGTAGTAATGCAGGAATTATCAATTCTATCAGTATGAGGGAATGAACCCATGTATTGATTTGTGAAATGTATGAATACTCTATTATATACAAGAATGATTTCATTATGTCTCTGAATGGAGACATGCCAAAATAGAGTTCTTATACATACTGGCTTAATTGTAAGACTTGTATTTTGTGTTAAATAATAATAATAATAAAAAAAAATGTATATCCCAGTGCCATGGTATCAAATTGTATCATCAAGACGTTAGCAGCAGATTCTATCGAAGCTCTGTAAGTTGTGATGTGGGGCCTCCATGGATCAGACTTGTTTGCAGAGATGGGAAGTAACAAAATACTTCATTACTGTAGTTAATGAGATTTTTCTGGTATCAGTACTTTACTTTCACTATTTATTTTTTATGGCCTACCTATCAGCCATAACATTAGCCCTGTGGAGGTCATTGGTGATGTCACTGACTGTTGTTTTTGAGGGTTTTTTTTTTTTTTTACAGCTCTCACAATGTTTCAATCAACTGTTGATAGTTGGTTTCATTCTTTTTCAAGAAATTCCAAATTGTTTCACTGGCTATGTGCACTGTGTCTGATCAATTTTCCCTCTTTTCTCAGCTTCAAAATGGCTCGCATTTCTCCCATAGAAAGCTCTCTGGACTTCATGTAGATTAATCCTCTTTAACAATAATTGTTGTCTTAACAGGTGAAACCCATGGTTTAAACCAAGAGTACACATTAAGAATGTTTAATTGTTTAAATTCTCCATCTAACAGGGCACACCTTGACAACAAGAAATACCTGTTATTCACATGTTCCAATGTTTTTGATCACTCGAAAAATGGGTGGATTCAAACAAAAACATAAGTTGTTGAACTTAGGAAATGAAAGCTGAAATTCTCATCTGTCATGTTCATTTTTTGATTTCAAATCCAAATGTCTTCAATGTATAGCAAAACCAAAATAATTTGCCTTGCCATTCCAATACTTTCAGAGGGGAATTCATATGAATATATGTGGGTGCGCTCCATCAAGTCTGAAATGTCACTAATGTGTGCCCTATGCAGTTTGAAATACATTCAAGATATTTGTGATGTGTCAGAGTTCACTTACATCCAAGCTATGTGGACTGTACATGGAGTTGCCCCCCAGATCATCACTGTATCCTGCTGTCTGACTGATAACATGTCGCAGGGTATCCACCTGCAGAGAACATAACAGGAAGTAAAGCCTATCAAGTTCTGTATCAGGAATACAGGAAATATCAGAAACATATATGATTTGTGCTAACACATTAAACAATCAGGTCTAAACAGTGGAGGGATTAATGGACTGGATGAATCAAATTAAAGGTGGAAACAAAGCAAAAACAAAGAACTAAATTCACTATTTCAATAAAGTGAAATGCAGTCTACTATAAATCTGAATGTTAGCATTTCTTATCATCTGAGAATATGTAAATATATATATATATATATATATATTTATACTTATATATATATATATATATATATATATATATATATATATATATATATATATATATATAACAGAGTGGAACAGGAGAAGTCTGACATACCTGTGCCACTGTGATTATGTAAATTTGTATATAATAATAATAATAATAATAATAATAATAATAATAATAATAATAATAATAATATAATAATAATAATAATAATAATAATAATAATAATAATAATAATAATATCAGTGGTGTGAAAAAGTGTTTGCCCCTTCCTTCATTTTGTTCCTTCTCACCATGTTTGTCACACTTAAGTGTTTTCGAACATCAAACCAATTTAAACAATAGTCAAGGACAACACAAGTAAACACAAAATGCAATTTGTAAATGAAGGTGTTTATTATTAAAGGTGAAAAAAATCCAAACCATCATGGCCCTGTGTGAAAAAGTGATTGCCCCCTTGTTAAAACATACTATAACTGTGGTTGTCCACACCTGAGTTCAATTTCTCTAGCCACACCCAGGCCTGATTATTGCCACACCTGTTCACAATCAAGGCATCACTTAAATAGGAGCTGCTTGACACAGTAAGGTCCACCAGAAGATCCTTAAAAGCTACACATCATGCCGAGACCCAAAGAAATTAAGGAACAATTGAGAAAGAAAGTAATTGAGATCTATCAGTCTGGAAAGGGTTATAAAGCCACTTGGGTTCTGCAGCAGGACAATGATCCTAAACACACCAGCAAGTCCACTACCGAATGGCTGAAGAAAAACAAAATGAAGACTTTGGAGTGGCCTAGCCAAAGTCCTGACCTGAATCCTATTGAGATGTTGTGGTATGACCTTAAAAAGGCCGTTCATGCTCGAAAACCCTCTAATGTAACTGAATTAGGACAATTCTGCAAAGATGAGTGGGCCAAAATTCCTCCAGGACGCTGTAAAAGCCTCATTGCACGTTATCGCAAACGCTTGGTTGCAGTTGTTGCTGCTAAGGTTGGCCCAACCAGTTATTAGGTTTGGGGGCAATCACTTTTTCACACAGGGCCATGATGGTTTGGATTTTTTTTCACCTTTAATAATAAACACCTTCATTTACAAATTGCATTTTGTGTTTACTTGTGTTGTCCTTGACTATTGTTTAAATTGGTTTGATGTTCCGAAACACTTAAGTGTGACAAACATGCAAAGGAACAGGAAATGAGGAAGGGGGCAAACACTTTTTCACACCACTGTATATATATATATATATATATTGTACTTACTAATAGCTAATTATTTTTGTCATCTCATTTCTACAATTTTCTAGGCTACATGGTAAGCACTCTGAATACTATGATGTATCCTATGAAGTAAACTTTACCATTCCTACAGTAGAAAGATGTTATTTCCATGACATGCTAGTTAACTGACTGAGCCACTGATCTGAACTGAGCTAATGAAACTACCTTTCTTTGTTGTCTTTGTTATAACATTTACATCAAGTCATTGCTCAGTTTCTATATATTTTTTTCTAACTAACTCTCTACTATGATTATATTTAAATAAAATATGGAAATGTATTTAAAGTGTATGAATTTGTGCAAAGTGTAGATATATTTTTTTGTAAACAGCATTTCTTTGAAAGCAAGAGCTTTCATACCAAAAACAGACATGGAACTGTATAATGACAAATATTCACATTAATTACATGGAACTGTGTTTTGGAGTCAGTAATATTACATGATGCAGCATGGTAAAATGCAATCATAACATGCCATAAACTAATTAGATTTTTAACAATCATCTGTAACTATATTATCACAGTTCAGAAAACCCTCCTTCCCATTTGAAAATAATTTTCTAATGACAGTGAGATGTATATCAAAGTAAATCAGTTATAGAACAACACAGTTGAACAGAGACAGGAAATAATACAGATGCTTGAAGGAAAGGAAAGTTACATACACTCAATACCAACCCAAGAGCGAAAGTCAGAGCCAAATGCATTTGCAACATCAACTGTAAAATAAGATCTGTTCCAGAGGTGGGATCAATTTATTAACTCTAATGATAATGTGCTTTTATTGGCTATTGTAAGCCAAGATAAAAAAATAATTAATTATAGGGCACTGATGGATTGTTCAAATTGTCTGTCTATGGCCACTCTATGCATCACTTATGAATAATTAATAATCTTTTGCTCAAATGGGACTGAGGAGAGAGCATACAATTCAATGAGATTTGTGAATGTGGTTATCTGTAAATTAGTGTTTTTTTTTTTTTTTTCTAGGCTGCAGTGAGGATGACTTGCTAACTAATAGATTCTCTGTTCTGGCATAAAGCTCCAGTCCCTGTACGTAGAGCCTACCTGTGACTGCACATTGGCTCCGACTTGTGCCCCTTGGTAAGAATCCCCACTCGGATTCTGCATGCTCATGAACATGTTCCCCGTGTTTGGGAGGTTAAAAGAACTTGACGAACCTGGAAAGGAAAAATGTAAGGGTCTAAATGACTTTAGAGATGAAGAAAGATAAGGGGATTTACATACACTCACACACACACACGCGCACACACATACATACATACATACATACATACATACATACATACATACATACATACATACATACATATACATACATACATACTACAGCTATTACCACACCACACATAAAGCTAAAAAAAATGCAAGCAACTAGATTATGGCAAAGGAGAAAAGAACTGACGAAATTGAAGAAAGTAAAGAGATTAAACTGACCAATAGTATGGTCTATACTAAATACTACACAACCTAAGATTCAAATGAACCAACAAATAATACAATTAATATATTAACATCCCACATTAACAGCCCACCCTCCACAGGGTTTCATATCACCTGCTATTCTAAATGACTAGTATATAAGGGATCATGTAGCAATGACAATAAAAACAGATAGATGCTAATGGAAAAGGTCAGTACCAGTAAACATGCTGGTTAAAAGAGTGTTTTTGTTCTCTGCAGAATCCAGCTGAAATTCTTCATCTTTCATCTGGAATCCTGGATGCAAGAAAAAGGTGATCCCTTTAAATCGCTTGCCCACAAAGCCTAAGGGACTCGGCCATATCCGCAACATACTCTTCTGTTCTTTGAGTGGCAGTGGTATGCTGCATCATGGTACTAGTTTTCTATGTATGGAGTATGGTGAAAGGAGACAGTGAGAGTAGTATAGAACCATTTGTTTTTTGTTTTTTTCTCTTTTCAGTATATACACAACAGAGCTTCATCTTGTCTGCTTAACTTTACTTGTCTTGTATGGCATGTATGTTGTGGAAGGCACTATAGTGAAGTGTAATTCTCTAGTCTAAGAGAAGTTGCTATCATATCATCAAGACAAACTTGTGCAAGGGATCAGGAAAGGAAATGGAGAAATAGGGTGGTGATGGTCCAGGTTCAGTAATGCTTACCAGAATTGGGTGTAGTGGGGGAGTTGGTCTGACTGTTCTGCACGGCAGCAGCCACGGCATGTGCTGCATTCACAGCAGTTTTGGCAGCATACAGGTTGGCCTCCTCTTGGAACTTGCCGATGTTCTTCTTGTAACGGATCCTCTTGTTGCCAAACCAGTTAGATACCTGGGGGAGAAAAAGTAAAAAAGGGGGTTGGGAGAGGAGAGGGAAGGGTGTCAGATGTCAAGGTGGACGAGGCACTGTGCACCACACAGTATGATCACTTCAAGCTGTTTCGTTCGGGTCCATCAAGTTGATGGTCCCCAGACTCCTGCAGTAATTTCCGTTTGGCTCACAGACTAATTAAGCGATTATCAGACAGAGCTTGTGCACTATTATGCATGAGAGCATGACATGCTCTCTGTTTGTCTCTAGACAAAACCAACACACCAGAGACTGCTTGTCTTGTGACAGTGAGTTCAGTGCTGCTCTGCCACCAAATCTGCAAATGAAGATGGCAAAGTTTTTTCAAAGATGTAAAGAATCCTTGGTGTGCAATGGGACAAAATTTTCCATTATATAGGTTTTTGGTGAAGTATTCATTTCCCTTCCAAAAATTGTTAGGTTTATGCAGAAATTAAATCTAGTAGTATAATTAGGCAATTTAAATTACATTTTATTAATTTTAATCATGCAATTTTCCTTAGACCTCTTAGAGTTATAGTACAAATATTACAGTAAATAAAGTTTCACAATAAACTATTTCATATAGAAAACATTAGCATCCTCCTACAACAATTACCTCACATTTCTTACAATAGTATAAAAACTGAGCCCACTGAAAACAATAAGATCTCACATGGGCACCAGAAGTGTCAATGCTTGCACTGTAATAACTGTGGAATGATAAAGAGATTATGGGTTGTTTCTTAATAGCCCTATACATTACAGAGGCCTGTCACTATGGCTATTTCTTCTGTCATATTTCTGCACTGACTGGGCCAGGCAGAAAGCCCAAACCACTGTAATGAAGCTTGATTTAATTTTCTCTGCATTTCCTGTTTAATATCTTGAAGAGCTCCAGCCATGCTATGCCAAAGCTAGTAAATTTACATGGCACCTGATCAGTGCTACTCCACCATTTCTAAAACTTTAATATCTAGGCAATTAAAATTAATGACTGCTCAGCCAATATCCACACAGTTGGCAGGAATTTGCTTTGATATCAATTGTTTGATGGGTTTACATAGAGGTTAAACTAACAAGCAAGGTTTAATCAGCTATAATGAATACAATAGCCATCATCCTTTTTTCGCTAATCTGCTTAGAATTAAGAGTCAGGGTACAATTCACATTTAGGTATTAAGCTGTAAACTGTTAGGCTTCTCTGATTATTCAGCCAAATGGAACAATATCTCTTATATTGTGCCTGGGTCATATGTATGGAATTTGAACTTACAAAGAAAAAAGAAAAAAAAAGTAACGAGTAAAAAATATCTAAAGGTAAAGAAGAAAAATATTTGATAAAGAAGAGCTAAATTGTCTAACCAGTGTAAAGGATTACACAACAAGACATAAAACCCTACACATTTGGTGTTCGTTCTTGGTCAATCTTGCTGTGTTTTTTTGTATGTGATTATTTTAAAGGCATTCACGTGTCTACCAGGACACAGTCCACTGAACCTATAGAGTGAAAAAAGGCCAAATCAGTGTTACGGTCCTGTAACATCCAATTTGTTAACATGGTATGCTGAAGAGAAAAGAATCACACATACGAAATTATTTTCCAGACTGACTGGAAATCATTCACTGACAAATCAATATGAATTATCTATATGGAAAAGTATCTGTGTCTTAAGAAATTGTGCAAGAGAGAAGAATGAAATGGCAACAAAAAGATTCACATGTAGTAATTACCGAGTGAATACACACTCTTAAAAATGTTTGTACTATCTAAGTGAAATTATTTAACTCTCCTATTATGTTATGGGTCAATTTGACCCATTACTACACTTGAGATGTCTGAAATACTGGTTAATCTCTCTTTTTCTTTGATTTGTTTTTTACTTTTTACTTTCCTCATTTAGGGTCATGAACTTGTATACAAATATTTATTCTTATGGCTTGTATAAAGCCATAATAAAGGCTTACTGTTTAAAGCTGTTCTTTACTGTTTTACTGTGGAAGTCATTTTGACCCATAATATAATGGATGTAACTTTTTTCTCCATCATAATAGGAGGTTTAAATGGAAATTTATACCAAAACAGCAAATGGTGTTCAGCCATCCTCGAAAAGATAAACACCACATTACACTATATTCACTGCATAAAAGGGCTTCATCCAAAACATGTGTGTATGTGTGTGTGTGTGTGTGTGTGTGTGTGTGTGGTGTGCGTGTGTGAGAGAGTGAGAGAGATACAATCAGACTTTCAATCAACTGATCACTACAGCATGCAACACTGACCACTAGGCTGAATGTCCGAATGGCTGAATGTCCGGTGTTCAAGCAATGTGTTATTTCTGTATTTCTGCAACTCAAACTCGGGTTTGGTTTCCCATTGGGGAGGAAAGCCATTGGGCTTCTAGTAAATAATTCAGCTCACCACCCTCATGCTTGGCTCCATACACTGCTAAAGTTAATGCAAGTGAATAGGATAGGTTTATATACCATCAGATGTATCTAGCTGTTCTTAAGAAACTCATACAACATGACCCACATACGAGGAAAATAAAACTGCCAAAAGTGGATACAGTAGCTGTTGAATAATCAACAACAAATGTTAAATAATTAATAAATAATAAATATTACTGCATTACTTTGCTAACACATTACCTCACCGCTATATTTATAAGCTGACATATTGATAAGCATCACTTGTTTTAACCCCAAGAGAATCATAGTAGAATAAATTAACCTAAGTGTATATTGACAAACATTTTCACTTCTACTCATGCTCACTCTGTCTGCAAAAGACATTAATGATCATCTAAAAAGGCCCTTCTATATAGTGCATGAACAATTATCCATCCATCCATCTTCAACCGCTTATTCCTTCTTCAGGGTCGCGGGGAACCGGGAGCCTTTCCCGGGAAGCATCGGGCACAAGGTGGGGTACACCCTACAGGGTGCCAGTCCATCGCAGGATATCACATAAATCACATAAACACTCACACACTATGGACAATTTAGACACACCAATCAACCGACCATGCATGTCTTTGGACTGGGGGAGGAACCAGAGTACCCAGAGGTACCTCCGCAGCACGGGGAGAACATGCAAACTCCGCACACACATGGCCCCGGCAGGAATCGAACCCCGGACCCCCGGAGGCGTGAGGCAAACAGGCGAACGTGCTAACCACTAAGCCACCATGAGCAGATTTATGCACTTACATGTACAAATGTTTAAATTTCATAATTGTCATAACATTCACGGATATCAATAACAAAAGGAATGTAGCATCCCAATCTCTTTGTTGGTCCAATTTAAGAACAAGAAATGACTTGAAATTTTGAAATGTAAATCACTCATTCATAACTCTTCAATAACCGCTTTATCCTGGTCTAGGTAGTTGTGACTCCGGAGTCTATGCCAGAATTGTCCAAAGCTGAGAAATACAATGGGGGAAATAAGTATTGAAGGTGTCAACATTTTTTTCCAGTAAATATATTTCCAATGTGGCATGAAGTATTAACTCAAGAAATTCAGAAATATAAAGAATTCACAACATCAAAGTCCATAAATAAAGTTATGTGTAATACAGTGGAATGGCACAGGAAAAAAAGTATTGAACACGCTAAGAAAAAGCAGTTCTTAAAGGCAAGGTTAGGCAAGGAACCAGCTGAAATCCGTAAATAATTATACCCCCTATCTGTGCAAATTAAAATCAGCTGGACTAGTAAATTGATAGTCTATAAAAAGGCTTTTCATTACCAAGGTGTCAACCAGTAAACTTCTCCCAAGACCTTCGGAACCTTATTGTTGTGAAACATATTGATGGAATTGGATAGAGACGTATTTCAAAACTTCTGAATCCTCCAGTAAGTACCATTGGGGCCATTATCCCCAAGTGGAAGCAACATCACTCTGCACATGCACACTCATGCACAGAAGCTCCTCAAAAGATTTCTAACCAGGGAGTCAAAGGAATAGTCAGAAGAGTAGCCTAAGAGCCAAGGACCAATCGGAAATAGCT
The DNA here is from genome assembly GCA_012411365.1 of Ameiurus melas. Taxonomy (NCBI): domain Eukaryota; kingdom Metazoa; phylum Chordata; class Actinopteri; order Siluriformes; family Ictaluridae; genus Ameiurus; species Ameiurus melas. The sequence goes on along the minus strand of CM022780.1, from coordinate 12,536,085 downwards.
CTAGAGACACTTGGAGGCGCCATCATCACAGAGATAACAATAGGCAATGCATTCCACTGCTCAGGCTCCCCCCGCAAGACTCCATTATTAAAGAAAAGGCATGTCAAAGCTCGTTTAATGTTTGCTACAACTAATTTGGACAAGCCTATGAAATACTGGGAGAGTGCAGTCTGGTCAGACGAAAGCAAAAGTTTTACTTTTTGACTGACATACTTCACACCATATTTGGAAAAGAAATGACACTGCACATCACCCTAAAAACACTAAACTAACAGTGAAGTTTAGAGGTGGAAGCATCATGGTGTGGGGCTGTTTTTCATCGCATGGTACTGGCAGACTTCATATAATTGAAGGAACGATGAATGGAGCCCTTTACTGGGAGATTTGTGAGAAGAATCTGGTGCCATCCAGCAGGATGATGAAGGTGTTAGAATGGCCCAGTCAATCACCTGACTTGATCCAATTGAACAAGATTTAAAGACAATATGTTTAGAAGAATGGGCCAAAATCACACCTGTGAATGCTGTGGCAAATTAATTTCTTTATACAGGAAGTGTCTTGAAGCTGTCATTACAAACAAAGGTACCTATACTAAGTATGAAATAAATTTCATTTAGCATGTTCAATACATTTTTCCTGTGTCATTCTGCTTTAATACACATAACTTCATTTATGCACTTTAATGTTTGGATTTCTTTATATGTGTGGATTTCTTCAGTTAATACCAAAGTCTGGTGAAAATTTCATGTGAATCGCCTCATTGGAAATATTTTTACTGAACATTTTTTTTGACACGTTCAATATTATTACCATTACTGTAATAGCAACATTCAAATTGCATGGCTTTAGTGCCAAACACTATAGCTAGCTATTAAAGTAATTAAATAATGGCTACTTGCCAAGTGCAATAAACAACAAAACAATAATAATAAAAAAAGAAAAAGAAATAATAAGTTGTAAACGAGGAGAAATTGCTAAACTGCAAAAAATTATGCTGAATATAGTCAAATTGAATTAGTATCTCCTATTATAAGATCGCAATAAACCAAATATTTGATCATTACACATTTCTAGATAATATTTCTAATCTGTAGGCTGTGGTAGCTCAGTGGTTAAGATATTGGGCTACTGATCACAAGGTCATAAGTTCAAATACTAGCAATGCTGAGCTTCCACTGCTGGGCTCTTGAGCAAGGCCATTAACCTTCAAATGCTCAGTTGTACTGTATAAATGAGATAAATGTAAGTTGCTCTGGATAAGGGCATCTGCCATAAATGTAATCTGAAGCTTGAATTAGTCTTGTTATATTGGCAGATTTGTGTAATTTTAAGCATTCATTTCCAGAAATTTTTATATATTTTTTTAAATTCTGCCAATAGAATATGAAAATATTAAGCTTGAAATGTGTAAAATGTGTGTTTTTTTTATCATTTATAATAATCTCATAATAATCAAATTTCCATATTCAAAAAATTTCCCTTAAGTTCTAATTTTGTGCAGTGTACAAAAAAGCAGAGTTTTGCAATGCTTCAGCTTTTAAGCAAGGTGACCATCACAATCCGAGATTTTGTGTAAAATTTACTGAACAGTGAGGGTTACTTTACATTTACTTAAGTGGCTTATAAATAAAATTAGCTAGTAAATAAATAAATGTGTTTTTAGATGTACATTTGTTTGTTATTCAAGTAAATAATGTACATAGAAAAAACATACTTTTGCTCTTCATACTTGCTGCCAGTCAACAGTGTGGACACACTACATAAAATAAAAAATAAAAAACACAGAGGAGATTTTGTAAGACGTTTTTATATGAGAGTACTTGGCCATTGGTTTTCTGAATTAGAGATCCTCAAAATACTGTGCCCTTCAAATCTACTAAATGCTTATAGAATGCGTTCACTGGATCCTCCAGGAAGCTCTTCAACTAAGTTCAAGTGAATTTTGTTAGAGCCACCTTAAATCTTATGTGTTTTGATTGGCTGACTTGTTTCAATGGTACCCCATTTAATGGAGGTGCATAAAGGGAAAGAGTTCTCCAAAAAATAAAAATAAAAATACACAACGGCCGTTAAAACACAAACCACAATGCAACAGTTCCCAGGCACCAACTTTCTAAAGGCAGCATATTTGTGCAACACAGAATAACTGACTATTGATCATAGCACTCAAATACATGAGATATTTTTAATAGACTTAAACACAGGTACCTCTCATTATCACTGTGTAGCAAACATAGAAAATAAACTGGAACATGTAATGAAGGTAGAATTTTGTAGCTAATGTAACCTGATTTAATTAAAAAATCAGTAAGTGGTCTATCACAGGTCAGTGTTTTGTGCTAATGGGTCCTGTATATATGCAATAATTTTTGCAAGACATTTAGTAAAATCAAAAAAGTGTCAGTTCAGGTACATTGCTGGGGATGGTGATTACATCTGTTTGTATTGGGTTTTTATTAATGCACAAAAATGGGTATTTTACATATATACATATATATATATATATATATATATATATACATATATATATATATATATACACATATATATATATATATATATATATAATATATATATATATATATATATATATATATATATATATATATATATATATATATATATATATATATATATATATATATATATAAACAGAACAAGAGTGGAACAGGAGAAGTCTGACATACCTGTGCCACTGTGATGGTGCTTCCCACCCCCTGAAGGCAAAAAAAAATGGCTTTTACAGTATCTGACTCCTCAGTGGCCCTCCACAACCCCCTCCCCACAGAAAAAATAAACATTTACACATGACAAACAATTTCTGTAGAACATGCTGGGACCTGTAGGTTAACATTAGACATTATAAAAGACCACCAATGTGGCTTCATGTGCTAAAACAATTTTTGTCTGTGGGGAAATGGATGAGGGGGGCACAACTGCCTTCAGGTATATGTTAATTTAGTGTTTTTGGAGTGGGACAATCACTTTGGTTGTGACATTTCATCCAACCACTTCTGTTGCTTCATCATTCTTACAAACAGCCACAAACATGCAGAAAGGCACTCACATGGTTACTGAAAGGCATAGCAACTAACAAGGGAATTTACGAACAGTGGTGCACGTGATGCTATGGCTACAGGCTGGTCTTTCCTCAAAATTCAGTGAAACTCAATGATGAGAACAAAGAAAGGGAAGTTTTGGGGTCCAGTATTAAACTCACACTCCCGACCACACCAACCTTCAAATGATTTCCATTCTTATTTAGGCTTCTACATAAATAATATTTTTCTGTTATCAAAATTAGTTACTAATTGATAGCAGTATTGTTTGCATATATTTACTTATTAGGAACACACTGCTTTGGCTTTTGAGATTTCGCTTAGTCATTCCGTCTCTGAACCTTGGTACATCTTTGTTGTCTGTAAGTTTAGGCCATTAGGGAAATAATGGAATGGTAGATCTCACCTGGGATACTGTAATGCTGCACTTTTTAGCCAGTTCTTCTTTGGCTTCTTCACTGGGGTAGGGGTTGCTGAGGTGGGAGTAGAAGTACTCATTCAAGATCTCTGTTGCCTGCTTGCTGAAATTACGTCTTTTTCGTCTGAGATGCAGTGAGGGAAGAAGAGAAGAGGAAAGTAATTATTAAGAATAACATAAATGTGTCAGTTTGAACTGAGATAACTGCACAGGGTCTGACTCAAAGAGCGGAAGGAAAACACACACACACACACGCACACAATTTACTGGACAAGCTTATAATGTGCAATGTTAGTTCCTTACCTGTTTTTTCTCTTTCTTTTGATGGTGGGATTAAAATTAATTTGTGTATATCTCATAAGAATAGAAAAAAAAAAAATACCATCACAGACTGAGTACAACTGAGTACTGCTCTACCACTGTAATCTAGAGTGCCTGCTGATGGCCTCCTATCCAGCAAACACAAATGACTTCATCTAAAATTAAGACTAATCTAAAGTGCTTTTGAAGTGCACAACCTGGCAATGCTCAGGCCATCTGTCGACCACTCTCACGTCTGTCTGTCATTTATTGTATATAATTTCAATAACAAATAGATGTGTATTTGGGGAGTGGTGGGTGCTAGTTCAGATTCACTCTGCAGATCAAACTTAAAATGCTTCATTCAAAAACAGACCTGGCATCAAGGAAGCGAGACCTCAGGATCATGACAGCTTCACAGGTGCTTTGTTTGAGCTGCATCTGGATGGAACTGAACTTGCGATGGATGATGCTGACCATACGCTCAATCTCTTTCGGTGAGATGGGCCGTGTACGTGACTGCTCCCGTAACAGGTTCATCACATGGGTTGTAAATTCGTTACATGCCTGTGATAGGGGTCAGAGAATCTTGATTGCAAATTTTATGACTTGTTTATGAATAGTCGATAGATAATTCTTTAGGTTTGGAAATAAACCAATGGACCTTCAAGCTTTTTACTTTGTTTCAACCACGGTGATTTGGTAATACACTATATGGCCAAAAGCATGTTGACACCGGAGTATTGAACATCCCATTACGAAACCGTGGGCATTGAGTTGTTCCCTCTTAGCTGCTATAACTGCTTTCCATTAGAACATGGCTGTGAGGATTTGTGCCCAGAAGAAATTTGGCAGTGGACCTCACTTTGTGCTCAGGAGCATTGTCATGCTGAAAAACATTTTGGCTAGGCCCCTTCATGCCGGGGAAAGGAAATTTTAATCCTAGAGCATACTGAGACATTCTAAACAATCCTGTGCTCACAACCTTTTGGCAACAGTTTTGGAATACCCCTCATATGGGTGTTACGGTCAGGTGTCTACATTCTTTGGACCATATACTGTAGTGTATTTGATTGTCTAGTGTTGGGGTTTGACATCATTCAGGCATTAACATAAAAGAGAAATATAGATTATGCTATAGATTATTATGCCTTTGATGAATGGTTTAAGCTCTGTCAATACACATGCAACAATAATTATTCACAGAGTTATGTGGCTGAAACTCTATCATCTTGACTGCATTCAGTTGAACTGAGTTTAAAGCATCAACTCTTGAAAAGGAGATAAACAGTTTGTGCTGTTTGTGGCAGAGTTAAGTAATTGAGCTGACTAGTAAATTAAGTAATCTATAAATGAAAGTGCTGAATTGCCATTTTGCATTTGCCCAGCAGGTCTCTAATTTAATTGCATTCCAGAGACAATTAAAAAGGAGCCAGGGACAATGCAACTTGTAGGCTGTTTAAAAAAAAAATGGAATCAATATCATTTACCATCGTGGCTACTGTTAAACAGAATCAAAACAGCTTTTGGTTAAAACAGTACTTCACATCACTTAGTATACACTAAATAGACAAAAGTTAGTGGACACATGACCATCACACCCATATGTGCTCTATGAAAATCCAATTCCATAAGTAATGACCCCTTTACTGTTTACTCTTCTGGGAAGGCTTTCCACTAGATTTTGGAATGTGGAATTTGCCTGTAGGTCAGGCACTAATGTTGAGTAAGGAGGCTTGGTATCCACTAAGCATTCCAGGTCATCCCAAAGGTGTTCATTGGGTTTGAGGTCAGGGCTTTGTGCAGGCAACTCTAGTTCGTTCACTCAGTGGCAAACCATGTCTTCACGAACCTCAATATGTGTAGGGAGACATTGTCACGCTGGAAAATGTTTGGGCTAGGCCCCTTTGATCAGTGACAACCATTTGGGGAAGGCCCACATATGAGTGTGATGGTCAGGTGTCCATAAATGTTTGGGTATTAGTTTAAATTCTATATGTAGTGAACTTTTCATATTAGTCTGATCTAAATTAACTTAACTACAGCTCATGAGTCACTTACTGCTTTTATCACAGGACAAACAAAACCAAAGCTCTCTTTAGGACATTTGTAAAACACCAAACTGAACACTGTAATTTCATATTTGGACAGAAGCTATTCACGCATACCAGCTATAAAACTGCACCAACACAATAGATAAGGTTTCATCAAATTTGGCCCTCAAGATCCTGCAGAGTTTAATTCCAACCCTAATTAAATACACCTGAACAAGCTAACCAAGGACTTCAGGATTACTAGAAAATTACAATTACAGAAATATCAAATGTTCTACATGCACAATATACTTACCTAGGTACCCCCTAAACAAGATTAAGACTGAAACTTAAGCCCTTCAAATTATAAATTGACCCTAAAAGTGGAACTGAGAGCAATCTTGAGTATTATATTTGGATTAAATTCTAAGTCAAAGGAACAAAGATGTGCAAAATGTTTATATATATATATATATATATATATATATATATATATCCACACACACGCACACACACACACACACCCACACCCATGTGCCTTGTAATATGCTCTAGAGAGTTTTTGTTCTGAGGATTTTGAACTATTATGATCCGAGAGATTGAGGTTTCTGTGAAATTTGCTGTGTGCCATGACAAAAAGATGGTCATCATAGTTAAACCAAGAAAAATAACAATAAAATAAATTGGTGGTTTTGCAATGCCAATACATAGAGGTCAAAAAATCACTCAAAAAATTTGCCTTAAGAAAAATATAGTCACACATGGATAGAAAGGTTTTGTTCATTTTATACTCCTTTTTTCCTTTTTCATACTTTTTTTGGAAATAAACTGGATAAATTAATTCTGGCTCTCATTCTTTCTATGATGAAAATATGAAACAATGAAAATCTGAACATACTCTGTTTTTTTTTTGTTTTGTTTTTTAAATACTGTACAAGGCTAGGAGTAGGCAGCCATCTATATCAACTTTCTCACAGCCTCTGAATACTGTAAGTTAAACAGTCATCTCAATATTAATTGAGATGACTCAATTAATGTCCAGACAGCTACTGTGAGACAGCTTATTATTATTATTATTATTATTAATTACAAATCTCAGCTGCTTACAATCTATGAGATCAGACTGTGATAAATGTCACCATAAAACAGGAGATGCTGAATTAGATTTTGCTCTTTGACACCTGCTAAACTAAGCAGTAGCAGAGAGCATCCTGGTTATCTGCTCATATTTGTCAAATACCATGGGCCTACGGTATGACGGTTATGTTTATGACATCCATGCACTGTACCATGCCTGTGATCATATACAGTTCCCACTGAAAGTATTTATATCACTCTAATACTTTGTAGGGGTCTGTACATGTTAAAAGCGTTATAGATGGTCTACTTTTTATGTATGTTCATTATTAGTCAACCACAACTAGTAGGAATTAGGCAATAATACAAACACAAAGGAAATTCATTATCCAACAACTATTCTTTGAGTTGCACAGTGTACGTTCCCTTTCAAAGGGAAATTTGACGTTATGTTTAGCATAACACTATAGGAGCGCGTGAACGGCATGTGAAGCTTTTGTAAAATCATCCCTATTTATAGGCCTGCCATGATCAGGTCACGTGGCAATTAACCTGTGAATCGCGCTATCAGCCTTATTATCTTTAGCAAAAGACTGCATGTCGGTTGTTTGTGTAAAGAAACAAAAAGACACTTAATTTCCTCTCTATCTGTCTCAGGTCCGGGGGATCTCTTATGGATCCGGAAGTTGAGCCAGTCACAAGCGCTGCTCTATCTCTTGCTCTGTCTTCCTAGTCCGACTCTATGCTGGATTTTGGTGCTCACGTCGCCATGACCCCTTCCGCTATGGAAAGCCAAAAAGGAAAAAAGAGGGGGAAAAAACACACACAATAATAATAATAATAATTCCTTTCTGACACCGAGGAGCCAGAAGGATGTGCTAAAAACTGAGAGCAGCATATAAAGAGCTGCTTGAAGTGATTATTAAAGCTGGATGAGCTTTTTTCTCCAAAGTGAAAGTAAATCCCTCACACTGCAGAAAACTCCCCATTCTAACAGAAGTGCATGACAAAATATCAGGCTTCTGGGGGAAAACCATGCATAAGCTGTATTTATAAACCCATGATGTTGGATTATTCGGCCATTGTGGGGAATGAATGGCATTTATGATGCTGAAGGTAGAGGGGGTGCTTGCGAGCTACCTCTCTCCATTGACAGCAGGTAATTAGGGGGGCCTCCTTGGCCATCCAAGCCACCATGTAAGGCCTATGCAGTAGTAGTCTTGCTTGTGGGTCACTGCAGACTGCAATGACAGTGTTGCAGGCCTACCAAGCAGACCTGCTGAGTGAGCTCGACATATAGCAGCATTCAGCCAGTTCCTTCCCTGTTGTGTCGAGTACCCACGGACATCCACGAGTGGAGCCCGGGCCTGCACTAATGCGAGGGAGACACAGAAGGCGAGTATGGCCCTCCAACCCCCACAGGCCACAGTCGCGGCCTGCTACTAGGCCTGATCTGAGAATGGTCATAAAGGCCAAGCAGGCAAAAAAGAGCAGTCCTAGGGGGACATGGAGGGACGTATCAGCGTACAGGATGTTGTTAAGGCAGTTAGCCCCCAGTGCTACTGTAGGCCCTCCCCTAGCCAAGGCTGTCCCAAGTTTTCAGTGTTCTCTGGTCAGCGAGCTGTCACAGGGCAACGGAAATCTGATGCTTTCCCTCAAATAGAATGTGGAATAGTTAATGTCACTTAAGGAACATCTGGCAGCATGGAAACTACTGCTAAATGTGTCTCCATGGGTTCTGTCTACCGTAGAAAAGGTTTACTGGTTCCAGCTTAAAGCTTGACCCCCCGGTTCAGAGGTGTGCTCACCACGGTAGTCAGCACAGACCAGAGCCCGACATTAGCACAGGAAGTAAGCTCCCTTTCGACAAAGGGGCCATAGAACATCTTCCCCATTCCCTGAGGGAGGGAGGTTTTTACAGCCATTATTTCCTGGTCTGCAAAAAATAGAGGATTATGCGGCCAATTTTAGATCTGCATCATCTGAACTATACTCTTTGGACATACAGGTTCAAGATGCTGATGCCCAAATTCATCGTTCAACTGATTCAGTTTGAGGACTGGTTTGTGACAATAGATCGAAAAGGTGCATATTTCCACATAGAAATATCGCTAGCTTTATCCCCTCGCACCTTCACAAAGTGCATGGAAGTCACTCTGGCTCCATTGTGACTCCATGGCATCCGTGTACTAATCTACTGGATGACTGGTTAATTCTAGCACGATCCAGGGAACTGGCGGTTCAACATCGACATGTTGTTCTCGCCCAAATGAAGAGCTTGTGGCTCAGGTTGAACCTCAGAAAAGTATGCTTTCCACAGTGCAGTGGACAACTTTTCTACGATGAGGTCGTTTCTATCCCCAACATGCATAAGGTCAATCCTATCAACACTGAGCAAGATAAAGCTGGTTCTTGGGAGACTATTGTAGCTTATGGGAGTGTCCCTGGAAACTCCTTATGGGAGTTTCGTCCAAGGACAAAACTTCTGAGAGTAATCAGTGTCATGCGGCGATGCCTAAGTGCTCTGAGAATTTGAGTGTCCCTGGTTTCTAGCCTTGGGTCAGACTCTAGGGGTGTCTCCTAATTGCAAGACAGTAATGCCAGACACCTCCCTCACTGGCTGGAGCACTGTCGGGGCGGCGGGGCGGCCAACACCCCCCTGGGGGGAAGCAAAAAAGGCGCGGAAATGTGGGCCATATTTCTAGAACCATATTTCTAGCCATATTCCTTCTTCCTCAATTGAGAGGTCACCATGTGTTTACAGACAACACAGTGGTGGTCTCATATATTGACCACGAGGGAGGATTATGTCCGCACCCTCTGTTCAGGGACGGACAACTAATTCTTCTCTGGGCAAAAGGAAAGTTTGTCAGTGAGAGCAATGTATATTCTGGGAATATGGCGGCAGACATCCTGTTGAGCAGGGGCTGAGGCCCAGGAATTGGCTTCATCCACTAGTGGTGGAGTCCATATGGTGAGGTTTGGCCAAGCGGGACTGCATGTGTTCGCCTCCGAGGAGACAACACACGGCCCTCTGTGGTTTGCCCTCACTCCTCCCAGACAATGAGGGCTGGACGCCATGGTGCACGTGTGGCCAAGATCACATCTCTACGCTTTTCTCCCGATCACTCTGCGTTCTAGCGAAAGTTTGCCAAATCAGTCTATGTCTGCTGCTAGTAGCACCTTATTGGCCAGCTCGAATATGGTTTTCAGAGATAATATCCCTGCCAGATGGCACTCCTTGGGAGATTCCCATTCGCAGGGATCCAATGTAGACCCAGTGAACTGCGCAATAGCTACAATCCTGGAGATCTTCCTGGAGTTCTTGTTTTCTGTATTTAATCCTACTGTGAGTATAAGGTCAAGAGTGTGACCACCATTATGAGTAGGTCTGATTATGCTCTGATTAACCCTACTGAATCTAAGATGGACACAACACCTTGTGACTGCCATTTTGGCCAGCCACGCCCCTGTTGATGGAGCCTCTGTGGGGCAACATCCTCTTACATGCGTGGTATCAGGTGGCTGAGGCCCATCTGCAGGCCGAGCATACCTTCCTGGGACCTTTCTTTGGTCCTGTAAGGTCTGTCAGGTGCCCCATTTGAGCCCTTAAAATGTATCTACTGTCTCAAACTGGAGGGCTGATTTATCACCCTCAGCCAGAGCTATGGAAACTGTGGGTCTGGCCCCTGAAGGGCACCAGCTCATAGATTGTGGTCTCACAACTGAGGTTGTGGAGACCATAAACTTTAGAGCACCATCCACAAGGAAATTGTACTCACTCAAGTGGCAGCTTTTTGTCTTATGGTGTGAGGAACGTCAGCTAGATCCAGTAAACTGCACAATAGCTACAGTCCTGGAGTTCTTACAAGAATGTTTCTCAGCGGGGTGGGCTACGTCTAAATTCAGGGTTTACCTGGCCGACATTTCGGTCAGCCATGCCCCTGTTGATGGAGCCTCTGTGGGGCAACATCCTCTAACTTCGAGGCTCATGTGTGGTGTCAAGTGGCTGAGGCCCATCTGCAGGCCATACACCTTCCTGGGAAATTTCTGTGGTCCTTTATGGTCTGCCAGGGGCCCAATTTGAGCCCTTAGAGACAGCCTCTGAGAAGCATCTGACTCTAAAGGTAGTTCTTCTGCTGGCTCTGACACCTCTCAAGTGAGTAGTAGATCTACAAGCTCTCTCTGTTGCCCCTTCCTGCCTTGACTTTGCCCCTGGATTAGCCAAGGCCTTCCTGTATCCTAGGCTGGATTATATTCCTAAAGTGCCTACATCAGCTGCACGGCCTGTGGTGTTGAAGGCTTTCTGCCTCCTCCATTCCCCACACCGGAACAAGAGAGAATGCACCTGCTGTGTCCAGTAAGGCCTCTCTGTACTTACGTCCCTGCTCCAGCCAGTGGTGTAAGTGGGAGCAGCTGCTGGTCTGCTTTGGCAGCGAATGTAGAGGTGATGCTGTCTCAAAGCAGCGCATCTCTAATTGGAGAGTGGGCAAAAGGGCTCATTCCACCAGGGCGGTTGCCTCCGCAAATGCTTTGTGCAAAGGGGTATCCTTACAGGATGTTTGTGCTGCTGCAGGGTTGCCTACAACACACATAGTCATTCTTTATTACAGCCTGGATATTCATTCCACCCCAGGCTGGAGTGTCTTTCAGTGACCCTCGGGTTTGGGTTTTTTTGAACAGGCCATACCCTCGGTATGACGGATTGGGTATTCTTGTTCCCATAGTGTTATACTAAACGCAACGTCGAAGTTCCCTTTGAAAGGGAACGTCTGGGTTACGCATGTAACCCTGTTCCCTGAGAAGGGAACGAGACGTTGCATAGCTTTGTCATATTAGGGCAGGCCTGTGAATTGCGTCTTCACTTCAGATAATAGAGGCTGATGGCGCGGTTCACAGGTGCCATATTTATATCACGCGACACGCTTAATTGCCACGTCATCTGATCATGGCAGGCCTATACATAGGCATGATTTTACACAAGCTTCTGATGCCGGTCGGGCGTTAGGGTGCTTCCATAGTGTTATGCTAAATGCTACATCTCGTTCCCTTCTCAGGGAACAGGATTGTAACCCAGATGTTTTGTATAACCTAAGTTTTGTATTAAAATTCTGAATTTCATGATGCCTAGGAATTAAACAGGATTTATTTGACTTTGTTTGACCTTCACTATGCAGAACAAAATTCTAGCTATTTGTGTCTGGTGTGTGACCTGTAGGATTGAGACCTGTTCGTATTTCTCCAGTTCTGTATGGTAGATTTGTCTGATCTGTGAGAGTTTGGCCCGGTAATCTGAGTGTTCAATGGAGTTGTCAGTAGGGCTTCCCGATGCTGTTGCAGCTGCTGCCACAGCGGCTGATCCACCACCTTTCTCTGGGCCAGCCACTCCCTCTGCCAGCAGCATATTGTCCAGACGCATGAGCTGAGGATCAGGAGGGTCCTCCTCCTGTGCGCCTCGAATACTCAGACCTGGAGAGACATAACCATCCTACTGAATCACCTGGTGCATCTGATGGATCAAGAGAGTTACAGCCAACCTGGTTGGGATATTTTCTATAGCACCTTTTACAGTGCATCCTTAGAGTATTCACAGTGTTTCACTTTTCCCACATTTTGTTATGTTTCAGCCTTGTTCAAAAATGGATTCAATTCATTATTTTCCTCAAAATTCTACAAACAATACCCCATAATGACAACATGAAAGAAGATTGTTAGAAGTCAGAAGTTAGAAGCAAATTTATTAAAAATAAAAAACAAAAAAGCACATGTACATAAGTATTCACAACCTTTGCCATGACACTCAAGATTGAGTTCAGGTGCATCCTGTTTCCACTGATCATGCTTGTAATCTTTCTACAAGTTGATTGGAGTCCACTTGTGGTAATTTCAATTGATTTGGAAAGTCATACACCTGTTTATATAAGGTCACACAGTTAACAATGCATGTCAGAGCACAAACCAAGCCATGAAGTCCAAGCCATTGTCTGGAGACCTCTGACACAGGATTGTATTGATCTGGGGAAGGGTACAGAAACATTTCTGCAGCATTGAAGGTCCCAATGTGCACAGTAGCTTGCATGATCTGTAAATAGAAGAAGTCTGGAACCAGCAGGACTTCCTAGAGCTGGCCGCCCGACCAAACTGAGTGATCAGGGGAGAAGGGCCTTAGTTGGGGAGGTGACCAAAAACCTGATGGTCACTCTGACAGAGCTCCAGCATGTCTCTGTGGAGAGAGAAGAACCTTCCAGAAGAACAACCATCTCTGCAGAACTCCATCAATCAGGCCTGAATGGTAGAGTGGACAGATGGAAGCCACTCCTCACTAAAACGCACATGATAGCCCGCCTGGAGTTTGCCAAAAGGCACCTGAAGGACTCTCAGACCAAAGATTGAACAAAGATTGAACTCTTTGTCCTGAATGGCAATCGTCATGTGTGGAGGAAACCAGGCACCACTCATCACCTGGTCAATACCATCCCTACAGTGAAGCATGGTGGTGGCAGCATCATGCTGTGGGGATGTTTTTCAACGGCAGAAACTGGGATGTAGAGCAATGTACAGAGACATCCTTGATGCGCTTTGGACCTCAGACTGGCTCGAAGGTTCATCTTTCAACAGGACAACGACCCTAAGCACACAGCCAAGATAACAAAGGGGTAGCTACAGGACAACTCTGAATGTCTTTGAGTGGCCCAGCCAGAGCCCAGATTTGAACCCGATTGAACATCCCTGGAGAGATCTGAAAATGGCTGTGCTCCCTATCCAACCAGGTAGAGCTTGAGAGGTCCTACAAAGAAAAATGGGAGAAACTGCCCAAAAATAGGTGTGCCAAGCTTGTAGCATCATTCTCAAAAAGACTTGAGGCTGTAATTGGTGCCAAAGGTGCTCCAACCAAGTACTGAGGATGCACCTGAGCTCAATTTTGAGTGTCATGGCAAAGGCTGTGAATACTTATGTAAATGTGCTTTTATTTTTTATTTTTTGCTTTTTATTTGTAATAAATTTGCAAAGATATCAAACAAACTTCTTTCATGTTGTCATTATGGGGTATTGTTTGTAGAATTTTGAGGAAAATAATGAATTTAATCGATTTTGGAACAAGGCTGTAACATAACAAAATGTGGGAAAAGTGAAGTGCTGTGAATACTTTCCGGATGCACTATAAGTATAATACTTAGAACATACAACTTTCTTTTATCTGATTTATCTAATTATTTTCCCATTTTAAGGAAATGTTTGCCAAATGTGGGGATGCATACTTCAGCTTTCAGAACACATTTCATGTAAATCATGCTCTAACAAGACAGTCATGAGCTGAGTAAAGGGAATCAGAAAAGAGAAAATGCAAAAAATGTTCAGTAAAGGAGTTTTAGAGCACTTGGATTGAAAACCCTGTTTATAAGCCTTTGAGAATGAGTAGACACAAAGACCCAAATGCATGCCTGAGACCCGTTATCATACTCTAATAAGAGCAAAGGGTGGCTCAAATAAGACTGATCATTTCTTACAATAGAGGCAGTGTGTTAAACATTTTAGTGAGTGCCCTGTAACTAGCAAATGTAATATGACAGTGGCTCAGAATGATGACACTGCTGTAAAAATGCTGGATGATATAACTAAAAATATAGTCATCTCTGAGCCACAGAAATATGTTGGAAAATATAGAGAGGGGCTTGTAGTGCTGAGAGAGTGAGCCTCCAGCTATGAATTTGTTTTCCCTCTATTTCACAGGGCTGCCTTTTCCCATTTACATACCACAAAGCTGATACTATGCGTTTACTCATCACCTAGCATGACAGCGACACACCACAACTGACACACACTCAACAGCAAAATGGCACATCCCTCACCAGAACATTGCTAAAACAGAAAGTGTGTGTGGCACAAGTGTCGTCATGTTTTGTGGTTAACAAAGTGTGTTATTATACAATGTATCTCTGCTCTCTGCACAGAGCTGGCTACTCCATATGTACATAAATTTGTGATCAATATGAAGGAATAGGATAGCTCATTATGTTTGCTTGATATTCTTTATGAGCCTCGAAGTAGTAAAGAGCCATCAAGATTGATCATAGTCTTCCTCATCAGTGCCCGACTCCCATTATTTCTCCCAATCTGTGTAATGAACACAATTCATGCATGCGAATAATGAATCAGGGGACGGGTAAGAAATCTCTCTATTGTAAAATATTTTAATCAAGACTTTAACATATATTTGATTATGACAACGCTCTAAGGAGACTGAAGACTGAGACAATCCTGCTTTGTTTCTGTCTGATGCCTTATGCATATGTTTTCATGGCCCACCGCCTTTCTCTCAGTCTTCTTCCTTTACTCCTCCTTTTCTATTCTCCTGTTCCTATCTTTTAGCAAATCCTAATTAGATCTCACTAATAATGGAACATGCACACCTACTTTGGTAAAGCAGTACCCTACATAACCTACATTCACAGGCAAAGAGAGGTGAAGAACCCAAATAAAACAAATAATCATATATATGCTAAAAATGTTGTACAGTGTGGTAAAAAATATATATATATTTGTCTCATCCTGATTTCTTATCTCATACAAATTAATTCCCTTTCAAAGGGAACTTCGACGTTGCATTTAGCATAACAGTATGGGAACGCCTTGTGCGCGTGACCGGTATCTGAAGCTTGTGTAAAATCATGCCTCTACTTATAGGCCTGCCATGATCAACGGATCTCTTAAATCCGGAAAAGGAGCCGGAGACGAGCACTGCTCTATCTCTCTCTCTGTCTTCCAGGTTCGGCTCTCTGGATTTAGAGTTTGCGTCGTGACTCCTCCTCCCGCTATGGAAAGGCAAAGTGGTAATAATTCCTCTCTGACTTCGAGGAGATAGAAGGATGTGTTAAAAACTGAGAGCACCATATAAAGAGCTGCTTGAAGTGATTACCCAGTGAAAGTAAATCCCTCACACTGCAGAATTCAAACTCCGATGTATTCCAGAAGTTATGACAAAATCTCAAACTTCAGGGGGAAAACCATGCTTAAGCCATATTCATAAACCCACGATGTTGGATTATTCGGCCATTGTGGGAATGAATGGCATGGCTATTTAGCTATGCCCCAGGTGGAGGAGGCACTTCCTAGCTACCTCTCTCCACCGATGGCAGGTAATTACAGGGGCCAGCTTGCATCCAAGGTGGCATTGGTGGGCAAGCCTGTGCAGTAGTAGTCTTGCTTGTGGGTCATTGCAGACAATGACAGGGTTGCAGGCCTACCAAGCAGACCTGCTGAGTGAGCTCGACATGTACTAGTGTGCCAGCACTAGTGTGGGGAAACTCAGAAGGCGAGTATGGCAGCCCGCCAATCCCCGCAGTCAGCCAGGGGAACCGGGCGGCCACAGTCAGAGTCCGCTGTTAGGCCTGATCTGAGAATGGTCTTAAAGGACAAGCAGGCAAAGAAGAGCGGTCCTGAGGGGTGGGATGTATCTGGGGACATGAGGTTGTTAGGGCAGGTAAACCCCAGTGCTACTGTAGGGCCTCCCCTAGCCAAGGCGATCCCCAAGTTTTCATCCCTGGTCAGCGGGCTGTCACAGGGCAACGAAAATCTGATGCTACCTTCCAATAGAATGTGGAATAGCTAACGTCACTAAAAGACCATTGGGCAGCGTGCAAGCTACTGCCAAATGTGTCTCCATGGGTTCTGTCTACCATAGAAATGGTTACCGGGTCCAGTTATAGCTTGTCCAGTTATATGCATGGTGTCAGACGGCTGCGGCCCATCTGCAAGCCGTGCATACCTTCCTGGGACCTTCTATGGTCCTGGAAGGTCTGTCAGCTGCCCCCATTTGAGCCACTAGAGTGAATCCCATCCACAAGGACATTGTATGCACTCAAGTGGCAGTTTTTGACTTGTGGTGTGAGGACGTCAGCTAGACCCGGTGAACTGTGCAATAGCTACAGGCCTGGAGCTCTTACAAGGACGTTTCTCAGCGGGCTGGGCTCCTACTACAATCAGGGTTCCTTGGCCGCTGTTTCGGCCAGCCTTACCCCTATTGATGGAGCCTCTGTGGGGCAACATCCTCTAACTTCGAGGTTCATGGATGGTGTCAGATGGCTGATGCCCGTCTGCAGGCCACGCATACCTTCTTGTGACCTTCTATGGTCCTGGAAGGTCTGTCGGCTGCCCCATTCGAGCCCCTGGAGTCGATCCCTTCCACAAGGAAATCATATGCACTCAAGTGTCAGCTTTTTGTCTTGTGGCGTGAGGAATGTCAGCTAGATCCAGAGAACTGCGCAATAGCTGCAGTCCTGGAGTTCTTACAGAATGTTTCTCAGCGGGCTGGGCTCATTCTACAATCGGGGTTACTGGGCCACTGTTTTGGCCAGCCACGCCCCTGTTGAGGGAGCATCTGTGGGGCAACATCCTCTAACTTTGAGGTTCATGTGTGGTGTAAGACGGCTGCGGCCCATCTGCAGGCTGCGCCTACCTTCCTGGGACCTCCTGTGGTCCTGGAAGGTCTGTCTGGTGCCCCATTTGAGCCCTTAGGGTGGACCTACCATCTCAAAAAGCCACAGGGCTGATTTATCACCCTTGGCAAGAACTAAGGAAGCTGTGGGTCTGGCCCCTGAGGGGCACCAGCTCATAGATTCTGGTCGCACAACAACGTAGGTAGAGACCATATTAAATGCTAGAGCACCATCTACAAGGAAATTGTATGCGCTCAAGTGGCGCCTTTTTGTCTGGTGGTGTGAGGAACGTCAGCTACACCCAGTGAACTGCGCAATAGCTACAGTCCTGGAGTTTGTACAAGAATGTTTCTCAGTGGGTTGGCTCCTTCTACTATCGGGGTTACATGGCCACCGTTTCTTCCAGCCATGCTCCTGTTGATAGAGCCTCTGTGGGGCAACATCCTCTAACTTCGAGGTTCATGCGTGGTGTCAGACGGCTGAGGCCCATCTGCAGGCCATGCATACCTTCCTGGGACCTTGCTGTGGTCTTGGAAGGTCTGCCCCATTTGAGCCCTTACAGTCAGCCTCTAAGAAGCTTCTGACTCTAAAGTTAGCTCTTTTTCTGGCCCTGACATCTCTCAAGCGAGTGGGAGATCTACAAGCTCTCTCTGTTGCCCCTTCTGCCTTGACTTTACCCCTAGATAAGCCAAGTCCTTCCTGTATCCTAGGCCGGATTATATTCCTAAAGTGCCTAAATTGGCTGCCCACCCTGTGGTGTTGCAGGCTTTCTGCCCTCCTCTGACCCTCACACCAGAACAAGAGAGGATGCACCCGCTGTGTCCAGTAAGGGCTCTCTGTACTTACGTCCACCGCTCCGGCCAGTGGCGTAAGTCTGAGCAGCTACTAGTCTGCTTTGGCAGTGACAGGAAAAGTGATGCTGTGTCAAAGCAGCGCATCTCTACTTGGATAGTTGAAGGCTTTGTCCAAAGGGGTATCCTTGCAGGATGTGTGTGCGGCTGCAGAGTGGTCTATGCCTCACACAGTCATTCGTTATTACAGCCTGGATATTCATTCCTCCCTGGGCTCGAGTGTCCTGCAGTGATCCTCGGGCTTGGATATTTTTGAACAGGCCGTACCCTCTGTATGACGGAGTGGGTATTCCCGTTTCCATACTGTTATGCTATATGCAACGTCGAAGTTCCCTTTGGAAGGGAACGAGGCGTTGCATAGCACCGTCATACCGGGGCAGGCCTGTGAATTGTGTCTTCGCTTCAGATAATCGAGGCTGGCGGCGTGGTTCACAGGTGCCATATATATATCATGCGACGCGCTTAATTGCCACGTCACCAGATCATGGCAGGCCTATAAGTAGAGGCATGATTTTACACAAGCTTCAGATACTGGTCATGCGCACAAGGCTTTCACATACTGTTATGCTAAATGCAATGTCTCATTCCCTTCTCAGTGAACAGGGTTACATGCGTAACCCTGATGTTTTAGATCTTCAAGTGAAATACAATATAAAGCAAAGGCAATCTGAGTAAACCTACAATACATCCATCCATCTTCCTCCGCTTACTCCTTCCTCAGGGTCGCGGACATACAATATAGTTTTAATTAATTAATTTATTTATTTTATTGAAGCAAAAAAAAAAAATACCTCCATTACCTATCACCAATGTGAGAAACTAATTGTCCCCTTAAATTTAAAATCTAGTTGTGCCAACTTCAGCAGCCATGACTGTAACCAAATGCTTCCAATAACTGGAGATAAGTTTTTCACAAATTTCTAGGACTAGGATTTACTCCTATGCTTTGGATCATTGTCTTGCTGCATAATCCAGTTGCATTTGAGTTTCAACTTATCGACTAAAGACCACATACTCTCCTTTAGAATTTTCAGGTAAAGAGCAGAATTCATGTTTCCCTCAATTACTGCAAGTTGCCCAAGCCCTGAAACAGCAAAGCATACCCACACCATCACATTTTCACCACCATGCTTGTCTGTAGGTATGATGTTCTTTTTGTGGAAGTCTGTATTTGGTTTTACGTCCGATGTAACGGGACCCATCTTCAAAGAAGTTCCACTTTTGACTCATCAATCCACAGAACATACTCCCAAAAGATTTGAGGCTTTGTGTTTTAGCAAAATTCAGATGAGCCTTAAGGATTTTCTGGGTTAGCAGTGGTTTTCACCTTGCCACTCTTCCATGTGTGCCATTTTTGCCAAGTGTCTTTCTGATAGTGGAGTTATAAACAGTGACCTTTATTGATGCCAGAGAGGCCTGCAGGTCTTTCGATGTTGTCCTT
This sequence comes from Ameiurus melas, assembly GCA_012411365.1. Lineage (NCBI taxonomy): Eukaryota > Metazoa > Chordata > Actinopteri > Siluriformes > Ictaluridae > Ameiurus > Ameiurus melas. The sequence goes on along the minus strand of CM022780.1, from coordinate 12,516,470 downwards.
GGCTGTTTTGTGGCTTGCTAGATGAATAGTTGCTGTACTCTTGGAAGAATTATGGAAGGTCGGCCACTTCTGGGAAGACTTTCCATTTGGAGATAATGGCTCTCACTGTGGTCCTTTGGATTCCAAGAGCCTTTGAAAAAGCGTTGTAACCCTTCTCAGATTTATATATTTCAGTCATTTCTGGAATTTCTTTAAATTTTGTCATAGTGTGTTAATGCTGAAAAACATCCGCACAGCATGATGCTGCCACCATCATGCTTCATAGTAAGGATGGTATTGGCCAGGTGATGACTGGTGCCTGGTTTCCTCCAGACATGATGCTTGCCATTCAGGCCAGAGTTCGATCTTTGTTTCATCAGACCAGAGAATTATTGTTTCGCATGATCTGAGAGTCCTTCAGGTGCCTTTTGGCAAACTCCAGGTGGGCTGTAGCTTCCGTCTGGCCACTCTACCATACAGGCCTGATTGGTGGAGTGCTGCTGAGATTGTTGTTCTTCTGGAAGGTTCTCCACTCTCCACAGAGACATGCTGGAGCTCTATCAGAGTGACCATCAGGATTTTGGTCATCTCCCTGACTAAGGCCCTTCTCCTCCAATCGCTCAGTTTGGCCGGGTGGCCAGCTCTAGGAAATGTCCTGGTGGTTCCAAACTTCTTCCATTTATGGATGATGGAGGCCACAGTGCTCATTGGGACCTTCAATGCTGCAGAAATGTTTCTGTACCCTTCCCCAGACCTGTGCCTCGATACAATCCTGTCTCTGAGGTCTACTGCCTTGGACTTAATGCTTGGTTTGTGCTCTGACATGCATTGTTAACTGTGTGACCTTATGTAGACAGTTGTGTGCCTTTCCAAATCATTTCCAATCAACTTAATTTAGGATGGATACAGGATGCACCTGAGCTCAATTTTGGGTGTCATGGCAAAGGCCGTGAGCACTTATGTACATGTGCTTTTTTTTTTTTTAATACATTTGCAAAGATTTCAAACAAACATCTTTCTCGTTATCATTGGGGTATTGTTTGTAGAATTTTGAGGAAAATAATGCATTTAATCCATTTTGGAATAAGACTGTAACATAACAAAATGTGTAACAAGTGATGCGCTGTGAATACTTTCCAGATGCACTGTAATCCAGAGGGAAAGGCAAAGAACAAACAAAGACAGGCAAAGGTCAGGCAAGCTGCAAATGGTCATAAAGCAGGCAAGGCAAAGTACAAATGTAGAAACAAGATTTTTTTAAAAACCGGAAATGAGAACACAGGACAAGGCTTGGTACAGTGAACACACTCAGTACTTCGCGTTTGAACAAAACACACGAGGGGTTTAAATACCAAAACATAATCAACGGGAAATCTCAGAACAGCTAAGGACAATGATAACACATGAGGGAGACATCCAATTATATCACAGGGGTGGAGACAGGATATAACACCATAATAAATACACATGTGTCAGGTAAACAAAATAAATGTCAAATGCAAACCCGGAAGTGCACCGTTGCGTTTTGGGCTTCAGAGCACACTGCGTGCTCTAGTGCTCTGTCTGAGGATAAATCCTAACACCTTTCTTTTATCTTAGATTTTGTTTTAATTTCTGAAACAATTTAGTATGAGATATACACAAAGACAAAAGACATAGGTACTTTTTCACAGCACTGTATCTGCTATTTTAGCAAAATGATTATATAATCTCACAACAAAGCTGTAATCTGTTCATTAAGCTCCCCATTAAGATGATAAGATGAAGCAAATTAATAGGGGAAACTACTTACAGTGGATATAAAATGTCTACACCCAGTTACAATTTTTGTGATATATAAAAGAAATTAACCAAGATAACCAACAAAACCAACCAGCAGAAATTTTTTTGGGGAAAAATAAAAAAATAATAAAAATGTGTGTGATCTGAGTGTGTAATCTGATTGCACAAGTGTCCACACCACTCAAATAATACTTTGTTCAAGCATCTTTTGCATGGAGTGAAGCACTCAATCTTTCTGTGTAAGATTCTTAGCACATCCTGATTTGGCAATTTTATTTCACTTGAGCTCCAGATATATCAAATTCGAAAAGATCCCCTGTGCACAGCCATCACAGTCATTCCACAGTTTTTTAGTAAGATTTAGATCTGTCTCTGACAGGCCTGTGATCTGGGCCTTGATCTTCTTTTCCGGTAGCCATTCCTTTGTTGACATGAAATTGTGCTTTGGGTCATTATTGTGCTGGAATCTTCACCTATCTAACAATGGCATGTTTTGTGCCAAAATAGTTGGTATTTAGAGCTATCCATAATTCAGTCTATCTTGACTAGAGCCCCAGTTCCACCTGAAGAGATGCAGCCCCATAGCATAATGCTGCCACCACCATGCTTCACCATGGGTATGGTGTTCACTGAGTGATAAGCCGTCTTGTTTTGTTTCAGACATATCCTTTATAAACAGTTTGCCACAAGGGTTGGGGTGATGTGGGCCGGTTAGTTTATTTATTTATTTTTTTTGAGACACAAGTCCAGACTTGTGAAGAATATGAGAGAATGTTGTCACATTCACCGAATGACCAGTACTTGCCAGATATTCCTGCAGCTCCTTTAATGCTGCTGTAGGTCTCTTGGATATATAAAAACTTCACATATACTGAGTCCAATCACAGTTTCACTTAGAAGGAAAACTTGCATGAGAGGCAACAAGAATATCCGCAAGGGATGCACACAAACACACACACACACACACACACACACACACACACACACTCTCTCTCTCTCTCTCTCTCTCTCTCCATCACACACACACACACCTTTTTAGGCCTTCTCTTTAGGCATATAAAATTTATATAACCACAAGCAATATGTATGCAAATCTCACAGTATAAGCCAGTGATTGAGCCAGTGTTGTACCTATAAGTAAATGTGTTGTGTATGTCGTAGGTTAGAGGCCATGTAGTTTAATGGTGTGAGAGGCCATGGATGAATGAGATCATTTGTGGGAGACACCATTTGGCCATTCGAACATTGCAGTGTAAGCACGTCAAGCCAAGACTACAAGAAACAATGAGACTCTGCTCCACTGACTTATGCGCACGCACGCACACACACACAGACTTGTATTACTTCACATGGGACTTTCCATTGACATTAATTATTAATGTAGCGTATTAATGCTATCTTACACCTAAAACAAACCCTAACCTTAAAAGGTACAATAGTTTTTGCAAATAAATGGAAAATATGCAGAACATGATAAAATAGACTGAAAGTCATGACTGCAGCACAAGTTTCAGTCACTTAATACCAGGCTTGGGGAGTAACAGAATAAATTTAATGGTGTTATGGAATCAGGATACCAAAAAAATGGTAATTGTAAACTCCGTTACAGTTAGATCCAAAAACAAATTAATCAGATTACAGGTACATTTTGTAAAAAATGGGAATACTATCACAATAATTTTTTTTTCCAACTAACACCAAAGAAATTAACCTTTTGACACTACACAATATATACAGCCGCTTGATTATAGTTACGGTGCTCTTTTGCCAGGCATGGCTCACGTGAGTAATTTCTTTGTGCATGAACAAATATATTTTGCACAAAAATGTTTGTTTGGTAGAAATTAACACAAATTATTCTCTGAAATGCTTTTGTCAGGGTGACCATTAAAAATCTTTTTCTGAGATTAAAAAAGCGTTAGAATGAGAAGTCATCTTTATTTGTTACATATCCATTGAATATAAGTTACACCTATATTTTGAAATTATTTTCTTTACTTCCCAGCTTGTTAGAAGTTGGGGTCAGAGTGAAGGGTCACCCCTATAGCAAGGGTTAAGGGCCTTGCTCAAGGGCCCAACAGTGGTAGCTTGGCAGTGCTGGGGCTCAAATCCCTAACCTTCTGATTAAAAACCCCAGAGCCTTGACCATTGAGCCAACACGTGCTTATGGGCTAATACTGCATCGTGTGTGTGTGTGTGTGTGTGTTTGCATTGATTTAACCCCTCTCCTTCTCGCACATCAATTGGTCGATTATAAAAGGCTTGCAGCAACTATTGAGCAAATTCTGCCTCTCAACCATTAGCATACCCTCAGTGAGCATGCGAAGGTGAAGTGCTTCTGTGTATGGCGTCAAGCAGTTGCTTGACAATAGCAGCAAATGACAGCCGTCCTGAGTTGAAACAATGCCCAAGGCCATATAAGGTCATTTTTAATTTCATGTTATCATGAAATTATTTTGTTTTATTGAATTGTTTGTTTTATTTTGAGGTATTGTCCTACAACTTCCCTGGTTTCTGTAGCGTGACTTCTCTCTCATCCTCGTGCTGCATCCATGGTGAGGCGGAATATTCTGTCACGACTGTCATATTCCGTGACGTAAGGGAAGATAAGGCGGATGCAAGAGCAGTATAAACGAGAGTTTTATTTAAAGATACGGGCAGACAAATCCAAAACAGGCAAGGTCGAACAATCGACAAACAGGCATACACTTGGGCAGGGCAGGGATCAAGGTCGAGGTCACAGAAAACGGGGTCGAGATACTAAACATGAAATGGGATACACAGCGCGGAACTGGTAGCGGAGAAACCAGTGAACTAAACTAATGAACTTAAACATGAACTATGACCTGAACAAAGACTATGGCTATGAACATGAATATAAACATGACACATGAAACTATGAATTTAAACTATGACTTTGGTAACTAACATCTAATCTTAGTCTAAGGCCAATATTCTGCATTGAGTTTTGCGAGGCATGCGGTATATATGCTGACATGATTACCCTTGTAACTGCTAACAGCTAAGGGTAATCCAGACACACGAGACAGCACAACCGATGACAGGACGGGGAGTCACTACTGTCAACAATGGAAAAGCAGGTGCTCGTGGATACGCGCTTAGAGCCCGCTGCTTCAAGGGGAAATCATGACAGAACCCCACCCCCCAAAACACTCCTCCTGGAGTGCCACGAGACATCCATCTTCATAGGTGAACAGGGAAATAGAGCGCTGTACAGAGTGCAGGAAAGTGAAGCGAAGTCCCCTGTGAGGCCAGGGAGAGGAGCGTGGGTCTCCATGAGGCCAGGGAGAGGAGCATGGGTCTCCGTGAGGCCAGGGAGAGGAACGAAGCTCTCCGTGAAGCAGGAGGGGGGAAAGATGTTCGCCATGGAGCAGGAAGGCAGAGCGACAACCTCAGCTGAGCAGGGAGGCTGAGCAACGTCCACAGCTGAGCAGGGAGGCTGAGCGACGTCCACAGCTGAGCAGGGAGGCTGAGCGACGTCCACAGCTGAGCAGGGAGGCTGAAGGATGACCTCAGCTGAACAGGGAGGCTGAGCAACGACCACAGTTGAACAGGGAGACTGAGTGACGTCCACAGCTGAACAGGGAGGCTGAGCGACGACCTCAGATGAACAGGAAGGCTGAGCGACGTCCATAGCTGAACATCAAGGCTGCAGCTCTGGAGTTGAGATCTCCTCATAAGTTTCAGGCTGGGGCTCTGAGGTCGCCAGTTGAACCTTTGGCATGGGTAGAACTTGGGCGATCGTGCTGGTAGACTCGGGCATGAGCAGAACTTGGCTGTGCGTGTCAGCAGACTCGGACGTGAGCATAACTTGGCTGTGAATGTCAGCAGACTCGGGCATGAGCAGAACTTGGCTGTGCGTGTCAGCAGACTCGGGCATGAGCAGAACTTGGCTGTGCACGTCAGCAGACTCAGGCGTGAGCTGAACTTGGCTGTACGTGTCAGCAGATTAGGGCATGAGCAGAACTTGGCTGTGCGAGTCAGCAGACTCAGGTGTGAGCAGAACTTGGCTGTGCGTGTCAGCAGACTCGGGCATGAGCAGAATTTGGCTGTCCGTGTCAGCAGATAAGGACATGAGCAGAACTTGACTGTGCGTGTCAGCAGACTCGGGCATGAGCAGAACTTGGCTGTCAGTGTCAGAAGTCTAGGGCTTTGGCAGGACTTGGGTGGTCGTGTCGGTAGTCTTGGGCGTTGGCTTAACTTGGATGACCGGGTCGGTAGACTTGGGCGTGAGCTGAATTTGGATGGCCGGGTCGGAAGGCGTGCGGCTGTGCGTGTCAGCAGACTCGGGCGGGAGCAGCACTTGGCTGTGCGTGTCAGCAGTCTCGGGCGTGAGCAGAAATTGGCTGTGCGTGTCAGTAGTCTCGGGCGTGAGCAGAACTTGGCTGTGCGTGTCAGCAGACTCGGGCGGGAGCAGCACTTGGCTGTGCGTGTCAGCAGTCTCAGGCATGAGCAGAACTTGGCTGTGCATGTCAGCAGACTCGGGTGGGAGCAACACTTGGCTGTGCTTGTCAGCAGTCTCGGAAAAAATATAGATTAATTAGGGCTTTGGCAGGACTTGGGTGGTCGTGTCGGTAGTCCTGGGCGTGGGCTGAACTTGGATGACTGGGTCGGTAGACTTGGGCGTGGGCTGAACTTGGATGACCGGGTCGGAAGACTTGTGCGGGAGCAGAACTTGGCTGTACGTGTCAGCAGACTCGGGCGGGAGCAGCACTTGGCTGTGTGTCAGCAGTCTCGGGCATAAGCAGAACTAGGCTGTGCATGTCAGCAGATTCGGGCGTGAGCAGAACATGGCTGTCCGTGTCAGCATATTCGGGCGCGAGCAGAACTTGGCTGTCCATGTCAGCAGATTAGGGCGTGAGCAGAACTTGGCTGTAAGTGTCAGCAGACTAGGGCTTTGGCAGGACTTGGGTGGTCATGTCGGTAGTCTTGGGCGTGGGCTGAACTTGGGCAACTGGGTCGGTAGACTTGGGTGTGGGCTGAACTTGCATGACTGGGTTGGTAGACTTGGGCGTGAGCTGAACTTGGGCAACCGGGTCGGTAGACTTGGGCGTGGGCTGAACTTGGGCAACCGGGTCGGTAGACTTGGGCGTGGGCTGAACTTGGTCAGCAGGTTTGGACTTGAGCATGACTTGGTCAGCAGGCTTGGACATGAGCATGACTTGGTCAACTGGGTCAGCAGGCTTGGACGTGAACGGTACTTGGTCAGCAGGTTTGGACTTGAGCATGACTTGGTTAGCAGGCTTGGACATGAACATGACTTGGTCAACTGGGTCAGAAGGCTTGGACCTGACCATGACTTGATCAGCATTGTTCGCCACATTGACTTCTGGCCATAGTGTCATTGGGGCTTTTCTGTGTAACCGCTTGTGCTGACGCCAGCTGCTCTTGAAGCATTCTTTGGAGCAGAAATAAGATTCCTGGAGGCCCAGCTTCTTGCAGGTGGGACATTGAAACCGAGTCTCTCTCCCGCAGCCCTCAGTCATATATCTTGGAGAATTTTTCCCCGCGTTGGCCGGAACCTGAAGCGGATCGCTGGTGACTGCAATGTCAATCCCCTCATAATAGAGGTTGAACGGCGGGTCTGCCTGGGGCTGTCCATTGACTCTCCACCCCAGTAAATCAAGACCACAAAGTTGTCCGGGCTGTGTGAACTCCTCCATAAAAAGTTCTGAAAATTATGTGACATCCTGGAGGGCTGAGGACCCAGCACTCACCAGCTGCTCTGCCCAGTCAAGGGCCGGACCGCAAAACCTGGACACCATGAACTGGATCCACTGTCTCTTATTAGGTTTGGGATATGCCAGACTGCAAAAATACACCTGGCAGCTAAACAGAAACTCCAGCGGGTAGCTCCCAAATACCGCTGTCTCTGGTGGAAGTTCGACGTCGTACCTTTGAGGGAATTGCACGGACGAAAAACGCGGCCAGTAATCTGAACACTCTCTGATGAGGTATTGTCCTACAACTTCCCTGGTTTCTGTAGCGTGACTTCTCTCTCGTCCTCGTGCTGCATCCATGGTGAGGCGGAATATTCTGTCACGACTGTCATATTCCGTGACGTAAGGGAAGATAAGGTGGATGAGGTGCAAGAGCAGTATGAACGAGAGTTTTATTTAAAGAGACAGGCAGACAAATCCAAATCGTAATCCGTAAACGTAATCCAAAACAGGCAAGGTCAGTTGATCGGCAAACAGGCATACACTTGGGCAAGGCAGGGTGAATATGAACATGAATATAAACATGACACATGAAACTATGAACTTGAACTATGACTTTGGTAACTAACATCTAATCTTACTCTAAAGCTAATATTCCGCATTGAGTGTTGCGAGGCACGCGATATATATGCTGACATGATTACCCTTGTAACTGCTACAGCTGAGGGTAATCCAGACACACGTGACAGCACAACCAATGACAGGATGGGGAGGAGACATGACATAAACATAAAAAAATACACGTGTCCAAATGTCACTACTGTCAACAATGGATAAGCAGGTGCTCGCGCATTCGGGCTAAAAGCACACTGCTTCAAGGGGAAAGCATGACAGTGTCTGTGTAATACTAATAGTGTGTCTTTGTCAGTGTATTAAAATCTGCATTCATAGTAACACGGATATAAATGCTATTAAGACACGAAAAAAAGAGGTCCTCTTCTTGGTAAATGAGGAATATGGTCACCCTAACATTTGTGATGTTATGTTACCTGCATCAGGCACAGTGATGTTTTATTTATTTCTTTATTTTATTCAAACAAATACAAACATTGAACATGTTTTTAAGTTCTAAAATAAGCTCAAAACAAAATTGTTTTACATCATATTGCTTTTCTCTTTACTTTTTTCTTTCTTTTTTTTTTTTTACATATGTTACCTTGAAGTAATAAAAACGTAATCACATTACATTACTCTCATGTTGTGATACTTGGATTATAGTACCGATTACATTTTTTATTAATTAATTTGTAACTAAAGGAATACATTTTTTAAGTAACCCTGCCAACCCTGCTTAATAGACACTCCCCAATGTCTCCCACTTCACTTTTCCACCCAACGTAGCTTGTTGGGAGGGAAAGAAATCATGGTCAAAGCACGTGACGGAGACAAGCGTCTTGACATGCGTCAAGAGTGAGTCGTAGAATGATGTAACGGAGAGAATCTGGTAAATTTTCAGATCCAGATAGTAAATAAAACGGAAATAATGTAAGTTATTTATTCTTTCTGTGCGGCCTGGTACCAAATGACCCACGGACCAGTCCACGGACCGGGGGTTGGGGACCGCTGATCTATATAGCTCAAGAGGTGGGTAGCAATGTGCTATATTTAATTTGTTACATTTACTTGAGTAATGAAAAATTTATAAAAATTAAGAGTATGCTTAACTGGCCATACTAATGCTCTTACTCAAGTTCATTTTTAATCACAGAACTGTACTCTTAATTTGCTGCATTTGGTGGCATTCCTCTGTTACTGTTAAATGTTGAATATATGTAGTTTTAATAAGTACTTTATATCACATATATAATTAGGTTGCAAATCTCGTGATACGCTGCAGTGGTCAGAATGCATCCTCAACAACCACTCACTTTTTTGAGCAGGCACAGTCCTGTAGAAGTGGATGAAGCAAGCATGTCAACAGAGGCTGGACCTGCACATGTACACACACAAACATGCTAACACACAAACACTCTCTCTCTCTCTCTCTCTCTCTCTCTCTCTCTACACACACTTTTTCTTGTGTTCTGTTCCATAGTCTGTTCTTTTGTTCTCTGTTGTCGTGTTTATATGCAGATGCTGACAAGTTTGTGTTGTTAACATATTATATAAATAAAGACAGTCTACTGTTGGAAAAATGTTTGTTTTTGGGTGTAACATTATTACTTTTACTTGAGTAAATTTTTTTATAAGTAGTTTTACTTGTACTTGAGGAGCTTTTGGCTACTCTACCCACCTCTGAATACTGTTAGGTACTAACCACTCAATGTGGGGAACACCCTACAAGAACTGCCATTTTGGAAATGCTCTGACAATCATCTAGCAATCACAATTTGGCCTTTGTCAAAGTCACTCAGATTCTAATGGTTTCCCATTCGTCCAGAAAAACAGTGTTATTCATGTTACCTGTCAAAGGTTTTAATGTTAATGTTTATGTTAATTTTTAACACATGTAAATGCATGTGTTTCAATTATAAAAACAAGCATCACCCACATCATCCACCCCTCCTCACTCCCAGCCTCTTCTTCTAGGTTCCAGATACAGACAAGGACTGGCCAGTGAAGTATGCCACATCCTCTCATCATCCACACATTACCACTTGCAGGAACCTGACACATAATTGCAAACACACATCTCTCATGTATGTGTACACACACACGCACACACACACACACACACACACACACACACACACACACACACACACACACACACACACACACACACTCAAACAAACAAACAAACAAAATGTGAGTGAGGGGATGTCAAGTTGTTTATTCCTTAGGATGCCTAAAAAGTATTTAAAGATTTACATTACAATAAGCTTCTGAATAAGCTTCATTACATAACTTTCAAAAGCTTGTTGAAAAATATTTTTAAAAATTGCCTTCTTCTGATCTCTCACTTTCCCTTGCTCTTCGGTGGGTTTCTCTGGAGGAGTTAAGAACCTAGTGACACCGCTGCACAACTAATTGCATCAACTGAGGTAGGCCTCACCAAGCTAACTAATCGAAAGGGAAATTATTTCCTCTCAATGTCTAGAATGGTCATCTCCCTCTCTGTTCACTGAGTGGAGAGAGAGAGAGAGAGAGAGAGAGAAGAGAGAGCAAGGCTGTGCCTCCACTGCACAGAAAATTAAGTGGAAACAGACCTGCACTTTTTAACAACATGACCTAATTATACACAAATTAGGTTAAAAAAAATTCCCCACTTCACAACCCATGAAAATTACTTCAATCGGATGCCAAACAAAAACTCCCACACCTACAAGGAGAAACTTCAGCAAGCTCAAACCTGGCTGTCAGGTTTATGAAATCCTGTCATGACAAAACCACCATAACCAATAGAACAGGACCACCAACTGCACAATAACATCAACACTGTAAATATGCATAAAATTCTTAGAAACATTTGGACAATTTGGGTAACAAATCATTGTGTTTATTTTTTTTATTCTTAAATTTGTCCTTTTTCTGCTGAGTTAACTAAGTGTGACAATTTTTATTCTGGCAAATAAAGCAAAAAATTTGCTTCCACTATCCTCATCGACTCATGTTCTCTGCATTAGTCTGTAGAAGTGAGAGTGGAAAATAAATCAAGCTTTGACCAACGTCCACATGGCGAAGAGATGGCTAAGGAAAAATGCTTGCAGAGCATGAGCAATGCCCAAAGGTAGTGACAGACTAATTACCATACCTGAGAATGCACTGAAGGGAGGCTACAATGTGGTTTCCAACATGAGAATTGACACAGCTTAAACCCTGGACTTAGACCCAGCCCCATTCAGAATTGTAGAAAATCTAGGCTAAGCTAATTGCACTGCTGGAATGCCTAACAATGCATGAGGTCTAATTTTATGCTACATGCCAGCAAGATGGAGTTTAACAGCCTGACACAGTATTTTTAATACCATGTCAATTAGAGGGATAAACAAATAACTTAGTATTTGAACAGAGGGTTCATGGTAACGATTTGGCTGTGGAGAATATATGGGAGCTTATCTTGCAGCTTCTCAGTGATCACTGATAAATTAGAAGCTAAGTTTTGAGATGAATGGGCTCTTTGATAGAATGTGTGAGTGAGTGAGTGAGTGAGTGAGTGAGAGAGAAGGGGGGGGCATAAAAAGCCCTGTTTGTAGTGGATGATGTTGATGATATCTCGTCTCTGTTAACTGAGTGATAAGCTAATAATGATCTCAGTCATTGATGTGTGACAGAAAACATACTCTCACACATCGTAACATTCAAGTACACACACACACACACACACACACAAACACAGAGATAAACAATGAGAGTGCAGGGTGCTAGCAGGAAAAGTAAGTTGTTGTCAGTTCATGTAGGCCTTGTCCCTGAATGATGGTGCATTTCCTCTCCCCAGGAAAGGGATCTCTGACAAGCAGAGGGAGACAAGAAAGGGAACAGAGAATAGGGACCGGAACAGATAACCCATAACAAACATATTGTAAATTTTTACCAAGCACACACAAAATTAATTGCTTCCCCATTGAATATAGATATATTTAACGGTATTAATTTGGTTAAACGGTCTTACCTAGCAACACACTATGCCAAAGAAATTCTAGAAATGAGGAGGAAGAAGTTGATTGAAATACATCAGTCTGGGAAGGGTTACAGAGCTATTTCAAAGGCTCTGAGACTCCACAGAACCACAGTGAAAGCCTGTCCAAATGGAAAAAAAAAACTTGGGACAGTAGTGAACCTTCCCAGAAATAGCCGACCTTCCAAACTTCCTCCAAGAGCACAGCAACTACTCATCCAGAAAAAGAGACAAGGACAACATCAAAGGAACTACAGGCCTCTCTTGCATTAATTAAGGTCACTGTTCATGATTCCACTATCAGAAAGACAATGGCCAAAAATGGTGAAAATGGAAGAGTTGCTAGGTGAAAACCACTGCTAACCCTGAAGAACATTAAGGCTCATATGAATTTTGCAAAAACCCTCCAGTGTGCTTGATATAAAGCAGTTCTGCAAAGAAGAGCGGGCCAAAATTCCATCACAGTGCTGTGAAAGACTGATCTCCAGTTACAGCTGCTAAAGGTGGCACAACCAGATTTTAATATTAAGGGGGCAATTCTTTGTATTTTTTATTTATTATTATTTTTTTTTTACACGAGTGATAGGTGTTGGATCATTTGTTTTGCTTCAATAATAAAAAAAGAATAAAAAAAAATTATTATGTGCTGTATTATGTGCTTATACAGGTTGCCTTTGTTTTTGTATTTGGTTGGAATATCTAAAATTACATTTAAAGAAAACAGAAGCAATCAGGACAGGACAAATACTTTTCCACAGCACTATATTCATATTTATAATTATATATATATATATATATATATATATATATTATCATCAGGATTGTTTTTTACACAAGTTCTAAAAGTAGATAAAGAGAACCCAATTAAACAAATGATTATTCTTGGTCATTTATTTATTTAGGAAAATGATCCAATATTACATATCTGTGAGTGACAGAAGTATGTAAATCTTTGCTTTCAATATCTGGTGTGACCCCCTAAACATTTCGGTTAACTGTTGATGAGTATTGTACATTGTACAGGAATTTTAGCTCATTCCTCAGTTTAGAACAGCTTCAAGGCTGGGATTTTTGTGGGTTTCCTGCTTGCTTCAGGTCCTTCCACAACATTTCTGTTAAGGTCAGAACTTTGAATTGACCATTCCAAAACATTAACTTTATTCTTCTTGAACCATTCTTTGGTAGAAGGACTTAGTGTGCTTAGGGTTGTTGTATTGCTGCATGACCCACATTCTCTTTAGATTCAGTTCAAGGACAGATGTCCTGACATTTTCCTTTTGAATTCCCTGGTATAATTGAGAATTCTTTGTTCCATAATGTTGGCAAGCCATCTAGGTGCGTATGCAGCATAACAGGCCTAACAACTTAGAATATGGCACATTTGGTGGCAGACCACGAAAAAAAGTATAGGGACAGATTATTAAATTATATTGAAGTAAATAATAAAATGTAGATTCTCCAGTACCATGGAGCAACACATAATACAGTAGTACCGTACACAAGACTAAATATAGTGCAAATACACAACAGTCTGAGATGATTGCAGGATAATAAATATTTATATATTTATCATAGTTTACAGAACTATATATATGGAACATTACATACACAAAACAATAAATACTTAGTATAATGAACACACAGTACAATACATAAATAAGGACAACTGAGCAGTGTTGTGGGGTAGGCTATTTGACTATAAAGTATTGTGTAGTGTAGCAGCAAATGTAGGCCCAATTATGGCAGCAAAACATAGGTAAAAACGCATAGGTAATAAAGGGTTGGATGCACCTTGTAAAGTGCAGGTGATTTAGCTTTAGGTGTTTGAAGAGTCACTATGAACAATGGGAGACAGCACTGTGTTGAGGAATCTGACTGCCTCAGGGAACAAACTATGATTTCAGAGTCTAGTGGTGGTGGCACCATGGTTGTATGCTCCGGTACCTGCTGCCAGATGGCAAAAGGGTGAAGAGTCCAGGAGAGGAGTTGGAGCTGTCATCCATAATTCTAGTGGCTTTATGAATGCAGCAGTTATTGTACAAGGCGATGATGTAGAGAGATCCCTGTGATCTTTTCAGCTGGTCTCACAATTTTGAGTCTGTGGATTGCTGTCAGAGATCATGCAGTTCCTGTACCACAAGGTGAGACAGCTGGTCAGGACACTTTCTGTTGCCCCTCTGCAGAAGGTGGTGAGGATAGGAGGAGAGAGATTGGCTCCCTTTTGCTGCCGCAGGAAGTGGAGGTGCTGTTGCCTCCCTGTATGATGACTCATCATTGTTGCTCAGATTTTCTATCAGCTGTTGTGGGACGATTGTGCTGAATGTTGAAGTCTATGAACAGCATCCTTACCCAATTGTCCATTTTGTCCAGGTGAGTAAGAGAAAGGTGGATAGCAGCAGATATGTGTCCTTTGTTGAGGACAGAAGGAATGCTGAAATGGGTCCTATGTTTTTGGAAGACGGCTCTTTATGTGTTTCATGACTAGCCGCTTGAAGCACTTCATGATCATAGGTGTGAGTGCAATGGGCCAGTAGTCATTCAGGCAGGACACAGCCAATTTCTTCAACACAGGGATTACTGTTGTTGCACTGAAGCACTTTCTCTGGGTTAACTCTGCACAGAGTGTTCCTGACATCTAATGAACACAGACAAGTTACTCAGTCAGTGGGAACTGTAGTGGTCTTTCCTGCTGGCATGTTCTGTGCTTTGAACCATGTATAGAAACCATTCAGTTCATCTGGGAATGAAGCATCAGCATCCCAGACAAGGGTTATAGCTTTATTATCCGTGATGACCTGAAATCATATGCCATGTGTCCTTGGTGTTTAAGAAGTGATCTTGGATTCTTAGTCCATAGTTGCATATTGCCTCTCTGATAGCCGAGGATAGATTGGCCCTTGCTGCGCAGAGAACTGCCTTGTCATCAGATCTGAAGGCAGGGTCTTAGCTTTTTAGTAGTTTTCTCGCCTGTGCATTCATTGTTTCTGGTTTGCATGTGTGGTGATGGTCTTGAAGGAAGTCATATCATCTATGTCAGCACTTGCTGATGGAGCCAGTCACTGATGCTGTGTATTCCTCCAAATCTATGGTGTCATTGCATGTAGCAGCTTCTCTGAAAATGTCCCAGTTTGTGTTAAAAATTGTGCTGAAATGGATCACTCAGTCAATGTTTTCACCTGTTTCAGAACTTTTTTGGCACATTTCAGAAGTGGTCTGTATGCTGGGGTGCAGAATTGTAAGCACCATGAATGTTGGTGTAAACACAATGTTTGGTCCATACATCATGATGGTTTCAGGTTCACACGAAATGTGGTTCAATATCCCTTACATGCAATAACTGAATCAAGCAAGGATCCACTGACATCAAAAAACTGTTGCATCCTACTTTTGTGATGCCTTTCCAGGATTGTACATCAGTTGTTATGTTTTTTTTGTTTTTTTACGGGCATTCTCCCTTTGTCTTCACTTTGATAGGTGAAATACAAATACATACATATATATATATATATATATATATATATATATATATATATTGGTAATTAACCTGGCCATTTTTCCTTGGTGAAGTCATTTGTTGTGTTGGCATTGTGCTTTGGGTCTTAGTGGTTTAATGTTCTGGCTGATTGGTGTATGGCCTCTGTATTTCTGTTATTACAGTCTTCCTACAACCTTGGATTGTGATACCTTCACCCTTGCCCTGTGGAGGTTGTTGGTGATGTCAATGTCTTTTCGTCACAATATTTCTGTCACGGGGGTCATGGCGGCTTAATGGTTAGCCCAATTTCCTCACACCTCCAGGGTTGGGGTTTGAATCTCATATCTGCACTGTGATCTTGGGTTTTCTATGGGTATTGTAGTTTCCTCCCCCAGTCCAAAGGCATGCGCTGTAGGCTGAATGGCATTCCAAATAGTTTTTTAGTGAATGGATGTGTGAACGTGTGTGCAACTGTGCCCTGCAATGGGCTCCAGGCTCCCCATGATTCTGTGTAGGATAAGCAGCACAGAAAATGGATGGATTTTTGTGTCATCAACTGATGTTGCTTTCCTTGGCTGACCTAGTCCATGTCTGGTTGCTAGTACATCAGTGGTTTATTTTTTTTTTCAGGACATTCCAACTTGTATTAGCTATGGCCAATGCTCTGATTGATTTTCCTTGTTATCTCAGTTTCAAAATGGCTTGCTTTCCTCCCATAGACAGCTCTCTACCCTTCTTGCTGGTTTAAGCTTTTTTTAACAAAAGTAAACATTCAGAGCTATTAATTGTCTTAACAAACAGGGAACATCTGGGCAACAAGAAAGACCTGTCAGGTATATGTTCCAATATTTTGATCACTTTAAATATGGGTGTGTTCAAACAAAATGTGGCATGTTCTAGGTTGTTTTACATATCTAAATGTAAATATCAGGAAATGAAAGCTGAAGTTATTGTCCATCATCTCATATTCATCTTTTGATCTCAAACCTAGGGTTAGAGTTACTGTAGACATAGCATAGAAAAAAAATGGGCCTTGACATTACAATACTTTTGGAGGGATTTTAGCAGTCTGCGACTCTTGCCAGATTTACCATTATTTACTTATTTGTTTAGTCTGTGTGTATACTTAGGTGCTACTCAAGGATTCCAGAGCCAACATGAGTCTATTTTTTACACACAATGATCTGCTGTAAAGAGTGAACACCATATTTTTTTACATCATACATCCAAAAATCAGTCCTATTCATCATTCACAATCCAAATACCTGCTGTTGTAGATTTAGATGTCAGATATATGTAGCCTCGATCCTACCGTTATTTCCAGTTTAATGTAAAATACAAGCTGATGTATTATGTTATGTGATGTTATGTGAAAATGATATTTTTTTTTTAAACATGTGAGGAATAAAAAGAAGGAGGAGGAGGAGGAGGGGGCAAGACAGCAACATGGAGGAAGACAGACTGGAAAGATTTCAGCTTCAAATATTTTCGTTCGTAACTGCATTCGGACACCGTTGAGAAGGCGTTGCAGTTTTGAGCAAAAACTTAGAGTCTAGCACTTGAAACCCCAAGTGAAAGATGTATATAATCTTTGAACAGGTAACTGTTCAGGGCCACACCTCGAGTGAACTCATTTTAGTTTCTTGTGAAGAAAGAAAAACTATTTGATTCTGTGTGATCTAAAAGTATTTTTATGTCTCTGCTTAAAAGAAAACCATTTTAAGACTCTGCATAGTTGCTGGTTTTTCTTTATTTTATTTTATTTATATTCTGAGTTAAGATAATTGTGATCCTTTTGTTCTTTAATAAACCAAAGTCCAAACAAAGGACGATTCGTATATCTTACTCCATAAGTTAAATTCCTTCGGTACACACCCCTTCAGCGAAAGGGAAAGGATTTCATTGGTTCTCTTGCCCAGTGGCACAAAGACTCCGTCTTCTTAGAAGGTAAGAGGAAGTGTTTTTACATACTCTATCAGTTGTATGACAGAATAGCGAGTAGAGGATTAATATTTGGGATATTAATTCTGAGGAAATTAAACACTGCATATTAATTTACCATCTACAAGTGCATCTAAAAAAAATTATATTGTGGGAAAAAAATTTTTTTCTGTAATTTAATTCAAAAAGTGGAACTCATATAGTCTACATTCATTACACATAATGAGAAATATATCAAGCCTTTTTTGTTTTAATCTTGATCGTTATGGCTTACAGCTCATGGAAATCAAAAATACAGTATCTCAAAATATTAAAATAAAGAATTTGTTTTACAGAAGTGTCACAGTGTTGCATTCCTGGTGTTAGGCCTCTACTGAACCAGAGACAGTATCAGAAGTGTCTTACCTTGGCAAAGGAGAAAAAGAACTGGACTATTGCTCAGTGGTCCAAAGTCTTCTTTTCAGATTAAAGTAAATTTAGAATTTCATTTGGAAATCAAAGTCCCAGAGTCTGCAGGAAGAGTGCAGAGGTACAGAATCCAATTGTGCAGTGTGAACTTTCCACAGTCAGTCATGATTTGGGGTGCCACGTCATCTGCTGGTGTTGTTTTCTCAAGTTGAGAGTCAATGTCTACCTGGAGATTTTAGAGCACATGATTCCATCTGCTGACAAGCTTTATGTCCCGCAGTGCCAAAACTACTAGTAACTGGTTTGCTGACCATGGTATTACTGTGCTTGATTGGCCAGCCAACTCGCCTGACCTGAACCCCATAGAGAATCTATGAGACACCAGGCCCAACAATGCAGGCGAGCTGAAGGCCACTATCAAAGCAAACTGGGCCTCTAAAACACCTCAGCAGTGCCACAGTCTGACTGCCATACCTCATTGATGCAGTAATTCATGCAAAAGGAGCCCTAACCAAGTATTGAGTGCATAAATATACATACTTTTCAGAAGGTCAACATTTCTGTATTATAAATTCTTTATTCTAATATTTTGAGATACTGGATTTTTTATTTCCATGAGCAGTAAGCCATAATCATCAAGATTAAAACATAAAAGGCTTGATATATTACACTTTGTGTGTAACGAATATAGAATATATGAAAAGTTAAACTTTTTCAATTAAATTACAGGAAAAAAATTTACTTTCCTAGATATTTTTTTTTTTTTTTTTTTTTTAGATACACCTGTATTAAAGCTTAAGCCCAGTGATATGTTAAATGTACAATTTCACTCTCTCAACTTATTACTTTTTATTCCTCACATTTCCTGTTAATATTTTGTTGGGTCATCTGTTCTTGTCTTATTAAGCTGCTGGCTTTCATTGGCCAAGATAGTGCACTTTTTTTTTTTTTTTTTTATTCATCCCCGGCTCATCAAGGCTACTCAATAGCTGTCGCTGGTTATATAAAAATTATATAAAACCCGAGAACAGGCACACAAATTTAAGTGGGAAGTGTCAGTAACTCCATCATTGCAGATTGATTCAGAGTACAGGGATTAGACCGATCCAAGTTTGGGTCAATTACACAATTTAAATCTCCATCGTAAATCAACAGGTAAGTATTTAAAAAAGGGAGAGATTGCTCAACAGTCTATTAGCAAATTCCACTCCAAGGTTGGAGCATATACATTTACCCGTCTTTGCATTCGAGTACCTTTTGTCAATTAAAATAGCGACCCCTCTTGGTTTTGAATTAAAGTTAGAGTGGAAGATGTTCAAATGTGTAAAAACCTTAGATCTCTTGACAGGATTACCTGACATTCCAACTAATAAATCTTAAAGGCGTGCCTGTCACAGCTATGCTGGGATCCATATTACTACTAACCATTTCAATAAAGTAAACCATAGGAATATAAATGCCAATTTGAGCCGAAGAGGGACACACACCCAAAGTCTCCATAAAACAAGGGAGACAGCAGTGTTTCCCACATAGAGTTGTCCACAAAGGGGACAAAGTGTAAGCTAAACAAAATAACCTAAACAACAACAAAAAAATTCCAGTAAGAGAAAAATCCCCTACTGACTTCAAATCTAACAAATAGTTTGCGCACTTTAACAAATATAATTTCCTTACCTTTTAAAGACTTATAACTAATATTACACAGTGTAGCACATAAAAAATAAATAAAAAGAAAATAACTAATAAAATTAAATAAACTCTAACCCAGTCAGAGCGTCAAAACAGAGAAGCACATTAATACAGAAGTAGATTTAAAAGGAGTGAGTCCACAAATTCTAGACAAAGTAATGCACCGAAAATATCTTCAATAAGAATTCGAATTCGAGCTGGAAGGCCGAGTGCAAAAAAAAAGAATAAAGAATAAATAAAATATATAAATAATAAGAGAAAAAGAGGAAAAACGCCAACACATTACACTATGTAGGTGATACAGTTCACCCCGGCATTATGAGTTTAACGTAGTTTCCTGTTTCCGCCGCTGAAATAAAGTCTTTCTGGACACCGTCATATGCAATGTGAAACAGAGCTGGGTGAAGTAGTCCATAGCGAACGCCCTCAATATCACAAAGTTGACACCGAACCACTTTAAATGCGGCCCGGGCCCGGGCCATCTTGACTGTGTAGTCAGGAGAAACTGAGATGGTCAAATCCCCCGTTTTAATCCACTGGAGCTCTCTCGCACAGCATAAAATGTTAACACAGTCACAGTAATAATGGAATCTGCACACAATAGCTCGTGGTCGTTCACCAGGCTTGGGCTTTGACTGAAGGGTCCGGTGGGACCGGTCCAAAACCGGCTCCTTCTCCAGACCAAACGCCTCTTTTGACAAGGCCGCTACAGCAGCGGTTGTACAGGAATCAGCGCCCTCTGGAACTCCGACTATCCTGATGTTATTACGCCGTGACCTCAACTCCAAATCCTTACATTTATTCTCTAATTGAGTCACGGTTGCAGTGAGAGACTCGATAGTAGTATTCATGTGAACTATATGATCCTGGCTCAGGTCTTATCCGACCGATTGTTATCAATTCGTAGATGTAAATGGTGATTTCTCCATGCGTACTGAGGTTACTTTTGGAGTTCCACAAGGTTCTGTTTTAGGCCCACTGCTTTTTACTTTATATATGCTACCCCTAGGACAAATTATTCGTAAGCATGGAATTAGCTTCCACTGTTATGCTGATGATACACAGCTGTATGTGTCAGCGAAGCCAGAGGACAGACAGAAGCTTAGTAAAGTCGGGGATTGTGTAAAGGACATTAGACGTCGAATGTTAACCAACTTCCTTTTACTTAATTCTGATAAAACAGAAATACTTTTAATAGGCCCACATGTAGCTAGAAGTAATCATTCTGATCACATGGTTACTCTGGATGGTCGTTCTGTTTCATCATGTACAGCAGTTAAAGACCTTGGAGTGATTACTGACTCCAGTCTATCATTTGATGCTCATGTAGATAATACTACTAGGATAGCTTTCTTTTATCTCAGAAATGTTTCTAAGATAAGAAACATATCACAACATGATGCGGAAATACTGGTTCATGCATTCGTCACCTCTAGATTAGATTACTGTAATGCCTTACTGTCTGGATGTTCCAGTAGGAATATAAATAAGCTCCAGTTAGTCCACAATGCTGCTAGAGTCCTAACTAGAATTAGAAAATACAACCATATCACCCCGATCTTATTCACACTGCATTGGCTCCCAGTAAAATCTCACATTAACTATAATAATGAAGGCTACAGCAGGGGGAAGAGCCTTCGCTTATAAAGCCCCATTGTTATGGAACAGTCTTCGGGACTCAGACACAGTCTCACTGTTTAAGTCTAGGCTTAAAACGTATTTGTTTACTCAAGCCTACCCTGACTAGATTCTATTTTTACTACTTCGCAGTCATAATAATCCTTTTTCTCCCTCTCTCCTTTTGCCGAGCCACACACGAATTTATGGAGATACTAGAGATCCAGATAATTTCAGCCTCTGGATGGAGCTCAAATCTTCTCCAATTCCAGACTACTGGGACTACGGCTGCTCGGAAGGCCATACAGACTTCATGTACATCCATACTGTACTATTTCACACAGTCTGTTGTTACCCAGATGAGGATGGTTTCCCTTCTGAGTCGGGTTCCTCTCAAGGTTTCTTCCTTTAAACATTTTAGGGAGTTTTTCCTTGCCACCGTCACCACTCAGTGGCTTGCTCAGTTGGGATAAATTCACACATTTAATATCTGTATACCGTGTTTATATTTCTGTAAAGCTGCTTTGAAACAATGTGTGTTGTAAAAAGCGCTATACAAATAAAATTGAATTGGATCATCGGTGCAACCGGAGAGCGCGTGTCCCATTTCCCGAACAGTACCCTTCAGTATTGATATGGTAACCTAGGTAGCGACTTTATCACTAGCCAGCTGTATTTACATGGCCTGCAGGTCAAGCTGGATAGTAGACCCTGAGAGTCTCCTGAAGATTCTCCTGGTGCTCCTGGAACTCCTTTTTAAAAATATCGGCAAAGTCCTTCCTCTGTAAAGCCAGCAGCTCAAGCATGTATGCGGCGAAGTCAGGGTCACCGCTCGGGGATGCGGATACAGGTTCACAGGGAGAAGGAGGCACGGCTGCGGGTTCATGGGGAGAAGGAGACATGCTCGCGGCGTGCTCTCTAGGCCTCAGTTTTGTCTGAATGCTACCAACGGTTTTCAAGTTCTTCCCAGACATTTTAACGAACCACCAAGTTAAAAGTACAAATAAGGAAACGAAGTTGAATAAGTCAAAATATATTATATGACCGAAATAAGTGCTAATTAATTGCAATTTTAATCGACATCAGCAAGAGACTCAAACTTCGTGTCTTACTCCATCGAACACCGAATTCGAACTCCAGTAGTGCACTTCTTAATGCACACCCCAAAAGTATAATGCAAATGTGGCACTGAAAGCCACCAAAATAACCATGTTACCTGCTTCAGTCTCCTCCTTTGCCACCTAATTAGACAACAGACAAGTGTGTAAAACCAGGTCTTTCTCTCTCTCTCTCACAGATGGCAGGTTCTGCAGTATTGTGTGCTATATTAATATTATTCAGTATTGCTTACAATTATTTTTATACCATATTATTAATGTTATACAGCAGACATATTTATATGCACCTTACCACATATACACACAGAAGCCATTGCTCCACAGGTAGTGGGTTAATGTCACGAATTGTGAGATATAACGGATGCAAGTGTAGTAGGAACAGTTTTATTTAAAAGAGACACAGGCAGGTTAATCCAAAACGTGATCCAAAAACGTAATCCAAAACATGCAAGAGGTCAGGCGATCGGCAAACAGGCATAAATGGGGCAAGGCAGGAAACTATGTCGTGGTCACGGAAAACATGAAACATGAGCTATGACTATGAACTGGAAGCGGAGAAACCAGCGTGAACTAAACAAACGAATCTAAACATGACATGGACTATGGTTATCTATTGTAAGAACTCTAAACTAATCTACTATACTATATCTAATATTCCGCGCCGTGTGCTGGGAGGCGCGCAGTATATATGCAAACATAATTAGTGTCGTAATAGCTGACGGCTGAGGGCAATTCAGACACACGTGAAACAACAACCAATGACAGCACAGGGAGGAGACAAAAGAGAAACATAACAAATGAACGTGTCGAAATGTAACGATTGTCAACACAAAAAGCAGGTGCTCACGCACCTTGTTCGGCATACACGCCCTCATGCTCCACAGCGCGCTGCTTAAAGGGGAAATCGTGACACTTAATCAAAGTGAGTGCAATATGTACTCATTAAATCCAGAATGCTCTATGCCTTTCATTTTCATTTCTCACAGCTTGATATACACTGCATGCACCAGGTTATTATTCACAAGAGGTGGACATGTGAGAGTCGGAACATTTGCATGTTTGTATGCCTGCATGTGTGAGGGTGTGTTGATAAACAACAAAAGCAGCTTTGAAAACATACAGCTGGCTGTGATTCAGTGCCAAAGAAATTACTTTTTACACTAGCATCCTCTGCACCAGATTTGACAGTCAATCATTCATATTTAACTACAGTGGAACCATGGCAAATATTTCCACTGACTCGAACATAAAGCAAGTGGAGAGAGATAGAGAGAGAGAGAGAGAGAGAGAGAGAGAGACTAAAGGCTAAGTCTTTTTCCCCTGCAGAAGAATACTGCTCCAAATTGCATATTAACAATATCTTGTCTTGTGCACCTTGAGGCTGGGAACCTACAGAGCCCCAATTACAGAAAGATGGCAAACCCACTTGCTGATACTCAATCTGACAAAGATATAGGGGCTGACTTTCACATACTCCAAATGTCGTTTTCACATACCCCTCCTTCTGCACTCACACACTCTGCAAATCCACTGCTAATGCTCTTCAGAAATCAAAATGAGACACTAGATAAAGATGAGGACAACAAAGAACTGCAGCTTCCCAAAAAGAGTCAGTATGTCTCAATGGGCACTCTCATTGATAACAAATCTGCACCACTACCAGCAAACTACCAGGAATAAAAGCATGAGTGGGTACCAAAGCTGACACAAACAGGCCAATGCTTGAAATGAGGCAGAGAGAGGAATGTTTTAGTCAATTTTATCTTGTACATACAGAAACCTATACTGCACAATGCACAATGCACTTCCAGATGAAATATTTGAATAAAACAATACTGTCACCATTCGTGACGTAGCGGATAAGAGACGGATGCAATCGCAGTTTAGAATGGAAGGTTTATTTAAAGAGAGAGGCAGACAAATACAAAACGTGATCCAGAACGTAATCCACAAACAGGCGAAGGTCAGGCAAACGGCAAACAGGCATACACAGGGCAAAGCAGAGATCAAGGTCGTACAGAAAACGGGGTCGAGATATTAAACATGAAACATGAACATAAGCGAGGAACTGGTAGCGGAGAAACCAGTGAACTAAACTAACGAATCTAAACATGAAACATGACATGAACAATGACAATGGTAACTAACATCTAATCTAACTAACTCTAATAAACCGCGCCGTGTGCTGGGAGGCGCGCGGTATATATGCCGGTATGATCAGCTTCCTAACCGCTAACAGCTGAGCGCAATACCGACACACATGACAGCACAACCAATGACAGAACAGGGAGGAGACATGACAGAAACGTAAACAAACACACGTGTCCAAATGTCACAACTGTCAACAACAGAAAAGCATGTGCTCGCGCATTTGCGCATTAGAGCACGCTGCCTCAAGGGGGAACCGTGACAAATACAATAAGCATGATATGCACAAGGTCCATGAGTACAGATTTTACAGCTCCAGTATTTACGAATGTATTATGTCTTCAAATTTTATTCTTTCCCACATGAAACACTCATTGTTTCCTAAAGAAAGTGTATATTACTTCTTTGAAAATGGAAAGGATGTGTGTGTGGGGGGAGTCTTCTTTAGTTAATTACAGTAAATAACAGTTGCAGCTTTAATCAGAGAGGAAGGCTTTAGCCAAGAGGGTGGACATGCAGTGTCACCTCAGTGCTTTTGTCTCAAGTGAGGATTGGATTGTGTTGACATGATACACATTGGGGTGATATGCACTGCCTCATCACACAGATACAAAGGGTCAATGTTAATGAGCTTTTAGGTTAATGAGAGTAACACATGCTCATCACAACAGCAGCACCTATACAATAGTCAGTACAATAATTTACTTACAAAAAAGACGTCTTAGGAAGTGGAAATATATTGAATAATATCCAAATTTATCTAGTATTTCCCATTATTAAATTTCTATAAACCACATAAGATTACATATTTACCTATTTCTATACTCCCCTGCCCCACTAATTTCAAGTTTAAAATTTTCTTAGTCAGTTCATTTGACAGAATCTGTATTTTTCATTGTAAAACATGAAGGGAAGTGCAGTACCAACTGACCTTTTCAGATAACTTTACATTGCCTTTTTTTTTTTTTTTAATGTACAGTATATATTTGCACCATACAGTGCAACATGAGGTAAAATGCATGGTATTACACTTACAAACTGTACTCATTTCCCCCTTACCACTCCTCCCTAAGAAGCTAGCATTTAGGCTATAAAAAGTTCTTATCAATTCATGAGCTTCTAAATGTTTGTGAAATTGCATTCCCTTTTGAAGTGAGCATATATAGGAATACGGCCCATTGAGAGATTCTGAGACTATCTCACTTTACAGACTATAAAGCAAATTACGTTTTACACTTTGCTGTGAATGACAATACAATGTAGCATCAAAGCAAGACACAATAAATAAGTTTATTTAAAAAATATAATAAAGTTGAGACTAATAATGTATGAATGAGAAGGCAAGGATTCACATATCAATATAATAGTAAAGTAATAAATTGCAAATACAGAGGTACTGTCACAAGTGCGGAAGAAGGAAGGAGGTAAGCGCACTTAAGAACGAGTGTAGTTTATTTACAAGAGGCAGATAAATCCAAAACGTAATCCAAAGGCATAATCCAGCAAACAGGCAAAGGTCAGGCGAACGGCAAACAGGCATAGACTTGGGGCAAGGCAGATATCAATAACGAGGCACGGAAAACAGGGTCGAGAAATAAACATAAACATGAACATGAACGTGAACTAAGACTAAGATCTGGGAGCGGATAACCCAGCGTGAACTATAACTAACAAGGGACTTGTTTACTGTGTTTAGTATGTTTAATTAACTGTGCCCTGAGTAGTACGGCGCGTACTATATAAACCGACATGAATCAACTTAAACAGAATTCAGCTGGGAGTAATTCAGACACACGTGGGGATACAACCTATGACAGACACGGGGCGGGGTCATGACGAACATAAACAAAACACACGTGTCCTCCCAGCCATTGATAGAAACGAAAACAAAAAGCACATGTTCAAATGTCACAACAAGCATGTGCAACAGCGCGAGAGCATGCTGCTTCAAGGCGGAACCGTGACAAGTACTTGAATTTTCTATATATCTGCATAAATATGAACTAAAATGTCATCAGATTTTTAGAAAAGTAGATAAAGATAACCAAATTAAACAAATATATATACTTGGTCATTTATTTATTCAAGACGATAATCCAATATAACATATCTAAGTGGCAAAAGTATGTGAACCTTTGCTTTTATTATCTGGTGTGACCCCAATGTGCAGCAATAACTGTAACTAACCATTTGTGTTAACTTTTGATCAGTCCTGCACATCGGCTTGGAGGAATTTTAGACATACCTCAGTACAGAACAGCTTCAACTGTGGGTTGTTGGCTTCCTCACATGAACTTCTTGCTTCAGGTCCTCCCACAACATTTCTATTGGATTAAAGTCAGGACTTTGACTTTTCAAAACTTTAACTTTATTCTTCTTTAACCATTCTTTGTTAGAACAACTTGTGTGTTTAGGGTCGTTGTTTTGCTGCATGACCCACTTCCTCTTGATATTCAGTTCATGGACAGATGTCCTAACATTTTCCAATAGAATTTGCTGATATAATTGAGAATTCATCAATAATGGCAATCTGTCATATCCCAGATGCAGCGAAACAGGCCCAAACCATGATACTACCACCACCACCACGTTTTACCTGTGGGATGAGGTTCTTATGCTGGAATGCAGCATTTTCCTTTCTCAAAATATAACGCTTCTCATTTAAACCAAAAAGGTCTGTTTTGGTCTTCTCCATCGAAAAAACATTTTTCCAGTAGCCTTCTAGCTTGTCCACGTGATCATTAGCAAACTGCAGCTGGGCAGCAATGTTCTTCTTGGAGAGTAGTGGTTTTCTCCGTGCAATCCTGCCATGCACACCATTGTTGTTCAGTGTTCTCCTCATGGTGGACTCATGAACATTAACATTAGCCAACATAAGAGAGGCCTTTAGTTGCTTAGAAGTTACCCTGGGTTCCTTTGTGACCTCGTGGACTTGTGCACATCTTGCTCTTGGTGATCTTTGTTGGTCGACCACTCCTGGGGAGGGTAACAATGGTCTTAGATTTCTTCCATTTGTACACAATCTGTCTGACTGTGGGTTGGTGGAGTCCAAACTCTTTAGAGATGGTTTTGTAACATTTTCAAGCCTGATGAGTATCAACATCTCTTTTTCTGAGGTCCTCAGAAATCTCCTTTGTTAATGTCGTGATACAACAGATACCTGTTCTTTTAGTAAAACAGGTGATCTCTCACACCTGATTGTTATCCCATTGATTGAAAACACCTGACACTTAACTCCTAATCTTAGAGGTTCACATACTTTTGCCACTCACAGATATGTAATATCGGATCGTTTTCTTCAATAAATAAATGACCAACTATAATATTTTTCTCTCATTTGTTAAATTGGGTTTTTTTTGTCTAGTTTTAGGATTCACATGAAAAATCTGATGTCATATTTATGCAAAAACAAAAAATTCTAAAGGGTTCACAAACTTTCAAGCACCACTGTATATACAGTTGAGGCAAAAATTTACATTTACCTATGCTAAAGACATTCAATCTCAGTTCTCCAAATTCCAGACATATCATATTACCATACCTTTCCTTTAGCAAGTTAAATAGGGCATCTTTTTTGTTCACATCAGTGGTAATTTTACAACAGGTTTATTTAAGCTTTAATTCAATGCATCAGAATCTCAGCAGGTCAAAAGTCTACATATTTTATACTTTTTCTTTAAACGGTCTGTTTTTAAAAAATCTGTAATGACTTGCAAAAGCTTCTGATTGGCCAATTGTCATAATTAGGAGTGCACATGTGGCTGAATTTAAGAACCAGTGCCTTTTTGTCCTCGATTCCATGGGAAAATACAAGCAACTCAGCCAAACCCTCAGAAAAATAAATCATGGACCTCCACAAGTCTGAATCCTCCTTAAGAGCAATTTCAAAACAACTGAAGATACCACAAGAAGCTGTGTAAACAATACATGGGACCACAAATACCTTGCATTATTTTGGATGGAAACACAATATATTAATTTTGGTATAGTGTACCAAAAGACAAAAACAAAGGAACTGGTGATGGAGTTGGAGGCATCAGGTGCCAAAGTACATATATCAATTATTAAGAGAATCCCACATCACCATGGCCTGCTATGTCTGTCAAGCAGCGAAGAAGCCCCTCCAGCACAAAAAAGTCAGACTGAAGTTTGCAATTGATCACCTGATTGAAAACATAGCATTTTGGAGGAGGGTTCTCTGGTCAAATAAAACAAAAACTGAACTATTTGGTCATAAAGAAAGGTGCTATGAATGGAGGGAAAAGGGCAAACACCATTCTAATGTAAAGCATGGGGGGTGGCAGCATCATGTTCTGTGGGTTTTCTGGGTGTTTTGCTGGAAAAGGGACTGGTGAAGAGAAGAAATTATATGGTTTTATGAGGAAGGAGGATTATCTAGAAATACTGAACACAGCAAGACAATAGCTAAGTTAAAAGCTGGTAGCAGCTGGGTCTCCCAGCAGGACAGTAATCATAAGCATACCTCCAAAGTTGTAACAAAATGGCTTCAGTGTGAAATTTTGTGGTTACAATGATATGTCAGACAGTGGCATTCCCTGGTCGAGTCATTATTGCTTAAAAATAATTCACTTCAGTGTAACTAAGATTCCACTTTCTACTATATTTAGAAATGCTCATGCTTCACTTAACTCATAATATGTTGTCTCTTTTAGTTTTTCTCCTCTCCTCTTAGTTTTTCTTCTTTTCCCTCTACAAGTTCCACTGATGTTCATTGCCTTGTGTTGGCACTTATTTTGCTGCTTTGCAGATTCTTATGAATCTGTTTGCTGGTTAAAAGCTTACAGGCCTTTGCAGACATGCCTTACTGCATCTCTTGTCAAATCTGTATGGTGTAGCCCAGGTCTTCAGATTTATGAATGTGTATAATGACTGGTCAAATAAATAAAGTAAAAGACACATTATTTATAGACAATTGAGTAAAGTCCCAAGCCAGAGCAGATGGGTGTAAAAGTGCCAAATTTTAGGCTAGGAGAACATGCTGATAAATCCAGTCAGCAGCAGTGAGGCAACTGTGTGAAGGGAATACATATTGTAATGTGTATAAGTCAGATCTTTTAGCCAGCTCAAAAACTATTTGCACATTACTGCCTGCCTAAC
This sequence comes from Ameiurus melas, assembly GCA_012411365.1. NCBI lineage: Eukaryota > Metazoa > Chordata > Actinopteri > Siluriformes > Ictaluridae > Ameiurus > Ameiurus melas. Next base: position 12,486,896 of record CM022780.1, on the reverse strand, counting down.
ACAATAGCACAAGGCATTCACCTACCAGCTACATCTATCAGGCTAAACATACCCAGATTAAAATGTAGTCTGTAAACTTCTGCATCAGCTAGGAAAAAAAAAATACTTTTAGCTGGTGTTTGCAAATAAAGATACTTTCCAGTTTGCTTGTGAGCATTTCTTTAGCTATTATTATATATTATTATAATAATTATATATTATAAACTATTATAATATAGTCATATTTCTCTTTTTGCTCTTTCTCTTCCGTCAGTAGAATATGTCCCTTTCTTGCTATCTAAACAGATAAGCAATTTGAAGAGATACCATCAAAATGGACATGCAAACTCTTAGACCATAAAAACCCTTCGCCTGGCCTGAGGTGTTTCACGATTGAGAATATAAAACCATTTAAGAACAGTAAATATACTATATGGCTAAACATTTGTGGACACTTGACCATCTCAACCATATGTGGGCTTTTCCCAAACTGTTGCCACAAAGTTGGAAACATTTTTCCATTCATTGAAACTAAAGGGCCTAGCCTAAACATGCTCCAGCATGACAATGCCCGTGTACAAATCAAGGTCCATGAAAGGCATATTTTAGGGAAAATTGTAAAAAATAAAAGGTTATAATAACCTGGTGGCATAACTGTGCACACCCTTTTATAATTTGGGATGTGGCTGTTTTCAGAATGAAACAATAATTTTTCAAACTCAAGTTCCAAAGTAATTATCATACAGCTGTCATAAATTAAATTACTCTGATTAACCCCACATAAAGATTAGCTGTTTCTGTAAGATTTTCTTTTCATCTTCTTGGTTCAATGAGACTGCTTACAAAGCATGAATGGTATCTCACTTGTTGAAAGGTATCGATCTTTGAGTATAGTTTTTTTCCCAAAACATTACATGTACCATGTAACACTGTAAAGGCCATCATCAACGAATAGAAAATGGAGCACCACAGTGATCCCACCAAGAACAGAACATCCCTCCAAAATGTATGAAAGGACAAGACAAAAACTCACCAGGAAGACTGCAAAGAAACCTACAGCAACATTATAGCTTCAGGAATATTTGACAAGTACTGATTACTCTCTGCATGTCAGAACAATCTCTTTCATTCTTCACGTCTGGGCTATGGGGTAGAGTGGCTAGACGGAAGCCCTTTATCACAAAAAAAATCCAAGCTCAACGAAATCGCCCCAAACCATGTAGCAAAATGTGTAATAGAATAATGAGACTAATTACAAAAGCTATAATAATTCCAAAAGGTAGGTTTGATTAAAAAAAAAACCCCAAAAAACAAAAGAACACCATACCCATGGTGCAGCATGGTGGTGACAGCATCATGCTTTAGGACTGCATTTCTTTAGCCAGAACTGGGAGTTTTATCAAGGTGGAGGGAATCATGAATAGCTACAAATACCAGTCAATTTTAGTGCAAAACCTTCAGCTGTCTGTTAGTAAGTTGAAGATGAAAAGGAATTTCACTTTCAGCATGATAATGATGCAAAGCAAACATCCAAATCAACAAAGGAATGGCTTTTCCAAAAGAAGATCAATGTTTTTGAATGACCTAGCCAGAGCCCAATCCTGAATACAACTAAAGATCTCTGCAGTGACTTGAAGCAGGCTGTGCACAGGAGATGCCCTCCCAATTTAATATATCTAGAATGCTATTGTAAGAAAGTGTGTGCCATGCTGTTAAACTCTTCCTCAAAAAGAGCAATCAAAACATGCTTCAAGTACTCGTTTAGGAGTGTGCAGTTATGAAACTAGGTTATTGTATTGTTTTTTCCCCCTTTTTTTCCTTTTAAAAACTGTTTGATTGTTTTTAACAATATTTGTACACTGTGCAATTTCACATTAATGATTGGAAAAGATCTGACATGATTTACTGTATCTTAGTTTCACTCGTTTACTTCACAAAAAAAGGAAAAGTGCCATTTTAACAGTGGTGTGTAGACTTTTTATATCCACTGTATATGCCAGCCACTATAATGGGTTAATTAAAGGAGAACACATCTACCTCTGCGCATTCATGTAAATATCTATTAAGCAACTCATGTGGCAGCAGTACAAAGAATAAAATAATGCACATACAAGTCAGGGGCTTTAATTGTATGCTTCCTGGCCTTTTCGAATCTTCAACTGTCAAGTTTTGGTGAGCCTGTGTCCAATGTAGCCTCAGATTCCCTGACACTGACAGGAGCAGAACCCAGTGTGGACTTGTGTTGTAGCCCATCTGCTCAAAGTTGGACATGTTGTGCATTCTGAGATGCTTTTATATAGGTATAATGCTGTTATATACATAGATGTAATCTACTGATTGGTACAGCTAAAATCATAATCAGTCTCTAGCTACATGAAAACAAAACATGCACAGTACTTTCTACCCTGAACTATACCTATTTCTGCTGGTCTGTGAAATCCAAACAAAAAGTTAATTGTGTAGGCATAGGTTTTGAAAGAAGATCCATTCATGGATTGTCATCTGTAAAATACTGCATGGAATGCTCTATATTGTTCTGTATTTGGTTTGTATGTGCGACACTCACCTATGAACTCAATTAGCATGGGCCATGGTTTCTAACCACCACACAACTCAGAAAAAGCACCATGAAATGTACCTTTGTAATACTGACTGTTTCAGATTAGTGAAAACACAAACAATTCTTTTAGCATCAGTGGCTGTTATTACTATAACTAAAACAAATAAGACTTTAGCAAATCACTTCCTGACAGTTCAAATTATAATTTCGTCTTTTCTCATGTCACCACCGCTTTACGACTATATAGTGACATATTAAAAAATTGTCACATTACATGCTAAAAGTGTTCTGAATTTGTTTAAAGAATAATAGATGATCTGATATGCAGAACCTATATGCACATGTTATATAGGTATTGCATTCATATATTCAAGCCAACAAAGCAAACTAACTTGCATGAAGCAACTAGTTCAACTGTCTTGAATCAGAGCTCAATAAAACAATAGTTAAGAGCATTTGAATTTCACTTATGGCACAGATACGGAGAGACAAGAATAAGAATGAGGAAGAGAGAAGAAATACCCGGGCAGAATACTATGTAATATACCAAGCCCATTTTTGTGTTGGGGAAAAACAAAAGTGGTCTGTGACAGTTACAGAACAGTGCTTTTCCACAAATCAACATTGTTAGCTATAAGAGAGAATGTGTGTGGGAGAAACAGGATTAAGCCTTTGGCTGAATTTTAGTTCTGTCTCATATTTATTAACCTATTTTTAAAATTATATTCTGTGACTAATGTGAGTGCTAATCACTATTGCAATAAGCATCACTGTCATGAGGTGAATGTAATTGCCCTTATTCATCAAAGTTGCAAGCATAAAATCTGCTCATAAAACCTGTGTATGCAAATTGTACAGCACTTATTTGTGAATTCCATCTTTGCTTTATCTATACAATCAAACTCACATCTGTTCGGAGTGCAGGCACATTTGTGTATAATATTTTTAACAACCTGAAGAATTATTGTTGTAAGTAAGTAACTTAATGTTGAGTTAATTTAAGTAAAACAATCAAACAGTATAATAGTATATTTAATACTATTAGTATTAAAAACTGAAATAACATTAATATTCACGATTGCATAAAATTGTGAGTATTATTACTAATAAAATATACAGTGCCCTCCAGAATTACATTTACAGCATTTAGTAGATACCCTTATCCAGAGAGACCTACATAAGTGCTTTATAGATAATGGCACCCTTCCGTAAAATGAGCAAAAATTAACATATAAAAAGAATTACACATTAAATACGTGCTTTGCTGAGCTCATACACATACAGGGACATTGTATTGTTTCATTCAAGATTTTTTTGTTTTGTTTTTTAAATACAAAGTTCTTCTGTGAATAATTAAAAAATTATCAGCACCCTTACAATTAATATTTTGTGAGACATGCACTGGAAAAAATAACAGCACTACAGCTCCCAGTGTGGCTGAACTATAGCAATTCTTCAAAGAAGTGTGGGCCAAATTACACCACAGTCAGCTGTAAAAGACTGATCTCCAATTATCGGAAGTGTCTGATTGCAGTTATTGCTGCTAAATCAGGCACAACCAGAATTTGAGTTTAAGTGGGCAATTGTTATAATCTATGTTATTCACTTCACCTGTCAGTGGTTGTAATCTTATGGCTGATTGTTGTGTACATACATACTAATCCTATACAACCGTGTAGGATAAGAACCCGCTGTACACCTGCTCATCTATGGTGTTATTCATTCAATCATGTGGCAGCAGCACAATGCATATAATCATGCAGGTCAAGAGCTTCAGTTAATGTTCACATGAAACATCAGAATGAAGAAAAAGTGTGATCTCTGTGACTTTAAGCATGGTATGGATATTGGTGCCAGGTGGGCTGGTTTGAATATTTCAACTTCTGATGTCCTGGGTATTTCAGACAACAGTCTCTAGAGTTTACATAGAATTGTGTGGAAAAACAAAAACCATCCTGTGTGTGGAGTGCCTGCAAACAAACGTTTTTTTATGAGAGAGATCAGAAGTGTATGACCAGACTTATCTGATCTGATAATAAGTATATAGTAACTCAAATAAGAACTCTTTACAACCGTGATGAGCATTAAAGCATCTCAGACTGCACAACCCATCAAACCTTGAGGTAGATGGGCTACAACAGTAGAAGACCACATCAGATTCCACTACTATAAGCCAATAACAATAAACTAAAGCTAGTATAGGCTCACTGAAACTGGACAGTTGAAGACTGGAAAAAGGTGATTTCTAGGTTCAACTCAAGATTAAAAATGTTGTGCATGTTGAGATGCTTTTCTGCATAAAGGGTGATTGAGTTATTGAATCTATACTGGCAGCTCAAACCAATCAGTCCATTTTCCTCCAACCTCTCTTGTCAACAAGGCAGTCACTTCCAAGCTGCTGCTCTGCACTAACAAAACCCTGATTTTATAACCACGATGTCATCTGACAAAATCATCATACACAAAACTTAAAGACAACTGTTTTGCTGTGATTTGGCTATATTTACATGTAAAATGATCACTCAAAGAGAAAGTCAGAAGTGAATGAATGTGCTGCTCATCTCTTCCCCTCCCTGAACAGAGTACCCACAGAGAGAGGTGTGCCTGTGGCAAGAAAGAAGGACCTTGTGCTCGCGGGGCAGTACTGGCCTCTCTCTTCTACAGAAAGTAGCCAAGGTTTTTTCCAAGCAGTCTCTAGATTTGTCACTAAGTGCTTTTTGAGATGGAAAAAGACGCTGAAGGAGTTTAAAAAGTGGACCGGTGCAGTTTCTGTGAATATGCGTGAGCGAATAACAGGAGGAGAGGGAGGGGCTGCAGTGGGGAGTCATATTTTAAGTGAAAGGATTGTATTTGTGTTCTATCGAAAATTAACCCTTTAAAGTTATTTAGCAATTTCGTATTTATTGACGTTTTATAATTCAAGCACTTTTTAAGCACCACTAGATAGATTATTTTCAAGGTTTTCCAGTACTTAAATTTCAAAAAGCCAAATTCAAGCACTTAAAGCACCCTGTACAAACCTTGACTTTAGTTTAGCTTGCTTGGTAGCAAACAGTAAATCTTTAAAGACTAAGGTAAATGATTTAGGTTAAATGATGTGACACTAACCTTTGTGTATTCTGCAAAAGCAGCGATGTGTCGTTTAGCAAAAATAGTATTAACTGCCACACATATTGTATACATGAGATAAATGCAAGTTGCTCTGGATAAGGGCATCTGCCAAATGCCATAAATGTTAAGGGAGCCCACTCTCATGAGTTTACCCTCTTGCCTCACCCTCACTGTAAACAACAGTACTGTACGTAGCATTAGTTACTACTATTAGTGCTATTTTCAATATTTTATAATGTAAATAGTCATAGACAAAAATATATCTATGTATACAGGGGCGCAACTGCACATTTGCTGAGGGGTATGCAAAATTATTGTTGGTGCACCCAAATCCACCAAAAAAAAAAAGTAAGTGAACTTTGTAAGTGTTGTTACCTGGATAATCCACAGAAAATATAATAAATCTTTATTGATCCCATATACACTACAGCACAGTGAAGTTCTTTTCTTTGTGTACTCCAGCATGTCAGGAAGCTGAGGTCAGCAATCATGCAGCACCCCTGGAGCAGAGAGGGTTAAGGGCCTTGCTCAAGAGCCCAACAGTGGCAGCTTGGCAGTGCTGGGGCTTGAACCCCCACCCTTGTGATCAGTAACTTAGAGCCTTAACCACCAAGCCACTTTTTATTTTTTCAAATCCATCTTTTCACACTGGGGACATTTGATGGACTCATACATAACTATTACAAAGGGTGAAAATGTTCAGTGATCCTCAAGTATTAGGTTGTATAAAGTTTTCACTTACCTTTTCCACAGCACTGTGAATATTTAATGGGATGTGTTCAAAAATACATGTTTGTGTGTTATAATCTTAAGCACATTGAATATTCTTGTGATGAAATTAAATGAAATTTTGTGACCAATTAATGCAGAAAACCAATTAATTCCAAGTGGTTCACATACCTTTTGGTTTCACTGTATATTCTATCCCCTAATACTAACACTCCCAGAAAACCTTTTGCATTTTTCCATTTTAAAAATCCTTCATTTTGTATGTTTTTTTTAAGCATTTTGTTTTATCGGGATGCTTAAGTGTTTATTTATAGCATAATTACATGTGTATAATATAGAATAGGCCTAGTGTTACAATACGAGACTGGGACAGGAAGTAAGTCTAGGATCAAAGTCTTTATTTACACACTAAAGCCAAGATACAAGAAATGGGAAACGAGGTCGAAACATAAACTCGAACTGAGGCATGAAACATGAAACTTACAACAAGACTTGGAAACGCTACCGCTTATAACCCACTTAAACAAATACTCATCTGTCGCTTAACTATGGCATGAAACAAGAAACGAGAACTACACATGGAAATCATTTAACCAGGACTATGGCATGAAACAAGAAACTAGACATGGCAATCATTTAACTAGGACTTTGGCATGAAACAAGAAACTAGACATGGCAATCATTTAACCAGGACTATGGAATGAAACAAGAAACCAGAGCAGGACATGGAAACATTACCACGTGGCACTATAACGCCTAATAACCTATAATACGCGAACTGTGATTACCTTGACTGCTGACAGCTGGTAACAATCATACACTCCCTCGAAAATCAACCAATGACTAAACAAGGTGAAAACCAACCAGAAACAAACGCACATGTCTTTTGAATACAAAATCTCCATAGTCCTTGTGTAAAGCGCGAGCACGTGCTTGCTCTGGTTTGTGGATGCGCGCTCTCCTGCTCCCCGTGCACGTCGTCGCCGCAGCGCCATCTCCCGGCGAGATCATGACACCTAGTAAATAGTCTTCATAAACTATATATACTTTGCATTTATACTATAAAAAAGTTGTCAAAAAGTACCAAAAATATGTTTTTAAAAGTGCTTAAAACTATTAAAAACTAAAAGATATGGTGATCAGGTGTGTAAGGTATTTTTTTATGAACAGCCATGTTCAAAGCAATTAAATGGTTTTATTTCCTAAACAGTAAATTATTAATTTAATCTGCACCATTATTTTCAATAAAAACAAAAGCAGAAAAAATGCTTAACTGTTCTAAACGATTGGTTTAAAGAAAACTCTCCATCACAAGCAAGTTAATAACTTGGAATTATTCAATTACATCTGGATGAAGTAATTTACTCACACCACATCCACTGGTTTCTGATATTTTGTTAGACTGCGTGCTGCAAGACATAATGTGCTCATCTGCATTAACAGAGGATGAGGTGAAAAGCCCAATAACTAGGTTGTGTTTGGTGGGGAGGCTCAGTTTTAACAATCTCTTCTGAACGTAAATCAAACGACCATTCACAAACATAACGTGACTTTTTTTTTTTTGAGCGACAGTGATAGTCGGAAATGAATTAATATTAATGTTAATCACTTTGCCCTCTCAGGCCACAATTTTAAATGTTGATTAACTTCAAGACTTACAGTGATAAAAATGGATAAAATGATAATTTAAGCTTACCAATCTCTGTTTATTCACTTGAACATTGGTGCCCTTATTTTAATGCACTGTCTTTCATTTTCCCTTTTTCTTTTTCTGTTTTCCACCCCAGAACACTTCCCTCCTCAATCCATTTTGGTCATGTGATTATGTCTGTGACAAGCTTAGAGTAGAGTTGGAGGGTGAGTGGTTGATATGCAATCACTTGATGTAATACATTTTTGAACAAATAAGCTTTTGATTATTTATAACGTTTTTTATGAAAGAAAAGTTTCAGAGAATGATTTTGGCACAATGACACTCCCCCATTACTGTTATGGCAAAAAGGAACCAGAGGTGCCTGATGTAGGGATCTTTTGATTGGTGGGTGATAGGAATGCTGTTTAGTGATACAAACAGAATTATATCTGTGGGATCAATGCCTCTGGAATAATTGCCTCTGGCATCAGATGAGACTGCACATCATTTCCTGTAGCACTAGCTGAAATTAATACATTTTAAAAGGACTAATTTCAAACTGTAAATAGGCTCAGAAATCTGCTATTTTGTTCGAATAAATAGAAAACACATGGCGGTTTTGTCACCACTTTGCTTGTCATAATCAACTGATGGAATACAGATTGGGATGGTGCAATCATAAATGCTGTCCCAGACTGAATTTGCCAATATAGAATAGAATGACTCTTCAGTGTCTTCTTCCACTTTTTCCAATTTCACTTTTTTTATTATTTTTTATTTTTTTTTATCTACACTCCACTTCATTTTCTCTATCTGCCTTGGAGGTATTGTGCATTGACGCTTGGGCAGAGACAGATTAAGTGACCTGATCCTGCAAACATTCGAGGAATTCATGCCTGTAAAGAGGTCAGAACCAGTCATAGAGTGGATAGCATTATAAACACACACACACACACACACACACACACACACACACACACACACACACACACACACACACACACACACACACACAAACCTGTTCCGTTAGAAACTAAATTAAAATAAAATAAAAACAAAGACAGCACAACATATTTTTTTTTTTTTTTTTTTAAAAAAATAAAAGTTTTCTTATATAAGAACATAACATTTGTCAGGCTTACTTGAAAGATGTGTGCCAGATTTACTTGGAAGATGTGTGCCAAATTTGGATGATGATTGGAGAAAAGTAATCAAACAAAAAAACAAAAAGTAGCGCAAGAAATTGACATCATAGGATAAACTTGCCGCAACCCAGGGAATCCAGGGATGCCTGCCATTTAAATTTTGGACACACTGTTCAAAAGTTATGACCATAAAACTACTTCCAAATTAGGCCCAAATTTGACCCGATGGTGGCACTAAAGCATTGGCAGCACTTGACCAGAATTTGGATAGAATGTTCCTTAGACCCACCCCAATCAGCATGTCAAATTTCCCAATTTTTTACCAGATGGTTCTATGGGTTGCCATAGACACCTTAACCAGAAGAAGAAGGAGAAGAAGAAGAAGAAGAAGAAGAAGAGGAAGAAGAAGAAGAATAACAAGAAAAGGACCAGCAGCTTTAGAAACATATTTTTCAGTCTGTGAGTTATTCATAAATCTCCATCCATCCATCCATCCATCCATCTTCTACCGCTTACTCCTTCTTCAGGGTCATGGGGAACCTGGAGCCTATCCCAGGGAGCATTGGGCACAAGGCGGGGTACACCCTGGACAGAGTGCCAGTCCATCGCATGGGCACAATCAAATACACACACACACACCCATTCATACACTACGGACACTTTAGACACGCCAATCAGCCTACCACGCATGTCTTATTCATGAATCTGTTTTTGAAAATTATATAATTTCAGTATTTGGAAAAGAGATATATTTATTTTACAAAATAGTTAACTCAACAAAACAATTAAAGGTCGCTTTTTCAGGAGATTGGAAAAAAAATATTCAGGAGATAGTTTTGTAAAATCAAAATAAGCTTTACAGATCTTTATTGGAAATGGTCTAATCAATTTTTTTCATGCTTGTTTAATGATCCATAAACAATTATTGCACATGCACCTGTGGAACAGTCCTTAATGCACTAACAGTTTACAGGTGGTAGGCAATTATGGTTACAGTTACAATAACTTAGTACACTAAAGAGACCTTTCTACTGACTCTGAAAAACACCTGAAGAAAGATGCCTAGTGTGCTTGCTCATTTGCGTGAACATACCATATACCTGCTGCAGGGAGGCATAAGTATTGCAATGTGGCCAGAGCAATAAAATGTAATGTCCATAATGTAAGACACCTATTACAGTGATACAGGGAGACAGGAAGGACAGCTGATCGTCTATGTAGTGACAAACTACATGTAACCATGTCTTCCCATAGACGTGATCGAGAACTTGCAAATGCCTTGGTGGAAAAGTGGGGTAACATCTCACAGCAAGAACTGACAAATCTGATTCAGTCGATTAGAATGAGGTGCACTTCAGTACTTAAAGCAGCTGGTGGCCAGAGCAGATACAGGTACTTTTGATATTGACCCCTACTTTGTTCAGGGATTCATTATTCCATTTCGGCTCGTAAAATGTCTGTGAAACTTTATTCAGTTAATGTCTCAGTTACTGAATCTTTTTATTTTAATACAAATATCAAAAGATTGTACAGACCTGGTTTGTATTTGTTTTTGATTAGTTCATGTGGTGTTTCAGTTTTTTCACTGGCAAGGTCTAAAAAAAATTCTCCTGATTTTTGAGGGAAGATTAAGGCACAGGTCTCTCATTCCCATAACAAAACAGACTATTCGAGAGATGATTTGATGAAGGCCTAAGAACAGAATGAAATGTGTGATATTTACTATGTAAACTATTAGATTTTAAAATGGGAAACTAATTTGAAGGAGGTAAGAAGAAAAGGGTTTTAAGTTGTATCTATCTGTCTCTGTGACTACTAAAGGAAATGGACCTCAGTTATCAGTCTTTTAGTAATGTTGTGTGTCAATGATTACCTAAACCAAACCAAACTTTATTTTATTTTCTTCATACTCACTTGTGTATGTTGATCACCCATAATGTACAAAGTAGGTTCCTTACACAGCTCAGTGTATGTAACAGTAACCAAATTTTTGAAATTTGGCTGAATTGACATGGAATTCCCCAGAGAGCCATGCATAGCCACAAACTAGCTTTTAAAAGCAGAGAAAGCAAATTACCCTTTCTTTAGAGAAAGCTCCTTTCCTTTAACTGGTACTATGATCCTTTGATCCTTGTAATATTCAACATCACCGTTTTCACAAGAAAATTAACAATGATCTGTGACAAGGATCTGTGAATTTCAGAAATGTAAATGTTTAGCTTGTTCCTGTCATCTTATATGAGCTACAGTAAACTACTTAGAGACTTGGAACTCATGCTTCATATCTCAGATGCCCTGAACTGTTATAAGTATGACCTTTATAAAAAGAGAGAGAGAGAGAGAGAGAGAGAGAAGTAAATATTAAGATGAATCCTATAGCTGTCTCTATTGACACATCCCAACTCCACGATATATTTGGATGAAGGTAAGAAAAGGTAATGTAATGTGTGAGAGTAAAGCTGAGAATGTGGGCCAGCAAGTGATGAAGAAGGCTACTATTAACAGGTCAGATAAACAGAAGAAAACGTAAATAATGAATATTGTCAAATATCTGACACAGCAGATGGGTATCACTTCTTACTGTAAATGCCTTGTGCTTTTAAAGACTCTTCATGCCTGCTGAGCATCTGTGTTCAGCCATTCCTGTGGCTGTCACCCGCAGCTAGGCATGTATCCCCAAGCTACCCATGCCATCCTTGGCTGATCCAGTGCTGCCACTGTGCGATGCTTACCCATGCATCCTCCCATCTCTTCCTCCCTGTGACATACCGGGTCTCTCCAGCTGCAGCTTAATTTCCTGTGACTTGCCTAATTACTGTAATTAAGGATTAATTTCCATTAATTATTCACACATAAGCTCATCGCAAATCATGGAGTAAATGTCTTCTGAAAGCTGCCATGCTAGCCATGGATAAACATACTCCGATGTTTCAGACAGCTGAATCTATCACTCAAACACATTTTGAAAGAATCCTCCTGCTTTAGAGGAAAGACCCAGGCTAAGCTCTCTCATTCTCATTCTCATTCTCTCTCATTCATGTCAAAAAATAGAATGTTACAGAGATGGTTTGATGATGGCCTAAGAACAGAAAGGAAATATGTGACATTTACAATGTAGAATTTTAAGTTGAGTTTAGAGGCAATGGGCAAACAAATATTTTTCCACTGGATTTAGAAAAGTTTTGTGTGTGTGTATATATATATATATATATATATATATATATATATATATATATATATATATATATATATATATATATATATATATATAAATAAATTATTATTATGTATTAACAGTTACTATTATTATTATTGTTTATTATTTATATTGTATATTAATAGTAAATAATATTAATAATCATCAATCACTAAATATTCCCTCAGAATATTACAGGCTTACCACTACGTGCAGACAGACCAGCTTGTCATCCGCTTATATGGTAGCATTTCTTTTGTCATAATTGAATTATTAGTTTTATGTGTCCTTTATTTATGGGTTTGTGTTAGCTCGCTTTCATTTTTCATTAATGCCAATAATATAAAACAACTGGTTTTCACACAATTTCTTCACTGGTATTTTTAGTTTCTGTCATAGTAAACTAGCATGAGGATTTGTATTTCATAGAGACTCCAAAGCATGTATACTAATAGCTTTGTATAAATGTGTATAGTGTTCTAAATGTTATGAATGTTTTACAATTAAGATATTTAAACAGGACTGTTTATTCCGTGTATAATTTTTTTTCAGAATTTCTGACTATTTTGTAATTATTTAATAAATACCCAATTTCTGGTTTAATTGCTCAAACGAACAATGTTTCCATAAATCTGTTTGTATCCAGCTTGATAAATGAGACCCATTCCTTGCCCACCACTGACAAGAAAATGGAGAAGTGTTGTTCTAGGTCTTTTAAATGTAAATATTGGGGGGGGGGGTTCTCTAATTGTTCTGCTAGTGCCTTCTGTTCCAGATTAATGTAGGAAAGCATTTTCATTTGGGTACATAAGTTTGTTTGTCTGATTTAAACATTTATGGTAATGGGCCTTCTGCTGGGTCTTTAATGCTTTACACACTGTTGTAAACAGTTTCTAAGAATATCCATCACACCAAGCCATTTGCTCTCTCTTTCTCTTTCTTTCTCTCTCTCTTTCTCTCTCTCTCTCTTTTTCTTACACACACACACACACACACAGAGACACACACATACATTTGCTGTCATACAAACACCGAAAGACTGAAAACGAAAACCTTCAATGTTCACACATATTGTTTCATTTTTCCATTACAGCACAGCAGCCTGCATTTTAAGTTTGATGTTTAATTTATATTTCTGCTGGATAAATTAGATGTGTTGTTTGTTTATTTACATTTTAATCTGTTACTATACATAGAAATTCTTATATAATTAGTGCTTGTGTATTTTTAATTACTGTTCTTCTACTTACACACACACACACACACACACACACACACACACACACACACACACACACACACACCCTGACATATCTCTCATCTCTCAGCATGCATCACCATCATATAATTGAAACTCTCCTATTTTTTTTCATATCTGTCTCCCCCTCTCTCATCTGTCAGGACCCAAAGTTGCCTTCATTTATAGACTCCCAACTGCCAACTATGGAGTAATTACACTTTATGTGTTAATTGGTGTAAATACAACTCTGGGAGTTCACACTACACGTACAATGTACCTGTGATAAGAGTAATGCATTTATTAGAAAGCTAAAACAAGATATAATCGAATGCATCTATACCAGCGGTTCTTAATCTGGGGGTCACAAAGCGGTAGGGGGAAAACTTTAATAATAAACAATTGTAAATTTTACACGCAAAATCAAGTGTGGAATCAAATGTCATGTGTTGCGTCCTCATTCAAGTCCCTTTTAAAATCATTTAAATATTCTAAAAGCGTTTCAGTCCTCATCGACCACATCAGAACCACACCAGTTACGCTAATGCTAACGAGGTGCTCTGTGAACTGTATGGGGCTATTAGAGAAATGCAGAATACACCCCGATGGACTGTTTATTACAGCCGCAGATTTCAACCATGCAAACCTCAAAACAGTGCTTCCTAAATTTCACCAACATGTGGACTTTGCAACGAGAGGGGCGAACACGCTGGATCTTGTTTACATGAACATCCCCGGCATGTACAGGGCAGAGCCCTGCACCCACCTCGACTACTCAGACCAAATCTCTGTTATGCTAATCCCAGCATACAGACCAGCATTCAGATGCTCCAAGCCAATTTTTAAGCAGGTGAAAACCTGGCCAGCAGGAGCTATCTCTGCTCTTCAGGACTGTTTTGAGCACACTGACTGGGACATGTTCAGGGAGGCTGCAACTGACAACAATTCCACCAACTTGGAATAATACACGGCATCAGTGACCAGCTACATCAGCAAGTGCATTGACGACCTCACCGTTTCCAAGACCATCACCACATGCTCCAACCAGAAGCCGTGGATGACTGCGGAGGTGCAAGCACTACTGAGGACCCAAGACTGTGCCTTCAGGGCAGGTGACAAGGCGGCCCTAAGAATAATGAGGGCCCAACTGTCCTGGGTCTATTAGAGAGGCAATGCGCGCACACGCCCAGAAAATCCTCGGTCACTTCAACGGCGGTCACTTCACCTGCGACACACGGCGCATATGGCAGGGCATTCAGGTAATCAGCAGGACAACATCACCTGTCTGTGACAGTGATTCCTTCCTTCCAGATGCGCTGAACAACTTCTACGCTCGGTTTGAGGCACAGAATGATGTGGCAGCGAGGAAGACCACCCCTCCTCCCAATGACCAGGTGCTGTGTCTAACTACGGCTGATGTGAGGAAAATGCAGTCAACCCACGGAAACCTGCTAGACCAGTCAACATTCCTGGCAGAGTGCTCAGAGGATGTGCAGATGTTTTCACTGACATTTGATGTAGCATAATGTTTTCACTGACATCCTCAACAGCTCTCTGAGGTTACAACCCGCTAACTTTGGGGGGGTTGTGCTGTGACATTTGTGTGCAGGTCCGAACTCCCTTCCAGACTTTCCAGCCTGCCCTAGAGTGCCTTGCTTCCGCCCCCTTGATGACCTCACTGATTGGCAGCCATTTTTAAGGAGGAAGATGGAGTGGGAATGTGTGGGATGCTGGAGGTGTTTGGTATGTTGTTAGGGGATTGCTTTATTTGTGTGCTTGACCTTGTGGTTAACGCTGTATTTTTGACTGCTGTTCTGGTTTTGACTTTTGCCTGGTTTTCGACTTTGAGTTTGGTTATCCCTATATTGTTACTGAGTACACCTCCCATCCTCACCATGTTCTACAGAGGAACTACTGAGAGCATCCAGAGCAGCTGCATCACTGGTTCGGAAATTGCACCGCACTGGTTTGCAAGACCCTGCGGTGGATAGTGAAGACAGCTGAGAAGATCATCGGGGTCCCTCTCCCCCATCACAGACATTTACACCACACGCTGCATCTGCAAAGCCACCAGCACTGTGGGTGAACCCACACACCCCTCACACATGTTCTTCACCCTCCTGCCGTCTGGAAAAAGGTACCAAAGCATTCGGGCCATCACAACCAGATTGTGTAACAGCTTCCTCCCTCAAGCCATCAGACTCCTCAATACTCAAAGACTGGACTGATACACACACACACACACACACACTGAACTGAACACCATCCCACTCCCATTGAAATATTTGCACATAACTGCATTGACACGGTTGCATTTTTGCTGCTATATAGAATTTAATTTATTGTCACTATATACACTTTACCTGGTTGCGATCACAATAACTGCTATGTCCATATTTGATATAAGCTAATTTGCTGAATACTCTGTCATGTTCTGTTTACATTGATACCATTTAAAATTAAATTGTTACTCCTTGGCACCTATCTTCTGCACTACCTGTTATATCAGACAGTTCCGCACTGTGTACTGTTCAGAGCTACACTGTCACTTACTGTGCCTATTTTCCTGTTTTAGTAGTTACTGTCCTGTGTTTTTAGCACACGTCTGCACATGCACTTTATGTAGAATTTTTGCAGATCTTATTTAGTTCTGCCATCTCATGTGGTTAGTGTGTTTATGTAGCAGCATGGTCCTAGAGGAACGTTGTTTCATTTCACTGTGTACTGTACCAACTGTATATGGTTGAAATGACAATAAAACCACTTGAACTGAACTTGAGAAGCATGTTGGTGAAGCCTCAAATTTCAGATCACCTGATACTGTTTCTATTTCACATTCCGGGGTTATTTATTTTCCCTCATGCACGTGAGTGAAGCATAAGCTCCATAGAAACCCAGTGACCTCACAAAAGTGCACTTTTTATATGCTTTGCACTTTATTTAAAATCATAATGTACAAAAATACAGTTGCACATCATGTAGCTGCATGTTCATAGGCTATTATTTATTACACAATAATTCTGTGTTCTAGTGTCTCATTTCACATTTTTTTAGTCAACTGTTTTGTGATCACAGCTATCAGATTGCTAGGGACAAAATGAACACAGCAAATGCAACTTAGCAGTGTGAACTCTTTTTTTTTTCTTTATCTTGGTTTTTGGGTGCTTTTCTTCCAGGCTTACATTTAGTATTAGCTCAGCACCTACACAGTGGATTTTGGGCCAGATTTTCTCATCATGTTCTTATATTCCACTTCATAATCCTGTATAGCAATGTGAGTTACAATCAAAGTGACATTTATAAAGGACACTAGTGAAGTAATGAGCAAAAAGTTAGTATAATTAATTAGTAAACAACAGAATTCACTCTGCTTGGCTGAGAGTGGGTGTGGTTATTGGCAGGGCAGTAGCTCTCAAATGACACTTGTTCTGATAATTATTAAAGATTAAACAGTTAATCTCATGCTCAAAGAAAAAATGAAAATAGGTAGAAAAGTAAATTCAAGTATTTATTTAACTACTTACAAATTATCATTAAAAGCTGGAATTGCCAAAACAGATTATAAGTGCACCATTACTTTCTGCTGCCAGAAGCTTATACAGAAATCCAGCTGAACACATGCCCAGCATGAATGGACTGTTGGCTTGACTTGATACTTGACATCTGTGCAATGTTTATGGTATGCACCCAGTGTGAATTTACGGTAAGGCTTTCCTAAGGGTTTATATATAAAAAAAAAAAAAGTAATAAAAATAATTTTATAATTCTTTTTTATAATTTTTAATGAAATATTTAAAATAATAATAATAATAAATAAACATAACAGCTATGCTGCAGTTCAAATAAGGGGGGAATATTAAATGGCAAAATGGCCAAACCTTTTGCTTAATAAGTGTGACCCAGAGGACTGTTTTCTCTAGTCATTTTTCCTTACTGCAGGTTCTTGTCAGCAGATGTTCTTCCATTGGAAACAAAAGAAATAAGAAGGGCTGTTGATATCATCAGCATAGAAATGAGAAGGTCTATCTCTCTCTTTCACTCTCTCTCACCCTAAACCCACCCCCATCCCCTCCCCCAACCCCACCTCTAGTAGGATTGTGGCTCCAGCCACACTGCACTACCTTTTCAGCTTGCAAATGACAATGTCACCAAATGCTATCCTTCCATCAATCAAAGGGGTCATGAATATACAAAAAGCAAACTAGCTCCTACTGCTTGACTTGGCCTCTCTCTCTCTCTCTCTCTCTCTCTCTCTCTCTCTCTCTCGCATATTCTGTCTCTCTCTCTTTTAAATGTTAAACACACACACACACCCACATACAGGAAATATGCTAGCCTCAGGTTCAATCAATGTAGGTCAATCATGGTGGTCCTCATACTGGGCTGGACTGTAACTGCAAGTGATATTACAGACAAGTGATATGCAGTGTTTCTGATGAATCTGTATGTGTGGGTAATTAATGACCAGGGACGTACAGAAGGGGGGCTTTAGGGGCTTGAGCCCTGCCCTTTTACTAAATTATTTTAAAGTGCCCCTCTCAAGCATTAATTAATAAACAATTATATTATGTAAAAAGCATTTGAATTCAAATTAACACGAGAGTGTGCACAAAACAGAACAAATTAATCACAAGAAAGTCTGAGAATTTTTCTATTTATTTGTCTGACTCCAGCCTGCAGTCTAATAGTCTCGTCATGACGCAATCGCAATGCGTCTTGCTTCAACAGGCAGACGAGTATGCTGAAACCACTAGCTCTTCGGCTAACCTTTTCGTTATATTAGCAGCATTTTATATGTTTAAGTATTAGTAAGTACTAGCTACTCAAGTTCCTTACATTTCCAGACATGCAAGTAACATTGTTATATTATATGTGTTATATAGTCAGTAAAGCCAAAATTACAAACAGACAGAGATGGCAGAAAATTAAAGAAACAGTGAAAGAGGCAGTGAAAGGGACAGCTTCCTTATCAACATGGGTGAAAAAGGTGAGCTAATATGAGAGAGAGTAACAAAAATAGTTTTAAAAAAGGCATCATATGTTTACAAATAGTGATAGTAAGTGTTACACAGTGTTTTTTTTGACCATACACCAATTACTTTTGCCCCCCACGGCACTGCCCCCACAGTCCTTTTGCTTTTTTCATATAAATAAAAATAATTTAGTTCAGCATTTTGGAGAATGTTCAGATGTTCAACAGACGCTATAAACTGAAAGCATCTGCTCCATTCAGCAGCTTCAGAGTCGCAGTACAGAATAATAATGAACCCACTTTTCAAGATTGTGAATATAGTTACACTATATATATATATATATATATATATATATATATATATATATATATATATATATATATATATATATATATGTGTGTGTGTGTGTGTATATATATAGTAACATGCCCCTTGTTAAGCAATATGGCTCAATTGTGATATAAGATCATTAAAATCTCAATTTATCTTTATAAATTTAAATTTAGAAGGCATTAATGACAAGCTTTGAGACTAAAAAGCAAGTTCAGCAAGTAGTGCTGCAGTTTTAGGAAAATAAAGTTCTGCTGTCAAATGTAAATTTAATTGTGAAGTTAATAGTTTTATTGACTTTACAGTACGTGACATACAGTGGGTGTGTCACTTCACTTGTGGATGGTAATACTGCACTTTTTTTTTTATTTCACAATGTTTAAATTTTCTTTTAAATATTCTTTGGATTCATTTCTCCAATAAAAGTTGCCATTTTATTGTAATTATTTCTATGAATGTAAAAATAAAATACTATTAAGTTGTATTAGTAGTGCCATTCTCATATTCATTATTGTGACCACACAAATATGTTCACAATGTCTACCCGGGTTATAAGAAAATTTTGTTAAATTAAAGTTATTTAAGTAGTCAAATAAGCTCTTTGGTGTAGTATCCCCTTTTTTCATTTGAGCCCCTGCTCCTGAGGAACTCTCTGCACATCTATGTTAGTGACCTACCTGCTGAAGGAGGAACTGTCAATGGCTGCTCTTGATCACTAGATACCAGAGCACTAGATCTGACCAAAGATAAATCATTCCCAAGACAAAAGGCATGTCTTTCATGCTGACATACGCATATAAGCACATCATAGGTAGAATTTTTGTTATTTTGTTATCAGTAAAACCAAGGAGGAACAGGGTCTTGAAAAGTCATGAAATATTGAAATGTCTGAGCTTAACACAGTTGATATTGCACACAGACAAACACATACAGTAGCTTTGTATAGGTATTTTCCTTTGACAAATTTTGTACATCTGTTCCTGTGCCATGATGTAATGTTAATTTCATTGGCTGGGAGAGTACAGTTACAGTTACAGTAAAGATGCTTTTCAAGGCATGCAAGGTTGTGATTCTGTTCTTTGTAGTCGGCATTTCTGCCAAGACAAGACGAGACAAGAGAAGACAGGACAAGTTAGCACAAGACAAGATGAGACAAGGAGACTTCTGAAAGATTACTCCTGATTAAGGCACAAGAGGTCATATGCTTGTGCTCTGTTTAGCCAGTGTTAATATGTGTGCAAAACCACAACAATGCTCACACATGCACAAGGAAGAAAAAACAGTGTCAGGTCAATGTCTGGCTGTGATCCTGGGAAAATAAATTGCTTTAAACATCAAAGTGGATGTCAGAACGACCCTGATTGTGCAGAATGGGTTTGGGTAAACCAAGTCTGTCAGCTGTAATTTATAGACAACCACGATGAATTCTATTTGTCCATGACACACATAGAATCTAGCTCAGCTATAAACATTACCAAATCTTGAAATAATTAATAATTAATGCCAAACACTGACATGAAACCAAACGAGTGACAGAAACAATGCCTAGCCTAAAGGTGCGCTTTGTCAACTATTATTGCTGGTAGAAAGGGGCTTTGCTGTAAGCGAGGAGATAAAGTTGCAGCTTGTTTTACTAAACAAGAGAGAGAGAGAGAGAGAGAATCACAGACTGTGCTGAAATCACAGACAGAACAGGGGCACAGAAACAACAGACTTAATTACACATCCTACCCCTCTCCAGCGCTGCCAGCTGCTACAAAAAATGCATGTTAATTATGTAAATCATTAATTGGGCCGAAACTGCTGTTTATGGAATTCTGGAGTTAATAACTGGATCAGCTTGCACTGGGAGTATGACCTCTGACAAACCAGAGCCTGCCAGGGGAAGTGACTTTTTTCTGAAACATTAGCTACACACACACATACACACACACACATATATATACATACATACATACATACATACATACATACACACACTCGCATTCAGAGATTCACACAGATTGACTAAAACAATAAACAACTAAATTTTCAAAAACTTTAAAATCTTTTTTAAAAACTTTTGCTCTCCCTGTCAATTAACACTTCATTTATGTGCAGGCACAAGCACAATTTGACTGTATAACACCATTATACAACAAACATGGTTGGTTACAACCTACTTTTTACCAAGTGCACTCAGATGCTCACATGCCTGTGTGGGTGGAGTAATGCAAGAGGGGGTGTGACATTCAATATTCAATCATCAGTTTCAATTAAATTGTCAAGCCTTAAAAAATTCTTATAACCTGGTTTGGTGGATGTACATAAGAACAAACAGATAAATGAAAAATGTGACAGAAATTCCACAGCTAAAACTGTTAAATTTTTTATTAATATTCAACCCTGAAGTCCAAGTTTATATTATTTTATTAAGCAAGAACAAACTGTTTGCACTTCTGCAAAGTCGTAAAACTACTGGAATATATATAGACCGGTCCATAAGTATTTGGACAGTGACATTTCTTTCGTAATTTTGTCTCTGTACACCAACACAGTGGATTTGAAATGAAGCATACAAGATGTGATGGAACTGCAGATTTTCCGCAATAATTAAAGGGGTTTTTAAAAAAAAACTGAATTATATCCAGTTGCTGCTTGTTTGTGGATATTCCTGCCTACAATTTTGTCTTCAGAAAATGAAAAGCATGCTCAATTGGGTCATCGGACATTTAAGAACATTTAATTTCTTTGCCTTAAGAAGCCCTTTGCTAGCTTTCACAGTATGTTTTTGGTCATTAACCATCTGTACTGTGATGCACCATACTATCAGTTTTGAAGCATTTGACTTAATCTGAGCAGAAAGAATAGCTCTAAATGTTTCAGAATTCATCTTGCAACTTCTATCAGCAGTCACATCAACAATAAACGCCAGTGACCCAGTTCCACTGGCAGCCGTACACGCCATAACATCACTTCCACATGTTTGAAATATGATGTGGCATGTAGAGATAGACCGATAATGATTTTTATAACCGATACCAATTATTTGAATGTTTATGTGCCCAATTACAAATATTTATTTATTGTTTTACTTTTGTTTTTGACACAGTGATTACAACACCACTGAACTGAACAAACCATATTTATAACAATTTTATCAATTTCACTTCCTCCTTGCATACAAACCAAAACATTTCTTAATTATACACTAATAAATAGAGGGGTATGAAAGAGTGCAAAAAAATAAATAAATAAAGTGCACTGTTACTAAAGTGTCTTTTTTTCTAAATATAAACTTCGAATAGGTAAACACAAGTAAAACAAATAAAACACAAAGATAATTTTAATTTAAAAAAAACAGATGCAGTGCTGAAATGGCGGTGCTGCATGCAATTCTCAAAACGCTATCAATCCGATATCAATTATGAAAAAAGCTTATATATATCGGGGGAAAAAAATTCTAAAATTGATTATCGGTCGATCTTTACTGGTATGCTTTGGATCATGAGACCCATAAGTCTCATCTCTTCCCATAATTCTAGTAAAAGGTAATCTTGCATCAGAACTGGGCAAGCAAGTTTTTTTTAGCAAAGTCTAACCTGGCTTTTCTGTTCTTGAATGCTACCAATGGTTTGCATTTTGAGGAAACCCTCTGTATTTGCATTCATGAAGGTGTCTCTTGATTGCAGACTTTGACAATGATACGCCTACCTACTCTAGAGTGTTCTTGACTTGGCTAAATGTTGTGAAGGGGTTTTTCTTCAACAAGAAAAGAATTCTGCATTCATCCACTTTAGTTACCTTCCGAAGTCTTCCAGGACTTTTGGCATTGTTAAGCTTGCCAGTGCTTTTTCAGAATGTACCAAATTGTACTAAAGTTTTTTCAGCCTATTGTTGGCTTCCTTCACTTACATTGTCCCCTCTTTGGACTGCATATTGAGAGTTTCCATGAACAGCTACCAAATGCAATGCTTGGAATCAACTACAGATCTCCTTCATTTGGCATGACATAATGAGAAAACAGGCAAGACCTGGCCATGAAACTAACTGCTTATCATTTACTTGTCCACTTACTTTTGAACCTGTGAAAATTAATTCCTAAACTGTTAATGCGATATATTAGTTTAACACCTTGAATTAAAGGAGACTAAATGATTTTTTGGGAATATAAAAAAAGGAGTGGGTAGATTTTTACCATTGTATGGTGGTTGTGTACACACTCTGCCGACACAGATTTATGTTCAAACACCATTTAAAAGTGAATTTTGCATAATAGGTCCCCTTTAAATCTGAAAGTCTACATTTCAATCACATCTTGATTGCTTCATTTCAAAACCATTGTGTTGGTGTACAGAGGCAAAATGCTGAAAATTGTGTCACTGTCCAAATACTTATGGACCTGACTGTAAGTGTGCACTAAACATGCGATGTAATCATGTGTGTGTGTGTGTGTGTGTGTGTGTGTGTGTGTGTGTGTGTGTGTCTGACTGTGGGTGTGTTTATGTGTGTGTGCACGTGGGTGTTTGGGTCCCTGCATGGGTGGGTGTGTGTGCGCACTAAGGTTTTTTTTATTATGTTTCCAAGTTTTATTACTTCATTAAAACATAATTTATTACTTCAAAACATGGCTGCCTTCAATCAGCATTCAGCAGGAATTTCATACAACTAGCATTGACCTATTGACACAAAACATGACAAATATTTTCATGTATGGTCTCTATTTTTTTATGAACATTCACAAGAACTGAACACTGGGTACAATATTTGATAAGACCGCTCAGGCCCCACAGATTGCTGCTTGCAGCTATATTTCTTCTTTTTCTTCTCCTTCTTTCTTATTCTTCTTATTATTATTATTAATAATAATAATATTTGGGGTCCAGGCACAGAGTGACATTTTTTTTCTTCACATTTTTATTATTTTCCTTTTCTTATAATTATTCTTTTTTCTCTGCTATAATTAATCATGCACCCTAAATTATAAAGTATACTGACATCAAACTTAATACATAGGTGCTACTTAGAAAAATTAAATGATCAAATTGCAACTCTTGGTGGCGCTATAGCACAAGATTTACTTTTTGGCCAATACCTTCAAATCTCACAAAACTTCAATGGTAGGTTAGGGTAAGGACCCACTACAATCTTATTCAATGTCACTCAAATTGGCCAGTGGGGAGTGGTATTCGTGCTTTTTATGTAAAACAAGAATTTCTCTTTTTAAAATAAGGTGGACAGGTAAATGTTTTATTGATATTAAACTTTTTGCAGAAACCATAAAAAGTGATCATTGGATTATAAAGCCATTCCCACTCACATTTATGATAATTTGTTTAATGTGCAAAACCTACCTATGCTAACTAGTCCTAGCTCTTTGGCCTATCATCAAGAAATTGGTGTCACACTACTCCGGGGAATCATGCTTAGATATATAAAGATATGGACACCACAATGATTGCAAGGATAAGCCTAATTTACTCAAATGGCTGTAACTGATGATGGGCTAAATGTCTTTGTACAAACCATAAATTAAGTTTAGGACAACATTGGGAGGAAGCCTCCAAAGTTTGGGGCATGGTCATCATTATGGGGTCAGTTAAGTTCCAGAAAACATTTCTCAGGATCAATAAGTACAATTAACAAATTGAAAGAAGCATGTCTTGTAAATTAGGATGTGGAATGAAATATCTTTAAAGTCCTGATTCAGTGTCTCATGCTAAAAATATGCCTTCACATTGCTTAGCTCTGCCCACTCACATTTAAGATAATCTGCATCTATGGAAAATTTACTTTTGTTAAATATTCCGAGGATTCTGGGTCTACCTTCACAAGTTTGGTGTTCAAATAGTTATGGGAGGTTTTCTAAATATTATAGCTTCCACATCCCAATCAGTCCTAGAGGGGTGGAGCTTCATTTACTCAAACAGCTGTAATTCAGGACTGCTTTAATGGATTTGAATGAAAATTAAAGGGCATATTTACTGTGCAGTTTTGAGGATATCTGCCAAGACTGTGGTGTGGTCACCCATAGGGCACAGAGTTAAGTTGAAATAATTGATTATGAGGATCAGTATATATGATATGCACATAAACTCAAGCATATCTCTTGTAAAAGAAGGTGTTCTTTGAAAATTACTATCTAATCTGATCCATGCCATAAAAAGCTTTTTGAAATCATTTAGTCACACCCACTCAGATTTATGATGATTTGCATAATATTCAAACCATTTTTCCCCCTGAACTAATCCTGTTATTTATGGCCTATTTTCACAAAGATGTTTGTAAAAACACAGTGGAGACTCTGCTTCTGGAATTTTCCACAACATTTTAATATTTATATATATCCAAAACATTTTACACACTATCATATTACAACAAAGTTGCAAGATGAACCAATGAATCTTCATAAACATTCATCAGAGGACATTCTCAATTCTACTGCAGTAAATAAAAAATCCATAATATAGCTACAAGCAGCAATTGTCACAGTTCAAGCACTTTAGGGCCTTTAAGGACATGCGCGAAAAGATATTACTTAATATTGTGCAAGCGTATAAGTGTCACGATATGGAGGCGCAGACAGAAGGAAATGCAGGTATGGCAGTTTAATAAAACAAAAAGTCCAAAGGATAAGGCAGAAGTCAATAATCATGAACAGGCAGAGGTCAGACAATCAGGCAAACAGTACAAACAGGGCATGGCAAAGAGATGAGGTTGTAAACATAAGCAAAGTAAAAAAAAAAAAAAAACTGAAAAAACTGAAACGATATGAAGGCTTGGTATAGATGGTATATAATATAGCGTATATTTCATAACTTGATGACTGAATGAGAGTCTTTTAAATGGAATTAGAACTCCAGGGATGGTGAACGTATGTGTGGTGTAGTAGTTGGTGTAGTTGTTGTAGGCCATGTTTGTAGTTTGTTGTGCATTCTGGGAAAAGGAGTTGCTGGTTTGCAGCAGTAATCTTTAATAATAAACACCTTCATTTACAAATTGCATTTTGTGTTTACTTGTGTTGTCCTTGACTATTGTTTAAATTGGTTTGATGTTCCGAAACACTTAAGTGTGACAAACATGCAAAGGAACAGGACATGAGGAAGGGGGCAAACACTTTTTCACACCACTGTATATTTCCAATGAAGTTATTCACATGACATATTCACTAGACATCAGTATTACCTCACGAAATCCACAAATATAAAAAATTCACACCATTAAAGTCCATAAATAAAGTTAGGTATAATAAAGTGGAATGACATAGGAAAAAAGTATTGAATGCTTGCAAAATGCAGTTTTCCAAGGCAAATTAAGGCAAGGAACCATGTGAAATCCAAAAGTAGTTAGAAAGTAATTATACCCCTTATCTGTGCAAATTAATATCAGTTGGGTTAGTAAATTGATGGTCTATAAAAACGCTTTTCATTACCAAGGTGTCACTCAAGAAACATCTCATGCAAAGAGCTCTCCCAAGACCTTTGCAGCCTTATTGTTGCAAAACTTATGAATGGAATCAGATACAGATGTATTTCAAAACTTCTGAATCTTCCAGTAAACACCATTGGGGCCATTATCTGCAAGTGGAAGCAACATCGCTTTGTCATCAACTAGCCTCGCACAGGAACTCCTCGCAAGATTTCTGACCAGGGAGTCAGAAGAATAGTCAGAAGAGTAGTCCACTGAGAAAAGAGCTCCAGAAACACTTGGAGGCAGCAGGTACCATCGTCACAGAGAAAACAATAGGCAGTGCACTCTACCGCCATGGCCTCTATGCAGGATCACCCGGCAAGACTCCTTTACTATAGAAAAGGCATGTCAACGCTCATTTAAAGTTTGCTACAACTCATTTGGACAAGCCTATGGACCACTGGGAGAGCGTAGCAAAATTTTACTTTTTCACTGCCATACTACACACCATGTTTGGAGAAGAAATGGCACTTCACTTTAAAATCACTATACCTACAGTGAAGTTTGGAAGTGGAAGCATCATGGTTTAGAGCTGCTTTTCACTGGCAGACTTCACATAATTGAAGGAACGATGAATGGAACCCTACCAAAAGATTATTGAGAAGAATCTTCTGCCATCTACTAGGATGATGAAGATGAGATGTGGCCGGACCTTCCAGCAGCACAACAATCCAAAGCATACAGCAAGGAAACTCTCAATTGGCTTCAGAGAAAAAAAAATCAAGGTGTTAGAATGGCCCAGTCAATCACCTGACTTGAATCCAATTGAACAAGATTTAAAGACAATATGTTTAGAAGAATGGGCCAAAATCACACCTGAATACTATGGCCAATTAATTTCGTCATACAGGAAGCGTTTTTAAGCTGTCATTACAAACAAAGGCTTCTCCACTAAGTATGAAATAAATTTTCTTTCCTCTTTATTACACATACAGTAACTTCATTTATGGACTTTAATGTTTGGATTTCTTTATATGTGTGGATATCTTGAGTTAATACCAAAGTCTGGTGAAAATTTCATGTAAATTTCCTCAATGAAAATGTATTTACTGAATAAAATGTTGTCATGTTCTATACTTATTTCCCCCCACTATGCACTTTGCATGTGCTTACTCAATTCATGCAGCATTGTGTTTTCCTTTACGAGTTATTGACCTTTGTGTACACTAAGCCACACTCATTTTTGTAAATAAGCTTGTTATCACTATCTAAATAAATAAGTTCAACCTATTTTTGATTCATTATTGAACTAGAGAGTCCAGAATATTGTAATACACTGGATTTGTAGTGATAATGTAAGAAAACCCTAGGACTAGTTCACAAAGGTGGGTTTTGTAAATAATCTCAAATATTTAGTGAACAATTTGATTGACACCAGTGGTTCAAGAGGCACAGTTATGAGGAGAGAATGAGGAGATATAACATATGATATGAATACTGTGTGTGCATAATGAACAATAAGTTACACACGTACAACATTATAGCATCTGTTGTACATTATAGCAAAATTTTTAAAATTTTGCACAGACCTCTGAGGCAGGGAGTCAAACAGGCCCACCAAGTTTTCTTCTGATCAGCCTTCATTAACCTTGTCTAATAGCTGTTGAACTTTGATTGGATGATGGTGGCCATATTTTCCAACGCCCTTGGACAAATAAATTTCATGCGAGATTTCAAGTCAATTGGATCAATGGTTCCATGTGTAGTGCCAATTTAATGTTCTGTCCTGTTACAGCACAATCATTTTGTGCATGTGACCTCATTGAGATTGAGCTCATTCATAAGTTTGACAAGGATGGACAAAATATCACATTCAGTTCAAGACTTATAGCGATTTAAGTAAAAATGAATCGAAAGTTCAACTTAAATTTTTTTTTTTAAATTACATTTATCTAAGCAGTCCAAACAGTTGTCCTACATAAGTTTTATTTTGGTTGAGTGAAAAACCTAGGACTAGGTTGCAAAAGTATATTTAACAAACAAATGAACTGATTCCAAAGGTTCTTGAGTCAGTGTTGCTCAGAATGAGGAGCTCCATCAAACAGTATGGATTATTTAAATATTTATTTAATATTTAATTATATAAAACATTTTATGGGCATGAAAACTTGTGGTCAGAGGTCGATTAGTTTCTCAGAGGTCTCTCGAGCCAAGAGTCAAGTAAGTCCACCAAGTTTCATTCCAATCAGCCATGCTTAACCATGTCTAATAGCTACTGAAATGTAATTGGACAGTGGCAGACATGTTTATAAAACTAGTTTGGACCTTTGCCAAAGACACTGCATATGAATTAAATAAATAAATAAATAATCAATTGGGCCAATGATTCTGTAGTTAGAGCTAATTTCATGTTTTTTTCTGTTTAATGCAACCAACTGGTCATGCTCAGTAATTTTATACATAAGTGTGTCTATTTTGGTGAAAATATCTCATTCTGTTCAAGAGTTATAGCCGTTTAAATAAAAGTGGCCACGCCCATTTCAAATGTTTTCATGTGCTGTTGCGAGGTTAAATAAAAATTTCAACATTTTTGATAATTATTGATAATGGACAAATTGCTTAGGACTGCTTTGCAAAAGTAGGTTTCACAAAAAATGCTGCAAAACTTTCATGGTGGAAATTAAATAATACATAATCATTTTAAACTTGTAAACATTTTTGTGTTGATCACTGTAGCACCACTATGTGGCCAATCAGGGTGAGACTTTGCACCATTGTGGACTGACAGAGTACTAACAACCCTCAAAGTTTAATATCTCTAGGATATAATAATAATAATAATAATAATAATCCTTACAAAAACGATAGGGTTTCAGCACTTTGTGTCCTGCCAATATGCCAGTGAATAAATGCAGTGACCTCTTGGACAAGATTATGAGGTCATATGCCAAGTTTGAGGTGTGGTCTTACATGTGAGATGTAGCTAAGGTCAGATTTAATAAAATAAAGGAGCTATATAACAAAAGCCAGAATAGTTAATGTTGTCAAGGTACCACTCTGGGCTTGTATTTTAAAATACTGCCTTTTGATTCTATTCTCAGTTCATACAGATTTTTAAACAACTGTTGAAAATGTCATGCTAATGTGGCATGCCAGTTGTGCTGTATGTGCAACAATGGAGAACCCAGTAACAAACAGATATAGGTCAAAAGGGTTGTGTTACATTTAAACCACAAACATGCAATATCACCACAAGATGGCAGCATCAGCGTATCATTCTGTACAAATAAACATTTCTGATTTTCTTATTTCTATTCCGCATTTCAGGCTTTCATTTATTTAAAAAGTCACACTACTAGAACATTTATCTGCCTATCAATCAGCTTTCTTGTCATATATTGAAATTTTTTTGTCTGTGGCTGTATTATATTTCTGCAAATTATTTAGTCATTTGTCAACATTAGTGCACATAGAATAATAAGAATTACTATTGTTTTCAGATTTAAACCGGACATGGGCATGGTCTATACCTGAAGTTATTTGTTTTTTTTTGTTGTTTTTTTAAATAACATGAACACTATGACTATGCCATGGAAACAGTGGAAAACATTAAAAAGAAAAAAAAAATACAGGGCTGCTGGAAAAAGAAGTCTGGCAGGGTTGCCAGGTTCTGAGTAAAATATCTATATATTGCGCATATTATGTACTAGTCAAAAACTAGTTTTGGACTAGTTTTTTTAGTTGTAGTTAGGGTTGGAATTTTGATGAAACCTGGGAGCGGATAACCCAGCGTGAACTAAATCTAACATGGACCGTGAAAGAATCTCTAAACTATGTAAATCTAAGTTACTCTAAGTTAATTCTCCGCGTGGTATATATGCCGGCATAATTAGCACCGCAACTGCTAACAGCTGCGGGTAATACAGACACACGTGAACTCCCAGCCAATGACAGGACAGGGAGGAGACATGACAGAAACATAAACAAAACCCGCGCTGTAGAGCACATTGCCACAAGGGGAAACCGTGACACTTACCTATACTGGTATGATTAGATGATGTCTGCCACACACTGGGGTGACAGTGTGGCTAGCATTTCCACTGAATATAGTTTCACTACAATTATTCACAGGGTCTATTGCAGTACTAGGGCTTTCCCATACTGTGTTCGAGGAAGGTGGACACATCCCAGATAGCCTGCTCCGTGTAGGCAGTAGGGTTGTTTGTCTACACTCTCTGCTCTAGAAAAAAGGTGGAGGGTAAGACACTGACTTGAAATGCATTGTTATCAAATAGGCAACATAGAAGGGAGCTGGGATCCAGAGCAATGAGAGCATGAAGAAAGCAATGTACAGGCCTATGTGATGTGGTATGTAGTTATGTAATATAGTGTTTGTTATGTAGTTTCATTAAAGAACTCTGTAATGTAGCTCATTTATATTCTTAGTAAGTACATAACTGAATAAAACAATATTTGTAATAGATAGATCATTTGTTCTAATTTTGTTCAAATGGATAGAAATTTTGATAGACCATTTTGTTCAAATGGATAGAAATATGGATAATAATAGAAGGTGCACTGTTCAGTTTCTTTTCTTTTCTTTTTTTTTTTTGCTCTTGCTGTTTTTTAAGCTTCACAAGACATCTGGTTAAGACTAGAGAAAGCATCTAAAAAATAATGAGGAAATTTTTCATTAACATGAATGTGTAGTGCAGCACAATGCATTTACAGCATCTTTAGTAAATGCCTGGCTCAGAGACATGGTGCTTTAAATCAGGCTAATAGTTTGTTTATATATATTTTGGGAAACAAAACCAACTAAATTTGTTAGAATATGTTGTGGGCATACCAGGGGCGATTCTAGGATTTTCATTTTAGGGGAGCTAAGCCCCCAATTATGGTATAACAAAAAAATACAGTGGCAAGAAAAAGTATTTGAACCTTTTGGAATTTCATGGTTTTCTTAATAAATTTGTCATAAAATGTGATCTGATCTTCATCTAAGTCAACATTATTGACAAATATAATGTGTCTAAAATAATAACACAAAAAATTCTGATCTTTCATGTCTTTATTGAGAACAACCAAAAAAAAACCTCATAGTGCTTGTGAAAAAAGTATGTGAACCCTTGAGTCAATGACCTCAAAAAAGCTTTTTTTTGCACACCTGGAGTCTCGTTAAGAAAATGAGTTTGGAGGTGTCGACTACAGCTACTTTGACTGATAAAAACCCCTCAAACTTTTGGAGTTTGTTCTGCACAAGAAACACATGCTTATGTGAGCCATACCTCACCTAAAAGAGCTTTAAGAGGATCTGCAATCAAGAATAGTTGATTTACATAAAACTGGCAAGGGTCACAAAGTGATTTCAAAGACTTTAGAAATTCACCAGTCAGGCATTACAGTTAGGCAAACATTCTACAAATGGAGACACTTTGGGACTGTTGCTACTCTACCAAGAATTGGGCGCCTAGTCAAAATGACACCAAGAGCACATCGAAGACTCATCAATGAGGTAAAGAAACAACCCCAAATGACAGCCAAAGATTTGAAGGCATCATTGGAACAGGCTAATATCTCTGTTCATGAGTCTACAATACGCAAAACACTGAAGAAGCAGGGTATCTATGGCAGGACATCACGAAGGAAGCCACTGCTTACTAAAAAGAACATTGCTGCACGCCTGAAGTTTGCAAAAGAGCACATTGACACTCCACAGCAGTATTGGCAAAATGTTTTGTGGACTGACGAAACTAAGATTTAACTATTTGGAAAAACTACATAGCACTACATCTGGCGTAGAAAGGGCACGGCATATCATCATGAAAACATCATCCCAAACGTAAAGTATGGTGGAGGAAACTCAATGATTTGGGCCTGCTTTGCTGCATCAGGGCCATGCTTGAGGGGAAGATGAATTCCCAAATATATCAAACAATTCTTCAGGATAATGTGAGAATGTCTGTACATCTGCTGAAACTGTGTAGAAGTTAGGTGATGCAACAGGACAATGACCCAAAACACCAGAGCAAGTCCACAACAGAATGGCTTCGGAAAAACAAAATCCGCCTTTTGGAGTGGCCAAGTTGGAGCCCAGACCTCAACCCAATAGAGATGCTATGGAATGAAAGCCATACACATGAGATGTCCAAAGAATACCGAGCTAAAGCAGTTCTCCAAAGAAGAATGGGCTAAAATTCCTCCTGAACGATGTGCAGGTCTGATCCACAGCTACAGGAAGGGCCTGGTTGAGGTTATTGCTGCCAAGGGGGGGTCAACCAGATATTAATTCTAAGGGTTCACTTACTTTTTCCACTGCCATTTTGAATGTTGAATGAGTGTGTTCAATAAAGACATGAAAGATCAGAATTTTTTTTTGTGTTATTCTTTTAGGCACATCATATTTGGTAATACCCCTACTTAGATGAAGATCTGATCACATTTCATGACAAATTTATTCAGAAAACCATGAAATTCCAAAGGGTTCACATACTTTTTCTTGCCACTGTATATATACAGTATCTCACAAAAGTGAGTTCGCCCCTCACATTTTTGCAAATATTTGATTAAATCTTTTCATATGACAACACTAAAGAAATGACACATGAGTGCATTGACTAAGTGCTATTTGACACCGATGTGTGTCTTTAATAATTTATACGCAAAATTGCATGGTAAAGTAATGCCACAATCTACAAAAATATGTTTTAAATTAAAAATACAATTATCAAATGAAATCATGATCGTTTTCTAAAGTATGCGTTCTTGGTAAATGGAGCACGTACATAGCACTTTTATCCAAAGCGCTTTACACTGTGTCTCATTCACCCATTCACACACACACTCACACACCAGTGGTAGCAGAGCTGCCATGCAAGGCACTAACTTGCCATCGGGAGCAACTTGGAGTTCAGTGTCTTGCCCAAGGACACTTTGCCACGAATCGATTCGGAATCGATCCACCAGCCCTAAGATTAGTGGACAACCCGCTCTACCACCTGAACCACAGCCGCCCATAGAAGAACCGTGTTCATAGGTGTTAATCGCTCCATTTTTGCTGGATGAAAACAACTACAGTATTATGAGAGGTTAATGCAACGAAAACGTATTACAGTGGATGGGAAACTGTCCTGTATTGCTCCAGCAACATTATGTAAACTGCATTTATGACAAAGAACTGCACGGATGCAGATGTCATGGCAATCTATTAATAAATGCACACACCTGTCCTCTGTTTCTGATGTTCGTTCTGCTCGGCACCGCTGTGGATTGAAGTACACGCTGCATTAATGCAGATTAAAAGACTGGGCGATGGTGAAGCCTGTTGCCGTTTTCATATGTTTTAAAAGGGACTGGAGTGATCACAAATTAGTTTACAGATTATGGAATTAAACACAAATTTTTTAGGGGGCTGGGCAGAAGTTTGAAGCCCCCCTAAAAAGGGCCCGGTTATGCCCATGGGGCATACTAACTGCATGCAGGATTACAGAAAATCTGTCCCTTACACATCTCTAGCAGTGGTGGTTCTAGGGGGGGCAATGGGGGCCATTGCCCCGTGTCAACAACCTTGCCCCCCACCCCCCACCCCAATTTGGAATCGTATCATGCCAAACAATTTTGGGTGCAATACGCAGTTTGTCCTATGGGTTGGGTAATGGAAAAGTAATGGACATGACTGTGCAAAGGTAAAATCTGGAAAGTATTTTATTTAATTATGAAGGATTCGTCAATCACTCAATGAATATTTTAGTTGTGAAGTCCAAAATTTAGATTTCAAGGAATAACCTGACCAAAATTGAAAGTTGTCTAATGTCATGTCAGCTCATGGTTTTCTGTCTCCTTTGTTCTGTCACACTCAAAAAAAGGACAAAATATCATAAAATAACAGTACTCAATATGGCTTATTCTATACACTATATTGATGTTTTTGGTGTTTTTTTTGTTGCCTCCTTTTTGAGCCTGACAGTCCATCCCAGTCAGAATCACTATTTCCTTTTATTGTATGTTTCCTTTAATTATATCTAAAGACATCCAAATGGGTTTGAAACAGCTTGTGAATAATGATCGGATTTCTGAGTGAGGTTCTCTTTTCATGTAGACTTCCATTTTCGTTTACATTTTCATCATTTTCCTTTTTGTAGATAAAATGAAAAGAAAAAAAAACCAAAGGACATAATGTCCTTCTTTAGTAAGAAAAAATAAAGATCATGGTCAGGGAAGACTGGACAGAGAAGATACTAGAGAATACAGCTTTTATGAATACATGATAATGTTACAGATTATCATAAACACATTTTCAGATGACTGTCTAAGTTGATTTATTGATGTGTTTGGTTTGTGTAAAATACCTGCATGTGTCATATGTTTACAGAGAGAGAAAAGTGCCTAGATGTGTTTAGATGCTAAAAATGTATGATCATTATTGATCATTATCACAGTACAATACAAAATTACTTGTCACATAAATGAAACATGAAACATTCATTTTAGTTTAAATTGTTTTATTAGCTTACTTCTAGAGATTGAAATGATACATGACATGGTGAAAAATGACTTGGAATAATCCTGAAAGCAGGTTAAGCATCTGCTAAATGAATAAATGTAAGATAAATGTTAAACGTGTGCCCCCTAAAATCCCCCCCCCCCCCCCACCCCCGCTGCCTCAGTTACTGTGGTTTAGAATTGCCACGGATCTCTAGACTAAATATGAAATGGAGAGATGAGGAACTCAGAGGAGTTAGGGATAAATGGAGGTCAGAAGTATAAATGGAGGGTCAGCTCCAAATGGGTGGGACTTTAGCTCAAAGTTGACTATACAAACATCCAGAGGAATTTGATTGGTTACTGTAGTGCCTGCAAGGTAAACTAAGCTGTGGGGTTTTTTTTTCTTCCAGAGGCAATACGGCAGCTTTACAGAGTTAAACGGGTAAACTTGCAGTTTGTAAATTTGCGCTCTAAGAAGTATTACACTTTGTGAAAAAGTAGGTTGTCGTACCTACTTTGAAAATTAAAAGTAATTACTAAGTCATTACCAAGTACTAAGTCATGTTTTGCAGAGGGGTCAAATACATATTTCCCTCATTAAAATGCAAATCAATTTATAACATTTTTGAGATGCATTTTTCTGGATTTTTTTGTTGTTATTCTGTCTCTCACTGTTCAAATACATCTGCCATTAAAATTATAGACTGATTATTTCTTTGTTAGTGGGCAAACGTGCAAAATCAGCAGGGGATCAAATACATTTTTCCCTCGCTGTAAATTTCAGTTAGTGTGTGCAATACTTTTTTTCCTGTGTCATTCTCCTCTTAATTATACATAACTTTATTTATGGACTTTAATGTGTGGATTTCTTGAGTTAATAACAAAGTGTAGTGAAAATGTCATGTGAATAGCCTGATTGGAAATATATTTACTGAAAAAAAAAAGTGTGTGTATGACGGAATGTATGCGTTGTAAAGCTAAAGGGCGACTAACGGGAATAACTGAGCATAGTTAGCTCAGGAGCTTGTTTATCGTGTTTTGTGTTGCATTCGTCACTGTAAATAAAAGGCACTGTTCCACTGCGACTGCATCCTGCCTCCTTCCCTTCATGTCACGTCCCGTAACATTCACAACATTGAGTGGTGTTTGTTTCCATCTTGATACTGTTGAAAATTAATTATTAAAAAAAATATATTATATGGTTTTAATACAAATGATTTTAACACAAAACCATCACAGTTTGTAAGTATTGAAAAAATTTTAATGCAATAGAATTAAAATGATTAAAGGTTAAAATTGCAACAATAGAATTGGATTGGTCATGCATACAGTAATGACAAAAAAAGTGTTATTTAGTGTGTTTTTCACTAGTGCCACTATTTCATGTCATCATTTATCACTGTGCATCTCGGCGCGATTGGGGATTTTCGCATACTTGCCATCAGTAACAAAGCAGTAAGAAATTAGATTAAAACTACTAGAAAAAGTAATGATAGGTAGTTGATATGTATTAATTTTGAAATCTGCATTTTTCACTAGCATCGCTACTTGCATTTATCCGTGCATTTCTGCATACTTGCCAAAATTCCACCCATTTGAGAAATCGTGCCTAACTACCTCCCACTTACCAAATCCCACCTACTTGTGGCATAATACCTCCCACTTGGAGGTAGGTACCTCCCACTTGGAGGTCTCCAGGTTGCAGCAATATTTACTTGAATCTGAGTGCCAGAATTCGCACACAGTCGTGGCATTTCTATCTCTGCTGTTTTTCCCCCCAATGTTACAGGGGGAGTAGATCTAGGGTTCATTTTTTAATTAAAGAAAAATGAATTCCAAACACAAATGCAAATAATTTGAGCTCTACATAGACAATTAACCTAATATACAGTGCATCCGGAAAGTGTTCACAGTGCTTCACTTTTTCCACATTTTGTTATGTTATAGCCTTATTCCAATATGGATTAAATTCATTATTTTCCTCAAAAGTCTACAAATAATACCCCATAATGACAACGTGAAAGAAGTTTGTTTGAAATCTTTGCAAATTTATTAAAAATAAAAAACAAAAAAAGCACATGTACATACAGTGGCAAGAAAAAGTATGTGAACCTTTTGGAATTTCATGTTTTTTTGAATAAATTTGTTATAAAATGTGATCTGATCTTCATCTACGTCAAGGCTATTGACAAATATAATGTGTCTAAAATAATAATAAAAAAAAATTCTGATCTTTCATGTCTTTACTGAGAACAACCAAAAAAACCTCATAGCGTTTGTCGAAAAAGTATGTGAACCCTTGAGTTCATGACCTCAAAAAAGTTCACACACCTGGAGTCTCGTTAAGAAAATTAGTTTGGAGATGTGGACTACAGCTACTTTGACTGATAAAAACCCCTTAAATTTTTGGAGTTTGCACTGCACAAGAAACACATGCTTATGTGAGCCATGCCTTGCCAAAAAGAGCTTTCAGAGGATCTATGATCAAGAATTGTTGATTTACATAAAGCTGGCAAGGGTTACAAAGGGATTTCAAAGACTTTAGAAATTCACCAGTCTACAGGTAGGCAAACATTCTACAAATAGAGACACTTTGGGACTGTTGCTACTCTACCAAGAAGTGGACGCCCAGTCAAAATGACACCAAAAGCACAACAAAGACTCATCAATGAGGTAAAGAAACAACCCCGAATGACAGCCAGAGATTTGAAGGCATCATTGGAACTGGCTAACATCTCTGTTCATGAGTCTACAATACACAAAACATTGAACAAGCAGGGTATCTATGGCAGGACACCAAGAAGGAAGCCACTGCTTACTAAAAAGAACATTTCTGCATGCCTGAAGTTTGAAAAATAGCATATTAGCAAAATGTTTTGTGGACTGATGAAACTAAGATTGAACTATTTGGAAAAACCACACAGCATTACATCTGGCATAGAAAAGGCACGGCATATCATTATGAAAACATCATCCCAACCGTAAAGTATGGTGGAGGAAACTCAATGATTTGAGCCTGCTTTGCTGCATCAGGCCTGGCTAGCTTGCAATAATTGAGTGGAAGATGAATTCCCAATTATATCAGACAATTCTTCAGGATAATGTGAGAATGTCTG
Source organism: Ameiurus melas (assembly GCA_012411365.1). Taxonomy (NCBI): domain Eukaryota; kingdom Metazoa; phylum Chordata; class Actinopteri; order Siluriformes; family Ictaluridae; genus Ameiurus; species Ameiurus melas. Next base: position 12,449,014 of record CM022780.1, on the reverse strand, counting down.
TACGTCTGCTGAAACTGTATAGAAGTTGGGTGATGCAACAGGACAACGACCCAAAACACCAGAGCAAGTCCACAACAGAATGGCTTTAGAAAAACAAAATCCGCCTTTTGGAGTGGCCAAGTCAGAGCCCAGACCTCAACCCAATAGAGGTGCTATGGAATGACTTGAGCTATAGTAGTTCTCCAAGGAAGAATGGGCTAAAATTCCTCCTGAACGATGTGCAGGTCTGATCCACAGCTACAGGAAGCACATGGTTGAGTTTATTTCTGCCAATGGGGGGGTCAACCAGTTATTAATTCTAAGGGTTCACTTACTTTTTTTCACTACAATTTTGAATGTTGAATGAGTGTGTTCAATAAAGACATGAAAGATCAGAATTTTTTAGGCACATTATATTTGTCAATACCCCTGACTTAGATGAAGATCAGATCACATTTTATGACAAATGTATTCAGAAAACCATGAAATTCCAAAGGGTTCACATACTTTTTCTTGCCTTTGCTCAATACTTTGTTGAAGCACCTCTGGCATCAATTATAGCCTCAAGTCTTTTTGAGTATGATGCTACAAGCTTGGGACACTTATTTTTGGGCAGTTTCTCCAATTCTTCTTTGCAGGACCTCTCAATCTCCATCAGGTTGGATGGGGAGCATTGGTGCACATCCATTTTCAAATCTCTTCAGAGATGTTCAATCGGGTTCAAGTCTGGGCTCAGGCTGGGCCACTCAAGGACATTCACAGAGTTGTCCTGTAGCCACTTCTCTGTTATCTTGGCTGTGTGGTTAGGATCGTTGTCCTGTTGGAAGATAAACTTTCACCTCAGTCTGAGGTCCAGAGCGCTCTGGAGCAGGTTTTCATCAAGGATGTCTCTATACATTGCTGCATTCATCTTTCCCTCGATCCTGACTAGTCTCCCAGTTCCTGCAGCTGAAAAACACAAACCCAGCACCATGCTTCACTGTAGGGATGGTATTTGCCAGGTGAAGACTGTTGCCTGTTTTCCTCCAGACATGATGCTTGCCATTCAGGCCAAAGAGTTCAATCTTTGTTTCATCATGGTCTGAGAGCCCTTCAGGTGCCTTCTGGCAAAATCCAGGCGGGCTGTCATGTGCTTTTTACTGAGGAGTGGCTTCTCAATCAACTGAATTTACAACTGAATTTACTGTGGTGGACTCCAATCAAGTTGTAGAAACATCTCAAGGATGATTAGTGAAAACAGAATGCACCTGTGCTCAGCTCACTTTTGAGTGTCATGGCAAAGGCTGTGAATACTTATGTACATGTGCTTTTTGTTTGTTTTGTTTTTTTTAATAAATTTGCAAAGATTTCAAAAACTCCTTTCACGTTGTCATTATGGGGTATTGTTTATAGAATTTTGAGGAAAATAATTAATATAATCCATATTGGAATAAGGCTGGAACATAACAAAATGTGGAAAAAGTGAAATGCTGTGAATACTTTCCGGATGCACTGTATGCTATTACATATCTGGAGAATAATGAATGCAAGGTGAAAATACACCCTGAATGGGATGCCAGTCCATCGCAGGGAATCATGTACAATCTCCTGTGATGTACACACATATTCACACACTCATTAACACCTAGGTGCAATTTATGCTCCATGTACCTAGATGTCAGAACTTTTAATTCCCAACCTCCAACCAGGAAAAGTCAAAGAAACACCCCCTCAACTTGAAATTCCTACATTCTTTTTAATTTATTATTTCCTAAAACCTCGTCCTAAAAAATGTTCACTTGGGTTTACTATCTGTGAAGTGATATGCACACCCCACCATTTCCAAGGGCCTTGAAAATTAAGTTGAGGAAAGAGCAAATACCAGTGTACCAATATCAGGGGAGCAAACTCATTTTAGTAGAGGGATAAGAAAGGCAAGCATGAGCTGCAATGTGCATCCTCAACGGCCTTGATTCAGTTTGTGCCAATCAATACACTCACCCAGGCCAAATCTGGGTGGTAGACTTGGCTGTATCTGAATAGATGCTCTGTTTCTGCCTGGCTCTGCTACTGAAACAGATGAACTTGCACAAAAAAGCATCCATCTGACAGGCACAGGTAAATGATAGCTAGCCATCTATCTGCAAAAGTGGCTGATATTTAGTTTATATTATTATTTTCTGTCAGCGGAGTCATCCAGTGACATATGTATTTGGCTATCATTAAACATAATGCTGACTCTACTACTGTGCACATTGATTGCCATAGCATTGAAGAACATTAATATATGATATTATATATATTATTGGCATAGATTCTTAGTGAATATATTTAAGATAGTAATAACTGAATGTTGATTGAATCAAATTCAATACACCTTAATGGTTTGCACATTATATGTAATGTGTATGACATCTTGTATGTATTAACTGAGGTACACTAATGAAAAAAGAACAAATTAAACAAACATTGGAGAGACATAATTACATATGAACAATGAATACCAAACTAAACAAACATGTTGAATTTAAAACCTGCGTTGAAATGCACAGCAGAAGAGCATATAGAGAGAGCAAGACTTGAGAGAGAGCATCTGGCATAAGCCAAACTTGCTGTGGAAGTTTCCAATCACTCCAAGCGCCAAGCCCATGCCAAGTCTTTAAACAGCCTTTATCAGCAATAATATTGCCATAATCCCAGCTAAAGAGGGAGGCAGCATATGGCTACAGCCTTATAAATGCAATCCCACAAAGCAGAAGGAAACCGATAGGAGAAAGGATTTTACTGGAAAACCAGTTTCTATGTGTTTGTGACCTATATTCTTTTAGTCTAAAGTTTCATGTTTATTTTTATTTATTTATTTATTTTTTGTCTGCTGAAAAATTGATCAGTAGAGTGATTATGGTGGGAATGAACAGATGCATGTCTCATGTAGTTACTTTTGCATTAATGTTCTGCCTGTTCATTGTATGCCTATAACCAACAGTAATATTAGATGCTAGGACCTACATCAGCAGACACTTACCAACTGGTTCTTGGCTTCTCTAAATTCGACTGACCTTTTCACTCATTACTACCACCATTAATTTTTTGTGATAATTCCTGTCCTGTGCACTCATAAACACTCAATGCTTAAGTAAAATCAAATTATTAGTTTTATCACTGCCTCACTAGGGAAATATATGGGCTTAACGTCTGGGTTATGCATGTAACCACTGAGAAGGGAACAAGACGTTTAGAGATCCTGCCTAAGTAGAACAAAGCTACGCAATGTCTCATTCCCTTGTCAGGCAACAGGGTTACATGCGTAACCCGACGTTCCCTTTCAAAGGGAACTTTGACGTTGCATTTAGCAAACACTGTGGCATGGTAGCACGGTAGCAAACTCTGCTACCATTGGTGTGTGAATGGGTGAATGAGACACAGTGTAAAGCGCTTTGGATAAAATTTACCATTTACCAAACACTATGGCAACGAGAATACCCACTCCGTCATACCTGTTCAAAAAGACCCAAGCCCCACACTAAGACACTCTTACTGAACACAGCAGGTGCATTCTGACTTGTTCCAGTGTGTGGAATGGAGGAGCACAAAAAGCCTGTAAAACCACAGGGTGGGCACCTTAGGAATATAATCCGACATTGGATACAGGAAGGCCTTGGCTAATCCAGGGGCAAAGTCACGGCAGGAAGGGGCTACAGAGAGAACTTGTAGATCTCCTACTCGTTTGAGAGATGTCAGGGCCAGCAGAAGAGCTACCTTTAGTGTCAGAAGCTTCTCAGAGGCTGCCGGAAATGGTGGCCACATAAATCCTGACTGTAGAAGGAGTCCACCCCACTGAGAAATGTTCTTGAAAGAACTCCAGGACTGTAGCTATTGCACAATTCACTGGGTCTACAGTGGATCCCTGTGGATGGGAATCTCCCAAGGCGTGCCATCTAACAGGCATCCCCATGTGACACTGATTATTCTCAGAGGTTTCGTCCTTGGACAAAACCCCCAACTTCTCAGCCACCATTGAACGGTCTCCTGTGCAATAGGGCCATAAGGGCCAATAGTCTCCCAAGATCCAGCTTTATCTTGCTCAGTGTTGATAAGATTGACCCTACACATACAGTATTGGGGATAGAAAGGCCATCATCGTACTAGAATCCTTATAACCCCTTGAAAAGTTGTCCACTGCAATGGGGAAAGAATACTTTTCTGAGGTTCAACCTGAGCCCCAACTTCTTCATGTGGGTGAGAACAACATCTCGATGTTGATCCACCAGTTCCCTGGTCCCTGGAGTCACAATGGAGGCAGAGTGACATCCATGCACTTTATGAAGGTGCGAGGGGATAAAGCTAGCAATATTTCTATGTGGAAATATGCACCTTTTAGATCTATCATCACAAACCAGTCCTCAAAATGAATCTGTGGAACGATAAGTTTGGGCGTCAGCATCTTGAACCTGTATGTCTGAAGAGTACAGTTCAGATGATGCAGATCTAAAACTGGCTGCACACTCCTATGTTTTGCAGACCAGTAAGTAACAGCTGTAAAAACCTCCCTCCCTCCAGAAACCGGATACATTTTCTATGGCCCATTTGTCCAAGAGGGATCTTACTTCCTGCGCTAACATCGGTCTCTGGTCTGTGCTGACTAGTGACTAGTGTTGAGCACACCTCTGAACCAGGGGGGGTCGAGCTGTAAACTGAACCCGGTAACCTTTTCTACGGTAGAGACAACCCATGGAGACACATTTGGCAGTAGTTTCCACGCTGCCAGATGTTCTTTTAGTGACATTAACTATTCCACATTATATTAGAGGGAAAGCATCAGATTTTCATTGCCCTGTGACAACTGACGAGAGAACACTGAAAACTTGGGACAGCCTTGGCTAGGGGAGGCCCTACAGTAGCACTGGGGGCTAGCTGCCCTAACAACCTCCTGTCCCCTGATATGCTCTTCTTTGCCTGCTTGGCCTTTATGACCATTCTCAGATCAGGCTTAGTAGCAGGCCGCGGCTGTGGCTGCCCAGTTCCCGTGGTTATCTGTGGGGGTTGGCGGGCTGCCATACTCACCTTCTGGGTCTCCCTCGCACTAGTGTTGTGAACTCGAGACAACAGGGAAGGAACTTGCTGAATGCAACTATATGTCAAGCTCACTCAGCAGGTCAGTTTGGTAGGCCTGCAACACAGTCATTGTCTGCAGTTACCCACAAGCAAGACTACTACCGCATAGGCCTTGCCCACTGTGGCCTTAGAGGGTGGCTTAGATGGCAAAGCCGGCCCCCCTAATTACCTGCCGTCGATGGAGAGAGGTATCTCGCAAGCGCCTCCTCCACCTTGCATAGCTAAATAGCCATGTCATTCATTCTCCACAATGGCCAAATAATCCAACATCGTGGGGTTATAAATATGGCTTATGCATGATTTCCCCCACAAGGCTAATATTTTGTCATGCACTTCTGGAAGAAAGGGGAGTTTCTGCAGTGTGAGGGATTTACTTTCAGTGGGGAGAAAAAGACTCTTCCAGCCAAAGTAATCACTTCAAGCTGCTCTCAGTTTGTAGCACATCCTTCTGGCTCCTCGGTGTCAGAAAGTAATTATTACTATAATTTTTTTGTTGTGTTTTTTTCTTTTTTCTTTTTGCTTTCCATAGTAGAAGTAGGAATGAGCTCCAAAATCCAGTGGAGAACCAAACCCGGAAGACAGAGTAAGAGATAGAGCAGCACTTGTCTCTGGCTCCTCTTCCGGATCCTTAAGAGATCCCCCGAACCTGAGACGGCTAACTGCCTCAGCAGCGGCCAGAACAGATCCACGAGGCTCTGAAACCGAACTCGCTTTGGCTTCCAAGAAGAGCGTGAGGCGCGAGCCGAGCTGCTTAATGTAGGCATTATCATGCTCAGCCTCTAGAGGCTGGAATCACATGCTACATCCCTAGACACTTCATCCAAAAAGTGTGCACTATTCCCGTGATGAAACGGGAGCAAGCCGTGACACAATTCTTGAATTCTTTCACTCATATTTTTCTCTGTCACTCATAAAAAAAAATTTCTTCTCTTTTTTTTAAAGGGATAGAAAAGTTCTGAGATTTTCTGAAAAGGTAGCGAGGAAATGAAGCACTTGTCTCTGGCTCCTCTTCCGGATCCTTAAGAGATCCCCCGAACCTGAGACGGCTAACTGCCTCAGCAGCGGCCAGAACAGATCCACGAGGCTCTGAAACCGAACTCGCTTTGGCTTCCAAGAAGAGCGTGAGGCGCGAGCCGAGCTGCTTAATGTAGGCATTATCATGCTCAGCCTGACATGCAGTCTTTCGCTGAAGATAATAAAGGCTCATGGCGCGTTTCACAGGTGCCATATTTATATCATGCGACACATTTAATTGCCACGTCACCTGATCAGGACAGGCCTATAAATAGGCACGATTTTACACAAGCTTCAGATGCCGGTCGCGCGCGAGAGCGAGAGCATAGTGTTATACTAAACGCAACATCAAAGTTCCCTTTGAAAGGGAACATATGATTAAGCATAGCAATATTTAGCACACGTTTAAGGTAGGGGTTTTACAAGACAAGAGGCACAGTGCAAAAAGCAACTGATGTGGACACAAAATATGCTCACAGTGCATCTCAAATTAATATTCAATATACAAAGGTTATAGTTCACATAATATGCACCTTTGACTGCCTACTAAATACACTCTGCATGCAGCTCAATTGTGGTATACAAACTGGTGTGGTGTGGTGAAAAAGGTCAAATACAGAGCTGTCAGAAATACTTGGAAGTAAAAATTAATTACAAGTAAATTCATGAAGATAATGGGTTATTAAATGAACTTCATATTAAATAAAAAACTGTCATGTTACAAGAATAAAATTGTTTAAATACGAGCATTCATACAACTGGTATGTCATTTAATTATTAATTGGTTATAAAAAAAAAATATGGCTGGTGTCAGGGATCTGGGAGATCTGGACTCCATTTCCCATCAGCCACTGCACTGCACCACATGACCACATGCACCACAACTGCAACTGATTCACGTTATTGTCAATGAGCACTCATGTGTATATATAGTCTTTGTCTGCACTCTCTGTTTGTCTTTCGTCATCTGAGACTCGCGTCTTTCATGTCGGTTTGGTTTTGTTTCATGCCTGATTATCTTGTCAAGTTGTCTTAGTGTTTGTCTAGTTGTCTTTGATTTACATTAAACATTTGAAAATCTGCGATTGCTTCTGCCTCAACCTAACCGCCTGACAGAACGAAAGACCGTGAATTAGAAGCAGCAGAGAAAAAAAAAGAGGTGGAGGGAGCAGTTGGCTGAGATCAACCGCGGACTCAGGATACCAACGTCGTACAGCGCACGCGCCATACAACACCCGGGATTTATTGTAAGCTATGCCAAGTTTCACGGGTTGGAGCATGGGCTCAGAGAAGAGACCGAGTCCCGCCCTCCCGCCCCTCTTCTGGATATCACTCTGCCTTCCCGTTCAGCCGAGGTCGTCGCGCAGCCGTCCTGTTCAGCTGAGATCATCACGCAGCCGTCCTGTTCAGCTGAGATCTTCACGCAGCCGTCCTGTTCAGCTGAGGTCATCGCACAGCCTTCCTGTTCAGCTGAGGTCGTCGCACAGCCTTCCTGTTCGGCTGTGGACGCCGCTCAGCATCCCTGCTCGGCTGTGGACGTCGCTCAGCATCCCTGCTCGGCTGTGGACGTCGCTCAGCACCCCGGCTTGGCTGTGGACGTCGCTCGGCCTTCCTGCTCGGCTGTGGACGTCGCTCGGCCTTCCTGCTCGGCTGAGGTCGTCGCTCGGCCTTCCTGCTCGGCTGCGGTCATCTCTCTGCCATCCTGCCTCGCTGAGGACGTCACTCTGCCTCCATGCTCCGCTGAAGACGTCGCTCCTGGCCTTCACTGCGCTCAGGGCGTCGCTCCCCCTTCCTGCTCCACAGAGGACGCCGTTCCCCCCTCATGCTCCTTGGAGAGCGTCGTTCCTCCCTTAAGCCTCGCAGAGAACCTCGCTCCTCTCCTTGGCCTCGCGGAGACCCTCGCTCCCCCCATGTGCCTCGCGGAGACCCTCGCTCCCCCGGGGAGCCTCGCGGAGACCCTCGCTCCCCCGGGGAGCCTCGCGGAGACCCTCGCTCCCCCTTTGAGCCTCGTGGGGGACCTCGCGTCCCTTTTTCGGCCCCAGGAAGGGGATCGCCCTGCTTCCATGCCCCGCCAAGGACTTCCTTTTGCCTCCCTGTGCCGATTGGGGAGCCGCTCGGTCTGCTGGCTTTGTTGTGGACCTTTTGCCCGGGGGCCCGGGGCCGCCGGTGGGGGGGCCGTGTCGGTTTGGGCGCTCCGGGAGTAGCGCCCTTGGGGGAGGGTTCTGTCAGGGATCTGGGAGATCTGGACTCCATTTCCCATTAGCCACTGCACTGCACCACATGACCACATGCACCACAACTGCACCTGATTCACGTTATTGTCAATGAGCACTCATGTGTATATATAGTCTTTGTCTGCACTCTCTGTTTGTCTTTCGTCGTCTGAGACTCACGTCTTTCATGTCGGTTTGGTTTTGTTTCATGCCTGATTATCTTGTCAAGTTGTCTTAGTGTTTGTCTAGTTGTCTTTGATTTACATTAAACGTTTGAAAATCTGCGATTGCTTCTGCTTCAACCTAACCGCCTGACAGCTGGGTACAAAAGAATTCCTATTAGATTGTGTATTAATCTGCATTCCATTTTTTTGTGGTTGACAGAAACTTCCGTTACATTTTGAATATTGACAATGACACAAAAGTCCAGTTTAATGTGTTCATCTCATGTGTGTGAAAATAGCCTTATTCAGACGGGATTAGTTGTCAGGACATATGGCTGAAAAGTAATTGTTACTGCAGACGTCTGTGGTATTTATTGTCAATTCGCATGGAAAAAGTGATTTCTGTAGAAATTACCAAGATGGGTGTGTCTTCACCATTTACGTGCTGACGACCCATAACAGCAGCCCCATGCATCACACGTAACATGGTGCTGTTACCATGGTGCTGCTAACATGTTTAATAATACAAAATGGCACAGACAAAGCAAAAGAAAAGCCAAAACTGGATGGGAGCTGAAACTTTAATTTCAGTTTGGGGAGAGCGAGGTTATCAAACGATGTTTGAACATCCATCCATCCAGCTTTCCATCTTCTACCGCTTACTCCTTTTCAGGGTCACAGGGAACCAGGAGCCTTTCCCAGGGAGCATCGGTGATAGTGATGTTTGAACAAGCGGTACATATTCATTCCGTTTGGGAAGAGAGTTTTTGGGAAATCTGTCATAAATGTCTCTCTGTCAAAGTGGCTTTTGTTGACTGGACTAAATGTTGAGAACAAATTGACTACCTAAAAAAATAGAGTTCATTCAATTGGGATTAGATTATCATGGGGTTATTTTTGCAGGTCATTTTATGGATGGTAAATATACAGTATGCTGTAATCATCACTGGCTCGGGAATGCACAGTCGGGAAAAATGTCTGACATGGCCACAGCCAGAAGTGCAAGTGTTGTGTCACGTCACAAACTAGTGACTCCATTTCCCAGAATGCACCACAAACTACAAACATGGCTGACAACTACAACTCCCAATTCAACACACAGACACGTCACCTTCTCCTGAGGACTAATCACACACACCTCTTCCCAATCACACTGACAATCACCACACTACTTAAGAGACTGCTCATTCACAAGGTCTTTGTGAAGTAGTACATTCAGTTGCCATAGTCTCTGTATATTACCAAGCCATTCCATTGTTTTGTCTATTCTGATGTCTATTTTGCTTTGCCATTGGTGTTGATTTCTGCCTTACCTGCTCTATCCTGTTTGCCTGATCGCCTGACCACTGCCTGTCTTCGTTTATGTCTTTTGCCTTGCCCTCTGGATATTATAATCTTCATTAAAGTTTTTAACTGCAATTGCATCTGTCCTAACCCTCATTACGTCATGGGCAAGGCAAAATACATACAGTAAAGACATGCGGTGGTCATTCGATCACATAAACAGGATGGAGCAGGTAAGGCAGAAATCAACAACAAAGATAAAGCTGAATCAAAACCATTTCCATTTTTCAAAGTCTTGTGGTATTTCTGAGATGAAAAAAGGAATTCTTGACAGTAGATTGTACATGTGGGTCAAAAGACAATGTCGAATAAAATATGACTCCTAGATTTTTTTATTTAGTTTGGAACTCCAAAGCAGAGCCGTCTACCTTCAACATTAGACTGGGCATTTAGGTTTTCATTTTACATATAACAGATTTCATACAGAACCCAAAATCTCACAGAATGCAGCCTATTTATATTTGCAAACAGGCACAAATACACATCTTATTTCTGGCCCACAGAGCAACTTATTTTAAATGCTATAGCATAGGCACTGTGTTTCATATGATAATAATGTAAGGAAATACAGTAAATACACATTTAAAATACAAAAAATTCTTTGTGCCTGTTCTTTAATTTGCTTTATTACTCCTAATCAGCTCCAGTGCTACAGTTTTATCTGGCCTTTTTTACAAGGAGGATATCACTGTCAAAGATGATAACAATAATAGGCCAATCTGACCTTGATTTTCCTGGAGAATTTATAAGACTATAGGAGTAATATTTGATAAGGAAAATGACAGGGGTCAGTAACAAGATAAATGTTCTCCCTTAAGTTAGCTCTGCACAGAAACTAGCTCAAACGAGGGGTAACCCACCTGCTCTGTTTTTGTGGTGGTCACTCTTTCTTGTCAGGACTGATTTATTGCCTTTTAGTTGTTCAATTTCACATTTTGTCCTTGTCAAATTCCAGCTTCACATCATTCACCACTAACTCTTGTAGTGCAGACTGGGAATATTGATAAAACAATTATCTGCTCACGATTCATTTGGTTTTCCATTTCAATTATGGAGCGGGGATAGGCAAAAAAGAAGAAAAAAAAGCAGGATTGATTTATTTTCCCTTTCTTCTCTTTCTCTTTCATTCGGTGCCTTTGATGATGTATTTTGGATACATGATGTGGATGTTGACTATTTTTAGTTTTTTTTAAGATCTTTCTATATGTATACATGTGTCTAGTGAAAAAATCAATCAGGTAACTGAAAGACAGACAGACAGACAGACAGACAGACAGACAGACAGACAGACAGACAGACAGACAGACAGACAGACAGATAGATAGATAGATAGATAGATAGATAGATAGATAGATAGATAGATAGATAGATAGATAGATAGATAGATAGATAGATAGGTGGTGACCATGAGCACACAGTATAATGAAAGGCAGAAAGTGAAAGTGGATGAGATACAGTAGTGAGCAAAACTGAATTCATATAGACATAGGAGTGATAGGACAAAAGTAGACTGTGAAAACCTTTAACAGCTTCATGTTCTGCATACCGGAGCAGCTACAAAACTCTGGTCCTTTCAATAAACCACCTAATGTGAGCATAGATGCAGACTTGATATGACAAGAGACTGGCTTTTAGTTTCACTTATCCTCATGCGTCTGGTGAAGGAAGATAGAGAGGTAGATTTCTGAGCTTCCATACAGCTTGGCCACCAGGGTAAACAGGGCTAAACAGTATGAGTTCCTCATGATTCAACATGTACAGTGCATTCCACTAATATCTCAACCTTGATAAATATGAGCAAAGAAGGCTGTGAAAAATCTTTTTTAATATAGGTGTGCAGCAAGCAACAACTACTAGCACCCTATGAATTTATATATATATATATATATATATATATATATATATATATATATATATATATATATATATATATATATATATATATATATATATATATACACAGACATAAGTATTGGATGCATCAACATTTTGCATTAAAGAGATGACTTTCACATGGATGTGTGTAAAAAGGAGTGGGCCAAATATGTCAAATATGATAATTTCAGCATGAGACCCAATAGGTTCTCTATAAACCATTTGAAACATTAATAATGTGTTAAAGTCCATTGGGAATCAAGCTGAAACAGCCCAGTGGGAGCCTGGGAAATTCTGCATCAGCTGAAATGCTGGGCTTCTTGCCAAAAATGTAGGAAGAGTGTAGCATAGCATTGCAGTGTGTTTGCCTGTGTGAATTTGAGTGTGTGAGTCTCAAAAAAAGAGAGAAAACTGAGACAGACTAAAAGAGCATTTAAAAGACTGGAAGAGAAAGGGACAATAAAGAATCATACATTTTCTCAAACTCAAAGACTCACAGCTGTAGTGATATACTGTAGTATTATATTACTATTAACACTTAAATAAAATCATATGAAATGGTATTACATCCAAAGATTAATATGACAGACCATTATAATGGTTCTCCTAATAGATTTGAAAGAAATCTTAGCTAAAACAATTCTTCTGATTTGTTAGTTTCTTCAGAAACAAAGCAAACCTCACGTCTCTGACTGCTTAGGTAACTATGACACTTCATAGGGTGAGTCTGCTCAATTTCTCAGTTTCTGACCTTTTGTAGCATATGTTCCACTCATCTTCTGTCACTGCCACAACTAATTTATGCAGGCTATGGCAAGGCAAAACTTGTTTTATTTATGTTGGATCTGTATTGACTGGGAAAGCTGCTCAAAATGAGTGGTTTAATTTCACATAGGCTGGCTTATGTGGCTATAGCATTTTGAAAAACTGGAACGGGTATTTCATGTAAATTAATTTCTATTTGGCTTATAGAAATGCTGAAAGCACTTCTTAAACTTTGTTAACACAGCAGTATAAAATCTCAGAATTTATCAGTCTGTCTTCTGCCACTAGTTGTATTTCATTAGTAAATGTGTGTTAGGTATGATGTACCCTGTGATCGGTTGGCACCCCATCCAGGCTGTCCCCTGACTTGTGCCCCAAGTCCCCTGGGATATGCTCCAGGTTCAACGCGACCCTGTGTAGGATAAGCGGTATAGAAAATGGATGGATAGATGGATTTTAGGTGTGATGTGTTCAGCTGCTTGATTTAGTTGTTATGTAAAATTAGTAACTACTCAGTGCATTCTGTGACAGTCATTTTTTATGTTCATGTTATGGCAATATTTTCAAAGTTCATAAAATGTGTGCATGACAATACTATTGTTTTAAAAATAAGTGTTATAAATGGGTAATAACTCATAAATGAGTTATGCCACAAGATTTACCGAAATGGCAAAAGAACCTTTCAACTCATTCAGTCTCTTTTGAGTGACTGCTGGCATTTGAGTTTTCTATACAAACCTTTGCCCACACTGTTTTACCCAGGCTTCTTATCCCACAGAAATTATGAATACAGCCATAATTTTTTTAATTTATATATAAATATTGATACAGTCAGTTCCATAAGCATTTGGATAGTAACACAATTTTCTTAATTTTGCCTGTGTAGACAACCACAGTAGATTTGAAAAGAAGCAATCAAAATGTGATCAAAAATATTGATTAACTGATTAGGGATTACAGTACAGCTATTTTAATATAAACCCTCAGTTTACAATTTTTACCCAAATGCATTTGGACAAACTAAAATAATTATGAATATAAGGATTATTTTTAATAATTAGATGCAAATCCTTTGCAGTCAATGACTACCTAAAGTCTGGAACACATGGGCATCAGCAAATGTGTCACAGCTCCGTCAGATCAGAACTCCAAATCCCAGAATGCAACACGCACATCACACGCACGCATGCGCTCAATGTCCCCAGAGTTCTGATCTGAGACACCTGTTGCCAATCACACACACTCAAACACACACATCCTCCACTAGTATTTAGAGAATCACTCACCTCGGAGTCATTACGAAGTATACGCTTAGCGACCTTGTTTCTCTGCGATACGAAGCCGTTCTACTTGTATTCACGTCCTAGTTTATCTCGATCCTTGCTTACAGTTTTTCGACTAGGTCTCTGTCTCACCCAGTTTATCCTGTTCGTTCGATCGCCTGACCCTTGCCTGTCTTACGTTTCACGCTGCCTATAGATTCACTGCCCCGCGTTGCTTTACTGTCATCCGCTCCCACGATTGTGCCGTTTCTAAACCTGGTGACAGAATACTTCGCCTACTGATGGACACAGCGGGAGATTCCCAATTGTCCCGAGCCATCGAGGGACACGGCCGGATGATCAGTGAACATGATCAACACCTCGCCGAGTTACACGTGCAGGTAGCCAAGTTAAACCAAGCGCACTACCTCCCGCGACTACGCCCACCCGCTTACCTTCCACTCCATCGCCAGAGAAATACCATGGAGATCCTGCGCGTTGTCGAGGATTTCTTCTCCAATGCTCCCTGTTTTTTCTCACCTACCCCGAGCTAACGGACGATAGGAAAATAATTCACTTCATGGAGCTCCTTACCGGGAGAGCTCTACTCTGGGCCACTGCTGACTAGGAAGGAAACAATATCACCACGTATGACCAACTGATCGCACGTTTTCGTACCGATAACAGAGAGACTGGGGAGGAGTTATTATCCATGGTCCAGGGATCACGCAGTGTGGGGGATTATGCTCTGGAATTCTGTACGGTGGTGGCATGGAGTGGATGGAATTAGCCTGCACTTACGACAATGTTTTGGCGTGGACTAAACAACGACATCACCAAGGAGCTCGCCTGTCGTGACGATGAGTCGTCTCTTGATGGACTTATCACCATGGCCATCCGTCTGGACCGCCTTTTACAGAAACGCAGACCAATACGAACCGAGGCAGAGAGATCCACAACGGAGAGCCCTGAGGAGCCCATGCAGTTGGGACAAGCACGTGTAAATCTACAGGAACGTGAGCGACAGCTGTTATACTGTGGCGCGAGGGACCACCTCATGCCACAGTGCCCTCGCCAACCGTGTAAACCCCATCGGGAAAATCCCGGTCTAAGCTCTACACCTCCTAAAGTGAGTACTGACTCTCCTGCCCGGTACATAACTCAAGGTACATTGATCATACACGTTGTCTTGGAATACTCTAAGGTTTCTTGCATTTTAGACGCACTAATTGACTCCAGCACTGCGGGGAACTTCATTGACCAGGAAACAGTGCATCAATACAACATCCCGGTCCGCAGTCTCACTAGTACCCGTCGTAACCAGGCCATTGACGGAGCCCCCATAGGGGATGGCATTATTACTCAGATCACAGACCTGGTTCACCTTCACGCCAGTTCTCTACATCGCGAGCAGATCTCCTTCTATGTCATCAGGACGACCCGACATCCAGTGGTCCTGGGGTTCCCCTGGCTGACACAGCTCAACCCACGTATCACCTGGGACATGAAGGAGATCACTCACTGGTCTCCTCATTGTCTTCAGCACTGTCTCCCAATCCCCACGATTCAGCTCGCGTCAACTTCCATTGAGAGCCCGGGCAGCACAGACTACTTTTCGATCCCCGAAGTTTATCATGATCTTATAAGAGTCTTCAGCAAGAAGAAGGCTAGTGGCCTGCCCCCACATTGCAGCTACGATTGTGCCATTGACTTACTGCCCGGTGCAACACCTCCACGGGGGAGCGTTTATCCTTTATCGCTCCCTGAACAATGGGCTATAGAGGAGTATATCCAGGAAGCACTGCACCAAGGCTTTGTCCGGCCATCTACCTCCCCAGCGTCTGCGGGGTTTTTCTTTGTGGAAAAAAGGGGGTGGGTTACGCCCATGCATTGATAACCGAGGGTTAAATCGGTGCTGTGTGAAGTATCGTTACCCCTTACCTCTCGTACCGTCTGCCCTGGAGCAGTTACGCACAGCAACTATCTTCACCAAGATGGATTTACGCAATGCTTACAACCTTATTCGGATTCGGGAGAGAGACGAATAGAAGACAGGTTTCACGCTCTCCGGCCATTATGAATATTTGGTTATGCCATATGGGCTTTCGGATGCTCCCTCAGTATTCCAATGCTTAATAAACGACGTACTGCGTGACATGCTGGGCCAATACGTCGTTGCCTACATAGGTGACATTCTCATCTACTCCAACTCCTTGGAGAACCACATCATCCACGTTCGTGAGGTTCTACAACGGTTACTACAGAACCAGCTATATGTCAAAGCAGAAAAGTGTGAGTTCCATAAAACCTCCATCTCGTTTTTGGGATACGTAATTAGCCTCGAGGGAGTTTCCATGGACCAGGTAAAGGTAAAGGCCGTAGGGGAGGGGCCCATGCCCACTACCGTTAAGGAGCTACAATGTTTCTTGGGGTTCGCCAACTTTTACCGAAGATTCATCCAGAACTTTAGCGCCATCCCTAGCCCCCTCACAGCCATGCTTAGGGGAAAACCCAAGCGCCTAGCCTGGAACTCCAATGTTCAATCTGCCTTCAACAACTTAAGAAAGCCTTCACCACTGCCCCCATCCTCAAACATCCGGATCCTACCCGTCCATTCATTGTGGAGGTAGATGCATCTGAAACCAGAGTGGGAGCAGTCTCCCAAAGGTTTGGAGAAAGACCCAAGCTCCATCCGGTAGCATACTTCTCCTGGAAGCTTAATCCCGCTGAGAGAAATTATGACGTAGGGCATCGAGAACTCCTAGCCATCAAGCTAGCATTGGACGAGTGGAGGCATTGGTCAGAACGAGTGGGACACCCCTTCATTATTTTCACCGATCATAAGAACTTAGAATATATACGCACTGCCAAGAGACTAAATTCACGCCAAGCACGTTGGGCTTTGTTCTTTACCAGATTCGACTTTACTCTGTCCTACCGCCCCGGATCCAAGAACGTAAAAGCAGACACCCTCTCACGTTGCGACCACTCTGAACGTACCCGTGATCAGGATGAATACATGATCAAGCCAGTCTGCATCGTCAACACGTTAGAGCGGGATTTGAATCAGAAATTAGCGGAAGTTCTGTCATCAAGAGTACCAGTCAACTGTCCTTCTGGCAAGCTATTTGTACCAGAGGAATACAGGTCGGAACTCATCATCTGGGCACACACGACACAGGGCACCCCGGGGCAAAACGGACATTCCATCTCCTCCAAGAGAAATACTGGTGGCCTCATATGGAAAAGGACATTAGATCGGTAGTGACTTCCTGTTCGTCGTGTGCTCAGAGTAAGGTACCGAGAACTCTTCCCGCAGGAAAACTGAAGCCTTTACCCACACCCGAACGTCCCTGGTCTCACATTTCCAGCGACTTTGTTACTGATATGCCCAAATCCCAAAGAAACACCACGATTCTGGTGGCTGTGGACCGGTTCTCCAATTCTGTCTGGTTCATCCCGTTGCCCGCTCTTCCCACCGCTTTCACGACCGCCGAACTACTGTTCCAGCACGTCTTCCGATACTTCGGCATACCAGAGGAAATTGTTTGCGACCAAGGTCCACAGTTCACGTCACGGGTATGGTCAGGCTTCATGACTAAATTTGGAGTTACTGTTAATCTCACGTCCGGCTACCATCCTCAAGCCAACGGACAAGTAGAAAGAGTTAACCAAGAACTTGGGCGCTTTCTCAATACCTTTTGTGCCCATAATCCAGAGGATTGGAACCAGTTCTTACCATGGGCCGTGTATGCCCAGAATTCGCTGCAGAACTCAGCTGCCAAACTCACACCCTTCCAGTGCGTGCTCGGATACCAACTACCATTGTTCCCCTGGAACGCCATTCCCACTGCAGCCCCGGCCATCGACCAGTGGTTTAAACGGAGTGAGCAGGTCTGGGCAGCTACCCACCAACGCCTGCGAACCATCTCCGAGATCTACAAGAACAAAGCCGATTGCCATCGCCGTGACCACCCAAACTACCAGCCAGGCGATAGAGTGTGGTTATCTACCAGGAACTTAAAACAACCCCACGGCTGCAAAAAACTAACCCCGAGGTACACGGGTCCGTTCCAGATTCTCAAACAGATTAATAAAGTCACGTACCGCCTGAAATTGCCAAGACATAGTCGCATCTCCCTCTCCTTCCACGTGTCTAGACTCAAACCGGTGGTGGGTGGCCCGCTAACCATGGAGGTCCCCTCTGAACATCCACCTGTGCCGATCGAGGAACAACCGGCGTACCTCATCAAGAGAATTCTTAAGTCCGGAGTGAGCCCCTTGGGGGGGGTTCTGTCACAGCTCCGTCAGATCAGAACTCCTGATCCCAGAATGCAACACGCACCTCACACGCACGCATGCGCTCAATGTCCCCAGAGTTCTAATCTGAGACACCTGTTGCCAATCACACACGCTCACACACACACATCCTCCACTAGTATTTAGAGAATCACTCGCCTTGGAGTCATTGCGAAGTATACGCTTAGCGACCTTGTTTCTTTGCGATACCAAGCCGTTTTATGTCCTAGTTTATCTCGACCCTTGCTTACGGTTTTACTTTACTTACAGTTGTCTTCAGCTGCTGCTAGTTTGTGGGTCTTTCTGCCCTGCAGTTTTGTTTTCAGTGTAAAAAGCATGCTCAGTTGAGTTGAGGTCAGGTGACTGGCTCAGCCATTTAAGAACATTCCATTTCTTTGCCTTAAGAAGCTCTTGGGTTGCTTATGTGATATGTTTTGGGCTATGGTCCATCTGTAATGTGAAGTGCCATCCTATTGGTTTTGCAGCATTTGAATGAATCTGAGCAGAGAGTATAGCTCTATACACATCAGAATTCATGGGTTACTGATCAGGAGTTCAAGCCCCAGCACTACCAAGCTACCGCTTTTAAGCCCTTGGGCAAGGCCCTTAACCCTTAATTGCTAAATTGAATGAATGGGATAAGGGTGTCTACCAAATGCCATAAATAATTTGTAAAAATCTAGAGAAACGACCTTTACATCAAGGAAGCAGAGTCCCAACTTTCTACTACCAGCCTCTATAGGCAGATTGACCTCATTTCCTACAGTTACAGCTACAGTTCTCTATCCAGTCTGTTATCACTAATGCTATTACAGCAGGAAATCATGTGGGTTATGTATGTAACCCTGTTCCCTGAGAAGGGAACGAGATGTTGCGTTTAGCATAACACTAAGGGAGCGCCTCTCGCGCGTGACCTGCATCTGAAGCTTGTGTAAAATCATGCCTATTTATAGGCCTGCCATAATCAGGTGATGTGGCAATTAAGGTTGTCGTATTATATAAGTACCTGTGAACTCATCAGCCTCTATTATCTGAAGCAAAGATGCATTTCACAGGCCTGCCCTGATAAAGCTACGCAACGTCTCATTCTCTTCTCAGGGAACAGGGTTACATGCGTAACCCAGACATTACCTTTCAAAGGGAACTTCAACGTTGCGTTTAGCATAACACTATGGGGATGAGAATACCCACTCCGTCGTACTGAGGTTATGGCCTGTTCAAAAAGACCCAAGCCCGAGGGTCACTGCAAGACACTCGAGACCGGGATGGAATGAATATCCAGGCTGTAATAACGAATGAATGTGTGTAGTATAGACCACCCTGCAGCAGCACACACATACCCCTTAGGACAAAGCCTTCGCAGAGGCTTTAGCAGAGACCAGTAGCGCAGCAATTGAGATTGCTTCCACTATGCAACTCAAAATGCACTGCGTTGATGCAGCATCACCTCTACTGTCGCCGCCAAAGCAGACCAGCAGCTGCTTCAACTTACTTAACTGGCTGGAGTAGTGGACAGTAGCTTGTAGATCTCCTACTTGCATGAGAGATGTCAGGGCCAGGAGATGAGCTACCTTTAGAGTCAGAAGCTTCTCAGAGGCTGACTAAGGGCTCAAATGGGGCCTCTGACTGACCTTCCAGGACGTGCAGTTCATTGGGTCTACAGTGGATTCTTGCAGATGGGAATCTCCCAAGGAGTGCCATCTAGCAGAGATATTATCTCTGAGAACCATATTCGAGCTGGACAAATATTCCCAGAACGTACATTGCACTCTCTGACAAACTTTCCTTCTGCCCAGAGAATAATTAGTTGGGCCTGCCTGAACAAGGGGCACGGACATAATCTGCCCTGGTCATCAATATATGTGACCACCGATGTGTTGTCTGTAAACACATGCTGACTTCTCAATTGAGGAAGAAGGAATTTCAGTGCTAGAAATATGGCCCACGTTTCTAGGCAATTTATATGCCGCTCCAGATGAGGGCCACACCAGAGACCGTGAGCTGGACAGCTATCTAAGACCGTGCTCCAGCCCATGAGGGATGTGTCTGTCATTACCATCTTGCGCTATGGAGACACCCCTATAGTGTGATCCAAGTCTAGAAACTGGGGAGACTCCAATTCTCAGAGCAAGTTGACATCGCCGCGTGACACTGGCTATTCTCAGATGTTTCGTCCTTGGACGAAACCCCCCAACTTCTCAGCCACCACTGAACGGTCTCCTGTGCAATAGGCCCATAAGTGCCAATAGTCTCCCAAGATCCAGCTTTATCTTGCTCAGTGTTGATAGGATTGAAACTACGCATAATGGGGATAGAAACGCCCTCATCATAGTAGAATCCTTATAACCCCTAGAAAAGTTGTCCACTGCACTGGGGAAAGCATACTTTTCTGAGGTTCAACCTGAGCCCAACCTCTTCATGTGGGTGAGAACAACATCTCAATGTTGAACCGCCAGTTCCCTCGATCGTGCTAAAATTAACCAGTCATCCAGGTAGTTTAGTACATGGATAACCTGGAGTCACAATGGAGCCAGATTGACATCCATGCACTTTTTGGAGGTGCAAGGGATAAAGCTAGCGATATTTCTGTGTGGAAATATGCACCTTTTAGATCTATTGTCACAAACCAGTCCTCAAACAGAATCTGTGGAACGATGATTTTGGAAGTCAGCATCCTGAACTTGTATGTCCGAAGAGTACAGTTCAGATGACACTTAACTAAAATTGGTCGCATACTCCTATTTTTTGCAGACCAGGAAATATTCTGGTCAGCACAAATGGTCAAATGGCAAATAGTCAGCACAGAATAGAGCTCAACTTTAAATGGTCAACTTTTCTAGGGGTTAGAACGATTATACTACAATGAAGGCGTTTCTATCCCCACCATACGTAGGGTCAATCCTATCAACATTGAGCAAGATAAAGCAGGATCTTGGCATCCCCTCCAGTCTCTATGAGAGACTTTGGGGCTTTTGGCAGCAGCAGCCAACGTCATACCGTTGGACCTATTGCCCAGGAGATCATTTCAGTGGTGGTTGTAAAGTTGGCGGTTTCTTCCAAGGACAAAACCTCTGAGAGTAATCAGTGTCATGTGGCAATGCCTAAGACTCTGTGAATTTGGAAGTGTCCCCGCTTTCTAGCCTTGATTCACACTCTAGGGATGTCTGCTTATCATGAGACGGTAGTGACAGGCACCTCCCAACTCTCACAGGCTAGGGCACGGTCTTAGACAGCTGCCCAGCTCACGGTCTCTGGAGCAGCCCTCATCTGGAGTGGCATATAAATTGCTTAGAAATTCTAGAATTGAAATTCTTTCTTCCTCAATTGAGAGGTCACCATGTGTTGACACAAAACACAGTGGTGGTCTCATATGTGTTCAGGCAGGTGCACCTAATTCTTCTTTGGATAGAGGGAAAGTTTTTGTCAGTGAGTGCAATATACATTCTGGGCAACTGGAATGTGGGGGCTGACATCCTGTTGAGGCAGGGGCTGAGGCCCAGGGATTGGTGGCTCCAATGGTGAAGTCCATAAGGCTGAGGTTTTGCCAAGCGTAAGTGGATGTGTTTGCCTCCAAGGATACAACACACTACCTGCTGTGGTTCGCCCTCACTCCTCCCTTAGGGCTGGACACCATGGTGCACATGTGGCCGAGGTCACATCTATATGTTTCTCCCCAATCGCTCTGCTCCCACAAGTTCTAGTGAGTGTTCGCCAAGACTGCCAGCGTCTGCTGCTAGTGGCACATTATTGGCCAACTCAAATATGGTTTTCAGAGACTATGTCCCTGCTAGATGGCATTATTTCTGAGATACCCAGAAAGTTTATGCATGGTGTCAGGCAGTTGAGGCCCATTTGCAGACAACGCGTACCTTCCTGAGACCTTTCAGGAAGGTCTGTCAGGTGCCACATTTGAGCCCTTAGAGTCAGGGCTCATTCCACAGGGGGGGGGTCACCTCCTCGAAGGCTTTGTCCAAAGTGGTATCCTTACAGGTTGTGTGTGCTGTGGCAAGGTGGTCTACACCACCCACGTTCATTCGATTTTACAGCCTGGATATACATTCTGTCGAGGGCTCAAATGAGCTGCAGTGACTCTTGGGCTTGAATCTTTTTGAACAGGCCGTACCCTCAGTATGACTGAGTAGGTATACTCATTCCCACAGCAGGAAGCTCACGTAACATCAAGTTCCCTTTGAAAGGGAACATCTGGGTTATGCATGTAACCTGTCATACTGGGGCATGCCTGTAAATTGCGTTTTTGCTTCAGATAATAGAGGCTGATGGTGTGGTTCACAGGTGTCATTTATATATCACACGACGCACTTAACAGCCATGCCAGCTGATCATGGCAGGCCTATAA
This sequence comes from Ameiurus melas, assembly GCA_012411365.1. NCBI lineage: Eukaryota > Metazoa > Chordata > Actinopteri > Siluriformes > Ictaluridae > Ameiurus > Ameiurus melas. The sequence goes on along the minus strand of CM022780.1, from coordinate 12,426,648 downwards.
ATAAGCATGATATTACACAAGCTTCAGATACCGGTCACAGGCGAGGGCGCTTCCCACAGCTACAGCATTCATCTAACGCAATGTCTCGTTCCATTCTCAGGGAACAGGATTACATGTGTAAGCCATACATTTTACTGAGCATCTAGCAGAACCAACCACCGTCCTTCTGGACACTTTGACTGTCGCACTTGCGGCACTTCTTATTTTTGCAGCTAAATACAGCAGCCATCATTATGTTTTTTGTCTGAAAAGTGTCTCTTACCACTTTATATGCTTTTTTCTTTACTGCAATACAAACATTTTCCTGTAACATTTAATTTTGTGCTGGAAAACTAAAATGTTTTTGAACTGACTCAATAATGTAGAAGTCATAAAAGAAAAATGTATTAACAAAGTTTGTACAAAAAAATAAGGTGCCTAAGACTTTTGAACAGTGCTCTAAATATACTCAAATTAATGCTGAAGGTTTGCACTTTGAGAAGTATCATATTCATATTTTAATTTCAACTCCAATGTACTGTAGTAGACAGCTAAAATAACAATTACTTGTCAATGTCCAAACATTTATGGACCTGACTGTCAATGAATGCCTTTCATTGACATCATTTAAATCATGTGAATGAATGTTTATAGATTTTTTTAATGATATTTTCAATCATTTTGGTCATCAACATTAAATGTTTTAGGTTTGATTGTTAACAGTTTTTGTTTATAAACACATTGAAAGACTTTCTATTATTATTATTTAGGTATAATACTTTTACTCATGGTATTCATAAACATGGAAATTTTTTCTAATTTACACATAAAAGATCTAAAGGCCATTACAAGAAACTAATCAAAGTTGAACCTGAAAAACATTGCTGGATCTTGAGAATGAAGTGACTGCTTAAGACTCCTGACAGTAACCAGCTCCTGAAACTGCCCAAACTCTGCTTATTTTGGCTATCATATATAGCTTTCCTTCCTTTTAATTGCAGATAAATCCAGAATAATATGCTATATGAACATAATGACAAACACATGCGCAAATGTGGGCTATTATATAGGAGCTGATTTTTTACAACTAGTTATTGGAGCACACTTTTTGTAAAAAAAAAAAATTCTTGTTTTCATGCTCTCATGGCAGTGTTTTTAAGTGATACAGAAAATGAAATCTTAAATGGGAGAAGACAATGGGTTGCTTTGTCAGAGACAGTGTAGGGTAAAATAACACTTCCTCCTCAGAAACTGATGTTAGAGAGAGGGGACAGAAAGGGCTAGTATCTAAAAATGCACAATGAGGGGGAGTTTGAGAATGGAGTCAAGAGGCAACATCTTTTTTGTCTACTTTCCTACTTTCTTTCACTTTCTCACACACACACACACACACACACACACACACACACACACACACACACACACACACACACAGAGAGAGAGAGCTAGCTCCAAGTTAATACAACTTGTCTGATGGCTGCTGCCTTTTTCAGTTGAACACATTTTGTTGCCCCAAATTTCACTTTAGTCTCACCTCATCTCTCCATACTACATTAACCCCTGGCAATTGCCTTCCAAATAACCCCATTACTGTGTAATTGCATCTCTCTCTCTCTCTCTCTCTCTCTCTCTCTCTTTTTTTTTTTTCTCTAGTAATTCTGCTCTGCTAACCCTCCACATGCTCCCCAAACGAGTGCTGGGCACAACTAACCAGAGTGCGCATGCACATGTGCGCGCACACACACACACACACACACACACAACCTCATATGCTGAACTGACATGGTGAGAAACTGACCACTGCATACTTCCTGAAAACTGATGATTACTTAGTCTCACAAAATCTAATATAATTCTGTTTATTTGTTACAGCAGTATCCCTTCAAATATACCGTATGGCCAAAACCATTCCGATATTGAACATCCCATTCCAAACCCATGGCCACTAATTTGTTCCCCCTTATAACAGCCTCTTATAACAACTCTTCTGAGAAGTCTTTCCACTAGATTTTGGATTCATCCACTGATATCAGACAAGAAAGGCGTGTGCAGCTGTCATTCATCATGTTCAGTGCAGTTCAGATCAGGGTTCAGTGCAGGCTACTCAAGTTCCACACCAACGTTGGCAAATCATGTCTTTATGGATTTAATTTTGTGCACAGGACCATTATCATGCTGGAACATGTTTGGGCTAGGCCTCTAGTCCCAGTGAAAATAAATATTAATGCTGCAGCATACAAAGACATTCTAGACAACTGCACACTCACAACTTTGTGGCAACAGTTTTAGGAACACCCGCATATATGTGTGTTATGGCCTGGTGACCACATATCTTTGGCCATATAATCTTGTTTAACACAAGCGTGTCCAAACTTATATGCAAAGGGTCGGCGTGAGTGTAGCTCAGATATTTATTGCTCCCAGACAGGTATGTAAACCTAACAATGCTAATGATGTTAACATTGGAGCTTAAAAACTCATGATGGCTCATTGCAAAGAAAAATAGTACGGTGAAAACACTCTTGACTCTATAAATCAGCATTAGCTGGATTTTGGGTGTTGTCATTACGGTCCTTGCTAATGTTAACTTTATTTAGGATGCTAACTGTAGGTTCCCTGGGAAGGGCTTTTTGTACAAGGGCAGGCATGGGGAATATTCAGTGTTGTTTAACTCCACCTATTTAACTGCTAGAAACCTAATCCTGACTAATTGTGTCTAATCTTATCTAAAGCGTCTTTAAATGACTGGAATCAGCATATGACCAGAATAAAAGGATTAGAATTGAGGTGCAGCTGAAGTAGTGAGAAAAACTAACATCTCTCTACAAATCCTGAGCTGCATAATTCCCACAAGGGAGTATGTCATGGCACCTCATCTCCCCACTAGACACACATACACAAACATGCAAATACAAGGGGAAAGCAGAGATGACAGTGATGTATTGCAACTGGTTGCAGATGTCGAAGACAGGAGTCAGGCTGGACCAGTCATGGGTGGCTGGGTCAGAGAGGAGGATGTGAACCAAGAGATATAGAGGGGAGTAGTTTACATTACATTGTATGTTGAGTTCTGCCTTACTCCCTCCTCCTGTCCTCTATTCTATTGCCTGCTCTTATCGTCTCCTCCCCTCACTGCTTTACACTTTCCTCTGGCTCCACATAAAAAATAAATACATGCAGTCTATATTCCATTAAATTCCTATCTAAAGTGCCTACTAATTTACATTACATTACTAGGTAGAGATTAGGGGTTTAACACAATGGCACAATCTGTACACTGTTCCCAAAGTTTGTATTCTATTCTAATTTAAACCAGAAGTGGGTGTGGTGTGGACCAGATGTTTGTGTTTTGTTCCCTTTCAAAGGGCACTCAACATTGCTTGAGCTTCACTCTGTGGGAAGCATGTGACTGGTATCTGAAATCTGTGGAAAATCATGCCTATTTATATTTGGAATCAAAGCCATGTAAGGTCACCTCTGCATTGGTTGGCAAAGCCTATGCAGTAACAGGTCTCACTTGTGCATTACTGCATACAATGGCAGTGTTGCAGGCCTTCCAAGCAGACCTGCTAAGTAAACTCGACAGCGGTGAGGGAATTGGGCCACATCAGCAACGGCCTGTCACATCAGCCATTCAATGGGTAGATTGGCTGTAACAGAGAGGTACCTATGGCTCAACCTCTCAGGGATGGGGATAAGGATAAGGTCTCCCTGTTGGATACCCCTGTTGAACCTTCTGGCCTGTTCTGCGGCATGGTTAACAAAGACAGGTTTCATGAGGCAAAACAGCAAATGGCAGCATTCACCCAGTTCCTTCTCCATTGTGTTGAGGTCGTCCGGGTATCCATGAATGAAGCCCAGACCAGCACTAGAGCCAGGGAGGCACAGAACATGAGTGTGGCATCCTGCCTCCCTCTGCAGAGTTCTAGATCTGAGAATGATCATTAATGCCAAGCAGGCAAAGAAGGAGCAGTCCTGATGGGCCATGGAGGAAAGTATCAGGGGACGTGAGGTTGTTAGGGCAGTTAGCCCACAGTATTACTATAGGGCCTCCCTAGCCAATGTCATCCCAAGTTTTCAGTCTCCTCTGGTCAGCGATCTGTCACATGGCAACAGGAATGTGATGTTAACTCTTCCACATTCTGTTGGAGAGAAAGCATCTGAAAGACCATCTTGCAGTGTGGAAACTACTGCCAAATATGTCCCCATGGGTTCTGTCCAACATAGAAAAGGGTTACTGGGCTCAACTCCCCTTGGTTCAGAGGTGTGCTCACCACAGTAGTCAGCAGAGAGCAGAGCTCGACGTTAGTGCATGAAGTAAGAATCCCTCTTGAGTAAAGGGACCATAGAACATGTACCCCTTCTATGAGGGAGGGAGGTTTTCCAGCTCTCAAGGTTTCTTCCTCAAAAAACATCTTAGGGAGTTTTTCCTTGCCACCGTCGCCACTCAGTGGCTTGCTCAGTTGGGATAAATTCCATTTGTTTTCTACCTGTTTGTCTCTGTTTATCTGTTCCTGTTTGTCTCTCTTTATCTGTTTCTGACTGTTTATACCTGTTTTTTATTTCTGTAAAGCTGCTTTGAGACAATGACTATTGTAAAAAGCGTTATACAAATAAAATTGAATTGAATTGAATTGAATGTGTTCGCCCGCTGTGGTTCGTCCTCACTCCTCCCACACCATTGGGGCTGGACACCATGGTACACACATGGCCATGGTCATGTCTGTATGCCTTTTGATTGCTTTGCTCCCACAAGTTCGAGTGAGAGTTCACCAAAACCTTATTGGCCAGCTTGAATATGGTTCTTAGAGATAATATCCCTGCTAGGCGGCACTCACTGGGAGATTCCCATTCAAAGGGTTTTACTGTCTCAGGCCAGAGGGTTGATTTATCACTCGTGGATGGAACTATGCAAACTGTGGGTCTGGCCCCTGAGGGGAACCAGCTCATAGATTCTGGTCTCTCCAGTCTCACCGATATTGCAGAGACCATGTTAAATGCTAGAGCACCATCCATGTGAAAATTGTATGTGCTCAAGTAGAAACTTTTTGTCTCGTGGTGGGAGGAATTTTAGTTATACCCAGTAAACTGTGCAATAGCTACCATCCTGGAGTTCTTCTCAATCCCTAGTTTTGGATTTGTCTGCCTGTCTCTCCTAAATAAAACCTGTTCATACCTGTTCGCTTGCATCCGTCCTATCTTCCTCATGTCGCGACACGTGACAATATGACTGCAGACTCGAGTCGGACAAATAATTCTCAATCACTTTCTTGTGATTAATTTGTTATGTTTTGTGCACACTCTCGTGTTTATTTGAATTCAGGTGCTTTTTACATTTGTTTTTGAATTTTTTACAATCTAAAATTGTTTATTAATTAATGTTAAGAGGGACACTTAAAAAATGTAGAAAAGTGGCAGGGGCGCCGCTCGAGCCTACCCTTCTGCACGTCCCTTTAATGAACCTATCATTCAAGCAATAGCCCCCCGAATTTCCACTAATTTGAAAGCAAAAGTGAAATGCGCACAGTTACAGGGGCATTTATAAGCGATTTAAAAGTGAGGGGGAAAAGAGGAAAAGATGCCAACAAAGCGCCAAAGCCCCCTTTCACAGCAACTTTCTTCTGGCAGACAGGGAGACATCTTCTATTAAGTTTTCCTCAGCATTAAAAAAAAAATCAAAAATATGACGCCAGACTCATGCTGGGTGTATTTGGACAGTATTTACCACGAGTTCTATGAATCACAATAATCGCACACGGTTTTAAGGATAATTAAATGTGACATGGTTACATAGTTTATCATGAAACCAGTAACCGTTTCATCCCTAGCTGGGACCCAGTGCTACTGCAAAACAGGATCCTTTAAGTGACTTCATTGCAATGCACGTATGATTTCCATGGAGGAGTGTCTTTAATAATGATGGAGAATGTTTAATTTAGAACAATAGGCCTTATTTATCAGTCTATTTATTAAAAGTATGTAAATGTTTGCCATAGCCAAATCAAAATAAAATGTCCTGCCAGATTCACCAAACTATTGGAAAAAGCAGATTTTTTTTTTGTACTTGCATGTGAGAAAAGGCAAACGTCGAAGATTTTGGCTCACTTCTTTGCCAATAAAAAAAAAATAACAGTGACCTGAAAAGATCAAAATCTAGAGACAAATTACAGAAAAGGTGAATTGGGTGGGAATGAAGTTGGATGAAAAGAAAATGGTGTCATGAACACATAGGAGCAAAAAAAAAAATGTATCCAGGCAATCATGGATGCCAAGCACAAATGGAAACTGGACTTTTTCAATAGATTTGAGTGGCTTGGATGACGCGCTGGAAGAGTTGCACAGTGTTAAAAGAAGATGCTGTGACAGTACAAATTTTTAAGCCAAAAAACATTATCATTCATCCTCCATTTATACATCAGCATTTCTTTGTCTTAATTTATGGCTTTGTGTTGGCTAATTTCCTTTATTATTCATGTTATTTTATTATTACCAAAATATTATCAAAACCATTAACCAAAACGTCGGGGTTACGCATGTAACCCTGTTCCCTGAGAAGGGAACGACACATTGCATTTAGCATAACAGTATGGGATGCCTTGTTTAAAATCATGCCTCTACTTATAGGCCTGCCATGATCAGGTGACATGGCAATTAAGCGCGTTGCATGATATATTTATGGAACCTGTGAACCACGCCGCCAGGACTGCCGTGGTATGACAATGCTATACAATGTCTCGTTCCCTTATCAGGGAACAGGGTTACATGTGTAACCCCGACATTCCCTTTCATTTTCCTTTGCAAGGATACCCCTTTGGACCCCTTTGCCCAGAGGCGTGGCGTGACCGCGCACCTTGTAAGCCATAAAGATTGCTTCCACTACCCAACTCAAGATGCCCTGCTTTGACACAGCATCACCTTTACTGTCGCCGCCAGTAGCTGCTCCAACTTACGCCACTGGCTGGAGCGGTGGACGTAAGTACAGAGAGCCCTTACTGGACATAGCAGGTGCATGCTCTCTTGTTCCGGTGTGAGGAACGGAGGAGGGCAGAAAGCCTGCAACACTACAGTGTAGGCAGCCAATGTTGGCACTTTAGGAATATAATCCGGCCTAGGATACAGGAAGGCCTTGGCTAATCCAGGGACAAAGTGACAAGAGAGATGTCAGGGCCAGCCAAACGAGCTACCTTTAGGGTCAGAAGCTTCTCTGAAGCTGACTCCAAGGGCTCAAATGGGGCATCGGACAGACCATCCTGGACCACAGAAGGTCCCAAGAAGATGCATGACAAGTCATTGCATGTCACGTGGTCTGCAGATGGTCTACCTCAGCTGTCTGACACCACATGTAATATCCAAAGTTAGAGGATATTGCCCCAGAGAGGCAATAGTGGCCACGTAAAGCCTAATTGTAGAAAGAGCCAACTCCAGGATTGTAGCTATTTGTGCAGTTTACTGGGTCTCACTGACATTCCTCACACCATGATAAAAAAATTGCCACATGGATGCATACAATTTTCTTGTGGATGGTGCTATAGCGTTTAACATGGTCTCTACAACCTCGGCCAGATGCACAGTTTCCACAGTTCTAGCAGACGATGATAAATCAACCCTCTGGCTTGAGACAATAGTTACCTGTGAACAGGAATCTCCCAGTAAGTGCCACAGCAGATGTAGCACGGTCTTGGTGAACTCTCGCTACAGCCTATGGGAGCAGAATGATCATGGAAAGGCATACAGACGTGACCTCGGCTAGGTGAGTACCATGGCGTCCAGCGCTGACCTTTTTTTGTGGGAGGAGTGATGACAAACTACAGTGGGCAGTGTGTTGTGTCCTCAGGGGCAAATAAATCTGCTTCCGCTCACCCAAACCTCTGCCATATAGACTAACCCACTTGTGGAAAGAGCCTCCAATCCCCAGGCCTCACCCCCTGCCTCAATACGATGTCTGCCCCCACATTCCAGGTAACTGCACTGCGAGTACATTCCAAGTAACTGCACTGTGAGTACATAACTTTTGTTTCAGTCTGCCAGAGCAGAATTAGTTGAGCCTGAACAGGTGGTGTGAACGTAACCCTCCCCAGTGGTTGATATACGAGACCACCACTGTATTGTCTGGCATAACTGACTTGTCATAGAGACCTCTCAACTGAAGAGAAGTATTCAGTGCTCGGAGTACAGCCCACACTTCTAGGTGATTTATATGCCACTCTAGATGATTGCCACTCCAGAGACCATGATGGAGGCATCTGATATTATCGTTTTGCAATAAGAGACTTCCCTAGAGTTTGACCTGAAGCTTGAAACCGGGGACACCTCCAAGTTCTTAGAGCACATAGGCAATGCACCTGCCACTGATTATTCTCAGGGGTTTTGTCCTCGGATGAAACTTTCATGTGCAACAGGCCCAAAGGAATGACGTTGGCTGCCACTGACATAAGCCCTCACAGTCTCCATAGAGATTGGAGGGGATGCCCAGACCTAAGTTTATCTTGCTCAATGTTAGGATTGTCCTATGTGTGTTGGGGATAGACATGGCCTCATGGTATTTGAATCCCATATAACCACTAGAAAAGTCTTTCTTGAATGGAGTCTTTCTTGAACTTTCCCTGAGGTTCAACCTAAGCCCGAAGCTCCTTAAATGGGCGAGAACAACATCACAATGTTCAATCGCCAACTTCCTGGAATGCACTAGAATTAACCAGTTAGGGGTTAAAGCTATCGAAAGGAAGAACCATAATGAGCTATGAATTGGATACATTTGGCACACTACCTGATGGTCTTTAGTGACGTTAACTTTGCACATTTTGTTAGCGGGAAAGCATCAGATTTTCCTTGCCCTGTGACAGCTTGCTGACCAGAAAAAACTGAAAACTTGGGACGACATTGAATGGGGAGCGCTACAGTAATACTGGGGGCAAACTAGCCTAACAGCTTCTCCTCTCCTGATACCGCCCTACACGGCCCCTAAGGACCACTTTTTTTTGTTGTTTTTGTCTTTCCGGCACTGATTATCATTTTTAAAATAAGCCTGCTAGCTGGTTCCCCTTGCTTTCTGCGGGACGAGGCGGGCTGCCACATTAGCCTTCTGTGCATCCCTCACAATTCACCATGTCTGCCTGGTAGGCCTGCAACATTGCCATTGCATGCCAAGACCCACAAGCAAGACCCCCTGCCGCAGTGGCTTCCCCAACCAATATTGAGTTAGTCTTACATGGCCTGGATGGCAAAGCCAGCCCCCCTGATTTTGCTGGCATCCATGGAGAGCAGTAGCTTAAAGCTTAAAAGTGCTTCTTCAACCTTTGGCATAGCAAAATAGCCATACAGTTTATCCCAAAATAATGACAGAATAATCCAATGTAGTGGTGGTATAAACACGGCTTTCCCAAGAAATGTGACATGGTGAACTTCTAGGAAAAGGGGAGTTTTCTATGGTGTGAGGAAGCACTCTCCTTCTCACTAGCACCACCCCTCTTGCTCCTGAGAGTCAGAGAGGGTGGGTTGACTCTCTATACGAAAAGGAGAACTCACTTTGCGAGTTCCGAAACCCAGTACCGGAGAGTCGGATCCCAAGGAAAGAGCCCTTTGGCTGAGAAGTGAAAGAGCCAAGAGCCAAGCTGCTTCATTGTGCCTTTTTTTTTTTTTTTTTTTAATATTTTTCAACAATGCACACAGTAGACCCCCTCAAGAGCTGTGAAGGAGAAGCCATATATATATTGTGTGGTGGCTTGGTGGTTAAGGCTATGGGTTACTGATCAGAAGGTTGGGGGTTCAAGCCCCAGCACTGACAAGCTGCCACTGTTGGGCACTTGTGAAAGGTCCTTAACCCTTTCTGCTGCAGGGGCGCTGTATAGTTTCTGACCCCAGCTTCTTAACATACTGTGGTATGTGAAGAAAAGAATTTCACTGTGCATATGCATATATGATCAATAAAGACTAATTATCATTATATATGTATATTCTTTTTGAAAATATAGAGCAGTAAAGAGTTTTAGGAATGTTTACACAGACAACCCACATATGGCTTTGCTGATGACATGAAAGTTGATCACATGGTTTACAGGTGCCATTTTAAACCTGCGAAATCCCACATCACCTGACCATGGCAGGCCTATTAATAGGCATGATTTTACACAGACTTCAGATACCGGTCACGCATGATGCACTTCCCACAGCATGAAGCTCACGCAACATTGAGTTCCCTTTGAAAGGGAACAGTGTGTTAATGATTTGCAAATTATGCAAACAAAAAACTCATGGAGATATTTGCAAATAACATTGAACAAGTAAGCTATTAATTAGCTGAGGAAGGTGAGGTAGTTAGACAGAGGCAAGGGAGTTAGTGTTTTGATGTGTTTTACAGGATGAAAGCTCTGTACTTAACTCAAGATGTCATTTTGATGTTCAACTGCCCATTGTGTTAATATACTTTGTTAAATAAACTGACTGCTGCTAAAGCTTATAGATAATGATCAGGATAATGTGTATGGGGCATTTTGTTGACAGGTAATATATATGTAGCTAGATACATGACCGACTTAAAATGAGCAAGGTGGCTAGTTAATAAATCTAGCATGCTTTTGAAATCCCAAAAGCATTTGGCTAATTTAGCTAGCCAGTTATGGTGTCAGCTGTGGACGGAGAGGACGTGGGCTGAACCAGACGGTTACACATGATGATTCAGCACAAGACTGAATAAATGTGAGCCCAGTGCTCTGCTAAAATTCCACCTGTCTCTCAATTCTTCCTCTATACTCTCCCACGCAGAGATTCTACAGTTAATTTTCTTTATATAGTATAACACTCAGTTAACAAAATTTTTCAAAATTGCATTCTGCAGATACTGAATATTTTCAATTTACTTGGTCAATTGTAGACATGTAAAATAAAAAAGGTCATTTGTAAAGTAATTACACAAGTAGTTTTTCACCATGATGTTTTTTTTACTCATACTTCCATATTTTTTTCTCTCACTACTTTGTCTTGTTTTATATGGTTCATATTAAGGACGTGGGAAGTGGGGGTGATTTTCAGGATTCCACTAAGTGATAAAATAATAATATGAACATAAACAAATAAAGAAATAAGCTGAACAAACTTTAAAATTGAGTATTTTGATTAGTTTTTGACTTTGTATGTCAGCAGTTTGTCACGGTATGTCCAGCAGAGAGCACTGTGGCTTGATCCTGGACGAGTCACGTGACATTGTTTGGTTCGCTCGCTTCCGGACTAGCGCAAACGTTAGCGCGGATTGGTCACAGGTGTGTGTACTTTCTGTTAATGACACTGGTTATTTAAATACCTGAGTTACGGAACACGTGGCTCGTTATTGTTTGTAGCATTTTCATGGTTTGTCTATGCCACGTTTGCTTTGAGTTTGGTATTTATGTTTAATAAAGAGTTTGATCTGCGCCTGCATCTGCCTCCGTCTACGATCTGTTACAGAATAACGAGGCAATATCCGGAAGCAGCAGATAAAGAAGATGGACTTTGTAATGGACTATGCCAAGCCGAAAGCCATGTCTCAAGTCCAAGTCGCGTCTCAAGTCCAAGTCAAGTCTCAAGCTTCAAATCCAAGCCAAGTTTCAAGTTCAAGTCAAGTCCAAGCCACATCTCAAGTCCAAGTCGCGTCCCAAGTTCAAGTCCCAGCCACATCTCAAGTCCCAGCCACGTCTCAAGTCCAAGCCACGTCTCAAGTCCAAGCCACAGCCAAGTCTCAAGTCTAAGTCACAGCCATGCTTCACGTCCAAGCCACAGCCACACCTCCAGTCCAAGCCACAGCTCAAGTCCAAGCCACAGCTCAAGTCCAAGCTCCAGCCACAGCTCAAGTCCAAGCTCCAGCCCAAGCTCAAGTCCAAGCTCCAGCACAAGCTCAAGTTCCTGCTGTCCAAGTCCAGTCTCGAGTTCCTGATGTCCAAGTCCAGTCTCGAGTTCCTGACGTCTCGTCCAAGCCTGCGGATCCAGTGAATTTAGTTCGGCTCACGCCAGAGTCCGCTAAGCCTGGCCCAGAATTTTTTTTGGTGGGGGCAACGAGGACAGCAGAGCTGCAGCATGAGGCCTACGGGGAGGTCTCGGCGGTGGAGCTCCTGCCAGCAGAGGAAGCTGTCCTGCTGTCCAGCCCAGCTGAGGATGTCGCTCAGCATTCCTGTCCAGCTGAGGATGTCCCTCCGAAGACCGGCGTCGCCGAGGATGTCGCTCCGCCGGGGGCGGCGTCTTCTGTTCCAGTAATGCCAGGGGCGGCGCCCAGCATCCCAGAGCCGCCGGGGGCAGTGCCTTTCCTCCAGAGCTGCCGGGGGTGGCACCCAGCGTTGCCGTCCAAGCCGATCCCATCTGCCCATCTGCTGGCCAACGGAGACTGCCTCATTGTCAGTGACAGCAAGAAATATTTCGGACAGGGGCCCAGGAGCCCCATTGGAGGGGGGTTCTTGGTGCTCCGGCATGAGCACCTGTTGGAGGGGGGTTCTGTCACGGTATGTCCAGCAGAGGGCACTGTGGCTCAATCCTGGACGAGTCATGTGACATTGTTTGGTTCGCTCGCTTCCCGACTAGTGCAAGCGTTAGCGCGGATTGGTCACAGGTGTGTGTACTTTCTGTTAATGACACTGGTTATTTAAACGCCTGAGTTACGGAGCACGTGGCTCATTATTGTTTGTAGGAATGTTAATTGTTGCGGTTGTATTAGTTGTAGCGGTTTCATGGTTTGTCCATGTCACGTTTGCTTTGCGTTTGGTATTTATGTTTAATAAAGATTTTGATCTGCGCCTGCATCCGCCTCCGTCTACGATCCGTTACACAGTTGTATTCCTTTTATACCATGGGGATATGCCAAAGTTTACAACTTTTAATTTATTAATGAATGACGTCATGCTTTGTAAGTGTTTAAAAGTGTTCACAATACTCAAGTCTTCAGGACAGGGGACTTTCCATTTCTAGTTTCTCTGTAACATAATTTTTTAAAGATTTTTTTAAGAGAGAGAGAGAAAATAGATGCTGGTGAGGAAATGACTGTACTGTATACAGCTACTATAATGTACGTGATACCACTAGCTCTTGTGTTGAGAAACTTACTGATTGTGACAAAGCGCTGACACCTGCGACTGCTTCCATAAATGTTAAATGTCTCTTGACAGAAAATGTGACCATATCATTATTTATATGCTTTTCTGTTATATAATATGGTTTTAATCTATTTTATTTTTGACTTAGATTACGTGGAGCATCTGCCATACAAGTCCCTGTGAATGCACTGTCATAGGAATGATAAACAGATCCATGCTGCTAATGAAAATTAGAAAATGAAAGCACTAGTAGTTCAATGGTTAAGATGTTAGACTTCTGACCAGAAAGTTGTGAATTCAACTCCCAGCACTGCCAAACTGCTGCTGCTAGGCCTTTGTGCAAGGCCTCTAACTGCTCAAAATGTATAAATGAGATGAACGCAAGTTGTTCTGGATAAGGACATCTGCCAAATGGCATAAAACTGTCTTCTGATTTGAGAATTCAATTGTTATGTGGTATAATTATTGTTATCAACACACAGTCTCTGTTAAAATAAATAAAGTATTATTATATGTAATCATATATTATTATCATTCTGGTGTGTTTTAATACCACATGGAACATAAATTCTGCTTAAATTTCCAGCACCCCAATGAAAACTGCCTTCCCACATCCCAGGTTCATATAAATCAAAATAATAATAATATAATAAACTTTTTATTTTATAAAGTGCCAAAGCGCTTGTCAATGCACTGTACACACAATAAGCAGTACACAGAAAAAATAAAACATTATAAAAGTTGATAAGAAAAACAAATATTATTATTATTAATAATAATAATAATAATAATAATAATAAAAGTAAACATCAGCAGTCAAATGCAAGTTTAAAAAAGTGTGTCTTGAGCTTTAAAATTGCCAAAAGTCTGAGCTTCCCTGAGTTCAGAAGGAAGAAAGTCCAAAAGTGAAGGAGCATAAACAAAGAAAGCCCTGTCACCCAAAGATTTTAAGCGTGTTTGTGGAACAGTTAACAAATTACACTGTGAGGAGTGCAGTCTGCGATTTGGGGTGTAAGAGATTAATAAAGCAGATATATAATGAGGAGCCAAGCCATGTAATGCCTTGTATGTCAACATGTCAAATCAACACGGAACCTGACCGTGAGCCAGTGCAAGAAGTCCAAAACAGGAGTAATATGATCAAAGCAAACTGTAAAACCATGGCATTCTGAAATCATTAGGATATACATTTTTTTTCAGCTGATTGGCAGTAACTGTAAAAAAAAGTTAATCTGATGTCAATAAAGTACATTAACTAATTTTGGTAATGAAGTCATGTGACCTCATTTTTTTCTGAATTGGTGGACCACTGAGACACTAATTCTTACTGACCAGAACAATTTAAACAGATTTTTCATTTAACACATGCACAATTTGGTTCCTGAAAAATTCCTTCATTTATTAAAAGCTTTTCACTCTCATCCCTAAAAATGCAATGGGCCAAAGATCCTAATTAAGAAGTACAAAAAGGTACACCAAAATAATATTATTTTTAAAAATATTGTGGTGGAAATTGAGTTAAGAGAGATGTAGAGAGAGGTGCCGCAAACTCTTTTAGGAAACATTTCAAATTCACTCACTTCAGTGGTGTTATTTTTGCCCATTGTGTTTGCCCAGTATGTTTGCTCCAGAAGAAAATGAAAAAATAAGTTCTGAACAAGGAAAAAATTATAATCTTCACTCTTGAAATGTGGCTGAACAGGGGAATAGTTTGTGGGTGTACTCAATATATCCAATATTCAAATCTTTGTCATAATAAATCAGACAAGTCCCCCTCCATTGCACAATTTTGTAATGGCCAATTTTCCTTCACACTTTCACCAACACAGCTCTGACTGAGTGCTTTATGACTGCTGTTTGATGGGGGGAGCACAGGCAGCAGCTCTGATAATGAAGAGCAGAGTATTTTGCATTGCTGGTCAAAGAGGGAGAACAAAAAGAATAAAATATGCAGTGAGAAGCCAGAGAAGGTATGATACAAAGTTGTAATCTAGCTAATGAAACTCCACATATAGTGTAGCTTGCCAGCTAGCTAGCTTCATTGCAGTTCAGCCATAATGCTTAACTTTTTAATAGTTCCCATAATTATCAACCTTGTGATTGTTCACACTGGAAGTGTTATAATTAAGCAATGTCACAAGACGAGTTGGACCTCTAAGACAAGAAGTTGGTGTGCCAACAATTTCTTGCTGGTTGTGAGAGACACAAGCAGATATTTGGTGCTTTCACTTGAAATATAATCATATTCACTGTTTTGTGATCCTAATCCCAAGTTTATAGTTGTTACAATCTGTATTATAAAAAGTTGACAGTTGTGCAAGAGCTGACTACTGTATGTGTTTCCCTTTCAAAAGGATTACAGTGGCATGTAAAATCTCTCTCTCTCTCTCTCTCTCTCTCTCTCTCTCTCTCTCATGCTCTCTCTCTCTCCCACTCTCTCCCCCCTTGAGATTTCATAGCATTGGCTGTCAAGATGATGTCTCTGGGTCCTCTAGACGTCAGATAAAAATCACTGAAGCTGGCACTGGGCATGTTGACAGCAATTTATTTGAATGTTTTGTCACTATGGAGCTACATTCTGTGAAGGCTGTATGCTGAGATGACACCTTATATACTTTCTGCATACACAAGAATACACACACACACACATAAACAAACACACATGGTCAGACAAACAGGTGTATTCCAGCTAAAATATAATAGCATGCACTATTGTCACTCTCATCCTAAGACATACACAGAATATATTTACGCAAGTGTTGCCTTGTGAGTTTTGTAACTTTTTAATGACAACTTCACACCTCCAGTTGCACATGCTTTATATATTTAGAGGTTACACACTAGAACAAGTCCTGTATGTCCTAATTTGCTTTCTTGCATCACTCACCAATTAACTGTAATACTGTATTGTAATGTAACTGTAAAACTTAAAATAAAATTAAAACTACAGATAGCTCCTGGGGAAAGGTACAATTATTCTATGCCAACTAACAGCAATGATTGCACAAAAAAGCGGGAAAAAACTTTAACATTACCAAAAAGTAATACACTTCATATTTACTTCTTATTATGTTTATTAAGATAAGATTAGAATATATATATACAGCTTATAACACCTTTAAGCATGTTAGTGTACAGAAAATAAAAAAATCACCCAAATCAGTCCAAGACATCCCAGTAATCACATCCACTGTAATCACAACTGCTATTGCCTCTCTATGCTTTACACACACATGATTATTCTAGATTACCAATTTACATACTCAGGTTAAACCTTGGAGAAACTTAGAAGACAACTGCATGCAAGCGCAAGTGAAATGAACACAATAACTATATTCCTAGTTTTGGCCATTAAATGTCCTAGTCATGTTTATTTGAAGAGAATGTGTATGTACATCCATCCATCCATCCGTCCATAAATCACATCCATTTTCTGAACCACGTATCCTGCACAGGGTCGCGGTGGAGCCTGGAGCCTATCGCAAGGCACTTGAGGTATGTATTTATGTTCTTTGATATTGAAAAGTCTCATATGATCCCATAGAAAAAACATCATTTAAACATTAAGATTTAAAAAAAAATACTTATTTATCGTACTAGAACTAATCACAGAAAAGCACATTACTTTTAGAATAACTTCCTCCAGCAACAAGTATTTTATATTATTTATTTTTTATCCCATTGTGGCAGGTGGAGGTGTGGTTTAGTGGGACTTGCAGCGGGAACATGGGGAGTGGGCAATTAATGTGGCACACCAGTTTCTTCTCTGTGTGGGCTATATTAACAAGCTGTTGTCTTTCCTTTCACTCCTAGTTAGCCGAGCCGGAGTGCTACTTGTGTGCGTGCGGGCGTGCGTGAGTAAATGATCCAGAGTGAGCCATTGATAAGCAGCCAAGTCACTGTTATTTTACAGTTCTAGTATTTTGTTGAATTTGGAATTAAAAGTGCACATAGAACAACCCATAGAACATATCTGCTAAGGTTCTTCTCTTATAATCTGCTGCAATCTGCCACACTCGGGCTGAACCCAGGAGATTAGCACAGAACAGAAGCCAGGCTCTCGTGGGTCTGCACCAACAACAGTAGGACATCCTCAATAAAATTGTGGAAGACCAAGCTGTGTCCCTCCATCCAAGCTTGTCACTAACACACAGCAAATCCTCAATTCCTGCAAGCACTGGCTGTGACTGAACCTACATGCGGACAAGAAGGTGGTGCTGGTACAATTCATCGCCAGCTGCAAGCAGTGCCACCAATCAGACTCACTGGCCGAGGCCGTCCAACTGGTGCGCAGGCTCAGAAACCCGGTGTGCTATCACACCGCCCAGTCCCATACCACAGCGAAAGAGACTGCCACCAGCTGCAAAAAAATGTTGAGGTCCGAAGAGCTGGAGTGCGGCATGGGCAGGTCTATTGAGGTTGTGGAGAACTGGGACATTTGCAAGAGGAGTGTCCATGGATGGATGTTGAACAGGTGCACCAAGGTCTCATGGCCCACCCCTGATCTGGAGTATACATATAGAATGCCAGTTAGTACTCATGGTTAGTACATCAGGCCTTGGTAAACACAGGCAGTTTGCAGACCTTAATGCACCAAAGGCTGAGTCAAGATGCTGTTGGGAGGTGAAGGTGCGGTGTATTCACGGGGATGTGTACAAATATCCTATGCTGCCTCTCATCATCACATATAATGGAGAAAACCATAGTCTAAAGGTGACAGTCACCACTTGGGCATGGTTTCGCTGGGGTTTAGAACAGCGGTCCCCAACCTTTTTGGAGCCACTGACCGGTTTAATATCAGACAATATTTTCACGGACCGGCCTTTAAGGTGTGGCGGATAAATACAACAATATAAAATGATATTTTTAAAATATAATAATAAACGTGAATCCAATGTGAAATCGCAACTTTATTAGCAGCGTCCTCTTAACATCCTCTCTCCCCCTAACGCTCTTTGGTCTCTATGGTAAGGTTTCAATGTATCACGTGACCGAGACAAGCGTCTTGACATGCGTCAAGAGTGAGTCGTAGAAGCATGTAACAGAGAGAATCTGGTCATTTTTCCCGATCCAGATAATAAATAAAACGGAAATAATGTAAGTTATTTATTTTTTCTGTGCAGCCCAGTACCAAATGACCTACGGACCGGAACCGGTCCACGGACCGGGAGTTGGGGACCGCTGGTTTAGAGAATTAGGGGCAGAGTGTGTGGTCTGTGTTGCCCTGACAACCAATGCACTTCCAGGTATGTCTTGTGACCATCTTGGAGCCTCTAGTGGATTTCCTGCTGGAGCAGTCACACAATTGTTCATTGAAGCATTCATTTGAGCAGGTGGCAGAGATTGATGGAGGAAAACATTTAGGCTGGGGCAGTGCTTACCTTTCCCCATTTTTAAATTATTATGGATTATTTATACCAAGTAAGCTGGGACATTCAAACAGGGGAGACAATGACCCAGTTACTGGTACTACAAAGCCACAGGGAAATGCTCTTCCACAAAACTAATTACAACCCAAGTGCAAGACACCTCTAGGTGGATAAAACACCGGTTAATGGCTTGGTTTTATTGGCTGGGCATCCATGGTGATGTAAGCAGGTAGTGTGAATCTTGCTGCAAATGCCAGTTGGTGAAGCCACTGGCCATCCCAAATACATCAAATGCAAGAATTGGCATGGAACTTGTTGGGTCTTTAGACCAATCAGCATGGGGATATCGCTTAGTATTCTTTCTGGTGGAATGAACAATATAATATCCCAAAGCAATGCCTCTGAGGACACAGTATCCCAAAGCAGTACATCTGAGGCTGATCTCTGTGAAGAGTGAAAAGGCACTATTTTGAGTAATATCCTGATTTGGGACCCCAAAAGAGATCCTAACTGACCAAGGCACATAACTTATGTCACTTACACTGTGAACTGTATAAATTATTGCGGATTAGTGGAGCATTTTAAGCACTTTGATTCATAATTTTGTACACAATTATAGCTGGAATTGGGATAAATGATTCGAAGCCCTATTATTTGCAATCCACAAGGTTCACCAGGCCTCCACTGGGTTTTCCTCATTTTAGTTATTATATAAGCAGAAGTCCCGACAGATGCTGTAAGTCATTAAAGAAAACTGGGAGGACAGTCCCATGCCCAGTAAAATGAAGTGCAGTACATTCTGGACCTGCAAGCAAAACTCCTTATCATGGGAGAATTTGCTCCAGGTACAGGACAGACAGCAATGGCTCTATAATAGGCAGTTGATTATGAGGGTGTGCTCACAGGCAGGTGAAATGCATGGCACCACCTTAACCTCTTCAAACAACAGAGAGAAACAGTCCCTGATGCTCTGGCAATGGCAGTGGTTGGGACCGGAGTGTCCCAAAACTGCTGATTCCACTTCAGTTGGAGACCATCTCTCACTGTCCCAGAGGGCAGAGTTTGCCAAGTTGATACTTGAATTTCTGGATGTTTTCTTCCTTGCGTGGACACACAAACCTAATAGAACACCCCATAGAGACTCCTCCCAATGTAGTTGTGCTCATTCAGCCATATCAGTTACCTGAATACAAAAAACTATAACAAACTGAGAAAAATGCTATAGATGGAAGTAATAGAGGATTCCCACAGTGAGTAGAACAGTGCCATGATGCTGGTTCCCAACACTGATAAGGCAGTCCATTTTTCTGTGTACTTCTGCAAGGTGAATGAGGTTTTCACATTTGATTCATACCCCATGGCTATTGATGAACTGTTCAATTGGCTAGGCATGGCTAAGGCCAAGGCAAAAATGGTTGACACCAATTTGTCACACTTCCATTCAGGATTTCAACTATGTTTCAAAACCTGATGGATAGGGTATTATGGCCCCACAACACATATGCTGCTGCCTACTTAGGTGACATGATAATCTATAGTAACGATGTGATGACATTGGGC
The DNA here is from genome assembly GCA_012411365.1 of Ameiurus melas. Taxonomy (NCBI): domain Eukaryota; kingdom Metazoa; phylum Chordata; class Actinopteri; order Siluriformes; family Ictaluridae; genus Ameiurus; species Ameiurus melas. Next base: position 12,406,688 of record CM022780.1, on the reverse strand, counting down.
AGATGGAGGTATCTGGGCTTCCATTTGGGTGCATCCCCAAATTAATAAAACTGTTGAGATTGTCTACTGCCACAGAACCAAGACCAAAAAGGTTTTGAGACAGTTCCTGGTTGAGATATTATGGCAGGTTTGTACCTAATTATTTGGACCTCACCAGCCCTCTGACTGATCTCAGTAAAAAGGGGGCACCAGATTCAGTCCAGTGGTCAGAGCAGTGACAGGAGGCCTTTGTGATTTTTAACAAGGCTCTCTGTCGGGGGGCCCTCTATTTCACTCCACTAACTTTTTTCTCCCTTTTGTGTTGCAGACAGACATGCTGGACAGAGGGCTGTGGGCTATATTGTCCCAGGCAGTGGAGGGGGAGAACAACCCAGTGCTGTACATCAAATATAGCATCAAATATAGGCTTTAAAATATAGCACTGTGGAGAAGGAGTGTCTGGCCATCAAATTGGCACACAACAATACTACTTACTGGGGCACCCATTCACTCTCTGTTCAGACCTCACCCCTCCTACAGTTGCTCAACCACATGAAGGATGCCAATGCATGGATCACTCATTGGTATCTGGTGTTACAGTCATTTAAGTTCACTGTGGTTCACAGGCCAGTGTCTATGTGTGTTTGTGTGTATGTGTGTGTGTGTGTGTGTGTGTGTGTGTGCGTGTCTCTGGGTTTACATGCATGCATGTGTGCAAGCATATGAGCTGGTGCAAGCCACTGGAATGGAGACAACCTTCTGCCACAGCCATTTGCTCCCAATTTTATGCTTCATCTGAGACATATGAAGCTACTATATCTTCTCAAACTGCTGCTTATTCTATGACACAGGGCTGCATAACTCACTTCGAGGAAAGCTCTAAATGTCTTCTTCCACATGCATGAGCTTACAGAAACCCTCAATTGGCTAGTGTCACTTTACTTTTAACCCATCCAATTTTGATGAAACACCCTGATCAAACACCTTGACAGCTGTTTCATGTTGCAGAGGTGTGCCATGTTAGATAGCTCTGAATAAGAAAAAAAGGGGAAATCAATCAGAATTAGGGCAATACAACAACATGGAATGGCCTTGAAAAATAAAGAAACATCTGGTGTACTAACATCCAGACATTGAACAGGTCAGCCAGGGAAAACAGCAACAGCTGATGACAGAAACATTGTGCGAGCTGTGAAGAAACCCCCCAAAAAATATGTGGCATCAACAACAACCAGCACAGGACATTGGTGAAAGTATCACAAACCACCATTCGAAGACTTCAAGAGCGGAAATATAGAGGACATACCAAAAGATGCAAACCACTCATCAGCAGTAAGAATTAGAAGGCTAGCTTGGAATTTGCAAATAAATACGAAGATGAGACACAAAAGTTCTGGAACCAAGATTAACCTCTACCAAAGTAATGGAAAGCTGGAGAAAGAAAGTAAAATTGTGGAGTGTGGAGTGGAGTGTGGAGAAAGAAAGGATCTCCTCATGATCCAAAATGTATGAGCTCATCAGTCAAGCACAGAAAATGTCATGGCTTCAGCTTGCATGGTTGCTGCTGGAACTGGCTCATTAATCTTTATTGATGTTGTAACGCATGATGGTAGCAGCAGTATACATTCAGAAGTCTACAGAAACATCCTGTCTGCAAATTTACAGAAATGCATCCAATATATTTGAGAGGAACATGCAGCAAGATAATGCCAAAACACGTTGCCAACATAACAAAGAACTTCATCAGTGGAAAAAAAGTGAAAGGTTTTAGACTGGCCAAGTAAATCACCAGACCTTAACTGAACTGAGCATGCATTTCACCTCCTGAAGAGGAGATTGAACAACCAAAACAACCAATGACTGCAAGTAGCTGTGGTAGCTGTGGTAGCCTGGAAAAGCATCACAAAAGAAGAATGCACTTTTGTGATGTCTGTGGGTCACCGACTTACAAACGCTAATATGCAAACAAATAGTAAGCATTATTTACTTAATACACTTTACAAGTTTCTCTTTCAATTGTTTTGCGCACATAAAAATTGGGTGGTCTGAAACCTATAGTCTCATAATTATCTTTTGATCTCAAACGAAAGTGTCTTCAGTGTATAGTAAAAAAAAAAAAAAATCGGCTTTGCCCCCCATTAGAATTTATCTCCTCATCACCACTCACTGAATCACAAAATCACCCACAGATGCAGTCTCATCCTTACCACTCATTCTCCCGACTCGACCCTCCATTCACAAATCAGCGCTCGACCACGCCCCTGCTGCCACATATCTATAACCAGAAATATCCATAAATTATTATTATTAACAAGTGTATCCTGAAGCATATTTTATATTAATATTTAATATTTAATATACCCTTCCAGGAATACGAAAGCACTATATTGACTGATTAAACAGATTAATTAAAAATGTTTTTTGAAATTTTTAAAATGCAGGCCTGGTCATATCTGTATAACACTTGCATTTGTATAACTTAAGAAACTATGTTTAACTTTTGACTCTGTAGTCTGTAGCACACAGCAGCATATGCTAAATGTCAACCAGCTCTCAGTTTCTTTGTTGCTCACTTACATGTCTCAAATCCCCCTCCTTAATGTTCTAAAAACTACTGCCACCCCTGTTACTCCTTAGCCATTGTGCTGAGCTTCATTACTTTCCCACTGTGGTCAAGCCCTGAGGTCCAGCTTTTCTCTTCCCCACTAAATCTATTATGTCAAGCCCCTGTCTGTGATCACCATACACTGCATGGCTTTAAATTTTATGGAGGTTATACTAGCTGTGAAAGAGACATATAGAGACAGAAAGAGAGATTTTTCAGGCCCTTTTCTATGACCACATAACCTGATTCTCCTGACATCTAGCCAACACATATTGTCAGTGATATACTTGGTATGAAGCTTAGATTTTGAAAAAAAGTTTTGAATATGAATTATTATATATTGTGAATTTTGCTATTTAAACTATGTAATTATGTACACCACACATTAAATAAAATATTTTTTTCTGGGGTGTAATTATTCCATCCATCCATCCATTTTCCATACTGCTTGCATTACACAGGGTCGTGTGGGAGCCTGGAGCCTATTCCAGGGAACTCAGGGCACAAGAACGGGGACACCCTGGATAGGGTGCCAACCCACTGCAGGGCACAAATCTCACAAACATTCACACAATTTGAAAATCAGCCTACAACGCATGTCTTTGGAGTGGGGGAGGACACTGAAGTATCCAGAGGAAACCCCCAAAGCAAGGCGAAGGCAGGATTCAAACCCTCAACCCCAGAGCTGTGAGGCAAATGTGCTAATCACTAAGCCACCATGCCCCCAGTGTATTTTATACATTTACATTTTTCCAAATTATGAGTCATGTTTTTTTTTGTATTTTTAAAAATCAGAACCCTAAGTACAAATCTCAAAAAGACAAATTAAATCATGTCCTGGATTCCCCGGGAAATGCTTACAAAGTGGTCATACTCAGCATTTAGCCATCATGAAACATATGAAACATATCATCGTATGAAACAAGTGCATCTATAGTTTTTATGTTCTACTGAAAGAGCTTAATTTTTTTATTAAGCACCTAACTCTTAGCTGATAATCACTGCCTTTATCATAGCTTAACTGCTTAATCATTATGGGGCGGCTTTGGCAGAGTGGGTTGTCCACTAATCGTAGGCTTGGTGGTTCGATTCCTGGCCCGGGTGACTCCATATGCCGAAGTGTCCTTGGGCAAGACACTGAACCCCAAGTTGCTCCCGATGGCAAGCTAGCACCTTGCATGGCAGCTCTGCTACCATTGGTGTGTGAATGGGTGAATGAGACACAGTGTAAAGCGCTTTGGATAAAAGCGCTATATAAGTGCACATTTACCATTTACCATTATGGGCATAACAAGTTTAAAATCACTGTAGAAAACTAGCTAATTAAGTAGAACATTTTTAAACTTTAGAGTAGAAACCTTTTTATTTATTTGACCACTCTGAAAGCATCTACAGTGGCTGAACCCCAAACAATGAAAGTCATTGTCAAAAATGTTAAATGTGTTAAACACCTGAAAGAAAAAAAATTACATTACTGTATCATTACAATTCCCTTCAACTAAAGGGCCTAGCACAAACATCTTCCAGCATGACAATTAACCTGTTTACAAAGTGAGGTCCATGAAGGGCTGAGGTTCAGGTGGTAGAGTGGTTGTCTACTAATTGTAAGGTTGGCAGTTCAATTCCTAGCCCATGTTACTCTGCATGCCGAAGTGTCCTTGGGCAAGGCACTGAACCACAAGTTGCTCCTGATGGCAAGTTAGAGCCTTGCATGGCAGCTCTGCAACCATTGAATTGTGTGTGAATGGATGAATGAGACACAGTGTAAAGCGCTTTGGATAAAACCACTATATAAGTGCAGACCATTTATGAAGACATCATTTGCCAAGGTTGGTGTGGAAGAATTTGTGTGGCCTGCATAGAACACAAAGGTGTTCACTTTTGCGGTAGATTGAAATGCCATCTGGGCCCCAGGCCTTCTTGTCCAACATGAGTGCTTGGCCTCACTAATGCTCTTGTATCTGAATTGGCACGAATGCTCAAAGGCCAAATCCAAAATCTAGTGGAAAGCCTTCCCAGAAATGTTGAGGTTATTATAATAGCAAAAAGGGATGCTCAGAAAGCACTTATGGGTGTGACGTTTCTCAAACATTTGGCCAGACAGTGTACTCTATATACACCGAATATAAATTTTTACATATACAAATACAAATACAAATACAAATAACCTTAACACAAACACTCTTTTACACATAAGCATGGTGCTACAGGGAAAAGTTTCCAAATATACATGATTATATTAGAGGAGTCAGAGCAAATTAATAAGCATGCAGAGTACTGTGTAAATTACGATACCCTTATGACACCCTCAGTGCCAAATAAATTGTCTTACATGCCTATTCTATGACAGTAAAACACAAACAAATTGTCCAATAAATTAAGTGGTAGAGAGAATCTATTTTATTACATGATGGACCACATTAAGTAATAGACCACATTTCTGTAAAAAGAAATAAAACACAATCAAGGCTGTCTGGGACTTGAAAGGATATCAAACGAAAATTTTAATAAATTACTGGTGACTCTGTCATGTTGTGTGTTCATTTTGCTGCCGTGGTTGGGTCCTTTTGTACCCTTAGAGGGATGGGTCACTACACATCAATGCAAAGTTATTCTGACTGATAACCTTTATGGACGTTCCTGATCGGTATGATGGATTCTTTAATTATTCTTTGGACTATTTTGTGGTGGACTGTCAGTTTTACTTCTCCAGCCTGTGTGACCTGAAACCCAAGGAATCACAATGGATAAAGTTCACAATGTCCCGATTTTTTGGCCCGGCTCGCACGTGGGCGCAGCAAGTAGCGGCCATGAGACCCTGGGTACTGGAGGACAGTAGGCAGTTCTCAGACTTGTTTCTGAGGGAGTTCGGAGAACCAGAGCAATGCTACAACTTGGATGAGCTGTCGGAGGGAGTTAATGTGACGAATAGTGCTGATCTCCCATTCCAAGTGCATTATGAGCAGGTGAGCCACCAAGTTGATGTTAACAACCAAGCTCTGTGCACACCCAAGCCTGCTACCCAAGTCACGTTCATGTCCAAGTCTGTTAAGCAAGTTCCGCTCATAGCCAAGTCTCAGTCCAAGCCAAGTCCCAAGTCCAAGCCAAGTCCCAAGTCCAAGCCAAGTCCCAAGTCCAAGTCCAATGTCAGGTTCCTGATGTCCAGTCTCAAGTTCCTGACATCCAAGTCCAGTCTCAAGTTCCTGACATCCATGTCCAGTCTCAAGTCCCTGAGGTCCAAGCCCAGTCTCAAGTCTCTGACGTCCAAGCCCAAGTCGAGTCTCCAGTCTCTAATGTCCAAGTCGAGTCTCAAGTTCCTGATGTCCAAGTTCAGTCCACATCCAAGTTTACTGACCCAGTCATCCAAGTTCAGTCCACGTCTAAGACTGCTGACCCGGTCGTCCACGTTCAGTCCACGCCCAAGACTGCTGACACAGACAACCAAGATCTGCTGATGCCCGAGTCTGCTAAGGCTGGCCCAGAATGTTTTTTTTGGGGGGGGCAACGAGGACAGCAGAGCTCCAGCCTGAGGGCTACGGGGAGGTCTCTGCGGTGGACCTCCTGCCAGCTGAGGAGGCAGTCCTGCTGCCCGAAACAGCCGAGGTAGCTGTCCTGCTGTCCAGCCCAGCCGAGGAGGCCTACGAGGAGGTCTCAACTCCAGAACTGCAGCCTTCATGTTCAGCTGTGGACGTCGCTCAGCATTCCTGTCCGGCTGAGGACGTCTCTCAGACTTCCTGTCCAGCTGAGGATGTCGCTCAGCCTCCCTGTGCAGCTGAGGTCATCGCTCAGCCTCCCTGTGCAGCTGAGGTCGTCGCTCAGCCTCCCTGTGCAGCTGAGGTCATCGCTCAGCCACCCTGTTCAGCTGTGGACGTTGCTCAGCCTTCCTGCACCGCTGAGTACGCCGCTAGTTTGGCTACTCTGCGGAGGACGGTTTGCCTGCCGCCTGTTCAACCGAGGACGTCACTCTGCCTGCCGGTCCAGCTGGGGATGTCGCTCTGCTTTCATGCTACGCCAAAGACGTCGCTCTGCTCTCCTGCTCCGCCGAGGACGTCGCTCTGCTTTCCTGCTCTCCTGAGCACAGTGCTCTGTTTTCCTGTTCAGCCGAGGACGTCGCTCTGCCTGCCGGCCCAGCTGGGGATGTCGCTCCGCCTTCAGGCTTCGCCGAGGACGTCGCTCCACTCTCATGCTTCACCGAGGATGCCGCTCAGCCTGTCTGCCCGGCTGTGGTCGTTGCTCCGCCTCCCTGTTCAGCCAGGGACGTCGCTCCGCTTCCCTGTTCCGCCAAGAACACTGTGCGGTTTCCTGGCTCTGCTTGGGACATTCAGCCCAGGGGGCCGGGGCCGCCAATGAAATGGGAAGACTCTTGGCACTCCGGGAGGACTGCCTTTGGGAGGGGGTTCTGTCATTATTCCCTCGTGAAGCAGAATGCTTTAAGCACGGGTGCGCATGCGCATGCTTCTTCTATGTGGACAGCAGTGACATTCCGACACATGTATAACCACGTGTCTTTTGTTATTGTTGATGTCATGTCTCCGCTCTGTCTTGTCATGTGTTGTCTAGTCACGGTGTTTCCGTATTGCCCGCAGCTGTTAGCAGTTGTGGGGCTAATGATGCCAGTGTATATATACCGTGAGCCATGCTACACACGGCGTGGATTATTAACGTAGAATAGAGATAGTAACGTAGCTTAGCTTATAGTTTAGATGTTCGTTTCTCTAGTCATTGTTCATGTCATGTTTCTTGGTTCATGTTTATAGTCATAGTCATAGTCCATGTCATAGTTAGTGTTTAGATTCGCTAGTTTAGTTCGCTGGTTTATCTGCTCCCAGTTGCAAGTCATAGTCCACGTTTCATGTTTGTTTATCAACCCTGTTTTCCATACCATGACCTTGAACAGGGTTACATGCGTAACAGGGTTACGCATGTAACCCTGTTCCCTGAGAAGGGAACGAGACGTTGCATTTAGCAGTATGGGAATGCCTTGCGCGTGACCGGTATCTGAAGCTTGTGTAAAATAATGCCTCTACTTATAGGCCTGCCATGATCAGGTGACGTGGCAATTAAGCGCGTCGCATGATATATATATGGCACCTGTGAACCACGCCGCCAGCCTCTATTATCTGAAGCGAAGACGCAATTCACAGGCCAGCCCCGGTATGACAGCGCTATGCAACGTCTCGTTCCCTTCTCAGGAAACAGGGTTACCTGCGTAACCCCAACGTTCCCTTTCAAAGGGAACTTCGACGTTGCATTTAGCAGTATGGGAACGGGAATACCCACTCAGTCATACTGAGGGTACGGCCTGTTCAAAAATACCCAAACCCGAGGGTCAGTGCAGGACACTCGAGCCTTGGGAGGGATGAATATCCAGGCTGTCATAACAAATGACCGTGTGAGGCATAGACCACCCTGCAGCCGCACACACATCCTGCAAGGAAACCCCTTTGGACAAAGCCTTCAACAATCCCAGAAGAGGTACACTGCTTTGACACAGCATCACTTTTCCTGTGGCTGCCAAAGCAGACTAGTAGCTGTTCTGACTTACGCCACTGGCCGGAGTGGTGGACGTAAGTACAGAGAGCGCTTACTGGACACAGCGGGTGCATCCTCTCTTGTTCTGGTCAGAGGACAGAGGAGGGGAGAAAGCCTGCAACACCACAGGGTGGGCAGCCAATGTAGGCACTTTAGGAATATAATCCGGCCTAGGGTACAGGAAGGACTTGGCTTATCTAGGGGTAAAGTCAAGGCAGGAGGGGCAACAGGGAGAGCTTGTAGACCTCCCACTCGCTTGGTGGTGTCACTCGCTTGGAGGTGTCAGGGCCTGTAAAAGAGCTAACTTTAGAGTCAGAAGCTTCTCAAAGGGCTGACTGTAAGGGCTCAAATGGGGCACCTGACAGACCTTCCAGGACCACAGGAGGTCCCAGGAAGGTATGCGCGGCCTGATGGGCCGCAGCCGTCTGACACCACGCATGAACCTTAAAGTTAGAAGCTGTTGCCCCATGGAGGCTCCATCAACAGGGGCGTGGCTGGCCGAAGCACAGGCCCAGTAACCCTGATTGTAGAAGGAGCCCAGCCCGCTGAGAAATGTTCTGTAAGAACTCCAGGACTGTAGCAATTGCGCAGTTCTCTGGGTCTAGGTGACGTTCCTCATGCCACAAGACAAAAGCTGACACCTGAGTATATTTGATTTCCTTGTGGATGGGATCCACTCCAGGGGCTCGAATGGGGCAGCCGACAGACCTTCCAGGACCATAGAAGGTCCCCGGAAGGTATGCATGGCCTGCAGATGGGCCGCAGCTGTCTGACACCACGCATGAACCTCAAAGGTAGAGGATGTTGCCCCACAGAGGCTCCATCAACAGGGTCATGGCTGGCCGAAACGGCGGCCAAGTACCCTGATTGAAGACGGTGCCCAGCCCGCTGAGAAACGTTCTGTAAGAACTCCAGGACTGTAGCAATTGTGCAGCTCACTGGGTCTAGATGACGTTCCTCATGCCACAAGACAAAAAGCTGACACTTGAGTGCATACGCTCTCCTTGTGGATGGTGCTCTAGCTTTTAACATGGTTTCAACAATCTCATTTGTGAGACCCGAATCTATGAGCTGGTGCCCCTCAGGGGCCAGACCCACAGTTGCCGAGTTCTGGCCGAGCGTGATAAATCAGCCCTCCGGCTTGAGACAGTAGATCCGCTCTAGGGGCTCAAATGGGGCAGCCGACAGACCTTCCAGGGCCATAGAAAGTCCCAGAAAGGTATGCGCAGCCTGCAGATGGGCCTCAGCCATCTGAGACCACGCATGAACCTTGAAGTTAGAGGATGTTGCCCCACAGAGGCTCCCTCAACAGGGCGTGGCTGGCCGAAATGGCAGTTAGACACGCCAATGGCTTTCTGCTTGCCACTCTTCCATAAAGGCCAGATTTGTGCAGTGTACGACTGATTGTTGTCCTATGGAATCTATATCCAATAGATTTTGTTCCACTTCACAATTGTGTCCCACTTGTTGGTGATTCTTCACAAAAAATAAAAATTTTATATCTTTATGTTTGAAGCCTGAAATGTGGCAAAAGGTTGAAAAGTTCAAGGGGGCCGAATACTTTCGCAAGGCACTGTATATAACATGGAGATATATTATAGTGATATAAAATATAAAACAAAATTTGTATTTAAATTTATATTTTTTTAAAAACAAATAAGATGTTTGCACAATATTGCATTCCAAAGATAATAAAAGATGGGCCTCACAAGATCACCTAATGTCATTTTCAAGTGACATCTACGTAAGGTTTGAGCCTGTAAGCCTGTATATCCTGTGACAACATGGCATTTCATCCTCATGATGTAACACATATTTACAGACCACACACACACACACATATATATATATATATATATATATATAGAGAGAGAGAGAGAGAGAGAGAGAGACAGAGACAGGGGGGGGGATATTTATCATTAAGTTTCTTTTGCTCTTTGCAATGTCTCATTCTGTTTGTAATGTAAAATGTACCAAATGAGAACAAACAATTAAAGTACAAAATAGGCCATAGAAAACTACTGCCTCAAATTTCCATTGCACAAATATTAATATGGAAATGTTGAATTGTGGGCGCACGGTGGCTTAGTGGTTAGCACGTTTGCCTCACACCTCCCGCAGAGTTTGCATGTTCTCCCTGTGCTGTGGGGGTTTCCTCCGAGTAACCCGGTTTCCTCCCCCAGTCCAAAGACATGCATGGTAGGTTGATTGGCGTGTCTAAATTGTCCATAGTGTATGAATGTGAGTGTGTATGTGATTGTGCCCTGCGATGGACTGGCACCCTGTCCAGGGTGTACCCCGCCTTGTGCCCGTTGCTTCCTGGGATAGGCTCCAGGTTCCCCGCGACCCTGAAGAAGGAATAAGCGGTTGAAGATGGATGGATGGACGGATGTTTAATTGTATTTCTTTTTCCTTTATAGCAGGCATTGATTCAGTAAACTCCTGTGCTTTCTCACACCCCTGAGACCCACAGCAATGAGACGTTCCACAAAACTGTGTCTATTAATCTATATCTGTAGCACAGAATCTGTGCCATGAATCTGTATCTTCCAATCAACACTAGAGCTTATTTGAGAAATAGATGTGAGCAGAAAATAACTCCCTGTCAGCAGACTTAACACTGTCAGAACTCACTCAGTCATAACATTAAAACCTCTGACAGGTGAAGTAAATAACATTGATTATCTTGTTACAATGGCACTTTCATGGGCTGGGATATTAGGCAGCAAGTGATGTGTTGGAAGCAGGAAAAATGGGCAAGCATAAGGATCTGAGGGACTCTGACAAGGGCCAAGTTGTGATGACTGATGATGGGTTGCCATCTCCAAAATAGCCAGTCTTGTGGGGTGTTGCCAGTATGGCAGTATTTAGTACCTACCAAAATTGGTACAAGGAAGAACAACCAGTGAGCCAGTAACAGGGTCATGGCCGCCCACCCTCATTGATGTGCATGGGGAGTGAAGGCTAGCCCATCTGGACTGACCCCACAGAAGAGCTACTGTAGCAAAAATTGTTGAAAAGATTCATGACTATGATAGAAAGATGTCAGAACACACAGTGCATCGCAGCTTGCTGCGGATGGGGCTGTGCAGCCGCAGACCAGTCAGAGTGTTCATGCTGACCCCTGTCTACTGCCGAAAGTGCCTACAATGGGCATGTGAGCGTCAGAATTGAACCATGGAGCAATGGAAAAAGGTGGTCTGGTCTAATGAATCATGTTTCCTTTTACTTCATCTGGATGCATGTTCTTTGCTTACCTGGGGAAGAGATGGCACCAGTATGCACTATTGGAAGAAGGAAAGCTGGCTGAGGCAGTATGATGCTCTGGTTAATGTTCTGCTGAACCTTGGGTTCTGGGATTCATGCGGATGTTACTATTGACACATACCAGCCACCTAAACATTGTTGCAAGTACAAGTACACCCCTTCATGGCAATGGTATTCCCTAATGGCAGTGGCCTCTTTCAGCAGGATAATGCAATTGAAAGGTGTGCCTTTCTAAAAATATGTTTCACAAACAAACCTTTAAAACATAAAAGTGTTTATTTTATTTCAGTTACGTAGCTACCTAGATTGACAAGTTTACAGCAGACATGCTATTTTGCTAGTTTCATCTGTTATTATGCATTTTTGCACTATTTGCTTTTAACTCATCAAGAGCACCAGCAGCTAGGGGAAACTTCTGCCAGATGACATTTCTTTTATTTTTATGTTTGCAATTGTGCAAATCATGCATGAGAAATGTTTGGAGGAACGTATTGCAGATGGGGATATCATTGCAGACCATCTTTTGCACATTTGTTGGACAACAACAGGACGTTGCCCCTGAGTCCTTCCATTTTGGATGATCTGCTGGATGAAAAAGCTCTATTTTTTATGAGCTATGAGCCATGCTCTCGCTACTTGCAATCCCACAATCCTTTGCATATTCTCTTTATATAAATGGGCACAATGGATGGCTAATTCGGGTTTATTGTGCACATGGAAAAAAGATACAAAAATACCTGTAGTGTAACTTCTCCCTTCTGCTCACCATAAAATGTGCAGAATGGAAGGACAGTGGTCCTCTGCACTCCTCCATTGTTCACCACCTTCTGGAAATTACATACAGATTCATTTCTATCATCCCAAACATCAGTACATATTGTTGAAATATTGTTAGCACCTTGTTCAACCAGCAGACTGACCTAATTTCTGTCCAAATCCTAGAATAATGGACAGGACAGAGAAAAACTATAGCACAATATGAACAAAGTTTACCAGAGCAAGGGAGGGCTAGCATGTGATAAACCAACAGAAAGCATCCCCAGGGCTCTGACACTAATTAAGCCTTTTTACCACAAAACCAAAACAGGATCTGCCACATTTCCCTGAAATCTGAGAAAGCATCTATGCCTAGCTGGTGGTGTGCCATTTTCCCATATGCTTTAACTTACAAAAATATGTTTGCTAGAAGTTTTAGGTTGAAATGTTAGCACTGTTAGTTGCACAGATCATAATTCTCACTGGTTCAGTTAGGAAATAAATACTTTCTCTGTGTGCAAAATGCTGTGCAAGTAACTGTGCACTCATAGTTTCTGCTGTTTCCAGCATTTCTGGCTGACCTCATGATGACAAAAAAATTGACCTTGTCTGTTTGATGATTCATTTGTACATGAGCGAGTTAGCCAGAAAAGTTAGGGTCACATATATGAGCACTTATTAAAAGGGCATGGATGAGGAGTATTATATCTGTGAACATTATGTAAAAACACCACAATACAAGTGACTTACGGCATCAGGAGACTTTCTTCATATTAATATTGATATTGTATTAAATAAATAAGTGAGAAGTTGATCAATATAATCTCACTAGCAATTAAAGCTAAAGACTGTGAAAAAGCTGTTAGCTGCCAGGTGCAGCAGTTCACAAAAAACATTTTGTAAATGGACACTTACATGTGCATTCATGTATTTTATTGATGCATATCAACAAAATAGAGCATACCAAGGCTGCCAGAGAACAATACATGTTTAATTATTACAGATATTAATATGGGAGCCAGTGAGAATTTGCCTTATTATAACAGCAGAAGACACTGATTAAAAATTCATTACTTTGCAGTATTTTCTGCATTTCTGCATTCAATATATCATTCTAATGTGTGGAAAGCTTGAGGAACAAAGGCATGGGGACTTAATTTGAGCAGTGAGAGAAAGCAGAGGACAGAGGAGCAGTTTTCAGTAAGATGTTAAATGAGTGCATTGATTTTTAACATAGACCATAAAAATACACTTGCTCTGTAAATAAAGTATAAATAAAAATGGAAAAATATTTAAGTAACTGTTAGTTCGGGCACATTGATAAAGAAGCATATTGATCTGAATAATTTTCTGTAAAAATATAATAAACAGTTAATACATGCCTTACATATTCAGTTAAATGTATGCTTAAGCCAGAATATACTAATGCAGAAAAGAAAAAAGAAAAAATTTAATTAGCATGGCCTTTAACCATTGCTTATATAAGATGCATCTCTCATAGCAATAAATTCATTGTAGAATAGAAAAGCCATCCTTACTTGGTCAGAGTACTTCGGCATGTAAATGAACTCAGAGTATCTCTTCCCTAACCAGTGGGTCTAATGAAATATAAATCTTTAAACAGAAGAATCATTACATTAATGGACCACTCATGCATAAATTTGCATTAATTTAGTTGTGTTGATTGTATAATGTAAAGATGTCAGATGTAAGGATTTTGCTAATTTCACATACATGTCCGGAGGCCTACTAAGAGAAAACCATTTTGCCTTGCACTGCAGGAAGCATATGACGGGGCAGACGCAAGCAGAAAGCACCCTAAAGTCAACTTTCTACTTCACTGAATGGCTTTCTGTTGCAGCCTGCTTATATTTAATCCTAAATTCACACAAATAAAAGACCTGCACCATTGAAAGTGGAAGTCAGTGCTCAGTCAGTCAGTTACTTTCTATCTCCTGGCTCAGCATCAAGCAAAACACACCTGCACACACATTTTCACTGACTCACTGGCCACTTTTATTAAATACACCTGTACCCCTGTCCATTCATGCCATTATCCAAACAACCAATCATGTGGTTATATGGATACAAGGCCAAGAGATTCGGTTACTGTTCATCAAACATCAGAACTGTGGCATGTGGTTAATACCAGATTTGAGTATTTCACAATATTCATGGATTGTCTCACACAACTCTCTATACATTTTTTTTATAGAATGGTGCAACAAAGTAAATGGCAGTTCTGCAGGTGGAAACAACTGGTTGATGATAGATGTTAGAGGGGACACTGGTTCAAGGTGACAGGAAGACTACAGTAACCATGGTGAGCCAAAAGCACACAACATGCCAAATCTTGAGGTAGATGAGCTATAACAGCAGATGACCATATCAGGTTCCACTCCTGTCAGCAAAGAAGTAGAATCTGAGGCTACAGAGGGCACAGGGTCACAGAAACCTGACAGTTAAAGGTTGGGGGGAAAATCACCTTGTCTGAATCTTGATTTCTGCTTTGACTTGCAGATGGCCATCATTTGCCATTAACAACATGAATCCATACACTCTTTGCTTTGTGTATCCATGCCTCGTGTATTTCCCATGTTGTTGCTGACAACATGCATCCCTTTATGGCCACAATTTACCCATCCCATAATGACTACTTCCAGCATAATAACACACCATGTCAACCTTTGGGATGTGGTAGAAAGAGAGATACAGCTGACAAATCTGTAGCAGTTATGTGAGTGCATACATGTCATGAAGAATTGAGGGTGTTCTTAAGGCAAAGGGGGTACCTAGCAGGTATTTATATATGTCCCTAATAAAGTGGCCAGCAAGTGTGTATACAATACATATCAAACCAACTTGCCTCATGGGGCAATTACTTCTGCGTTGAGTTGCCTCAAAATAAATGCTAGCCAGTGTTTCAGAAATGCTTACACTCTCAGTGCCAATATTCCATCTATTCAATGCTATGCTTTTAGCTTGCATCGCATGTTATTAATTATACAGTGGCAAGAAAAAGTATGTGAACCTTTTAGAATTTCATGGTTTTTGGAATAAATTTGTCATAAAATGTGATCCAATCTTCAAGTCAAGGGTATTGACAAATATGTGTCTAAAATAATAACACATCAAAATTCTGATCTTTCATGTCTTTATTCAGAACAACCAAAAAAAACCTCATAGTGCTTGTGGAAAAAGTATGCGAACCCTTGAGTTAATGACCTCAAAAAAGTTTTTTTTTTTTTGCACACCTGGAGTAGCACACTTTCTCGTTAAGAAAATGAGTTTGGAGATGTCGACTACAGCTACTTTGACTGATAAAAACTCCTCAAACTTTTGGAGTTTGCTCTGCACAAGAAGCACATGCTTATGTGAGCCATGCCTTGACAAAAAGAGCTTCCAGATCAAGAAGAGCTTCTACAATCAAGAATAGTTGATTTACATAAAGCTAGCATGGATCACAAAGTGATTTCAAAGACTTAAGAAATTCACCAGTCAGGCATTACAGTTAGGCAAACATTCTACAAATGGAGACACTTTGGGACTGTTGCTACTCTACCAAGAATTGGGCGCCCAGTCAAAATTACACCAACAGCACATCGAAGACTTATCAATGAGGTAAAAAAACAACCCCGAATGACAGCCAAAGATTTGACATCATCATTGGAACTGGCTAACATCTCTGTTCATGAGTCTACAATACGCAAAACATTGAACAAGCAGGGGATGTATGGTAGGACACCACAAAGGAAGCCACAGCTTACTAAAAAAACATTGCTGCACGCCTGAAGTTTGCAAAAGAGCACATTGACACTCCACAGCGGTATTGGCAAAATGTTTGTGGACTGATGAAACTAAGATTGAACTATTTGGAAAAACCACACAGCACTACATCTGGTGTAGAAAGGGCACGGCATATCATCATAAACATCATCCCAACCGTAAAGTATGGTGGAGGAAACTTCATGATTTGGGCCTGCTTTGCTGCATCAGGGCCTGGCCAACTTACAATCATTGAGGGGAAGATGAATTCCCAAGTATATCAGACAATTATTCAGGATAATGTGAGAATGTCTGTACATCTGCTGAAACTGTGTAGAAGTTGGGTGATGCAACAGGACAACGACCCAAAAACACCGGAGCAAGTCCACAACAGAATGGCTTCAGAAAAACAAAATCTGCCTTTTGGAGTGACCAAGTCAGAGCCCAGACCTCAACCCAATAGAGGTGCTATGGAATGACTTTAAGAAAGCCATACACATGAGACGTCCAAAGAATATGACCGAGCTAAAGCATTTCTGCCAGGAAGAATGGGCTAAAATTCCTGATCCACAGCTACAGGAAGCGCCTGGCTGAGGTTATTGCTGCCAAGGGGGGGTCAACCAGTTATTCTTTCTAAGGGTTCACTTACTTTTTCCACTGCCATTTTGAATGGTGTTCAATAAAGACATTAAAGATCAGAATTTTTTTGTGTTATTCTTTTAGGCACATTATATTTGTCAATACCCCTGACTTAGATGAAGATCAGATCACATTTTATGACAAATTTATTCAGAAAACCATGAAACTCCAAAAGTTTTTCTTGCCACTGTAGTTGCATGTACATACTAATTCATTTCTTTTTGTGCACACAAACAGTACATATGATCAAAGATAAAATGGAAAAGGCGTGTGTGTGTGTGTGTGTGTGTAAACCTCAAGTCTATTTGAATACTATATTACCAAAAGTATGTGGACACTTGGCCATCACACCCGTCCGTATGTGCTTCTTGAATATCCCACTTCAAAATCAAGGACATTAATATGGAGTTGGTCCCATTTTTCTGTCATAACATTGTTCAGGGAAGGCTTTCCACTATATTCCACTATATGTGTCCATTCAAGCATAAGGCAATTAGTGAGGTCAGAGATGATTTCAGAGGAGAAGGCCTGGCCCGGTGGTCTGTGTTCGAATTAATCCCCAAGGTGTTCAGTGGCGTTAAGGTCAGGACTTTGTGCAGGCCATTGGAGTTCATCCAAACCAACCTTGGCAATCCATGTCTTCATGGACCAGTCTTTGTGCACCAGGCACCTTCATGCTGGAACAGGTTTAGACTAGGCCCCTTAGCTCCATTAAAGGGAACTGTTTTAATTTTAAAACATACAAAAAATACTGTATGGGGGGGTGACACAGATATGGATCTGATGGTCAGGTGTCCACATACTTTGCTTTAAAACCCCTGCCACAGCACTCATAGAAACTCAGAGAAACTTCTACTGTTTTCTGTGGAAGGTTCAAGTACACAGTGTGTTAATGGTAGGAAAGATTAACACTCATTTGACAACAAGCTTTTTTCATCATTTTGAGAAGCCTTGTGTCTCCTCTGGGAGTGAATGGGAGTATGGCATAACATTTTTATGATAAATCACAAACAAAGGATATTTTCTTTACAAAACATTAAAGATTACAGCTCAAGTAAAGATAAATGGCGCACTTATATAGCGCTTTTATCCAAAGCACTTTACACTGTGCCTCATTCACCCATTCACACACACACTCACACACCAATGGTAGCAGAGCTGCCATGCAAGGCGCTAACTTGCCATCGGGAGCAACTTGGGGTTCAGTATCTTGCTCAAGGACACTTCAGCATGTGGAGTCATCCGGGCCGGGAAAAAACATGTTAATAAAAAATGAAAAAGATGGTTATTTGGTCAGGATTTGGTGTATGTCTCTAATGTCTTGCAGCATCTCCCTCATGGAAAAATCTACAGGTTAAACTAAATCTTGTGAACATTCCTAAAAGTAGATATCAAGAAATACAACTGTTATTTTTGTTTAATTATTATCATTTGTCTACAGTGGGTTGGCACCCTATCCAGTCTGGGCGCATTATGCACCAAGTTCCCTGAAGTAGGCTCCAGGTTCCCTAGCGACCCTGTGTAGGATAAGTAGTATGGAAATGGCTGGATGGATCAATTGCATATGTAGTTATTTGGTCACAATTATTTGATTATTTCACAATTACATTTAATAGTCTAGAGGAATCTTAAGATTCTTCATTTTTAATTTCAGTCTTTATAATGTAACTACACTAGCAGTTTTTTAGCACACCCTGTTCTGACATTTTTTTCTGTCTTGTTTATTTATTAACATATCGCAATAGTTCATTCAGCCAATTAGTCATGTACCAGCGATAGATGAACAAAAACTGGTATAAATATATACAAAAATACAGACAGTCAGCATTTTTAATTGACCCCCCCCCATATCAACACAGGACAGAAGAAAATATGTCTACTTATAAATTGGCGGAGACCATAGTTATTTAATTTTATCTTCAGTAATAGGCAGTTTTGTTTTTTACAGCTCTTTGTCTGTGTGTGTGTGTGTGTGTGTGTGTGAGAGTGTGTATACACTACACTGTATTGTCGCATGTGGACCACACTCATGTGCAATTTCAATGTTTATTAAGAAGAATAAGAAGAAATTTTTAATCTGTGAATACATTAATTCACATAGAAAAGGACTATCTTAAAAGTATCAGATTTATGAGCAAATCGCCTTGGTGATTTGCCCTTTTATTGTTTTTGTGTTGTGCGTGGGTGTGGGTGAGGCTCAGCACTGCAGGAATCCCATAGCTAGCCTCCTGTGATCTCTCTTAAGGCCTCCCATTCCAGAACTGAGTGAGTTAAAAGGTCAGAAAAACAAGAAGTCAATAGCCAGACAGCCTATGAGCAGCAAGGAAGGTGGAAAGAGATAGCTTGCAATATTGACACTATAATAGTTTTCTGTAATCTCCCTCTATTAAACCTCACTTCAGAAAGGAACAGTGCTTCAAAACACTCCTTTTTCCCTCAGTCAGAACTGCCACATGGAGGTAATCTTTTACTTATTATTCCTTGTTGCTGCTGTTTCTTCTGCATGTGCTCCTGCCAGCCCCACAACATAGCAGAGCAAGAACCCACAAACCAATCACACAAATACATACAGTAAGTCTAATACAGCTCTTCATCAACTTTACACTGCAGTACTGCATTCAATTTCTATACATCTCTTCTCCACAATTTTTCCAGAATATTTCTCTCTTTGCAATACAGATAAGGCTTACTATGTCTTATAAACATTATAAGCATAATTTTTCTTTCCGTAAAGTTGTGTATGGCACACCCAATTATAAATTGTAACCAGATTAATAAAAGTTATGGTAACGGTGATTTTCTGCATACTCGTGAGTGTACACGGGTAAATAGCAATAAATGACATCACACTCTATTTAAATTTAGTGATAGCCACAAAACTCCATAAAATGAATTAGGGCAAAACATAGAGAGAGAAGGAATGTATCTGAGACAGAAGTGGAAGTTATTATAAGTCATTAGAAATTGTTGTAGTCTACACCAATAAAAAGTATTGTTCAGCAACATAACATCACCTGAAAATGCTAAAATCTCTATACATATTACAGAATAATTGTATGGGGTGTGAAGTAAGTCATGATGTTATGACTTATTGCAGCCTTGTCAATGCATTTTGGAAAAGCAAGAGGGAATTGTTTGTGTGGAAAGAAGCCAGATGATGGCACACACAATAATAGGAAGTATTGAAGGTTGAGACATAACAAATCAATCACTTATCTCTCTTTGAAAAATGCCAATAGCGTGAAATTAATTGGCAAGGATTTTGTCGGTTGAATTAGTGATGGCTCTAAAGTATTGCAAAGCAATAAAACAAGAGGCTATTGGAACATGGAAGGAACTTATAAGCCAGCTTTCATCCTACAAAAAAATGTTTCTTATTTTTTCCTAACCAACAGGATTTTGATGAATACCACATTTCTTGTTTAAATGCTCCTATTACTGTTTTATGAATTAATTATTATAATATCCAGCTTAGAAAATGAGCCATTGTCTTACGGAACAGTACATATGTGAAAAAATCCTTTTAAAATGTTTCAAGAGTATATAACTGGAACTGAGCATGCTAGCAAAATGCTAGCAAAATTTCATTGTCAGTACAATATGATTTTTGGTGAGATATGAGAAATCATGGTTATAATTTTGCTGCCAGTAATTAAACAGCAAAAGACCCTCTGCAGTATCATTATTAAAGACACAGTTAGTCAGCATGAGCCTCCTACTTCTTACAGACATGGGGAATACAGTGTATAAAGAAAACACATACACATTCTAAAAATTCAAGCAAAGCCAGATGTATGAAGACAAAATAATGTAAAGCCTTTCTTTCAACTGGCTCAGTTAGTAGAATGGGTTGTCCACTAATCGTAGGATTGGCGGTTCGATTCCCGGCCCGCATGACTCCACATGCCGAAGTGCCCTTGGGCAAGACACTGAACCCGAAGTTGCTCCTGATAGCAAGTTAGTGCCTTGCATGGCAGCTCTGCTACCATTGGCATGTGAGTGTATGTGTGAATGGGTGAAGAAGACACAGTGTAAACGCTTTGGCTAAAAGTGCTATACAAGTGTGTCATTTACCATTCTTGCACATTCCCTTCAACTGATTCATTTAAATGCAAAAAAGGCAAAAGGCAAGTGAATATGAAGGTTGAAAACAAACCCCTCCTGCTAAAAACACTCAATTTACTGACAGCCAAATGATTTCATGCTGTCACTTAATCTCATTTCTTGCATAATGCCCTCTAATTAGCATATCAAAGTGAATTAATACTTCTAGGGCTTTAGCAATCTGTCCAGAGTGCCAAGAACACTGCATATTGCATACATCTTTGCATTGCAATATTTTACATACACACACACATACACACTACAAAAATACAAAAATATAAAAAACAAAAAAACAAAACTCAAAAAAAACAATACTCAAAAAGACTTGAGGCTTTAATTGGTGCCAAAGGTGCTTCAACAAAGTATTGCGCAAAGGCTGTGAATACTTATGCACACGTGCTTTTTTTTTTTTTTTTTTTTAGTAAATTTGCAAAAATTTCAAACTAACTGCTTTCATGTTGTCATTTTGGGGTATTGTTTGTAGAATTTTGAGGAAAATAATGGATTTAATCAATTTTGGAATAAGGCTGTAACATAACAAAATGTAGAAAAAGTGAAGTGCTGTGAATATTTTCTGGATGTACTGTACATACAGTCACGTGAAAAAAAGGTTTTTTTTATCCTATTTGAAACCGTGCCTATTAATAAAGTTTATACACTCTATCAAATGACAAACAAAATTGACATTTTGTATAATTTAAATGAAAAAAAAAACAGATCCGTCACTTGTTTAAAAAAGTATGTACACCCCTACATTTATCACACCTTCAAATCCATAAAATTAGAATCAGGTGTTCAAGATTGGGTGACTGTGATTAGGGAGGGCAGGTGGAACCTGTCTTGTTTATACCCCTCGCATATCTAGTGTCTGATGTTCCCTTTGCATTTGAGGTGTGTGGTGTCATCATGCCAAGATCTAAAGAGTGCTGTAAGGCCTTCCAAAAAAGGTTGTGGATGCCTATGAGTCTGTCAAGGGATTTAAAAAGATCCCCAAATTATTTGAAATGCATCATTCCACTGTAAGGAAAACCATCTACAAATGGTGCAGATTTCAAATGACTGCCAATTTGTCCAAGACTGCTCGTCCCAAGAAATTCAGCCCAAGTGCAGACCATCTGATGCCAAAAGAAGTCTCGAAGAACCCCAAAAGTTCACCATAGGATAATTCTTGCAACTGTTGGTGTCAGCAGTTGGTGTAGAAGTGCACACTTCTACAATCAGAAAGAGATTGCACAAATTTGACCTGCATGGGAGGCATGCCAGGAAAAATCCTTTGCAAGACTACAGTTTGCCAATGAGCATATCGGCAAAGACCAGGCCTTTTGGAATAATGTGGACAGACAAATCAAAGATAGAGATGTTTGGCCACAGTAACAGCAGACATGTTTGGCACAGACCAAAGACAGCTTTTAGGTTGCAAGAATATATGTTATGGTTTGGGGTTACTTCGCTGCCTCATGGACTGGACAGCTTGATTCAACTATGAATTCTGCATAAAATCAAAGAGTACGTGAAGATAATGTGAGGCCATCTGTCCGAAAGTTGAAGTTGAACAAAAGTGGACCATTCAACAGAATAATGATCCTAAGCACACTAGCAAATAAACCAAGGAATGACTCAAAAAGAAGAAATGGAGGGTTATGCAATGGCCTAGTCAAAGTCTGGATTTGGATCCCATTGAAATGTGGTGGGGGGACTTGAAATGAGCAGCACATCCAAGAAAACACTCACACTTCTTGCAACTGAAAGAATACTGCATGGAAGAGTGGTCAAAAATCCCAGCAAGCCTGGTGGACAATTATGCAAAACACCTACAAGAAGTTTTTTTCTGTTAAAGGGGGCAATTCTAGCTTCTGTGGACAAGGGTGTACTTACTTACTTTTCTCCACTGAAGAAATATTAATATTTCTGTTGAATAAATGATTGAAAAAGTCAATTTTCCTTGTGGTGTTGTTGAAGTACATCAACTTCATTAATAGGCACTGTTTCAAAGATGATCAACTGCTTGCTTGTTCAAATATGCCAATAATTTCCATGGGGTGTACATATTTTCTCACATGACGGTGTACAGGATCTCACAAAAGTGAGTACACCCCTCACAATTTTGTAAATATTTGATTATATCTTTCCATGTGACAACACATGGAAATGACAAAAAAAAGAAATGACACTTTGCTACAATGTAAAGTAGTGAGTGTACAGCTTGTGTAACAGTGTAAGTTTGCATGACACTTGGGCCCAATTTGGACATTTTCACTTAGGGGTGTACTCACTTTTGTTGCCAGAGGTTTAGACATTAATGGCTGTGTGTTGAGTTATTTTGAGTGGACAGCAAATTTACACTGTTATACAAGCTGTACACTCACTACTTTACATTGTAGCAAAGTGTCATTTCTTCAGTTTGTCACATTAAAAGATATAATCAAATATTTACAAAAATGTGAGGGGTGTACTCACTTTTATGATATACTGTAGATGTGCACATATATTT
The DNA here is from genome assembly GCA_012411365.1 of Ameiurus melas. Classification (NCBI taxonomy): domain Eukaryota; kingdom Metazoa; phylum Chordata; class Actinopteri; order Siluriformes; family Ictaluridae; genus Ameiurus; species Ameiurus melas. The sequence goes on along the minus strand of CM022780.1, from coordinate 12,383,550 downwards.
ATCATATGTATAAATATTGCTAAATTTGGCTGAATTCTAAAAGCCATTAGTCATACTGAAGAGCCATTTGGGAGCTTATTGTGGAACTGACCCAAATAAACGGCTCACTTAAAAATAGCTGGAATTCCAATCACTAATTTGTATATCTTTGATTCCTATACGTGTACGTGTCTATAAATCTTTACGTGCCCTGATGTTGCCATGACAACTGGTCACTCACGTCATGATTGCGATGAACTCAAAAATGTGAGGGGTGTACTCACTTTTGTGAAATACTGTATATACACTGGAAACTTTGTGTACTATGCTGAACCATTACTTCTTCTACAATGCTCAGTGTTGTTCATGCTCTGAGCATCAGATGTGCTGAAACCAAACACAGTATACAATGAGGGGAAAAAAGTATTTGATCCCCTGCTGATTTTGTACGTTTGCCCACTGACAAAGAAATAATCAGTCTATAATTTTAATGGTAGATTTATTTGAACCGTGAGAGACAGAATAACAACAATACAATCCAGAAAAACGCATGTCAAAAATGTTATAAATTGATTTGCATTTTAATGAGGGAAATAAGTATTTGACCCCTCTGCAAAAAAAGACTTAGTACTTGGTGGCAAAACCCTTGTTGGCAATCACAGAGGTCAGACTGTTCTTGTAGTTGGCCACCAGGTTTGCACACATCTCAGGAGGGATTTTGTCCCACTCCTCTTTGCAGATCTTCTCCAAGTCATTAAGGTTTCGAGGCTGACGTTTGGCAACTCGAACCTTCAGCTCCCTCCACAGATTTTCTATGGGATTAAGGTCTGGAGACTGGCTAGGCCACTCCAGGACCTTAATGTGCTTCTTCTTGAGCCACTCCTTTGTTGCCTTGGCCGTGTGTTTTGGTCATTGTCATGCCATCCACGACCCATTTTCAATGCCCTGGCTGAGGGAAGGGGGTTCTCACCTAAGATTAATTATAGACTGATCATTTCTTTGTCAGTGGGCAAACGAACAATATCAGCAGGGGATCAAATACTCCATGTTTGACGGTGGAGATGGTGTTCTTGGGGTCATAGGCAGCACTCCTCCAAACACGGCGAGTTGAGTTGATGCCATAGAGCTCCATTTTGGTCTCATCTGACCACAACACTTTCACCCAGTTGTCCTCTGAATCATTCAGATTGGCAAACTTCAGACAGGCATGTATATGTGCTTTCTTGAGCAGGGGGACCTTGCGGGCACTGCAGGATTTCAGTCCTTCATGGCATAGTGTGTTACCAATTGTTTTCTTGGTGACTATGGTCCCAGCTGCCTTGAGATCATTGGCAAGATCCTCCCATGTAGTTCTGGGCTGATTCCTCACTGTTCTCATGATCACTGCAACTTCACGAGGTGAGATCTTGCATGGAGCCCCAGGCCGAGGGAGACTGACAGTTCTTTTGTGTTTCTTCCATTTGCGAATAATCGCACAAACTGTTGTCACCTTCTCAACAAGCTGCTTGGCGATGGTCTTGTAGCCCATTCCAGACTTGTGTAGGTCTACAATCTTGTCCCTGACATCCTTGGAGAGCTCTTTGGTCTTGGCCATGGTGGAGAGTTTGGAATCTGATTGACTGATTGCTTCTGTGAACAGGTCTCTTTTATACAGGTAACAAACTGAGATTAGAAGCACTCCCTTTAAGAGTGTGCTCCCAATCTCAGCTCGTTACCTGTATAAAAGACACCTGGGACCCAGAAATCTTTCTGTTTGAGAAGGGGGTCAAATACTTATTTCCCTCATTAAAATGCAAATCAATTTATAACATTTTTGACATGCGTTTTTCTGGATTTTTTTTGTAGTTATTCTGTCTCTCACTGTTAAAATAAACCTACCATTAAAATTATAGACTGATCATTTCTTTGTCAGTGGACAAATGCAGAAAATCAGCAGGGGATCAAATACTTTTTTCCCTCACTGTACTTCACAGTTATCATATCTTTTTTGTTAGTGACTATGTTTACATGCATCCTAATAATCCATTAACAACCCACTGAGAGCACAATCTTAATAGAATCATTCATCTACACACCTCAATACCTCAGTTGGAATAGAGTAAATCAACTGGGACCAATCTGACGGAGATTTCTTCCAAACGAACTACGTGTGTATCTGTCAGAATCTGCATATACGTCCTGAGCATATGAATCAAGATTTGAATCATGATAGAGCAATCCTGTAAGAAACACTGTTCATCTTACAGCTTTAATCTAATTTAAATTATAATGAGGTTGTATGGGCATCAAACTAACATTTGAGGCAGATGCAGGATGCGGACTGACCTCAATAAAATGATATTCTCTAGAAATTCAGTGAGGACACAAAATGTCACACAGTGCAAAAGGGGTTAAAGGTGTTTGATAAAAACTTTATTATTTGTTTTATTAACAAACAATGGGCCTCATTGATTATTCTGTACATGAATGGATTTATTTGTAAATTATTCATAGGACCATTACACAAGAATTTTTATATTCATGAAAATCACATAATTTCGAAAAAACGTTTCTTTCAAATTCTGCTCCTGAGCATATGTTGATTTACGTATATAAAGATCAAATAATGTAAACCATCAACTTCATCAACCCCAAATCATATAAGTTCCATAGAGTACTGCACATTTATATACCAATTATACTGTCAAGTTAAAATTGCTTATTTTTATTATCCTTACAGAATTTGGTAGAAGCCCAGAGCCACTTAAAGAAATGCTTTGTAGTCTCTATCAAAAACACATCCTAATGCAAGTCATCAAGCCAGGGACTAAGAGCACCACTGTGAAAATTTTGTGAAATCTAGTAATTTTTTAATATTGGCATTAATAAAAAATAATTATTTTTTTAAACATTTGAATTCATTTAAAAATATGAAAAATAAAGAAAGTGAGCCAACATAAACCCATAAATTAAGACAAATTAAACTAGTCATTCCTTTATAACAAAAGAAATGCCGGCCTACAAATGGAGGATGTGCTGGTCTGTGAATAGCCGTAAGCCATAAAAAAATACTACAAATGACAGAAGATTAAGGTCACACTTATGAGGGAAAGGATGCTTAAAGAACGATATGATGAAACCTGGCTTATAAATCAGTTCTGCTTGTCACAGCATCTTCTTTAAATGCTGTGCAACACTTCCACCACATTGGATGAGACACTTAAAACTATTTTAAAATAGCAGTTTTCCTTAGTGCCATACTTGGTGTACATGACTACCTGAGTACAATGTAGGTCTTTTTTCTCCTCTGTTTTCATGTCATACCTCACCTAATTGACTCCTAATTAACATTTTCTGTAATTTATCTCTAGATTTCAATATTTTCAGGTGCTATTACAGTGCTTTTGTTTTGGTAAAAAAAATGTATATAGATTTTTAGATTTTATAGATCTGGAGCAATTTTGCAACGAAGAGTGGAATAAAATTGCCAAATCAAGATGTGCGAAGTTGATAAACTCTTGAGTGCTGTTTAAACTGAGTGCTGTACATGGGGCTTGAAGTATTAGTTAAGCAGTGTACACACCTGGACCACCATTTTATTGTTTGTTTTTCATTTCAATTTTGTTAGTTGCTATATCACAAAAAGATCTGATATGATCTGGAAAAAGATCTGATATGATCTTGATTTCATTTGTTATATCTAAAACCTGCAACATATGTACGAAATGGGTATGTAGACTTGGCATATCCACTGTAACTGAGATTGCATGTAACATAGAAATAAATGTCAGAATATCCCATTTAGTATACAAATAAACGTTTCATTTGGAATCTGCAAACAGAATGATGTCATACGATTTACAATAAAATTGTTCTAATCTTTACATGTAAAAGTAACCAATTTTGCTCATTTTAGCATTAATCATATGCTAATTAGACCCTATCATTACAAAAAGAATACAAATTACATTTTGAAAATTTTCAATCTGGCCAGATAGTATTAAGTGATAATAAATATAGTATTACTCCATAAATCTAGCTAATTCACCATAAAGTAAAAGCTGGATTGTGCGAATGCTGGGAAGCTTAAAGCAACAGGCCTGTGTGCTGCTTGAGCTGTGGTGAATAAGGAGAGAGGCAGAGCATCAGTCAAGATGGCTCCAATACAAGCCAGTCAAGAAGGAGTATCAGTAGAGCTAAGTGCTGTCAAACACACAGACACACATACAGAAACACACACACACACACACACACACACACACACACACACTGACATGTTATAATTGATAGCCTCTTGCACATTCGCACACAGCCAGAAATGATAATTCCACTGGTAACTGACAAGGATTTTACATTTTGTAGATTCAGTTATTAGAATTGCATACAAGCACAACCACAACAGAAACTCAAACACGTGTGGTGATAAAACTAAAGATTATTGTCAAACGTATAAAGGTGGTAGTTGCAAACACTGCAAATATGTATATGTTCATTTGAATGTATTTTGCTTTTATTAATTTGTTAGGACCAAGTTTAACCTCCAGGCAGAGGCAACCAAATTTTGGTTCAGATATCCTGGTGCTTAGCAGAATTCCTGATGCGATCAATCTTCACAAGAGACCCTGGACCACTAGCCACAGAACATACAGTGATCATGTGTGCATGAGCAAAAAGGCAAAAAGGGATTTTACATGTGTGCAAGCTCACATGGTCAAAGATAGCAAATGAATTTCAATGAATCACAATGTATCTTGTCTCCAAATTTGTACAGCCTAACCACATATGAGCATATATAACCTCAGACCTACCAACCTATATCTACACTGATGTTTCACACAGACAAATCCTGTACATTTTTATAAATCTTGCACATGCACACACACGGGTCAGATTATCATCATGCATCCTACAATGATAAACACTCTGCTCCTGTCTCAACAAACAGGCAATTTGGAATTTGTATAAATTTAGGGTTAGGGTCTTAGGGTTGAAAAATCAAATGGGTGATATTTTTAGCAGAGAGGAGGGGACAAGGTAGAATGCTTATCAGAAGAAGCCTCAGTTTTCACCCTAAAACAATGTCCTTCTAAGCTGATGACGAAAACACAAATTTTAAATAAAAAAAGAGAAGCTTCTCCTCATAAACAGCCTTATACATTGCATAAATATCACAGCACTGCCACAATAACGTACTTTTTTCCAAGTGTTTTTTTTTTTTATTCCAGTTACATTTTTTAAACCTAGGCTATTTCAAAGTCTGTATGCTTAAAGCACTCAGCATCTCCTGACCAAGAGGAGTTATTTCTGAAAAAAAAATTAATAAAACAGTGACAAACGTGAAGCAGATGTTCACTTGTTGGTTAAGAAACTAATTAGCACAAAAAAGCTTGTTACTAAATTAGCTTGGGTATGTTGTCAGAAAAACAAATTTAAAAACATCAAAAGAGCAACTGAGATGGCAAGAAAGCTCATCTAAATAATTAGCTTGATACTGCATGCATATATACCTAGATATATAATACAATATGGGTCATAACTGTATTAAATGTTACAGACTAGGCGTAAAGAAGAACGCTCCAAAATAACAACTGGACTTGCAATATTAAGAATAAATACATTGAGAATTAATAAATTATATCTTTTATATGCAATTATATAAATAACAGTCTTAAAATACTTTTTTAATTCAATTTTCGAAGTATTGATATAATATCTATTAATATAATATGCTTCAGAGGCTGCAAGGCTCACTCATTTAATCCCTGGAAAGGAGTTTCAACAAGCTATAAAGTTATAAACCTTTAGACCCGCCATTCACTTTCTACACTAGACAGGCATAAAGAACAACTCAAGGAGACTGGGGTGCAAAGCACAGAAATGCTCTCCCCTGGTGGGAAGCTTCAGACACACAGAAGTTCATTAAATTTTACAATCTTCTTGAGTCACATATGCTTATAAGACACACAAAGACCGCCAATCTGGCTAAGCACAATTTCATTCACTTCAACACTACACTGTTGCAAAACTTTGCATATAGGCAGATACTTGAAGATGCCAAAACACCCTGCGTACCCTATTATTTAAGCAGAATATTTCAAAACAACATACCTGAATTAAAGAATGTAATTGTTTCCGAGGTAATATTTAAAAATACATGTTAATTACCCAGATAAAAACTTTTTGCTAACTACCAGCCGCAAAGATACTGCACCGTGTACAGTCTTATTGGTTAATTCATTCACCTGCTTTTAATCGTTACAATTTCTATGCCATTCTTAAATACCTTTGTGGCAATTCTTTTTTAAACCTGCTGCACTGCATGTCAACAAAATATTTATATAGTATGGTATATCTCAGTTCAGTAGCTTTTTTGTGAGTCGGTGACATTGTAAACCATGGAATTTCATTTGATGTGGTGATGCTGAATTTGCCTTCAAGCAAGAGTGAGGGTAATGGAGTAAAAAAGTAAGACCAGATTTTTTTTGTCCACTGCAAACTATGGAACATGAGAACATATCACAAATAATAATACAGTGAACAATAAATGCAAGGGTTTTTGGTTTGTTTTTTTTTTTTATTATTATTATTATTTTACTTATGAAAAATATTTGCATATATTAATAGGAAATGAATTGCATGACCAAAATAGGTATCTTTCTCTGTGGTCAAGTACTACTACAATAGTGCATGAGGTCCACCACAAGGTAAATTTCAGAAATTGTTTCAGCACGCGGTGACATCATAACTTAACTCCATAAGACGTCCTATTTTTGTACTTTCCCAGGGGACCTCCTAAATATAAGATATAATTTTGGCTCGTATTTACAAGTATGCTTTGATTCCCGTAAGCGTACACAATACATGCTGCATAATAAAATGAATGCAATAATTCGTCAATTGTGTCAATAATTATCCGGTAAATTGGACAGATAATTGTTTTTTTTTTGGTTTTGGGGTTGTTGTTTTTTTAATACATGACTGCACTCCACGCCACCTTTCGATGTACACTCAGTACGCCGTCCGCCTGTGGTTATTATAATGAAGCAAACGGGCTGCAAGTATAAATTCTAGCAACGGGCATGTGTACGCTTGATCGCACCCACGAACCAACACTGCATACCGTTGCATTCAAGCCAAGCGGGTTTCAGTCCTTTCTTTTGAGGTTAAAATATGGTAACACGAGAGTGTGGCGGTGTAAATAAAGCGGAGGCTTGACCACTCAGCCTGCGATGGACCAGGCGGAGGTAAAAGCACGTTTTCGCCTAGATCGGCTACATCTCGTTCAAATACTCCAGTTCGGTAGATAGTAGCTTTCTTTGAACGCGCAGCAAAACGGCGATGTCGCGCTCGGGTGTGCAGTGCGTGACTGAAACACAAAGGTAATCGAAAGAAAAGTCCGAGAAAAAAAAAAAAACCCCAAGAGAAGACGAGTTGTAAAGATGGCGCTGTGTTAATATTTGGTGGCTCAGAGAAGAATTGTTCTGTAATGTTGCTCTTTGGTTCAAACACGCATACACTCTTACCTGTTTTCTCCTTGATCTCGCAGAGCACACTGAAGAGGGCAGGCTTCATTCTGTGGCAATTCAGACCATGCTTTCTGTTTTAGCGTGGAAGAAGATACAAGATTGATATACGGTCAGTTGGAACGAAAAATGAATAATGCTTATATTTGAATTATTTTCTTTCTTTTTTTTTTTTTTGCGATCCTTCTGAGCTGAATATATGACATCAGAAGATGCCGCGGATCTTATGCACACACAGTCTGTTCGTAAAATGGAATTCTATGTGATTTTAACAATAATAGCCTAATACATATAAAGCAATGGTTGACCATAAGTGCAAGAATAGGGTTATATCAAGCGGATAGTCATTGAGAAACTTTTAATGAAAAGCGAAAAATAAATAAATAAACAAATGAATGAATGAATACATAAATAAATAAATAAATAATAGGCTAATAATAGTACAATAGGCCTATTATTGATCAGTTGCACATGTGGACCAAACGTGCATACTGTTTGTTAGTTAGTTACTGTTTAATAGTTATTTATATTAGCATTATTATCAAAGAAGGCATTTGTGTAGCCGACCTTTAGGTGAGCAAAGTGCAACATATTCTATAAATGGTTGAACTGAGATCAGCTCAGTATGCAGGAGTTTTCGTGTGTTTTATAATGTCAAAGAAAAAAAAAATCTAAAAGTTTTTAACATATTAATTTCAGCAACACTCTAGCTTGTAGTGCAGAGCCGATGTAATAATGCCTAGTGGTTTAGAACCGAATTGATTATCAATTTTAAATAAATGCACCAACTTTGCCTGCGCTTCGTCCAGACTTTGGTCTGTTATGGTCATGATTTGATGGAGAATGTCGCCGATATCTTGCTTCCTTCCGTCCCCGTCGGAGCCATCGTGTCCATGTGGAGGCGGAACTGCCATGCCCCCCTGTACCGTGTGGCCAGCCAGAGTGACACCGCCGAGAGTCTGCATGATTCGGGCTTGCTCGTCCATCAGCTCGTCGCCGCAACACAATCAATGGGCTTCTGAGAAGGGAATGAGCACATGCACACAAAAAAAAGCAACTTGACTACAGCATGAGCAGCGTTTTGCGGGGTAATATCGTCTCTGTGTAGGGCAAAACAATTTCGCGGAAAGGTAAACGGCATGAATTGCCGTCAGCAATACAGCAGAATTGCTAGTCCAAGAGGTTCCCGCAAAAAAAAAAAAAAAAAAAAAACGTTTACAATCCCGCGACGAATAGTTCCGTTAGGTAAAAAGTCAGTGGTGGTATTTCGTCGTTATTGTTTAAACTTCAGGATTCGGGTGACAGTGGTAGGTCGTGGAATACAGTCCGAACCTGCATGCCAAATTGACTTAGTCTTTTCTCTTGAAGCTCCTTGGAGATTACTTAATTTTTTTACCAGTCTATTTCACATAATCTCTTGTTAACTTCTTGAAAACCTGCCCAGACAGCACAACTCTCAAATGCAAAAAAGAGAGACACAGAGAGACAAAGATGGAGAAACAACAAAAAATATATAATTTAGTCTGACGGTAAGCAAATGGGTTTTAAATAGTCAACTGAACAAACAATCCAATAAATGTAGACTATACATAGAAAAATCAGGAAGAGTAGTCCAAAATGCTGTCTTTTGAAGTATTTTCCAAAATACCTTCTAAAATTAAAATAAATTATTAGTACAGACACCAATAATTGGAGGCTAGCCTAAAATGTGCCAAGTAAAAGAGAAAAAAAAACCCAATACTATTAAAACATACAAATCCAAAAAGGTTTTTTGTCCGTTTGTTTGTTGTTGGTTGTTTTTGTTGTTGTTATTGGTGTTGTGACGGGTGGGTAGAAAACGGGGAAACTCCAGAAAAATAATTACGTGCAATTAAGCGATGCACAAAAAAAAGTTGTTTGCTCAAATTTATGAGGCAAGCGCTTGGGCTGTGTGTGCTTAATGCTGGTTGATGGCAGCGGTAGTGAGCGATTGACAACGTGCCAATCCTATTCTCTGTGTGGACGACTCAGCGCTGAAGCTGAGCACAAAAAAAAATAAGACACAAAAAATCGACACAAACGCACGCTCCGCCTTCCGGGGAGGGGTTTAGGTTCTTGTCACTTCTCGCCAGAAACCCAAAACAAAATGCGAGATGCTACTAATCATACCAGTGATGATAATGACCAAGACCATTTAAAAAATGATGTCCCAGTTTGCGCGTGGCGCTCCCATTCAATCAAGATGCCCTCACAACACGAAAGAACATTTGCAATAAAATATAGAAAAGACGTACCCGAAGTTTTACACTGGTAGCTGCTAAATTGATAATGAATTGCTCTAGCTCCTCGTTTCTCTCGACTATAGCAAAGTATGGTCGCTTCTACCAAGCCTTGCTTGCAGGCTAGGAGAACAGAGGACATGTTTATAACATTGGAAAGAAAACGCTTTGAACCAATCCTCGTGTTTCCATCGCTTGAGTGACGGTTAAAACGTCCAATAGACCACTTTCATAAACCACGTGAGCGCCGTGGTACTATTGCTCCGAGAGAAAACAACTTCTGATTGGTCGTTGCTAGGGTGACATGCATGGCATAAGAAGGCGGTTCTGCCCAGAGCTCCTCTGCAGTTGCTATGGTAGCAGACTAGTCTGTAAGCCGGGCGCGCTCAAGATCCATAGACGCTGCTGCCACTGACGCTTTTTACTGCACTCTTCATGGTTTTCAGGTTTCCATGACTGTTTTTTTTTAAACCGGAAAGAGGACTATGTTTGTCGCCTTTCTATACGCGTTTCCGTTTGTCTTGTTTCAGTTGATCCAACATTTTAAAACATATTTTTATATCTTTGTCTTAAGCAATCCGTCTGACTACCGTTTGACAATCATTGTTGCAACATAGGCCCCTACGTATACATGTCGTCTACTGTTTTTGTGTTGTTGTACATTTTTATCATGTTTCACTTGAAACTACAATATACACCATACGATAATATACATGAAAGAGAAACCACAGCTACGGCTTTGTGTGTTGTGTGTGCGATTTGGGACATTTTAATTCCACACACTTTATACTTCTATTTAAAGTCTAAGCTGTTACCTTTTCTGTTATTTTCAATTACACACAATGTTCGGTAGCCTATATGAATGCTTAAAAGAGAAACAATTGTCATATCCAAACAAACAAACAAACAAACAAACACATTTTGTGCTTGTACGGGAGGATTAACAAGACTAAGAGGCACAGGAAAACTTAACATTTCCTCTGGGGTAAACCAAAGGAGAATAAACAAGGAAAAACTTTCATACAAATAAGTAAGAAATCCCAACGGTTAAGGAGTCTTTGCTTTGTTTTCATTAATTTATCAGTGGACATAAAATAATGAATAAGCAAGCGTCTGCTGATATTTCCCTTTGTGTTTCCATTTTACTGTACTCCAGTCAACATTTCTAAAATCTAAAATGTTTAAATATAAAAAGTGAATAGATATGTGAAATGATGATGATGAAAATAATAATTATTAGTAGTAGTAGTCGTAGTGGTAGTAGTAATAGTATATGTTTACCAAATTGAATAATAAAAAATATATATTTTATTGAAACAATCTAGATATCATTTAAGGCCAAAATGTCTAATTAGTCCATCGCAGCATGCCACATATTTATGTTTTACAGTTAATACTAACTATGAGTCTTTATCTATAGGCCTAATGGGTTTACCCTCTTTGAATGAATAAAGTGTTCCTGCCTTTAATAAAGCACTCATTTAGAGTCCCCTTAGGATCTGACAGTGAGCACATAATAAGTTCCACAAAGATTTAGGTTTCCTTTAATTGCTATTCTGGATAATATTATTTGGTCTGTGGAAATAATAGTGATTATATAGTAATGAACTATATAATGGGAAATTGTTTTACAATATAATAAATTCCAGATGTTCAAAAACATTTGACTAGCAGTGTATAACACATCACTTTGAAATGTAATAATTTGAATAAACCTTCATTTGTGCAATATATATATATATATATATATATATATATATATATATATATATATATATTTTATTTATAACGCGCCAGTGTAGTGTGTTGTGTAAAGATTATTTGAGCTCATTAAACCAGCGAATTAATTAAATTAATTAAACAAATATAATACATCTATGTAAATAATGCATTTGTTAAATTACATTATTTATGTAAATGAATAAATTAAACTGTAAATCCACAGAGAACAGTGTACAGCAGATCATATATTAGCTACAACAAATGATTATACTGTTATAGAATTTTATAACAAGGCTAATGTGCTTACCTCTAACTCATGCCACATAGTATTTAAAAACATGGCACCGTATAGTGGATATAAAACCTGTATATGCCTGTATAAAGAGGAGGGAACTTCACTGTCATAGCCTAACACGCCACAAGGCTGTGCTGAGTTCTTACAATATAGCGCCTCCTTGCCTTTTTAGAAGCTTTCAATGTTGTACTTGTGTCAAGATATTAGGAGGTCAGGAAGAGCCAGAGGTTGTGTATGTGGTCATATAGGACATTGTGAAATTACACTATTCGTCACATGCCCAGGACACATTTGCAGTGTTATTCTTTTAAAATGACTTTGTCTTCTACTTCCTAAATTCAGTTTAGAAGGTGGAAGGTACATGATCACAACAAACAGCTCTCAGATTGTAATAAACTTTTTATGTCAGTTGGTTGCACTTTACTTAGTAACACAAGTTACTCATTGTTTTTTTTTTTAGTTATATTAGATTAATTATATCAAGAGTTTATTTCAATAATATCAGCTATATCAAATCATATTCCATCATGAATAAATTATATAGAAGTCAAACATTTTAATGAAAATTCAGATCCATTACACTGAAAATTAATGAGTAATATTTATTTTAACATTTGCCGACAATTTTTTTAAAACCCTTAAACAGGCAGAAGTGAAAAATGAGTCAAAAATCATGTTCGACGCAAGTAACACATTTTAAGATATATATTTTTTTTAATTCCACACAGTTTATACTTCTAAGTCTAAGCTGTTACTTTTTCTGTTATTTTCAATTACGCAATTGTTCAGTATATGAATGCTTAAAAAAGAAACACTTATCCAAGTAAACAAACAAATGAAAAACAAACACATTTGTGCTAGGACGGGACTGATTAATAAGACTAAGGCACAGGAAAACTTAACATTTCCTCTGGCATAACCCAAAGGAGAATATAAAATAAACAAGGAAAAGCATTCATACAAATAAGTAAGCAAGCCCAAAGCCAAATGAATTGCAACTAAGTGTTAATCCTCAACGTAAGAGCCTCAAGATTAACAATAGCTGTGTATTTCCCTTGCATTTTTAAAAATGAAGGAGTGTCCAAAGTAAATTACAATGAACTTAAATTGAATTAATGGATTTAATAAAGAAATAGAAAGATACACACAAATAAACACATTCAAAAGAGGTATGTTCTTTTTGATGTCCTGTAGGGGATTGAGTAAAATGTTTTCACCCAATGTTATAAGCATTTATCAAAGTTTGTTTGGTTTTCAGTATGTGGGTCACATGACTTGGTTCAAGTTTCCTGAGACTGTTTACTCAGCCTGACCAGAAAATATCACGGCTCCCCAAGATTCAGGAGATGCTGAGCATGTGGTAAGTATACATTAGTTATATTCCTTTTTAGTGAAACAATAATATAAACTCATTAATTATGAAAATTGTGATCAAGATAGTTGACATGTTGATCATAATGTTATACAGCCAATTTTGATGTGTACGTATCCCCTGAGATATGTTGACAGAATAGGAAAAGAAAAATGTTTGCAGGTAAAGCTTACTTAGGGCACCAACTGTTCAAGGACCAACCATACTCCATTTTGAAATTCAAAATACATTTTCTGAGAACTAGTAGAAATCAGAATTTAGGCTGTTATGAAACACTACAACAAGCATTTTAGGTGTATTTTCTGTAGATTTTTTCTAAACATGTACAGGGTTTTGGCACAGGTCTGGAAAAATGTACAATCACTTATTTCCAAATCTCTTCAAGAAAAAAAAAACAGCTTGAAAAAACCTACTGTCTATGTAAAATAGACTCTAGATCAGTAATCAGGAAATAATTTTAGTAAAAATCAAAAAGGGTGTATATGAAAAGACAAGGATTATAGCATAATCAAAATACTTCTTCTTAGTACTGTTTATTAACTTTTTTACGGGACATATTTATCCTATGAACAGTTTTGTCACCATAGCTCCACCCCTGTGAATGACCATACCCCAAACTTTGCTTAGGATCTCAGAATATTATCTTGTATAAGCCTTTCAAATTTGCTGCAAATACATTGAAGTAATCATGAGTAACAGCGGTTCAATAGAATTGATTGGCAAATAGTGGTCATATTGTTTAGAAGTGTCATATTGTTTACAAACAATATGTTTCTGATAATTATTCACAATCTGCCAAATTTGGGAAGATAAAAAAAAATCCTAGGACTAGTTCGCAAAAGTAACATTTTCATATGATGCTAATTATCATAAATTAGCATGGGTGGCGCTAAATGGTTTTTGGAGCTTTATGAGAAAACCAAGGAATTGCGAAAAGAATTTATACATAGAAGAAACCTTCTAAGACAGCTTTAACACATGGAAAGTTGAAGGATAACTTATGTAGCAGGTGGTCCATAGGGAGAGAACTAGATGGCACCAAAGAAAGTACATAAGATATGCTTCTACACCCTACTCTGTATTCACCCTCTTACCAAACTTCCAAGATAACAGTAGCTACTACTCTATCTTACAAAATACAAGGGGTGGTACCCCTCCCTTTACCTAGTGTGTCTAGACAGAGAAATTCCTACTTCAGGGTGTGTGTATGTATGTGCACCTGCTGACCTGTTCATCCTCACTTGGGTTGCACCACTGGATGTCACAGCAATGTGAACTGGTGAAACAAATAGTACAACATTGAAATTGCATACATTCACATGACATAGGCAAATAGAACAAATAGCAGAAACAGTTAGCACAAACCAAAGCACAGACACTTAGCACAGAAGCGTAGCAAATTGATAGCAATAGCAATAAAGCATTAAACAGCTTGTTTGTGTGTGTGTGTGTGTGTGTGTGTGTGTGTGCGTGTGTGTGAGAGAGAGAGAGAGAGAGATCCAAAGGGCTGGCACGCCATTGCCACCATGCATGCTTTAAAGATAGGGCTCCTCCCATTTTGGGCGCATCCAAATGATCGATTGACCCAGCGATAATGATCCACCAATTGGGCTAAAAGCTGCAGAGGAAGGGAAAGAGAGCAAGCAAAACAAGGCAGCAAGCAGTCAAACACAGATGTGTGCACACTAATGCCCATGCACATAAAATGCTCACCCCAAATAAGCAAATATTTGCGAATACCTTGGTACACCTTAACTACCAGGCCTAACCAAAGTGTATCAGCCACCACATTTTATATATACTTTGCACAATGAGGGACCATTTCATAAGTCTCTGATTCTGGTTATACATGTGAGATAAAAATACAAGATGGTTATGATCAGTGTATACTACAACTGGTAGTAGGCTAGAAACAACAAAAACTTTTAATTTCTGCAAGTCTAATAACAGGGCTAGAGCTTCCTTCTCAATCATTGAGTACTGTTAAGATTTCGCTGATACTGGTCTCAGAATTAAATTTTTGGACCCATGATGGTGGTTTGGGCTACTTGTAACATGTTTGAACCCTGCTGTGAAATTCGAGAAAGTGCTGGATGAGAATTGTGGTCCATTAACACCCACTAATGTCTCTGGGATGCTGTGGCATGCAAAGATAGATTTTAGGTGTGTAGTGCCATCTGCAGGTCATACCGTGAATAATAATCTACAACTAAAAGTTATGTTTTTCCTTCCAGGACAAACAGATCTGTCCCTAGCTTTTACCAGGGCCTATCAGGAAGATCTGATGGGATCAGTGGTTCAGTGTGTTTGGTGTGTTCTTTAATGCAAGCATTGCATTTCAGGACCAGTTTGTTCAAGTCCCGACCACGACACACTTTGCTGTGTGGTGGAGTATTTAAATACTCCTTGATGCCCTTTGTGCAGCTTGGCAATGACATCATTCCGCAATGCAGAGGGAATAACGAGTCTTGTATCTTTTAGAAGAAGGCGCCATGAACAGATAGGTAAGCTCACTCAGACCAGTAAAGCTTCTCGGTCCCTGCAGAACAACTGGACTCCGGCCACACGTCCTGGCACATTTTCATGACATTTGAGAAAATTCGGTCTAATTTTAGGTGGCTTTCTGGGAGATGCTACACAATGCTATCCACATAAATGTTAGTGCTTTCCATGAGCTTGTGATTCATGTTTTCTTTGACAGCAGGTAGTGGAGCATGCGACAGAATATCTGCAGTCCATAAACTCTTCCCTGGAACGTGAAAAATCTTGTATGAGTAGTGCATCAGTCTCATCCGGAAACGGTGGTAGGACATCCAGTTCCTGACCACTTGGGAGACTCAACAATGGTTTGTGATCAGTTTCCATCTCAAAATGTTGGCCTATCAAAAAGTCACAAAATCTCTCACCTCAGCCCCAGGGCCTCCATTTTTAACTATGCATATCTTTGTTCAACAGGAGTTAGAGACTGTGATACGTAGGCAACAGGTATCCAATCATCACCCTCTTTTTGCAGCAGGACTTCTCCCAGTCCATACGATGTCCAAGTTCGCAGATACTTTGAGTGGCTTGTTTGCATCGTACAAGGCCAGCATTGGTGCAGATGACAAGTCTTCCTTCAAGTTCTTAACAGCTCTGACTTGTCGTCGTCCCCCCCCAAAAAAAAAAAAAAAAACAGCGGTTTTTGTTGGACAGAAGATCTCTGACGAGTGTATCTTTTTCAGCCATGCACAGAATGAAATTTCATAGCTGGTTGTCCATGCATAGAAAACTCCTGAGCTCACTAACGTTTGTTGGCTTTGGCATCTCCTGGACCGCTGCTGTTTTGGCTGGGTCCAGTTGCACCCCTGTGTCTGAGATAATGTGGCTGAGAAACTTAACTACACGCTGCAACAAGACACATTTGTCTAGGTTGAGGGTGACCCCAGCATTTTCCATTTTGTGGAGCACTGTGTGAAGGTTGACATCATACTCCTTTTGAGAACGCCCCCACACAAGCACATCATCTATGTGGCAGACCACACAGTCCATGCCCTCAGTGACGTCAGTTACCATACAATTTTGGAAGTGCTCAGGTGCCGATGTAATACTGAAGGGCGAATGATTGAAAAAGTACTGCCCAAACGGTGTGATAACGGTGGTCAGCTTGGTGGACTGCTCAGCTAGAGGAATTTGAAAAAATCTCATGTTTCCATCTAGTTTGCTCCCGCCAGCAATCCAAGGGTCTGTTCAACCGATGGAAGAATGAATTACTCTCTTTGCACAGATTCATTGATCTTTGTTAAGTCAATGCAAATGCATGGATCGCTGGACATTTTAGGTACCACGGTGGTGCTGCACACCACTCAGTGGGATCTTCCGCCCTGCTTATGACCCCCATCCGCTCCATGCATTGTAGTTCATTTTTAACTTTTGGCATGAGCGGAAGAGGAATGCGCCGTGGAGTTTTGAGCGAAAAGGGATCTGCTCCTGGGCTCAGTCACTAAGTGGTGAGCATCCGGGTAAGAGTCACTCTCTGAAGTGCTCATTTGTTGCCACCTTTGCAACCATCTCATGGAATACATGATCTTGCATAACAGTGACATTGGCACTTGTGTAGATTTTGAATTATACTTCACAGTCTTTTATTTTAATATCAATCAGCCAAGGTCCTGTTCTTGTATCTCAAATGCCTTTCTGGATGAAGGACACACTTTTTGGTAATGATCTCTTTTCCCACAGGCATGACAAAGTACCGTATTTGCAGGGCAGTGCTATTTCAGATGAGATGGGTTTTTTCCATACTTGTGGTATCTTGACTGTGACTGTTTAAATTTTTCTTTTGCTCCATGACCAGTTTTGACTCTCTGCCTTCTTTGAGATGACTTGCTTTTGCTTTTGACTCTTGTCCTTAATTTATTTTATTCATTTTCATATGATCCATTTACATGTAATTCATTTTCATATTATTCATTTACATGTGATTCATTTACATGTGATTCATTTATGTATGATTCATTTTCATGTGATTCATTTATGTATGATTCATTTACATGTGATTCATTTACTGATTTGCTACTCTTTAAATCTAGTTTTAATATTACAAAAGTCTTTCCAGATTAATACTTACTACACTGTATGAGATAACCCCAGTAAAACTGCCTGAATTCTATAATATAATTTGTTCACCATGTTAGGTTTAAATCCTCTAAAAACAGATTTGCAATTAAATAACATTACTCTTTGCTTATGACTCTATCTACAGAGCCAGATGTTTTAACTACACAGGTTACTCTGCTGCTGATTCACT
Source organism: Ameiurus melas (assembly GCA_012411365.1). Classification (NCBI taxonomy): domain Eukaryota; kingdom Metazoa; phylum Chordata; class Actinopteri; order Siluriformes; family Ictaluridae; genus Ameiurus; species Ameiurus melas. The sequence continues at coordinate 12,365,636 of CM022780.1, read as the reverse complement.
GCTTCAGTCTGTCTTGCCATATGAATGGCTTTTTCCAAAATTAGATCTTTATATAACTGCATTCGCTCTGACCGATGTATGCCATTCAATCCTATGAGTAACCTATCCCTGATGAGTTTGTCGTGCAATGGCCCATATTTGCAGTGCTCAGCCAAGGAGTACAGTGCAGTCACAAAGGAGTCGACTGGTTCCTTTTTCCCCTTCTTTTCTCATGTTGAAACATGCTCTTTTGTAGTGACTCTCCTTCACTTCGTCGTATCATTCAATGTTTTTGTTCACCAAATTTAGCCCCTTCAAAATGTCGTCTGCTTCATATCGCCCATACAGTACATGAGTGTGTTTATTTGATTGGCATGCGTGGAAGTATGGAGATTACTGGCCTGATGGAAATGTTTGAACCGTCAGATCCATCTTTCCCATTTATGAGGTTTAGAGAAGTTAAATGACTCAGGTGGCTGGATGCTGAACATAGCACACGGGGCCAGAACGGTTCTCTCTCCCCGGCATCACCTGGAGCGTGTTGTCCTTCCACTTGTTCTACGACTTTGCAACTTTGCAACTCAAACAGCTTCACCTGCCCCAAAACAAACTTCTTCCACAAGCTTATTAGAGTATCCCACTTCTGACACCATGTCGTGTTCTCTAGTTTTATTGTGGGAGTAAACAGCACACAAACTGCTGTCGACGCACTCACTAGCATTTATTCTCTTCCCCTCAATGCCCCCCATAGGCGAAAACAGTATTCAGGGTTCAAACCATGTAAGACATTGTTATGTAGTTTCACTAGATTATCCCACAGGTATGACAGTTAGATTGCTTGACCTAACTAGGAACAGAGGGCTTATTGTGTCAGAACAGGGACAGGGACTTCTGTGTACTCAGATAAGAAGATGTAGCACTTGGGAAGGTGGTTGGTAATAAAAGCACTCGTACGCACGGCACCTGAAGGAGAGGAAAATTACCATATATGTACATCCTTTCTCAGACTATCATGGGGAACAGAGAGCATGTCTAAGTGGAACACATGAAGTGCTTTACCTAATGTGTATTAAACTTGCAGGAGACATACTGGATGATCTATTCCTGTGTTGTCTTCTTGGATCAGTACAGCCCATGCACCAAGGACACTAGCATCATCCTCTAGCTTAAAAGGTTTTGAAAAGGTTTGGGCTGCAAGTACAGGAGCATTAAAAATCAAAGCCTTGACACTATCAATTGCATGCTGGCAAGAATCCACAAAATGATATGGAAGTACTAGGTAGGTATCTAAGTGGAGCCACCACTGCCAAACATTCTTGCAAAAACTGTGTAACAGCGGTTTAACCTATTGCTAACTCCGCCATTTCCTTAGGATGGTTGCTCGCAGTGGACATATGACACTGTGAACTTGTATACATAAGGTCTTTACTTTCCGTTTGTCGCAAAGTAAAATAATTCAGACATCAAGCATAGAACTATGTACAGCAAGTTTTCAAAATGAAGCATAATTCCAACAAACAATGATTATAGTGATTATGGTCAAAAGACTGTCTAGGGCCACCCTTCTTTTTTCACTTCAAAATTACTCAACTACACTATTAATTTGCTTATGAAATAGTACATTTTTATGAAAAAAAATCAATTCAATTCAATTTTATTTGTACAACACTTTTTACAATAGACATTGTCTCAAAGCAGCTTTACAGAAATATCAACACGGTTTATAGATATTAAAAGTGCGAATTTATCCAAATTTTTTTAAGAGGTAGAAACCATGAGAGGAACCAGACTCAGAAGGGATAGTTTGAAAGACAGTGTGAAAAAGTTAATTATGGATTTATATGAAGTTTGTCTGGCCGTAGAAGCAGCCATAGTTCCAGCAATCTGGAATTGGAGTAGATGAGAGCTCCATCCAGAAGTAGGACATCCGAAACGGATCAGGCAGGTCCGGCGAGCAGAGAGGATCAGGATCTCTAGTGTCAGAGAGGGAGAGGAAAGATTATTAGGACTGTGCTTAGCATAACAGAAAGTCTAGTCAGGGTAGGCTTGAGTAAACAAATACTTTTTAAGCCTATACTTAAACACTGAGACTGTGTCTGAGTCCTGAACACTAATTGGAAGACTATTCCATAACTGTGGTTCTCTATAAGAGAAAGCTCTTCCCCCTGCTGTAGCCTTCGCTATTCGGGGTACCATCATATAGCCTGCATCTTTTGATCCAAGTAGGCATAGCGGGTCATAGAAAACCAAAAGGTCACTTAGATACTGTGGCGCGAGGCCAATTAGTGCTTTATAGGTTAATAATAGTATTTTATAATCAATGCAATATTTCACTGAGAGCCATTGCAGTGTTGATTAGATCGCGGTGATATGGTCGGTTCTAGTTGGGACTCTAGCAGTTGCATTCTGGACTAACTGGACTTTGTTTATGTTCCTATTGGAACATCCAGTCAGTAAATCATTACAGTAATCTAATCTAGAGGTGACGAATGCATGAACTAATATTTCTGCATCATGTAGTGACAATATATTTCTTATCTTAGAAATATTTCTGAAATGAAAGAAGGTTATCCTAGTAATATTATCTATATGAGCATCAAATGATAGGCTGGAGTCAATCGTCACACCAAGGTCTT